>OY728128.1:1804089627-1804714627 GCA_963277665.1 Viscum album | reverse complement strand
TATTTTTGAAATATTTAGATACATTCCAAGGGGAATCTTGAGATGAATTTGGGATTTCTGAATTTAAACATGGAATTTGAGAATAGAGAAGGTCTCTCCTGAGAAATAAGTTACCACTGGTCGAAAAACCCATTATAAGGGCTTTTTATGCAAGGAAAACTAAGGAACATACATTATAGTCAAATAGTAGCTTCCTTAGGCTGTATAACCCATTATTTAGGTGATTTATGCAAGGCCAACTGGGGCACGTACTGCATGGTTAGGTAAAGTTTTTTTCAAGAATTTTGACATTTTATTACTAATAAAGAAATAATGTTTTATATTTGAATGAATTAAGGCCATAGTGGTTGGATTTTCCACAGAATGATGTCTTCGAATAAAAGAATTATCTGCAATGACATAGAAAATGAATAAAAAGCCACTCCTACTTGAATTTGAGGTGTGAATGAGAGTAAATTTTGTCAGAAAGAAGTTTTCGGATAATTGTTTTGTGAAATTTAATGTCATGAAACAAGGAAATTTGGGTGGTTGTGTAGTGTAAATTCATTAAATATGGACATTATACTATTCTGTTTGAAGTCATGCAGTAAGGAAATTATGTTGTGTAGTTTAAAGTCATGCTACAAGAACATTAGGGGATTTTAATTTAAGGTAATTATCTTTGACCAAAGGTTTTATAGTTATCAAATTCTTGGTAATAAGTCTAGAAATATATTAATATATTCAGGAATGGAAGAACAGAGATATAATATATGATTTTAGGATTTCCAGATCTAAAGAGTGATATGAGAAAAGGGATGATGGCATTAGAGGAGGTCTCTCCCATGATCAAAAATACCACTTCTTGAAAAACCTATTATGGGGGATGTTTTATGCAAGGTTATTGAGGGAATGTACTACATAGTCAATAGTATTATCCTTAGGATTACATTCATATTATGAAGGCGGCATTATACAAGGCCAACTAGGGAACACACTACATAGTTAGGTAAATGAGCTTTCAAGAATTCTGAAATTCTATTGATAAAATCTAGTAAAAGTTTATGAAGACTTGGAAATTACCCAGAATAGAAAATTTCTTTTGGATAAAAGTTCCTGAATATAGAATCCATATTTCAAGTAATGATTTCTAAATAATCAGGGGAAAAGGCTCACTAAAAAATTCTAACACAATTGTAGGATATATGATGTCTGTTGTTTTAGGTCATATGACTAGGACTATAATATTATGTAAACAATGGATGATATGTTGTTAAATGGACCAGTTTTAGTATTTTATGATTTGAATAAATTTTGGGGGAAAGTGTAAACCATGGTCTTGGCGATGTTGAGGTCAAGAGACAGGATAATGGGACAAATATACAAGGGATGACCACTGATTCAAGAGTTACAGCAAACTTTTTTCAAAAGTTAAAGGGATAGAAGAGGCATTACTAAGGAAGAAGTTACCACTGGATAAAAACCCCATTATGTGGTTGATTTATGCAAGGAAAACTTGGGAACATACTTCATTGTCTATCAAAAACATCTTTAGGCTGGCATTCCTATTATGTGGGAAAATTATGCGAAGCCAACTAGAGGTTCATACTACATAGTCAAGTAAATTATCTCCCAGGTATCAGAAATTATGCCACTAGAATCCAAGGAAATATAATGAAGATATAAATTTATTCAGGAATAGGAGTATGAAATATGAATGGGGAAATTTCCAATGCACAGGGGAAGAATTTGGATCTATGTAGGCCATGAGTTTGGGGTCCCTTACATAGATTTGACTCATATGTAATATTGGTACATTTCTGGTTTCCATAGGGGTATCTCTTAAGAGAGGACCCAAAAAATAAAGCTCCAAAATATATATTTTTAGTTTTTTGTGTGATATGGATAAATTTCCTTTATCCCACAAAAGAAAATAGTATCAATATCCTAGTCTTCAATAAGTATCTGAATGGGATGAGAATCAAGCCATATGTAGTTCTCTAGGTATCGTGCAGTTTAAAGTCACATGACAAGGACATTAGTAATGAGGTTCAATCTCACATGGTAAGGAACAAAGTTACATGAAATGAATAATAACAAAACTGTATGGTTGAACTAGGTCATATATCCCTAGCGTCAAAACATATCTTATCAAAGTGAGAATCATGCTATGTGTAGTTCTAAAATAAAGGCCCCCACCCTAGTTGAATTCATAGGTGAAAGAAAATGGGGGGGGGGGTTCTTGAATATAGGTTTATACATAATATAAGAACTCATATTGAATATCCTCATATATATTTGACACATACATTAGGGAAAAAGGGTATTATTTTCCTCATGTTGTGACTAGGATGAAGATTGAAAGTCTGGACATCACTACATATCTAAAATGAGTGAGAATCAAGACAAACATAGAGCATAAAGAACCATGCAGTTTATCATCATTTGGGGAGGACATGAGTGATTCTAACATGAAAAGTAATATTGTTACTAGACCAGGGGATATGTCCCAGGTTTAACTATGTATCTTGCTGGAGAATGAATCAAGTCGTAGGAATTTCTTGAGAAGATCCGGCAGTTTATTATCATGAGACAATAAAATCATGTGTTCCATTTAAGGTCTTTCATCTAGGAACACTGATAATACCAATGGTAGTTGAGATACCTTTTTTATGCAGATAACTACATTACCAAATTCCAAAGACCACGTGAGATGTTCTTGGTGAGATAATCAAGGGGTGGTAAAAGTTTCGTTTACAACAAAAAAGTAACTCAAATGAAAGATAGGGTAGTAATGATTATATAATGGATGAGCTAGGGTATAGGACCCAAGATTCACTACATATCCTAGAAAATAAATAATCAATCCATACATAGTTCTTGAAAAGATTCCCGATGTAATTTTGATCTGTACATAGAGAGTAGGGGATTTTAAAATATGGATGAAACCTAGAAAGTAGATCTGGGTATCACTACATATCCTAATAAAATTAGAATCAAACCACACATAATTCTTGGAAATGATTCCCTACATCAACTATATTTTTACTCATGGAAAATGGGATTTTGAAAACCTCTAAACCGATGGTTAGTGTATCTTATTGTAATGATAGTCAAACCAAAAGTCCTAGAATGGTTTTCTATACAGATCTAATTCATGCATGGGGAATAAGAAGGGATTTTTTAATTGATACTAGACTGGAGATAAGAGATCTAGGAATCACTACATATCTCAATTGGTATGATAATTAAGGCACATGTTGTTCTTGGAATTCCATGCACTTTAACATCATACAACAAGGACATAGTTGAATAGACATGTAGGGATGAAAACATTTTGGTTGAACCCTAGAGTAAAAGTTTGGGTGTCACTATGTATTTCATGAAAATGAGAATCAAAACACATGTAGTTCTAGAAATGGTTCTCCAAATTAATTAAGTTTTAACATAGGGAATATGGGATTTGATAATGTCCAAAATCATGACTGTACCCAAGATTAGAGATCTGGGTCACTACATATCTCATTAGAATTAGAATCAGACCATATGTAGTTCTTGTACTTCCATGCAATATGACATCATGTGGTATGGATTAAGATGAATCAAAATGAAAATATGAATTTATTACAGCTGGACCATGGGATAGAACCAAGGTATCATTAAATATCTTATTGGGGAATGAATCAAGAATCACGTAGTTTATGAAGAATTATTTCCTATTTAGGTTAGATCCATGCACATAGGGAGTGAATGGAAAAAAAATTCTTTGATGGACCCAATGTTGGAGATTTGGGAATCCATACATATCTCATTAAAATGATAATAAAGCCAGACATAGTTCTTGAAAAGGTGGTTCCCCACACCAACTATGTTTTGATGTGAGGAAGGGGGATTTTTTTAACATTCTATAATAAGGGTTGATCCCAAGTTACAAGATGGTATGGTAATCAATCCATATGTTCTAGAAGAATTACTAGTATAATATTGGCTCATATATAAGGAAAAAGGAAATTTTTTCTTTTATGGTTTCCGCTTGGCCTAAGATTGGTGATATGGACATCCCTATTTATCTAATTGGAATGAGAATCATGCACCATGTAGTTCATGAAGAACCATGTAGTTTTTCATCATGCGGCGGGGATGTGGTTCACTTGACGTGAAATAAATATTGCAGTTGGACCAGGGGATAAGACCCAGGTATCAATAATTATCTTGTTGGGATAAGAATCATGCCTTTTCTAGTTACTAAATATGGTTTCCCTTGAAGGTCAGAACCAAACACATAGAGAAATTGGGCTCGAGTGATAATATAGAGTTGCACTAAGGTGAGTTATTCGTAAAAATGGAATCTACTCACCTTTTAAGAGAGAGAAAGTAATGTCAACTCCTGGTATTTTTTGGGGATTTCTTAATTTCAAACACTGTAGAAATTAACCATGCAGTTTAACATCATGTGGTGAGGAAAAATGGTGTTTTTCAGTTTGAAGTCATGGGAGATGAACCTCATGTCAAGTAGTTTAT
Source organism: Viscum album (assembly GCA_963277665.1). Lineage (NCBI taxonomy): Eukaryota > Viridiplantae > Streptophyta > Magnoliopsida > Santalales > Viscaceae > Viscum > Viscum album. The sequence goes on along the minus strand of OY728128.1, from coordinate 1,804,710,127 downwards.
CATCATGCGATAAGGAAAATGATTCTAACCAGTTTAACATCATACATCATGGATGAATATGGTGTTTTTTAGTATAGAATCAAACATCTAAGATGATGGTTGTAATTTAGTTTATCATCTCATAAATAGGATGAACATTGTGTGATTATACAAAGTAGTTGTTCAGGAACATTGCATTGGTTGGAGTTGTTGTTTCCAACACTTTTATGATGGTGTGCATCCATATATTGAGGAAACACTGATTGTTACCCTACATTCCATTTTTTCCAAAGGTGGGCAACATCCGTCACTTGTTCAGGGAAGTTTAATCATTGATTGAAATGGGATGATAGGATGTTTGTTCCTCCTTCTGTGGATTCCTCCTTGGAACTCATTGCCTAGTCTGGGTCTCCCTCATAGATTCAATTCATTGTTTCTGAATATCATTATTGGTGTTTTATCTTTGTGGATTATAGGTAATTTCACTACTTCCATCAAGAAATTCCATGGGGTCTTGGCATGGTAGTAACCTTTGGTCAGAGTAGATGACAACATTAGGCATGTCGGGTTATCTCTGGATGCATGGATATTGGAGAACCTGTATTCTTCCTCATAAGAGGGCATCTCAAGGGCACATAAACCAAGGAATCCCACATCATGTGTGGTGAATAATATTCCATAGGATTTTATATGAGGTTTTCCTCACCTTCCATTGTTTAACATGGGGTATGTCGTGGGATTAATGTCTAGTAGAGACAGTTACGCAAAAGGCGTGTCTTCTGAGGGTTTCCTTAGGTATCTCATTTTTATCACAAGGTAGACATCGAGTTTAATGTATCGTATAGATGGAATGAGATTGATCAGAACATCCCATAGAGACAAATCAAATTTGTACATCCCTGGGAGGGAACACCTGGGAGGTTTACCAGATGGATGGATCAGAACACCCAATGAGGATGCATCTGAGGTGGTGTGTCCCATAGATGGAAGATATCACACCGTGATGGCTGATCTAGACAACACTAAGGGAGGATAAAAAAGAGTGCACCATAGAATGGGGAAAACTGGATGGATAGGTCAGAATGCCCAATGAGAGCAGACCTAGGGTGGTGTGGTGTGTTCCATAAATGGAAGATGTCACACCATGAAGGATGACTTGGACACCACTGAGGGAGGATCATAATGAGTTCACCCTAGAATGTGGGACACCAAGGTTTACCATTGGCTGATATTGAACCTTATGGATGTTTCCTACATATCCTATGTAGCCGATAGGGATCAAAAACCATCTAGTTCTAAGGGGTTATGAATTAGGGTGTACACAAAGGACAACAACCTGAATACATGATGGGGATTACACATGGATAGAGGCCAATAAAAACAGGGATACTCTTGGTTGAATGATTATTGATTGTTTACGTCTTATGCATGGTTATTTGCCTAAGGGAATGGAATGTTCCCACTAAGATGTGGCATCCTGGGTAAAAATCAGGATGGATGATGGATAGTTGAATGAAGTGGAGGGGGAATGAGATGGAACCATCGTGAAAGGGATGACAGCCTTGGGAATGAAACTTAGAGAGGCTTCCTATGTATCCTTATGGTAGGAATCAATGTCTGCATAGTTCAGAGAGGTGATGGCACACCTAAGGAGGCGAACCATGAGAATGGATGCATGGATGGGACTTGGATGATATAGAACCTCCGGGTTGGGGCATGACCTTCCCAAAAAATAGAGGCTCAAGGGAGAAACCAGGTTGAGACATGGATAATGGGATTGAACCTGAGGGAGGATTTATATATATCCTTTTTTGAAGGAATCAATTTTCAAGTAGTTTAGGATGGGTCATGGAATGAGGGTGTTCACAAAGGACATCGACTCGACAATATACTAGGGCTTACACACGGTTAGCAGCCCAGGTTAGTTTGAAACCCAAGGGCCAGACCAAAGACATGGGTCCCAACAAAGGGGGAAAACCATGGATTACCGTTGATTATAGATCATAATGGCTTACTTCTAGGTGGGGTGAAAACAACATATCATCGATCAAATATCACAACATCTTACTTTTGATTGGGCATGACAACGGTTTACCATCAGTTGTGGATCACAATGACTTATAGTCGATTGGGGTTAGACCCCATGTAAGATTCTTACATACCATGTCTTACAGACAAGGATCAATGCCCATGTATTTCAAATGGTATATAAATGGGAATATAGTTTAACATCTTTCAGGATTAAGGTGAACTGACTTGAGGGGGGTCAGGACTAGTAGGTTTTGAGATTGATCCTGAGGGAGGATTCCTACATACCTTTCCTAAGAGACAAGGATCAAAATCCACATATTTCGGAATAAGGATACAGTTTAACATCATACGGGATGATGGTCAGCTAACATGAATGGGTTGGGACAAGTAGGTGTTGGGCTAGAACCTCAGGAAGACTTTGTACGTACCTTGCCTTGGAAAGGATCAAAGTCCACATAGTTCAAAAGATTTTGGTGAACCTATGTGTAGGGTTTGGGACTAGTAGGTGTTGGTCTTGATCATTAGGGAGGCTTTTTATGTACATTTCCTTGGCAAGGATCAAAGTCTACATAGTTTTAGATGGGTTGGTGAACTGACATGATGTGGTCCAGATTGATGGTTGTTGGGCTTGAACCATCAAGAGGCTTCTTACGTACCATGACTTGGAAAGGATCATAATTCAAATAATTCAAAATGGTTTTGGTGAACTAACATGAAGTGTTCGGGACCAGTAGAGGGTTGGGATTGAACCTTAGGGAGATTTCCTACGTATGTTTCCTGCGCAAGAATTAAAGTCCGCGTAGTTCGGAATGGTCCTTAAGGCATATACACTATGGAGGCCCATAGATGATGCCGTGGTCGAGGTTTACTCTAAGCTCACGTGATCCATGCTCAGTTTGAGAAACAAGAGGCAGCAACAAAACTGACAATCATGGTGCAGAGGTGTGGCCATGAAGGATAATGAATGGGGCTTACACATTGATGCTTATCAGGTGCCGCTAAGGAGTGGCAATGGGGGATGGGGCTTACGCATAAAAGCTACCCGGGTGTCGCTATGGAGTGAAAATGGAGGATGGGGCTTATGCATGGATGTTTCCCATGTGTCTTCCTCATGTCTGGTCATGAAGGAATCCCATATCACTAGTGGGTTGAGGAATATAATTGAGATCTACACTTATGCACCAGTGCACAAGTGGGATAATGCCAAGGGTATTGGGATCAGTCCAAAAAAAGGGAGATGAAAAGTGTGAGTCATATGCTTGACATTCAGAATGCTGTGAGGGTGGTGTGAAGATAGAGGACAACTGTTGACCATGTTCGAAACAAAAAAACCATGTCTTGTTATCCTGAAATGTAGACTAATAGATGAGGGTCAACTGTTGACCATGTTCGAAACACCGGACCTGACTTGAAGTGTCATCCAAATTCTTATAGGTCACTAGCCTAGAACATTATGTGAGCCGATACGACATGGAACCAGGCTGTTAGGGGGTTAATTTAGACACAAAATTGGATGGATATCCGAATGAAGAACATGAAAATAATGAGGTAGAGTGAGTGAATGTTTTAATGGATTCTAGAGATCTAGAAATTACGCCACTGTATTCATGGCCTAAGGCATCTTATGATTGTCAAAGAAAGAATCACTTATTTGGAACAAGAGACTTCCTATTATTGAATGATAGGGAATAATACAGTTTAAAGTCATGAAGTGAAGACTATTGGATTCTTATTTTTGGTTAATAAGGCATCTGTTTTTTAGAGTAATAGGAATCCTTGGTTTGGCACATAGGGTATGCTATAGTTTATAGTCATGTAGAAAGGACAGTTGGAATCTTATGCTTGGCGTATAATGCATCTCTTGTTTAGAGCAAGAGGAATCCTTTATTTGGAACATAGGGTGTGTTACAGTTTATAGTCATGTAAACAGGACTATTGGCATTTAATGATTGGTGCATAAGTAATATCTTGTTTAGAGAAAGAAGCATCCTATGTTTTGCACATAGATTGTGCTACAGTTTATAGTCAATTAGAGAGGACTACTGGCATCTTATGCTTGGCGTATAAGGAACCTCTTGTTTAGAGAAAGAGGGATCCTATGTTTGGAACACATGGTGTCCTACTATTTATAGTCATTTAGAGAGAACTATCATGCATATGGAGCCCAAAAATGGATGGTTTTGGGACATATGCAAGAGAGGACCTTTCTGTTTCAACCTAGAATTGGAGTCACGTGACAGGGTTTGGATGAGATGCTCGAGGAATAGTTCGAATCAAGGTACTCAGGGAATTTCTAATGAGAATCTCAATTCACGACATGTGAAAGGGACCAAGAGGAATATATCAATCGAAGGTATTTCATGTGTTTTTTTAGGAGTATCTTGAATCATGGTATTTCATATGTGTAAGATGGTTGTGAATAAGGGAACAATGAAAAATATCAATGCCCTGGCCTAAAAAGTTCGCAGTATAACTCTCCATTTTTCATGGGGGTCAGTGATGATAGTGAAGAGATCGGCCTAGAAGGCTGGGACCACTACCCAAAACTGATCCCAAGTAGTGGTGCAGGGGCGCATCCCTCACGGTATAGACCGGTGGGCGTGAAGGTAGGAGATTTATGACAGAAAGGTGCTCAAAAAGCATGGGGTCTCACGAAGAAGCTTCATAAAGGAGATATTATCATGAAGCATGGGGTATTGCGAAGTAGCTTCGCGAAGGAAAGGTGATCGCGGAGAATAGGGGCTCACAGAACAAAGCATCTCATGGAGAAAAGGGGCTCGTAGAGTAAAGGGCCTCGAGGAGAAAAGTAGTTCACAGAGAAAAGCGGCCCGTCGAGCCTCGAGCATCCCAAAGGAGTTCCCTCTTTCATAAAGGGTGGTGCCCTTTGCGAAGGGAATAACTTCATGGATCTCAGGAGCTCTTTGAACTGGGTGATTGTCCGCCCAAGGGGAGGCGTAATTGTGCTTATGAAGGGGGGTGAGACAACTATTTATAGGTGATGATGGTCGGCAGAGCACGTCACGAAGAAAAAATGCACGCCGCGAAGAAAACATCACGCCGCAAAGGAAATCGGGCTCTGCAACCAGAGGGAGTTCCCTCATGTTTCTCATAACTACAGAGTCAAACGTCATCGAACTTCACGACACCCATGGAGGATCCGATAATGTTACCTAAATTTCATTGTAACTATGGATTTGACCATCATCGACCTTCATGGAGCTTGTACAATCTCCGATCACATTCCTCTACTCCAAAATCATGAAGGGAGCCTCGTGAATGGGATCTGCAAACTAGTTTTCCAGCCCAACTTCAAATTTCCATAACTCCTAATCCGTAACTCCATTTGGGATCTATGACCAGAAAAATAAAAGATTGAGAAATGAACTATGATCTTGGATAATGTATGGGAGAATTTGAAATATATTGGGGACAAGTTTTTTTGGTGTCAACAGTTGTAGTGATTTCTCCATCCATTGTGATTAAGGAATAAGCTCCATTATAATGGAAATTATGTACTGAGTAAGGTCCTTCCCACATTGTCCCAAGATTTGGAGATTATTGACACATATCATTGGATTACTAAGGACCATGTTTAACTCTCATTGGAAAAATGAACAGAGGAAAACCTTTTTATTTAAGGCTTATACTATTCAGTTCTTAAATAATTCATAGTGATGAAAGGTATTCAATATTATTTAATCTAATCTCTCCAAATCATCTAGTCATTTCTAAGATTGTTCATCCGTTGAGAGGTAATCAGAGATGGAAAATCAGAGTGATTGAAAATAATTTTTAGTTAGAAAGACTATTTATATCCTGTATACTAATGAGTATGGGGTTGACCATGTAGCAGTACAGCTCATAGTCCTATAATCCCATAAGGCATTTAAGAGATTGTTAGTCTAATAATTATTATCGTTTTCCACTATCTTCTTGAGTATAATGGATAGGGTATTGTTGAAAACCTCTATCTGTCCATTGCTAGCTGTATGATAGCTGGATGAATGGATGGATTAGATATTGTATTCCTTCTATATTTTATTTACTTAATTATAATATAAATTGGTTCCATTGTCCATCAATATGCTATGAGGGACAAGAAATCTTGTAATGATATTGGTTTTAATGAAACTGACAAAATATTTGGCTTCAAAATCATTGAGAGTTATTTTCTCCGCCCATTTGTAGAAGAAATTGGTAGAAGTAAGGATGTGTTTGAACTGTTTAGCCATAGCTAGAGGATAAAGTCCCACTAAATCCATTACCCATGTAGAAAATGGCTAGGAGCACATGGATATATGTAGAAAATCTAAGGGTTTATGGATGAAATTGGCATGTACTTGGCATAGATGAAACTTCTCAGTGAATTCTATGCAATCTTGCATCATTGAAGGCTAGAAGTATCAAATCCTTCGAATTTAATCAGAAATCCTATACCTAGGCTGGTGGTAACCACAATCTCATGCATGTACCTTTTTAATGAAAACTATTGTTTCTTCCCCATCGATGCATATAAGGATAATTCCATCGAAACTTCATATATTGAGGACATTCTGATGATTTGAGCCCTCATAAAGAGTGAATTTAATTACTCATCACTAGATTTTACCTCTTCCAGATCTATTAAGAGGATGTAATCTAGCTTGGAGGTATTCCATGATGGGTTTCAACCAACCATGGTAGAACCATATGGATCATGAATGTGGCTGAATTCATTAATTTTCTCTATTCAAATTTGAACAAAAGGTGAAACCATAAGATGATGAGCAATACTAATGATTGTTTCATCTCACTTTGGTTCTTCAAGGGTTGTTGATACATTTTCAATGCATCTTATTAGGTATTTTTTGATCCGGGGATGTAATACAATGTTGGTTCTAAAGAAAATTCTAACATTAAAACTTAGACATAATCACATAGGGAAATTGATTCTTCTTTTCTAATGGAATAATACCCTTTAATATGATTTATTACCAATTATGAATCACCCTTCACTTCTAGGTGATCTAACCGTACTTAGAGTTCCAATTCAAGGCCTGAAATAAGTGCTAGATATTATGACTCATTGTTGGTACCACCTTATGATAATAGGAATGAGTATATAAACACTACATTATCTAGGGAGATAAGTAAAATTCCTAACCCAACATTACTAAAATTAGGGTCTTCCATTATCTTCCCCATTAGAAATCTAGAAGCATTTTCAAAATATATTTCCCAAATTTAGGGGATGTCCAGAATAGAGAAGTTTTTTTATTAAGTAGTTCAGTATTAAATGGAATCTCTTCTACAGATGGGTGTTCAACCATGAAATATTCTAAGACCTAGCCTTTTATTACATTATGAGGAACTAAATGTATATCAAACTGCTAAAAAATTACTTCCCACCATGCCAAATGTCCTGACAACATTGGATAACTAAGGATAAATTTTTCCAGGTTATTACGAGAGACCAGGTGGACCTCATGATGTTGTAGATAGTGCGTCAGCTTCTGAATGACAAAGATTAATTCTAGACATCTCTTTTCAATATCTAAATATAGAGTCTCCAAGTAGAGCATGGTTCAAATGAGATAGTAAAGGCTATTTTCATTCCCAACATCATTATTTAGTGAAAATAATGAACCTAATGACCATTCCAAGGCTATCACATAAAGAATGAGTGGATTTCCTTCAACATGTGGCATTAATATGGTGGTAACAATAGGTATTTCTTGAGGGAATCAAATGATCATTGGAATTCATTGGTCCATATATATGTGACCCCCTTTTTCTTAATTTGGTGAAGGGAAAACACATTCTTTCAAGATTATCTATGAAGCACCAGATGTAGGCCAAGTGTCCTTGAAATCATCTTAACCCCTTTAAGTTTAGAGGCGGTGACTTTCCACGGATAAATTTAGTCCTCTCAGGAAAAACTTCAATACATTGATAGTGTACCAAGAAGTTGTGAAATTTTCATGAGGTTACCCGGAAAGCACATTTCAAGGGGTTCATATTCAGATTATAACATTGAAGCTTGCTGAAAATGGTTTCTATGTCAGATAGGTGATCTGAGAACTTCCTTTATTTAACCACTAGACCATCAATATTTAAATCAATTTTTTCCTGGGAATAGATTGAAGATATGATGAATTACACATTGGTATATCACACAATCAATATTTATGCAAAATGTAATTTCCATATATAAAAATACGCCTTGACGGGATATGAACGATGTTGATTCTTCATCTTCATGGGACATTCATATTTTGTTATACCTAGATAATCCATTAATAGAGGATATATCTTGGTAGCCAACCATTTCATCAATCATGATTTCTATGATTGAAACTATGAAGACATATTTGGGAAAATGCTGATTGAGATATTTTAAATCAATGAAAACCTAATTTTTTCATTATTATTTTTCACCAGAACAATATTGGATTGAAATTTTTGATATTTCACATCTCAAATAATGTAGGCCTTCATTATCTTGTGGAATTAGTCCTCAATTTTTGAGGCGTGAGTTGGGTTTGTTCTTCTTCCCCCTACTTGTATCCCTAATGATCTTCTAGAAAACCCAAATGATGGGTTTCCACCTCAAGGTCAAGGCCTATAATTTCAATTTATTTCCAAGAAAACATATTATGATGTTTCTTTATAATGTAAGTATACCCCTCTTGTTCTTATAGAGTAATGGACACACTAATCATAGTGGGGCATGGATCTTCCTCTGTACCCAGATTTATTTCTCTAAGTTCATCCACAATGGTGGTGAAACCTTCCTCAAATGATAGAGGGGAATCCCTAAGATCTCACTCTTCATCATCTTCCACATGTGTTACATATTCTACCTATTCTTGGATGGATGGTGATGAAGCATTAGTTTTTGTGCTAGGGGAGGAGTTAGTATTTGGACATCGAGAAGAGGAGGTAAGTATTTCTTGGTCAACTGGTGATGGATGGTCTTATTGAATCTCTAAAGGGAATATGAAGGGTTGAGAATCATAATCCCAATATATTTCCATTAGTGTGACAAATTATTCCAACCTTGATGAATAATTAGAGACTTTTTAAAACATAGTGGATGAAATGAAGACATCTCCATTCATGATTTCAACATTTTTAGAGGGTTAATGACATCTCATATGCTGTTGGGGTCAATTACCATAATTGAAATTATGGAATCAACTGAACGAGTCCCTATATTTAGTACCAAAATTTCAATTTGATTAATGGGTAGCATGTAATATTCACTGAGATTATTTAATGGGTTAATTGGGATCTTCTCCAAATCATTTGGGGAATTGATTCAAGTAATATCATCTTTCACGAACCATTTTCCTATTTTTGGTTGAATTTTGTAACAATGTAATGAGATTCAAAAGATTTTAATGGGGTCTTATCACCATACAATGTCCCAATTTAACCATTGAAAAAATATTTAATAAATTTGTGGTATGAATATGGAATGAACACATGATGATGTAACCATTGTCATTCGAGTAGAACATTGAAAGATTTATCATGTCGGATAACCATGAACTTTGAATCAGATACAATATCTCTAGAATGAGTTCTAAGTGTAATCTCGAAAAGAGGTTCGTTTCTTTCTTTTCCTAACCCTCTAACATTAATGTGGAGTGATACAAGTGGGATTCAGGGAGACCCAATCAGCGAAGTTTCCTAATCGGAACGAGATTACCTCTTGAGCCATTTCCAATGAAGTCTCGACATACGTTAACATAATTAATCATTCTATATAGGTAAAGGGTACTAACATGTCATTCTATAACATCAATATCATCCTATTGTATGAAAGATATGAATGCATGGAATTATTTTAGATCATTCTCTATGAAGAAAACCTTTTTGGTTATAACCTCAGTTTTAAAATCACGAGGGCGTGAAAAAATCCTAAATGAATGCATCATGAAGATCATTTGATAGACTTAAGGAATCCGAGATTGATAACTTGGCTGGTGTATGGTCCAGTTGCTTAAACAAAGCATACTTTTGATCCATAGTTTTTTTCCGAACATAGAGAGGCTCTTTTGTAGGTGCCTTGGGAGCTGATGTTCCTGATGTGGATGGATCCTCTTTTAGGTAAAGAGTTGGATGTTATTCTATTCTTGGTGGATTAAGCTGGCTAGGTCCACCCACTCACGGAGAAGGTGGTGTCATAGCCTCTAACCGGTCTTCCAAGATAATCATTTCAGGGAAAATCCTATCATGTGTGGGGGTAGTTCCATTATTCTTACTGAGCTCATTGGAGGGTTCTCCCATGAGTTTCTACTACATAAATAGTTCGAGCAGGGGTGTGGTTGGGGTAGTGGTTTCTATAATGACCACATATTCCTCTATATCTTCAACCTAGAAAACCTTGTATTTCAGTTCCCCAATCAAGTGTAGGGAAATGTAGTTCATAATTAGAATCATTACGTGTATAGGGAGTTTTTAATTGAATAAAATTAATTGAATCAAAGATCAACTCTTCATCTAATGAAGATTCCACCTGACTTGTTGACTCTTATTGTACCATTTGGCAGGGCGGTGCCCATGCTTTGTAGATGGTTGGCATGAAGTCCACTAAGATCAAGGAAAAAATTTATATTTGACACAAGCTCATACTATTCTATTTTCTATTTATCCTTATATAAATTTCACTTCTTTGATGATTTGCCTTTGGAGCATTGGTCTCTTGATGAAGTTGGATTTACTATAGTGGATTTGGTAGGATGCATAGTCGACTGTTTCAACTATGTTCATAGAATAGCATGAGTTTGGTTTATTTTTTTTCTAACCATCCAATCATCAAAATTATACTCGTTCTTGCTTTTATCTTCTTTTCACTCACATTCCTTTTCCGGGTTGGTAGAAGTAACACATGCTACCTGGGATGGAAAACTTTTCAATATCGCTATCTCAGAATCCACTATATTTTTTAGGATGTATTTGAAAAAAAACATTCATGGATGGGGTTCCCTAACATTTGATGGTAGGGGTAATAGTTTGGGAGGTCCTCATCTCCATCTTTATTAGGATTCTTGGGATTTGGAAACCGAACGAAGTTGTTTTCTAATGCTGAGATGAATTTTCTGGGGATATGGTCATTTTGAAAATAATAGACCTTGTTTTTCAACTCCACAAAAATTTCCCAACATTGATCTCTTTGATCATATTAAAGACGAGGTTATTACTATTTATGATCTGGAGGTAGAGCCCTATGTTATGGTGTAGTATTTGAGGTAGGAGTAGGTATCTGATCTTGCTTAAGTGTAATTATAGAATCCTCTACTTTTCAAACTCTTTTTCCTGGAGCTGATGGAATTACTTGGGACTTGGATTTAGTATCTATGAGGGAAATCTACATCTGTTGAGAAATCGAGGAAATGTACCAAAATCCTCCAATGTATTTTGTATGTATTAATGGAATTTACAACTCATCATGAAGATTTTCTACAAAAAATGGGCTACAAATATTCTTTAGGGATAGGTATATTTAAGGATTATTTGAATCATTTTCACCAAAAAATAAAATCTGAAACCCTTTCATTATCCCCTAGTTTTTAGTTCATAAGATCGATGACTTTTGTCTTTTACAACATTTATCTAAACTAAAAGAAGGTACTTTTTATGAAGATATTATCATCATGGGAATTATTGAAACTGTAAACTCATTTAGCATAAAATGGATAAACCCTATAAGGATTACACAAATAATATGAGTTTCACTACTTTCTATTGCTCAGGGGTCCCCATTATGTGATCTCAGCAAGAGATTAAATACATCAACTTCTTCTCTGGATCTACCGATCCATTAAAAATTGGACTTGTGGGATTCCAAATATTTTGCAGGGGAGGAGTAGGATCTACCCATTCTGGGTATGCCTTATTTTCTAGATATAACGATGTGCACTGTCCTTCCAGATCTTCCAATCGAGTCATCAATGAATCAATGGTGTTTATAAGCATTCTAGAAATATCTAATATGTTGGGACAAGAATTGGTGCAACGCCTAGAGCTTGAATTGGTTCAAAATCTACAAGGACAATTGGTGTTGGCACTGTAGGTATTTTTCATGTATAATACATGGGGATAGGCCTATAAGGATGTGATTGTAATATACGGAATTCATGATTTGCACTAATATTTTCAATAAAACTTCTTTATTTTGGTGCTCCCACTAGAATTGAAAGTTTTGGATCTACTTGTGGATTATATGTGGAAATAATGATGCCTAATAGTAACTCTACAACATGTCTTATCAACTCCTTCTTCTCCTCTTCATGCTATGAAATCCTTTCCTCTAATAAAAGTGATTGACCTTCTCTAGGGGAAGGTGTGACACGGTTTGACCCTAAACTCTTCCCTTATTAGGGTAATTTCAAGGAGGTAGAGGTTGATTATTTTAGGTGATACCAAAATTTTGGTTAATACTCTAATTTCGTCTACGCACACCTCCTTTATTTTCTTCAATGTGAACCATATCATGAACATGAAATTCCTATCCATAATCCTCTAAACTGGATTCATGTTCTAGAGGTTCTTCAATGACAACATTGATGACTTTTACTGATTCATAACGCATTACTGGAATTCTAACGATATCTCTTCAAGATCACTTTCTTCTTCATCTTCCAAGAGACATTGTACTAATATTAATTGGTTTACAGGGAATTTTTTGGTGGATAGTAACCTAAATGGAATCTTCTAGTTATTTATTTGTACATTCATTTTTCATATTCATCTCTAATTTGTAGAAAACCAATTTCTGTTGAAGATGAGATTACAAACGTGAAAAACTCCCCATCTATGAGGGCCTAGGCTAGTCCTATTCTTCTTTCTCAACCCTTTTGGCTCTGTTTTTTGTCCCCAAAGGATGGGTTAAAAAATCTCCCAGCCATGCGGAATGGGGTGGCTCTTGAACTGCTATGGTTGATATCATGGTATCTAGTTTTCTGATTTTTTTAATTCTAGTCTGAACATGGGATGTTTATATTATTCAAAACTCACCCAAGTCATCTATTTTAGATGAATATTATGGTATTTCAAAAAAAATTCCAATCTATTGGCTGACATCCTCTAGATGGGAGGCCTGCTCAATGTTCTCAGACGCTTGATGCAAATGTATCTCAACAACTTAAACTCTTTGGGCCCGACTTTGTTAAAAGTCTGTCGAGACCTATTATTATTGAGAATATATTTGGTCATGAACTAAATTTATTTGTTGTATCTAGCCTAGAACAATGAAATTTCATGAGACAACCTTTATCAAGATTTTCTATCTTTGTAGCATAGTGAAATACAACGATCAATGTGCACCCCATCCTCTAATATAAACACCATATATGATATCTAAAATCAATCCTAATAGACTCATTAATGAATCGAGGCACACACATTGAAGGGAAACCTATTTCTTATAAATCATTGGATGTTTGAGTGTAAGGAGAGATGCCATGATAATTTGGAATTGTATCCATTTTATTACATTGATGTGATATTTCTACTCAACATAATGAAATTCATTTTATTTTAGGTGATGAAGAGTTTAAAACATGTTGAGGTGGATGTCATGCATAAAATATTCCCCAAAAATCTATGGAATGTTATATTGAGGAGTGGACAAAGACTATAACATGACTAGTATTTCATCTTTAGTTAGTTCTTTCCTTATTTTTAACATATTCTATTCATCTTTTTCTAGAGGATATTTTACCCGATCAAACCAATGTTGGTGTTTCCCGACATTTTTATAAGAATAAGAATGATCGATAGGGAATTCCTCTATTATGTTGGAAGAAATATTACCCAAGTGTGGTTTAGAGAATAAATGTCCCCTAGGGATGTCTTCTTGTTGTTAAAGGATTTCACCTGCCAGTGAAAAGGCATCAGACATGGCTGAACTTGTGTTTTCATGTTCTTTAAGATAGGAGTACTTTTCTCTTTACGACACTGCTCATTGAAATTTTTTCTTGAAAATGTGAATTTCTATGATATAGGGAACTTTCATAGTGAATTACATCATAGTTAGTACCATAACGGTGGATCAAAACAATGGGTGGACCCTCTTTGTCCTTGGTCTTCTAGACACACAGAGGGTTGTTGTGCCTCTCATCAAGGGATAGGCTCTCCATATTGACATTATTTTCATAAATAAAGACTTCATGAAGAAGTATCTAATGAGAAAATTCTGAATTATTTCTACTTATCCCATAATTTGGTAATAGGTGGGGAGGATCTTGAATTTCAATAGATAATTTTCCACGGGATTCAAGAACTCCAACATTATGCGGAGTTAGATAACAGATTTCCTGTTGATTTTCCAACTTTGTTTGATAATACTTATTTTTGGACACTTTTTTATAAATATATGGAGCCACATCCTGGGATAAGTAGTTGTTATGGGTTGGTTTATGTTCTTTCCTTAGAGTGGCCATCATTATAGGATGATCATCTACAGTTGGAACAAGTGTCTGTTCGTGATCTGGTTGTCCGTATGATATGGAGGAGGGTTCCTCATTACCCTCATAGATTGAAACATAGGTATGTATCTATTTCAAGTTGAAATTTTTATGAGATAGCCTACTTGTGGGAACAAAATTATGTGTCCATATCTCATGTATATCTATCTCCATCGTGATTATATCTTAGAAAGATTCCAGGATATGGGCTGTAATTTGTGTATTTCCTTTTACTATTTTCATGAAATGTTTGGTGAATTCAGTCACTAGAACAAGAATATATGTCCATTTAATATATGGATTAGATGTATTCTCTTACCCCTTTCCACTATTTATTAAAATTGGATACTGAAATTACTCATGTGTGGTGGAAGAGAGTTGTGTCTTCCCTCTGCATGTCATCAGGACATTCAAACTAACTTCCAAAGATGCTTCTAAACAAGGATATTATAAGGATATATGAATGAATTATGTATGGTGTGTGTTCCTGTCCATTTTTTTCACCAAGAATATTTGAGGGCTTCCAGACAAGTTTGCTGGCAAGATTGGTGGGTGTAGACAGGTGTATGTTCCTACTTGCGGGTTGCTGCCATATTTGGATGGAGGGATTCTTTGAATGCTTCTAGGAGATTCTGATGGAATTATTGATGAGTGTAGGTAGGTGTATATTCCTTCATTTATTACTCTACTAGATTAGAAATACATGATTTATTATGTGCCACCATATGAGTCTGCTGGCTGGCTAGTTGGATGTGGATCGGTGTATGTGGCTGCTCACTATTTTCCACCAAACTGTGTTGGTGGAATTCTTAAGAGGGGGAAAAGGTAGGAAACTACTCTATATTGGCTTATATTCATCCTTGAAAGGCCATATTTCATGCCCAAGTGTTAGGAACCTAGGCAGGACAGTTTTAGGTTACCTCTTATGATGTTGAGAGTTTACAACCGTACAATGTTGGTGGCAACAATTGTTGGAGGGATCCCTTGGGAAGGACCCCCGTGTCTTTGGGATGAGGTCTTAGGGGGAAAATTTGTCTACCAACTTTGAATATGGGAGGGTTTGGTGGTTTTTTCTAGAGATAAGCTCCCAAAATGGTTGAATAATGCAGTAAGCATTATTGGCTTTTAGACCACCAGTCGTCACTAACCATATGATCGAGTGTGATTTGTGATCTGGAGGGCCTATCGAGAAGCATCTAAGGTCAGTATGGTACATTATTGATGGTAATATCAAATCAATTCATTAAACACCCATCATTTAAGATGTTGTGTCAGTTATGACATCATTTTTGTAGACACATATCCATCATGAGCAGTAGTCGGGGCATTCAAGGGTGTAAATTTGAAGGAATCCATTAGATTGAATGGATTTCTATATAGGTGTTCTCATATAAGTGATAGACACATGAAAAAGAACCATTTTAAGGGAAAATTGTTTTTAATGAACAGATGTGTGACTGATTTACCTATCTGAACCTCTTTTATCAACTAATAGTGGTCTAACAGATTAGTAATACTATCATCTTAGTTAAGGATTCATGTTGGGTTCAACATTTTTGTTTCCCTCAGAAATGAAGACTTTGTTGAGATACAAAATAACTATTTTTAAATAGCTTCCAACTATTTTATTCATGGAACTGGAAACACCCAATGGGTCAATATCCAAAGGGACAAACATTCAAAAGGGAGACATTCATTGGGGTTTTTACATATAATTCTTAAGAAATGACATTAGTTAAGAGGATATGAGGTCAGGATAATCACACCCTTTTGAGGGAAATTATTTCCTACTTTGGGACACTCTTATAGATTTAATATATGTTCATGAATACTTCTTTAATTCCTAAGTATGAAGTAGGTCATCCCAATATTATCAATCAATAATCAACATGTATGGAATTTATAATCATATATATGTATCCAATGTTATTCTATAACAGAGACATTTGTATATATCCTAGGTTCTCCATCCATGGAAAAATCTTAGATACTACTTATAGATTCTTTTCTCGTAATTATAATGATATATTTTACAAAAAACTCAATGGGGAACTATAGAATTTATTGTCATATTGGTGGATCAAATTCACTCTGGAGTTTATCGTCATCTAGGTAGATAGAAGGTTACTCTAAATTTTTCATCATCCTAGGATATATAAGTTGTTTTGATGTTCGGATCAAACCCGTAGATGGAATAACTGCATATCCTTGTAAAATGAATCAGAACCCATATAGTTCAGGTACACTTAATGGGACACATCATACCTTTTAAGGTCATGTGATAAGGACTAAACCATAATATTTAATGTCATGTGGCAGGGACGTATAGGAAAAAGGTGCCTAGTCAAAGTTTGGTGTGAGAATTATACCTAAGCAGTCCAAGGAACCTGTAAGGGATATTAATTTCCATGTTGAATTATACCCTATTTGGGATATGGCCCAAAGATAATAATATAGATTTGGGGTGTTGGTTTTGATCTTTAGGGAGGATTACTACATATCTTGTTTAGATGGGAATCAACACCCACACGATTGGGTATATATCAAATGAGATTATGGTTTTTTGAGATAATTAATATGGGTATTACTCCTGAAGAGGATTCCCTATGAAAAATAAAATGAGTGATGTATTATATCATTGTGATTGGGGGCCTAATTTGGGGATTAATTCTATAGAGTATTCCTAGATTAAGGGAATTATTATTTGGTGTCATTCTTGAGGAGGATTCCCCTTGAACTCGGTCCCTAAGTGGGCTTCATAGGTATCTTATTTAGAGAAGAAATCAGAGTTATTGTAGTACACGTTGGTTTGGGGATTACACCTAGGTGGAGACCTATTTGAAGGGTGAATTATTTCCAATTTCATGGATAAGATTTTATAGAACACAGGCCTTGAGAAGGCTTCCTACATATCCTAGTTATGGTGGGAATCTGAGTTATCATAGTTCATTCTTTTAGGTGGATTGTATAAATGTGGTGACCATTACAAACCTCTAATACCAAATGATTCATGCTCTTTGTGAGAAATAACTGGATGTGAAATATTCAAAAAACAACAAACATTCATTCCTTAGATGATGGAAGAGGTGGATGATAATGGTAGAATAGTCTGCGGAAACTGTGGAAGAGGTCAGGGCTATGATTGAAGAGGTCATGGCTACGACACTTCCCTATCTTCAGTTAACATTGAAAATAGGTCCAATGTAAGGAAGGAGTTTAGGTGAATGATGTAGATATGATCATGACTACATATTTATACATGAAAGGCTTGGGGCTTAAACCATGATGGTTTTTCTAATATTGGTCAGATACCAAGGGAGGACGATGTTATTCCATGTCAAAAGGAATTGCGAGAATAATCCTCATATTCACTTCTATGCACTAGAGGATCTAGGTCTCATAGATGAGAAGGTATAGATAGAGTCTTATCCCCTGAATCCAAGACTACGAATACCTCAAAACTCTCCTTAGAGTAAGGGTCCAGGAGACTTTAGATATAAAAATCTACAGATTCCCCAAGGATCCTTACCCTAGGTTAGTACATGTTTAGGAAACCTATGACCAGATAAATTTTAATCCAAATGGAAGACACACTAAAGTTTCTTTCCCTAAGGTTTTTCAAATCAGGAGGCCGGGGTGGAGGTTTTAACTCTGTCCCTTTTAGACTAGGGAGACAAGGAAAGAGAGGCCCTACCATTTGTGGATTTGAAGATGGATTAAAGTGTGGTAACATAGGTCTTGGGAATAGATTATCAGCATAGGTATTACATTTAGGTAAACCACATAGGTGTACTGCACATGTCCTAGGAGGAACTGAAAAGGGCTTCGTGCATGGGAACAAGGGATGCACGATCTAGATATGCCTTGGGAAAACAGAATACCAAGAGAGAAAACTTTGGAGAGGTCTTAACCGAGGGATCATATGTCTCTGCTAGTGTACTTGGAAGAGTCTCGTGCAGGTCCCTAGTTAGGGAGAGGTACCTTATATATGTGACTTCTCCTCAAGGTATGGGAGTCCTCAAACAAGTTTTTAGTAATTTAAACCCTTAAGGGACTTTGGTCTTATATGGTCCTTTTAATTATTTCTTCTCTTAGGTTTTTGAGATATACCTGATATATGTTTGGGTGAACTAGGATAAGGTATTGCACAATTAGATATCTAAGGATTCTTACATATTTTTGTTTAGTTAAATGGGGATACTAAGGGTCTTATTTATTGGCACGAAGGGGACATAGTCGACGTAAGTGGTCGGCATAGGTCCACCACATAGGTGCACGATGATGATCTCTAATATAGGGGTAGAAAGATATCTAGTCTATGTATGTCCTCAGTTTAGCTATATCGCATTGGTCCTTATCATATGGGGACTGTAAATTCTATGTTGTACGAGTAAGAGATACCCTGGCCTATTGGTATATAGGTAGTATGCATGAAAATATTTGGGGGAGGTCCCTTATCTTGTATTAATATTAATTTATGATTAAAATATCTATGGTACTCTTCATAAGATTTTTCCCTTCCTGTATTAAAAGGGAGTGTCAATAATCTTATAATCTATATCTAGAAGGTAGTGTTTGGAAAAGCCTATCCAAATACCTTTACACTTCCAAAAATAAAATTATTTTATTAAGAGATTTTATATGATGTTTGAGAACATAGAGAATATAAAATAATCACATGAATTGTAGTTAGAATATTAAAAAAAATTATAACACCTGACTTCACAGACTTTAGTAGCTTCTATCTTTCTAATAGAATCTTTAACTAATTCATCATATCTATAGATCTATGTCCATTAGAAAACATTAAAAAACTTTCAGCAACCATCTTCTTGATAACTCATGAATATAGTACTTCTTTGTTTGAAAATTGTGTCTAAAAACCCATAAAGAACATCCCCCGTTCGTGTTTTGGTTAGAACACTTCAAAACATTCACCTTTTATATTTTCTTTTTAAATCTGGATTTGAACAAAAAAAAAATCACTTATTTTTAAAAAAAATTATAAAATATTAGTTGTCAAAAAATACAATCATTTGTTAAAAAAATCCAAAAGGATCATTAATAATGAAACCGAGGTTTAACATACATGGATATTAAATCATTTTAAATTAATATTCAGCACAATAAAATAATACATTTCCAAGGACCATAATAGTTTAGTGTATTTGGAAACATGGAATGAAATATTCTAACTTGGTGATAGATCTTAAATGTTTCCCTAAAATATTTTCCCCTTTATTAATTCTACTTAAAAACATTTTTATAACTTGGGAAAATGAAACATAATAAATGAGTGATCTCAGATTCCCAGTATAGCTGAACAGAGGAGTTACATAAGAATTACATCAGTATAAGGTTATGTGAACGTGAGAATAACATTTCAAGATCGTACCCTCCATATCAAAGATCATACACATGAGTCGTGGAATAAATATTGATAGTTCATAAGACATGAATCATAAGGTAATCAAGAGAATAATCTATGAAATAATAATATAGGAATACGACATGGAATTTTGTAAAACACATAATCATATAAAATTATTTCCATAGTAGTCAAGGAATAACTACCAAGTCCATATCAGTAGTATGAGTTCTCTCCCCATACTATATTTTTAGTCATGGTTCACTCCCATAACTATATTAGTAGTTATGTTTCAATCCAAATACCATCTTCATGGAAAAAGTTCTTTACTAATCTGAGTTCACTCCTCGTTCCATCCATAACTATCTCATGAGATATAAATTTGTTCCCAATTAATTAGAGGGAGATATAGGTCCCACCCATCTCATAATGAAATAATACATATGTGTGCCAAACAATCATAAAAAATAAGAGCATAACCCATGAAATGAAATAGGTATCATAAACATGTAATCATATAACAAAATATGGAAAAAATATATATTTAATAACCAATTCATCAAAGCATAACCAATGAAAAGAAGCAAGTTTCACAAGTATATAACCTATGAAAGAGAAAAAAGTTTCATAAACATAAAACCTATAGAAGTTAATTGGGTTTCATAAAAATCATTCCATAAAAACCTACACCATTTATTGAAATAATATGAATGTAACCTTTGGATCATTTTTCCTAAAAGGCATGAGAAACACCAATGAATGTCCTTATAGATAGGAAATAATTTAGAAATATAATTTAAAATATTTTGTTACAGAAAATTTATATTCTTCTTTGAAAAATTATATTTAAAAAAGAAAAACTTTTGAAAGACATTTTTTTTAAAATATCCCTTAAAACTAATAACGGATACATTTAAATCTTTTTTAAAACATTTTCCTTGAAAATATCACTAAAAACATATAAAGAAAACTTGAAAACATTTTAAATTCTATTCCCTTGAAAATATATTTAAAAAACGTATAAATAAATCTAAAAAACATTTTCAAAACATTTTCCTTGAAAATATCATTAAAAAATTATAAATATTTCCTAAAAACCATTTTCCTTGAAATCTTATAAAAGAAGCACGAAAACATTTAAAATATTTTTTAAACATAAAACCTTTTTGAAAAACATTTTCTTTGAAAATAGATTTGAAAAATTGTAAGGGGAGCCTTTAAAACCATAATACATTTTTAGAATCATTTTTCTAAGAAAATTATATGTAAATATAATTTCAAAACAATGTTTTGAAATTTTTTGAAAACATGGTTTTTGAAATAAAATCTATTTTATACTAAAGAGATAAATCAAGTAAAATTGTCATAAAGATATTTTCTTAAATATTTTATGTACCAAAGAGTGAAAAAATGGTACTAATACATGAAAATATCATTTATAACCATATAATATGAAAATTAATAATTTTATTTATATATATATCATAATAATTTATTAATGGAATCATAATCATAAACAATCCTGATAAACAATGTGATTGTTTCACGAAATTCTTACTAATTTTTCACTATGAATAATACTCCCAATTTTAAAAAATAAAATTATATGATGATTAAAATATCATTAAAATAAGTAGATTCAAGATATTATTTTTCAAATGGAATTATATACAGCTTATAAAATAATTTATGTTCATAACAAAACATGTTTCTCAAAGAAGGAAAATTGAGACAAAACTACCTTACTACCGTGGTAAAATATGAACCATAAAACGTCATGAAAGAGAGATAATAAATTTGATATTTAAATACACAAAATTTTATGTATAATAATCCTATATTACATTCATTTTTAGTATATACACCACATTGTGAAAATGATTTCAAAATAACGTATAAGTCTCACAGAACTAAAAGTGTGACGAGAAATCCATTAAAACATGAGTAAATTTTGAATAGTAATCACCATGAAATAATAACAGAAATATTTTTTTAATATCATTAAATATATTAAATTAATGATATAACATTTTATAGGGAAGCATATAAACTAGAAAAAAGATGAGAGGGGTGAACATGGAATGAATCTTAGAGCAATAAAAAGTGTGATGAAATTCCATTACCTTAAATATTGAATCTCATTGTACTCAATAAAAAAACATTTACAGTAAATATATGTTAATTATAAATCTATTATAGAATATATTATTATATATAATACCATATATGTTTTTATTCAGACCTTTTATTACTTTTTTATTAATTATTTCATGTTGAAGTCACATTTTGGGTAAAAATAGCTTTATTTTTCGCATGTGTTTTGATTTGTTATATCTTTGGTTCTCATACTTAAATAAAAAAATTCAGAATGGAAAAAATTGTCTAAATATAATATATATTAATTATTAATGTATTAATAATAATCTATAAATGATATAAATATGAATTGGAATACAGCGTTCATGGAGACGGTAGATCGCACATACACATGAATACTATTTCTATTTAATTATCATTTTTAAATTAAAAAAAGTAAATAAAATATGTGTTTGTATATATATAAATATATTATCATTAAATAATAATTTTTATATAATATTTATCTAATAATTTTACCAAAACCATCAAAACATTCCAAGTAGAGTGTGAACTAATTACATCACTTTGAGGAGGCGGTAATCCACAAGTCCACAAATAAAGTTATCATATTTACAAAAAAATGGAAACCATGAAGGTTGGTGTTTTTTAATAATTAATGAATAATAAAGACATTATAAATATCATCTATATTATATAAAAAAGGTTACATCATAATTACCAATCATGACAGTTGGTAAAGGATAAATGAATAACATCGTTTCGTGAGACTATAGTTCGCCATACAAAATAACAAATTGTTTGTTACCCACTTTCTGGAAGTGTGCATAATTATAGTTATCAAACATAATTTACTAAAATATAATTATATTTAGGATATTGAGGTTATTATTTATGCATTTAATTTTAATAATTTAGGTTGTGGAGAAAGAAAATAAAATAAAAGAGCGTGAGGAAGGATGTTACCTCATCTTTGGGTAACTTTTTTTTTGTTTTCACCAATGAGGTTCCGTGGATGAATTTATTCAAAAAATGATAATTCTCGGATGAAGGTAGAGTTTTTGGGAGGATATTTTGAAATGTTTTTTCTATTCTAAATGGAAATAGAGGTGTAAATACAGGGGGAGGAGAGGAGTACTTTTATAGTAGAGGAGGAGTGAAATTCTTGTAAATTTTTGAAAAGGGAATTCCACCCACGTTTTCTCATATCAAGTGGCTAAAATAATAAACCAAAATTGAGAAAATGGATTATAATTTAGAAATACGTACATAAAAATGATTTTTTAAAAGTCTATATGTCATTTTCACTAAAGTTTAAGGTTTAGTCCCATATTAAACTTAATTTTACCTTAATCACTATAATTTGTTTTAAATGAATTCCTTAATACGTTTCAAAAAAATACTAAGTGTAAATTATTCCAATTCCAAATATGGAATATATTTTTTAAATTTAAATTATATAATTGGTCAAAAAAAATTTGAATTTAATTTCATAGACGAGACGACAAAGTGGGTTTTTAAAGTAAAAAAGGCCCAAAAGAATGGAATGTTTTAATATCCAATTTCAATTTGAAATTTGTTATAAAAAAATAATTTGGATTAATTTATTTATATTTTATGAAATTAAAATTTAAAATGAAATTAAAATATAATTTAACTATATTAATAAATTATATGATAAAGATGTTTTGAATTAAAATTTGGTATTTTCACTATTCGTCGAAAAATGAATGTTCTTTGAAAAATACCAAAAAATGAACCAAATTAAATTTTTATATCACAATATCAAAAATTAATTTTATTTTTTCTACTAAAATTTATAAAATTGTCAAAAAACAGGTTTAAAATGGGTTCTCTATTAAAATGTGTTAAAATTACTTTTTTAGAAAAATACCTATTTTTATTCGTGTAATTGGATTTATTATTCACTTATACCTATAAAATATATTGGATAAGTGTCAAACAAATTGATGGAATATATAATATATGAATTTTATTAAAAAAATTCTTAAAAAGTGGGTTTTCTAATTTATTGATATAGAACATGTTTTTTCATTGAATAATATTTATCTTAGAAAAGGAAATTCTATATTTTCAAATAGTTATTACTTTCATTTCCAACTATTTAATAACCAAATAATTCATTTAATATACATATGTAAACACTATTTTCACAATTTATATAATCTTATTCATAACATCCATTCCAATTTCTAGGTGGTGACTATAATAATATTTTAATAACAATATTAACATTTTATAGATGTTCGGTAAAACTTGTCCTTGCATACAACACATGTTATCGAAGGAACTCGACATTATGTGTAACGCTAGAAAAACATAGTGTTGCATGTAGTGTAATATTAAATTGGTGTTACGTTAAATGAAAGTAACTCTTAGTGATTTCATATAACATAATATATATTCAGTGTTGGGTGAAATGAAAAATATCAAAAAGATAAAATTAATTCAAAAAAACATTTCCCAAAATCTTGGGGTGTTACATTATACACCCTTAAAATGAATTACACCATCAAATTTTTTTTGGGTTATCAAAATTATATTACTTAAAGGTTCCCTTATTAGAAACCCAAATTATAAAAATGAATACCAAAACATGATTTAAATATGGGAAGTTAAAAACATAACGGTTACCCAAAGTAATTTATAATTTGGTTTCCACATTTGACAACATAGGTTGGAAGTGGGGATTAAACATGGAATAATAGAATAAATAATTATATTGAGTGATAAATATCATTGATCACCAGCATGTTATTGATCAATGAAAAGTTAAAGGCCCCAAAACTCTAAATAAATGGTGATTTATAAGACCATCGGTTCAACAAAAACAATTGTATTTGGATAAATATTTTTAAATATCCATTTTCAAGTGATGAGGAACTCATTTTCTATATAAGAACATAAGGTGAAAAATACATGATTTTATTCCTTTTCATATACACAATCTTACCCTTTGGGTGTTCCTTGCTTGATTTCCACTTCATCACTAACTCCAATGAATGAAGGCGAATCTGTCATTCATGTAGTACTAAAAAAACACAAGGTTGAATGATAAGTCATTAAAAATATCTTTAGTTATCATGATAGTAAATAGGTTATCACAAGTTATCCAATATTCATGAATCCTCATATGGAGAGATAATAATTTAATCTCTAAAACCTCATTTGAAGTTTAACATAAACCATTCAATAAAATTTTAACCATATAAACCTTCTAAAATATGAAAGTCCAAAAGGTCACTAAATTTCTTGAAAACAACTTATCATTGATCCCCCATATATAAAAAATTATATATTGTTTTTCCATATACCAAATATGTGAATACCTTCATCATGTATTATCTTGAAACATGGTAATAATCCAAATTACCATAAATCCTTATTGAAAAAAATTAATTTTTCATTATTCTAATGATTTTTGGATATATTCCTCAAATCAAAAAATTCTGTAAAATCCACTAATGATAACACAACTACATTTTCAATAAATTCATTATCAGTTATAAGGTAATATATAATGTCTAATTTACTTATTCATTTATAACATACCATTACCCAAACACCACTATCATATGATAAGGGGAATATTAAGGGTTATCTTTCCCTTATTCATCTGTTTCACGTGGACATCAACCTTCCATTAAATCATATTTTTCGTCCATAAGAACCATTAAACATATATAATAAATCTTTAGAAAAAAAATAAAATGATAAATCCTTATACATCTCAAAATTCATAATTTATGAATCTAAATAAATAAACACTTCTATTATTCTACTTCATCATTCCTCATCATATTACTTGATACCAATTTCCTTTCACATTTTACCAATAGTATCATCATCATCACCATCAATATAACCATTAATCGCACCACATTGTTGATTATATTTATGAGATTCCCACACGGGACATGAATTTTCACAATTACCATTCATTCCACACTTAAAGAATTTAACCACAGATTTGGTATTAGGGAGGCCAATATTCCCATCTATTTTATTATCCCTAATGTTAATTAATCATTTGAAAATAATTAAATAATTTCCTTCTTTTTCATAGTAAAAACATCTTCTTGTTCCTCTATGACATTAACTTAGGATATTCTTTCCACATTCTTGACATAGAGTAAACTGATTCTTCTATCCTCCATGGTCTCCTTTACCCTAACTCTGAGAAAACTCTTTTATTATGTTCCTTTAAGAGTCTGATAGTTTGTTGAGGTACACATTGTTAGGGAAGTTATATGAAAAATGATTAGGCATGACTGAAACATACTTCATTCTAGTGAATATTCCATTTTACTACTCATTAGAAAATCTCTGATCGCATTTAACATTAACATATTTATTTTTGGTTCTTTCCATTGAGTAAAATGAGAGTGCATAGTGTGAGAAACACTTATCAAAATAAAAAACCAAATAATCAGGAAAAATTACTTATAAGATTCATAAATCATGGATCCCACTTCTTCAATCTATGAAACCATAGGTTTATCCTAGGTTATTCATATTCATATTCTACATAAATTCTTCATGATGGTTCATAAAGAGTTTGTGAAATTCTAATGAATATCCCCTAGGAGTGTCAAAATAAGTGTGTAGCAATGCCCATTATCCTGTACCATGTTTCGCTCAAGTTAGGACTGACACACCTTTTTAGAGTTATTATCATTAAGTACATCTATGCTAGAGCCATATCCAATTGTAGTATCCAGACATGAACGTATTTTTAAGAAAGCACTCACTATATCCTTTACCAAAATTTGAAGAAATGTTCATATACCTTTCCCTATCCTTTTACTTATCTATAAGGATTTTCCTAGAAATATCCTTATAAATATACCAACATATCTAAATTTTTTTATCACATATTAGTTTCTAGTGGTTTACTAAACATTTACCTTCATACCAACTATAGTGACAGAGGCATAACATACATGGATATTACATCACTTTAGATAAATATTCAGAACATTATAAAAATAAATGCTTGAGGACCTTAATAGTTTAGTGTCTTTGGAAACATATAAATAAATATTAAATCTTGGTGAAATGTCTTCACTATTTACCTCAAAGACAATCCCCTTTAGTACATCTAATTATAACCTTTGTTCATATCTTAGAGAATGAAAACATAAGAAAGGGGTGAGTTTGGATACCCGATAATGGTAAAAAAATGAGATATATAATAATAACTTGATAATAAGGGTTTTTGAAAGTAGTAATAACATTTTAAGATCAGAAAATGAATATAAAATATCATATAAATGAGCCATGGAATAAATATTAGTAGACCATAAGACATTAAACAAAAGGTAATAAAGAGAATAATCCATGAAAGCATAACAAAGGAAGGATACATAAAATTGTGTAAGATATATAAGAATATAAAATTATTTTTATAGTATTCAATTCATAACTTATAGGGCCATATTAGTAGTATGGGTGAACTCCCCATACGATCTTGGTAGTCACAGTTCACTCCCATGACCATATTAGTATTCAATGTTCACTCCTTAAACCATCTCAGTGGAAAAAGTCCTTTACTGAACTGACATCACCCCCATTCTAGATATGTCTATCTCAGGAGATATAAATCTTTACCCAATTTATTTGAGGGAGATATAGGTCCCACCCATATCATAATGAAATAATACACACTTCTGGAATAAAATTATAAACAACCATATAATAACACATGAAATGAAATGTGTATCATAAACATATAATAATATCATTACCTAAAGATAAGAGACATATTTCATAACCATTTCTTCAAAGTATAACCCATGAAAATAATCGAGTTTAAAAAGAATATAACTTGTGAAAGAGAAATGGGTTTCTTAAACATAAAAATTATGTTATAGAAATGGGTTTCATAAACATACTTTCATTAAAATTTAAACCATTAAGAGAAATAATATTAATGTAACCATTATATAATTTTCTCATAAATGCATGAGTAATTCCAATGGACATCATCTTAGATGGGAAATAATTTGGAAGGATATTTTAAAACATTTTTTAGGAAAGTATCGTTTATTTTTTAAAAAAGTTATCTTTAAATCACAAAACGTTTTGAAATAAATTATCTTTAAAAATATGCTTGAAAACATATAAATTAAATATTGAAAACATTTAGAAAACATTTTCTTGAAGATATATTTAAAAACATATAAAGAAATACTGAACACATTTTAAAACTTTTTCATTGAAAATAGATTCTAAAAAACATATTAAGAAATATTGACAATAAATTTAAAACCTTTTCCTTCAAAATAGATTTAATAACTTATAAATAAATCTTTGAAATATTTTTAAAACCACTTTCATTGAAATCTTATAAAAGAATATTGAAAAAAATTAAAAACACTTTTTAAGAATGACACATTTTGAAAAGAATTTATCTCTAAAAATAGCTTTGAAAATATATAAAGGAATATTTTAACAGTTTAAAAAAAATTAAAATCATTTTTTCTTAAAAATAAGATCAAAATATCATTTTAAAAACATTTTTGAAGTCATTTTTGAAAACATGGTTTTTAAAATAAAATTTATTTCTGACCGAAGAGACAAATTTGGTTAAATTTCGTTGAAGAATTTAGTTAAATATATTAAATAAAATAGAGAATAAACGGTAATAATATGTTAAAATATCATGGATAACTATATTAGAAGAAAATTCAGGACTTTTCTTGAGATAAAGATAATAATATTTCATCAAAAGAAGCATAATAATAAACAATCTTTATAAATGATGAGATTGTTTCAAAAAATCTTACCACTTAATAACTTTGGAATTGTACTCCCCATGTAGTAAAATGATATTAATGAAGCTTAAAATATAATTAAAATAATTATATTTCAGATATTTTATGTCTAATGGAAGTATATACACCTTGTAGAAGAATTTAGGAGCATAAAAACATGTGAATCAAAGAAGAAAAATTGTGACAAAACTATCTTTCTTCCTTGGTAACTTTTGAACCATAAAACCCAATGAAATAGAGATCATAAAATAGATATGTTAATAACCAAAAAATTATTTATAGTAATAATAGATTAATTTAATGGGAATTATATACTACAAATAAAACAAATGAGTGGTGAATAAAGTATAAGTCTTATAAAAATAAAAGTGAGATGAGAAATCCCTT
Organism: Viscum album; assembly: GCA_963277665.1. Taxonomy (NCBI): domain Eukaryota; kingdom Viridiplantae; phylum Streptophyta; class Magnoliopsida; order Santalales; family Viscaceae; genus Viscum; species Viscum album. The sequence goes on along the minus strand of OY728128.1, from coordinate 1,804,681,013 downwards.
ACTACTAGAGTAAATTTTGAATCATGATCCCAATGAAAGAATAACATAAATTAAAACAGTTAATATCCTTAAATAATGGAAAATAATGATATTAAATTTCATAGGATATTATGTATAGCACATAAAATAATAAAGTGATGAACATGACATGAATCTTATGGAAATAAAAGGTGAGATAAAATCCCCTTACTTTATGACAAGACTCTGGTTATACTCATTAAAAACTAATATTTAGAAAATATATGTTTATTATATATCTATTGAAAAATTATATTATTACATATAATACCATATATTACTTTATTATAAACCTTTATTACCTACTTATTAACTCTTTCATGTTAAAGACATATTTCGGGTAATAATCGCTTTATTTTTGTACTGTGTTTTGAATTGTCATATATTTAGCCAGAATACTTCTATAATGATATAAATAAGGTAAAAATGATATAAATATAAAATATATTCAGTATTAATTTATTTATAATTATCTATAAATTATAGAAATATGAAATGAAACACATCGTTCATGGAGATAAAGGGCTGTATGTATGCATGAACATTGTTTCTCTTTTAGTATCATTTTGAATGAAAGGAAGTAAATGAAATATATATATTATTATTAATGTATAATATTAATTAATTTTTATCGTATAATTTTACTAAATCCATCCTTATTAAATTCCATGTAGAGTGTGATTGAATCAAATCACTTTGAGGAGGCTGTAGTCTACACACCCATAAATAAAGTTATTATATTTACAAAAAATTAGAAGAATGAAGGTAGGAGTTATATAATAATTAAATAAGTATAAATAAATAATATATATAATATATATCATGTAAAAATATAGTTTCCATCATAATTTCCTACCATTAGAGGTGCTAAAGTAAAAAATAACAAGGTTTCGTGAGGTGGAAGTTCGTCGTACATAAGAATGACAAGTTCATTACCCATTTGATTAAACTGTGTGTAAGTGCAGGCATGAACATTAATATAAAAACATATTTGTATATTTAGGATATTAAGGTTATTTTTTAACAATTTAATAAGAATAATTGAGTTGGTGGATAAATAAAATTAGAGAAAAGAGCTTGAGGAAGGATGTTACCTCTTCTTTGGGTAACTCCTTTTATTTTGAACCAAAGGGATTCCTTGGATACCTTTATTCCAAAATAGATAATTCTAGGATGAAGGTATGGATTTTTGGAAAATATTTTTTTCAGGTTTTTTCTGAACCAAAATGGTTTGATAGGTGTAAATATTAGGGTAGTATTGTATGTCATTTATAGTAGAGGAGGAGTGGCATCCATGTAAATGTTTTAAAATTGAATTCCACAAACATTTTTCCTAGGTCTAATGGATCCTATAATAAAAAATATTATATGAAATGGGGGAAAAGGTTTAAATACGAACAGAAAATTTATTTTGGAAATTTTTTTAATTCATTTTCCCCTTAAGTTTAAGATTTAGTCCCTTATAAAGCATAATTTTAACCTAATCGCTATAATTAATTTTAACTTCATTCACTAATATTTGGGGTCAAAAACTAAGTTGAACGTATTATAATTTTTTATTTATTATTATTAAAAATATTTAATCTATTTTTAAAAATTAAAATTTCTTAAGTGGATGAAATTAATTTAAATTTAATCCCATAGATGGGATGACAAAGAGAGTTTTAAAGTAAAAATGTCCAAAAGATTATAATGTTTCTATATCCAATTTCAATGTGAAATTGTTTATAATGACATAAATTGTATTAATTGATATATACATTAACTAATTAATCATTAAAACCAAATTAAAATATAATTTAACTTTATAAATAATTTATATGAAAAATTGGTTTTGAATTAAAATTAAATATTTTCAATGTTCATCTAAAAATAAAACTTCTCTGAAAAATAAAAAAAATAGCCGAAAAAAATTTTGATATCACAATTTCGAAAATGAAGATTATTTTTTCAAATAAATATTATAAAAGTGTCAATAATTAGGTTTAAAATTTATTATCCATTAAAAGGTGGTAAAAGTACATTTTAGAAAAACAAATATTTTTATTTATTTAATTTGATTTATTCTTATCTTATGCCCATAAAATCTATGGGATAAGTGTCAAAAAATTTATTGAATAAATAATATATAATTTTTGTCAAAAAAATTAATCAAATGTGGTTTTGTTTAATTTATTTAGATATAACATGTTTGTTCTTAGAAAAATAGTTTTCATAGAAAATGAATTTTTATATTTTCAAATAGTTCTTACTTTCATCTTTATATAATTTATAACCAAAGGAATCATTTTATATAATTGTGAAAAAAACTATTTTCACAATTTATTTAATCTTATTAATAACATCAATTCCAAGGAATAGTTGGTAACTATATTAATATTTCAATAACAATAATAATAATATAAACAAGTTTGGTAAAATTAGACCTTACTGCCACATAAGTTATCAAAGGAACATGGAATTGTGTGTAACACAATCCAAATATATATTTTTTGTTACCACAAGCTAATCTAAGTGTTTCATGCAGTGTAAGATTAATATGGTGTTGTGTGAAACACAAGTCAAAATTAGTGATTTCATATAACATAAGATATATTAAGTTTTGGGTTAAATAAAAAATATAAAAAATGATTAAATTAATTCAGAAAAATATTTCAGAAAATATCAAGGTGTTACATTCAATCACATCCTAGGATTTTATTGAAAACTCCCATGAAATAAAACCTTTTGAAAACTCATCATTTTTTCACTAAGATTCTTATAATATTGTTTAAAACATATCATATCTCCAAATAATGTTTCCTCACAACACACTATAGGATAAAGTAATATTTTTGAAGGAATTCTATCCCATGGTGGTAAGAAATAATTCGTCCATGTTAATATAAAAAATGCCTTTTCTTTTAATTCTCACAAAACTTTCTTTCTAATTTTTTTTTCATATGCCATAATTTTTATCTCCCCCATTATATGAAAAATGAAAATTATGATTCATAAAATAATCTCAGGTAAATTAAATTCTTACTAAGTAGAAAGTTGTTATATTCTAACACTATGCCAACATAATCCATTGCATAATTGGGGTTCTGACTTAATATGTTTAGGAAGTTGTTGGTGGAGTTTGAACATGTAGCTACAACCTCAATTCCAAAAATATTTATTTGGGCATTGTTTTTATGAAGATATCCACAATTTGATACTTCATTAAGATATATTAGAATAAAACATCTCTAGCAACAAGTTTATATTTTATAATGTGAAACTTTATATCACTGTGTTTTAACCTTTAATGTTGGATAGATTTTTTATAAATATCAATTATACTTTTATTATCACAAAGTATCTTCAAGGTTTTAGAAACATCCTGTTTCTAATATTTTAGCTAAACTTTCATCATCAAAATCTAAGTATAAGAATAAGTAGCTACAACATATTCTTGCTCTGATGTGATCAAAGTTACTAAACTCTATTTCTTACTATTCAAACTCACACAGAATTATCCTAAAAAAACTATTCTTACTGAGGTTTATTTTCTTTCATTATAATCTCTAGACCAATCAGTATATGTTTAACAAAGAAAATTCATTTCGAAATTTATTTTATATAAAAAACCATTTGAATTTGTTATTTTAACGTATTGTAAAATTCTATTTACTACCAACATGTTTTATTCTTTCGCATTACATTGATATCTAATACACAAATTCATAACATAAAAAATATCTGGTCTCGAGGATTTATGGTAGAGTATAATTCATATCAATTTTTAAAAGTCTTTCTGATTTAATATTTTTCTAGATTCATCTTTAATCAATTTAATCCCCCAAAAAATATAAGTAGAAACCTTTTTGTATTCTTCCGTACCATACTTTTGTAAAAATTCTATGTTAAAATTTTCTTCAGATATAAAAATGAATTTTTTATATTAAACTTTTAAACCATGGAAGAATTTAACTCTCCCAAAATTGAAATAACAAATTCATATGAAACAATAGGTTTATCCTAGGTTATTCATATTCATATTCTACATAAATTCTTCATGATGGTTCATAAAGAGTTTGTGAAATTCTAATGAATATCCCCTAGGAGTGTCAAAATAAGTGTGTAGCAAGGCCCATTATCGTGTACCATGTTTCGCTCAAGTTAGGACTGACACACCTTTTTAGAGTTATTATCATTAAGTACATCTATCCTAGAGCCATATCCAATTGTAGTATCCAGACATGAACGTATTTTTAAGAAAGCACTCACTATATCCTTTACCAAAATTTGAAGAAATGTTCATATACCTTTCCCTATCCTTGTACTTATCTATTGGGATTTTCCTAGAAATATCCTTATAAATATACCAACATATCTAAAATTTTTTATCACATATTAGTTTCTAGTGGTTTACTAAACATTTACCTTCATACTAACTATAGTGATAGAGGCATAACATACATGGATATTACATCACTTTAGATAAATATTCAGAACATTATAAAAATAAATGCTTGAGGACCTTAATAGTTTAGTGTCTTTGGAAACATATAAATAAATATTAAATCTTGGTGAAATGTCTTCACTATTTACCTCAAAGACAATCCCCTTTAGTACATCTAATTATAACCTTTGTTCATATCTTAGGGAATGAAAACATAAGAAAGGGGTGAGTTTGGATACCCGATAATGGTAAACAAATGAGATATATAATAATAACTTGATAATAAGGGTTTTTGAAAGTAGTAATAACATTTTAAGATCAGAAAATGCATATAAAATATCATATAAATGAGCCATGGAATAAATATTAGTAGACCATAAGACATTAATCAAAAGGTAATAAAGAGAATAATCCATGAAAGCATAACAAAGGAAGGATACATAAAATTGTGTAAGATATATAAGAATATAAAATTATTTTTATAGTATTCAATGCATAACTTATAAGGCCATATTAGTAGTATGGGTGAACTCCCCATACGATCTTGGTAGTCACAGTTCACTCCCATGACCATATTAGTATTCAATGTTCACTCCTTAAACCATCTCAGTGGAAAAGGTCCGTTACTGAACTGACATCACCCCCATTCTAGATATGTATATCTCAGGAGATATAAATATTTACCCAATTTATTTGAGGGAGATATAGGTCCCACCCATATCATAATGAAATAATACACACTTCTGGAATAAAATTATAAACAACCATATAATAACACATGAAATGAAATGTGTATCATAAACATATAATCATGTCATTACCTAAAGATAAGAGACATATTTCATAACCATTTCTTCAAAGTATAACCCATGAAAATAATCGAGTTTAAAAAGAATATAACTTGTGAAAGAGAAATGGGTTTCTTAAACATAAAAATTATGTTATAGAAATGGGTTTCATAAACATACTTTCATTAAAATTTAAACCATTAAGAGAAATAATATTAATGTAACCATTATATAATTTTCTCATAAATGCATGAGTAATTCCAATGGACATCATCTTAGATCGGAAATAATTTGGAAGGATATTTTAAAACATTTTTTAGGAAAGTATCGTTTATTTTTTTAAAAAGTTATCTTTAAATCAAAAAACGTTTTGAAATAAATTATCTTTAAAAATATGCTTGAAAACATATAAATTAAATATTGAAAACATTTAGAAAACATTTTCTTGAAGATATATTTAAAAACATATAAAGAAATACTGAACACATTTTAAAACTTTTTCATTGAAAATAGATTCTAAAAAACATATTAAGAAATATTGAAAATAAATTTAAAACCTTTTCCGTCAAAATAGATTTAATAACTTATAAATAAATCTTTGAAATATTTTTAAAACCACTTTCATTGAAATCTTATAAAATAATATTGAAAAAAATTAAAAACACTTTTTAAGAATGACACATTTTGAAAAGAATTTATCTCTAAAAATAGCTTTGAAAATATATAAAGGAATATTTTATCAGTTTAAAAAAAAATAAAATCATTTTTTCTTAAAAATAATATCAAAATATCATTTTAAAAACATTTTTGAAGTCATTTTTGAAAACATGGTTTTTAAAATTAAATTTATTTCTGACCGAAGAGACAAATTTGGTTAAATTTCGTTGAAGAATTTAGTTAAATATATTAAATAAAAAAGAGAATAAACGGTAATAATATGTTAAAATATCATGTATAACTATATTAGAAGAAAATTCAGGATTTTTCTTGAGATAAAGATCATAATATTTCATCAAAAGAAGCATAATAATAAACAATCTTTATAAATGATGAGATTGTTTCAAAAAATCTTACCACTTAATAACTTTGGAATTGTACTCCCCATGTAGTAAAATGATATTAATGAAGCTTAAAATATATTTAAAATAATTATATTTAAGATATTTTATGTCTAATGGAAGTATATACACCTTGTAGAATAATTTAGGAGCATAAAAACATGTGAATCAAAGAAGAAAAATTGTGACAAAACTATCTTTCTTCCTTGGTAACTTTTGAACCATAAAACCCAATGAAATAGAGATCATAAAATAGATATGTTAATAACCAAAAAATTATTTATAGTAATAATAGATTAATTTAATGGGAATTATATACTACAAATAAAACAAATGAGTGGTGAATAAAGTATAAGTCTCATAAAAATAAAAGTGAGATGAGAAATCCCATACTACTAGAGTAAATTTTGAATCATGATCCCAATGAAAGAATAACATAAATTAAAACAGTTAATATCCTTAAATAATGGAAAATAATGATATTAAATTTAATAGGATATTATGTATAGTACATAAAATAATAAAGTGATGAACATGACATGAATCTTATGGAAATAAAAGGTGAGATAAAATCCACTTACTTTATGACAAGACTCTGGTTATACTCATTAAAAACTAATATTTAGAAAATATATGTTTATTATATATCTATTGAAAAATTATATTATTACATCTAATACCATATATTACTTTATTATAAACCTTTATTACCTACTTATTAACTCTTTCATGTTAAAAACGCGTTTCGGGTAATAATCGCTTTATTTTTCTAATGTGTTTTGATTTGTCATATATTTAGCCAGAATACTTCTATAATGATATAAATAAGGTAAAAATGATATAAATATAAAATATATTCAGTATTAATTTATTTATAATAATCTATAAATTATAGAAATATGAAATGAAACACATCGTTCATGGAGATAAAGGGCTGTATGTATGCATGAACATTGTTTCTCTTTTAGTATCATTTTGAATGAAAGGAAGTAAATGAAATATATATATTATTATTAATGTATAATATTAATTAATTTTTATCGTATAATTTTACTAAATCCATCCTTATTAAAATCCATGTAGAGTGTGATTGAATCAAATCACTTTGAGGAGGCTGTAGTCTACACACCCATAAATAAACTTATTATATTTACAAAAAATTAGAAGAATGAAGGTAGGAGTTATATAATAATTAAATAAGTATAAATAAATAATATATATAATATATATCATGTAAAAATATAGTTTCCATCACAATTTCCTACCATTAGAGGTGCTAAAGTAAAAAATAACAAGGTTTCGTGAGGTGGAAGTTCGTCGTACATAAGAATGACAAGTTCATTACCCATTTGATTAAACTGTGTGTAAGTGTAGGAATGAACATTAATATAAAAACATATTTGTATATTTAGGATATTAAGGTTATTTTTTAACAATTTAATAAGAATAATTGAGTTGGTGGATAAATAAAATTAAAGAAAAGAGCTTGAGGAAGGATGTTACCTCTTCTTTGGGTAACTCCTTTTATTTTGAACCAAAGGGATTCCTTGGATACCTTTATTCCAAAATAGATAATTCTAGGATGAAGGTATGGATTTTTGGAAGATATTTTTTTCAGGTTTTTTCTGAACCAAAATGGTTTGATAGGTGTAAATATTAGGGTAGTATAGTATGTCATTTATAGTAGAGGAGGAGTGGCATCCATGTAAATGTTTTAAAATTGAATTCCACCAACATTTTTCCTAGGTCTAGTGGATCCTATAATAAAAAATATTATATGAAATGGGGGAAATGGTTTAAATACGAACAGAAAATTTATTTTGGAAATTTTTTTAATTCATTTTCCCCTTAAGTTTAAGATTTAGTCCCTTATAAAGCATAATTTTAACCTAATCGCTATAATTAATTTTAACTTCATTCACTAATATTTGGGGTCAAAAACTAAGTTGAACGTATTATAATTTTTTATTTATTATTATTAAAAATATTTAATCTATTTTTAAAAATTAAAATTTCTTAAGTGGATGAAATTAATTTAAATTTAATCCCATAGATGGGATGACAAAGAGAGTTTTAAAGTAAAAATGTCCAAAAGATTATAATGTTTCTATATCCAATTTCAATGTGAAATTGTTTATAATGACATAAATTGTATTAATTGATATATACATTAACTAATTAATCATTAAATCCAAATTAAAATATAATTTAACTTTATAAATAATTTATATGAAAAATTGGTTTTGAATTAAAATTAAATATTTTCATTGTTCATCTAAAAATAAAACTTCTCTGAAAAATAAAAAAAATTACCCCAAAAAAATTTTGATATCACAATTTCGAAAATGAAGATTATTTTTTCAAATAAATATTATAAAAGTGTCAATAATTAGGTTTAAAATTTATTATCCATTAAAAGGTGGTAAAAGTACATTTTAGAAAAATAAATATTTTTATTTATTTAATTTGATTTATTCTTATCTTATGCCCATAAAATCTATGGGATAAGTGTCAAAAAAGTTATTGAATAAATAATATATAATTTTTGTCAAAAAAATTAATCAAATGTGGTTTTGTTTTATTTATTTAGATATAACATGTTTGTTCTTAGAAAAATAGTTTTCATAGAAAATGAATTTTTATATTTTCAAATAGTTCTTACTTTCATCTTTATCTAATTTATAACCAAAGGAATCATTTTATATAATTGTGAAAAAACTATTTTCACAATTTATTTAATCTTATTAATAACATCAATTCCAAGGAATAGTTGGTAACTATATTAATATTTCAATAACAATAATAATAATATAAACAAGTTTGGTAAAATTAGACCTTACTGCCACATAAGTTATCAAAGGAACATGGAATTGTGTGTAACACAATCCAAATATATATTTTTTGTTACCACAAGCTAATCTAAGTGTTTCATGCAGTGTAAGATTAATATGGTGTTGTGTGAAACACAAGTCAAAATTAGTGATTTCATATAACATAAGATATATTAAGTTTTGGGATAAATAAAAAAATATAAAAAATGATTAAATTAATTCAGAAAAATATTTCAGAAAATATCAAGGTGTTACATTCAATCACATCCTAGGATTTTATTGAAAACTCCCATGAAATAAAACCTTTTGAAAACTCATCATTTTTCCACTAAGATTCTTATAATATTGTTTAAAACATATCCTATCTCCAAATAATGTGTCCTCACAACACACTATAGGATAAAGTAATATTTTTGAAGGAATTCTATCCCATGGTGGTAAGAAATAATTCGTCCATGTTAATATAAAAAATGTCTTTTCTTTTAATTCTCACAAAACTTTCTTTCTAATTTTTTTTTTCATATGCCATAATTTTTATCTCCCCCATTATATGAAAAATGAAAATTATGATTCATAAAATAATCTCAGGTAAAATAAATTCTTACTAAGTAGAAAGTTGTTATATTCTAACACTATGCTAACATAATCCATTGCATAATTGGGGTTCTGACTTAATATGTTTAGGAAGTTGTTGGTGGAGTTTGAACATGTAGCTACAACCTCAATTCCAAAAATATTTATTTGGGCATTGTTTTTATGAAGATATCCACAATTTGATACTTCATTAAGATATATTCGAATAAAACATCTCTAGCAACAAGTTTATATTTTATAATGTGAAACTTTATATCACTGTGTTTTAACCTTGAATGTTGGATAAATTTTTTATAAATATCAATTATACTTTTATTATCACAAAGTATCTTCAATGTTTTAGAAACATCCTGTTTCTAATATTTTAGCTAAACTTTCATCATCAAAATCTAAGTATAAGAATAAGTAGCTACAACATATTCTTTCTCTGATGTGATCAAAGTTACTAAACTCTATTTCTTACTATTCAAACTCACACAGAATTATCCTAAAAAAACTGTTCTTACTGAGGTTTATTTTCTTTCATTATAATCTCTAGACCAATCAGTATATGTTTAACAAAGAAAATTCATTTCAAAATTTATTTTATATAAAAAACCATGTGAATTTGTTATTTTAACGTATTGTAAAATTCTATTTACTACCAAAATGTTTTATTCCTTCGCATTACATTGATATCTAATACACAAATTCATAACATAAAAAATATCTGGTCTCGAGGATTTATGGTAGAGTATAATTGATATCAATTTTTAAAAGTCTTTCTGATTTAATATATTTCTAGATTCATCTTTATTCAACTTAATCCCCCAAAAAATATAAGTAGAAACCTTTTTGTATTCTTCCGTACCATACTTTTGTAAAAATTCTATGTTAAAATTTTCTTCAGATATAAAATTGAATTTTTTATATTAAACTTTTAAACCATGGAAGAATTTAACTCTCCCAAAATTGAAATAACAAATTCTTTTTCATTTGTTCAGAAAATGTTTTAGAAAATTTTTCCCTATCCCCAGTGGAAATTATATCATCCACCTAAACAATTAACATTATTGCTTTTGATTCAACATCCTTCATATATATGTTTCTATAAAATTTTTATTTAGAAAAATTCAATATTCTCAAAAAATATCAAATTTTTAATACTGATAAGGTGAGGATGGTTTCAACCCATACAAATATTTCTTCAATTTATAAAATTTTATTTCATATTCATCAAGTAGAAACCTATAAGGTTCTATAATATAAACATCTTCCTTTATCTCACCATTTAGAAAAGTTGAATTTACATCTATCTTATAAACATTATAATTTGAATGTGAATATACTAATTGAAACATTATAATAATTGATAATATTGAACACAGGGAAATGGATTATTTTACGTCCACACCATCCACCTGTGCATAGAATTTACAAATAAGTCTCGCTTAATTTTTCAAAAATTCTCCCTATCCATTCAGTTTCATTCTCTATACCCACTTATTTATGATAATATTTTTATTTATTATATGTGGAACAAGATCCGAAGTGTTGTCTTCCTCAAAATAGTCTAACTCTTCATTCATAAAATTTACTCACTATTTGGGTTGAATATATTTTTAAACTGATTTTGGTTCAACATTTGTGATGAGTGAAGTTTGGTTTTCCAATATCAACTTTCTTCTTCTCTGATTAAGAATTTTTGACTTATAATAGCATTTTAGGATTCAACCTAATTTTCAGTCTCAAATTTTAAAATATTTCTTCCAAATTTACATTCCTCGCCACACGATTCATCTAAATATTCATGAACTTAACTTTTCTTAGATTTATTTTCATTGGAAATTTTCAGTTTTTATTCATCAATAATCCCAAAAAATTTTGTTAATAATTTCTATTTTCAACAAATTTCACATCATATGAGTTCTTTACCTTCTGAAAAAGTTTTTCCCAACATTTATAACTTCTTACATAGATTTATTATCGAATGAAAATTTATTATATAGATTTCTCATTAGATATTTCATGATTTGAATTTTTTATTTTTAGAATACATGGACTTCTAAATACTTTGAATTACTAAAATAAAGGATTTTTGTTATACAACAAATAATAAGAAGTCATGTTGGATTCTAGTCTAAAAAATAACCTATTTTGAACATGAATATAATTATTAACAGATTCTCCACAATAAACTTTGAATTTTTTCATTCAAATAACACAATTATTCTAATTTACACCAAAATTATATTCTTTTTTATGCTAATATATTTTTTATGGAGTTTTGGGAGAACTATATCGATGTTTGATACCATGATTTGTCACATAAGTTTCAAAATCATTGCTTGTGAACTATGTTTCATTATTTTTTCTCAGATTCTTTTAATAAACCCATATTTCTTTCTCAAAATCTCTTTTTAAATCATTGAACATTTCGGTAGCCTCTGATTTGTTTTTTATAAACATTATGTTGTTTATGTAATTGAAATAATTAATAAAAATTATGAAGTAAAAATTTATTTTTTATTGATGTCTCATTGGCCCAAATAAAATGGAAAGAACAAGTTCAGGAGGTTTTGTAAACTGAATCTCAAATTTCACATTATTTTTATTAGTAATTATTACTTTATAAAAAGTTACCAAAATATATTCATCTCCTATTTTAATTTCAATAATATTACAGAAAACATCAAATTTGGAAATTTTATTCATAATTTTTATCTGAGGGTGTCCATGTCTTCAGTTCCATAACTTATTATCATATTTTTCACTTAGATAACATAAGTTGAAATGTTCTAAAATATTAAAACATTTTAACTACTTATTTATCATTTTCAAATTACTTTTAAATTTTCAATTATATTTATGATACAAGAATATTTTTTGAGAAAAATTATTTTCCTTCAACAAAAAGTGGACTCATACTGTGTATATTGTTTTTAATCCCATAAATAAACAAAACTTAATTTAATTTATGTTTTTTTGGTTCAATTTCAGTAGTCCTTATTCGTATGATTTTCAAGGAACTATCATTTATAAAAGTAATTAACCCTCTATTATAATTATAAACATTTCTGAATAATTTTATATCACCTATCTTGTAAGAATAAAAACCACTATTAAGTATCCATGGTTTGTTTAGTTCACTTTATTTAAAAGCTATCTCTATAATAAAATACATTTCCTAAAATTTATTCTTTCTAGTTCACTTTTCATTTCTACTATATGATACTTTTTTCAGAAGTATTGTCATACATTATTTTACAAGTCACATATTCTACATAATTTTTCGAGGCATTGAAATTCTATTTCTATTTGATGTTTTCTAATATCTTGAGTTTTCACCTATTCAACATTTCATGATTTATGAAAATAACCTATTTTTTATCCACTACTACTTCTAATCTGTTCAAACTATATTCATAGAAGTGAAACGTTATGCCAAAAATTATATGCCTTGTTATAACAGATTATATAGAACTAGAAAAAACAATAAAATATTGTTTTCTATTTCAATTAAGATATTTCTATGTAGAATTGTTTCTGAGGTTGATAACTTATTTTGACTCTAAAATGCTATGGGTGTGGACCATCTTTATTACTGATGATGTTTTCAACTTTTTTATATGTGATAGTTTTCTAACATCTCTTTTCAACCCAAGATTTTATGATGCTTTTATTAAAACCTAAAATGTTAGAAAAATCATATGAAACATTATTTTTGGTGGGTGAGGATTTCACATGATTCTTTATTTCAGCTTTCTGAAAAACTTTAGAAGTCTCATCTTTTACTTTTAATGATTTTTTTATGTTTTCACTCATATTACATATGGTAATGTTGGACACAATAAGTTTCGATTGAAATACTTTAACTTCATCTTCCTTAGATGGAAAATTTTTATTATTATTTTAAACCATATTTCCCTGTTCAGAAATTATTAATTTGTAACTTATGATCTCTGGAATGTATTCCTCTTCCTGGTTAAATGTACTCTATATTCACTCAATAACCTCTTAACTCTTTTTATTTATCATTTTGATTTCTTTCTTAAGAGTTCTCTTTTATTCAAGACCCACACCAAGTTATGACCTGAGTCGATACTCTCTATAAGAGCCTTCACCTCCTATTTCCTATTCCCTATCCTAAGAATATAAATTTGTTTTCTCATCTTTTTTAAATGAATGTTATAATATTTTTGAACTTTCATATTTTGAATAATTTTTATTTATTTATTTTTATAATAATTTCTTACTCAACACACTTATCTTGTTTGTAGTGAACTTATTCTTATATTTGATAGATGAATTTTTTTCCTTATAAATATAATTCCACTTCTTCCATCGAGGGTTTTTATTAGAATCATATTGATATTCTATAACTTTATTCTAATAGAAATTCATACTAAAGAGTCAGTTTCCACCATATGTGAAACATTTTATAGGAAATTTTTCTCCATACTTTTCTCTTCATCTTTAATAGTTTTTAGAGATAAGAGAAAAGATTTTATCATTTTAATCATCCTCCTCCTTATCTTTAAAATCATAAGGATCTACATCTTTATCATTATGAAATTTCATCTTTCTCATAGCATCAAAATTCATTTCATATTTCATCTTCTTTTTGAAAATTTTATTTTTTTCTCATGGAATATGCAATACGAATGTTATGATGCTTTTTAGGAGCTAAATCATCTTTATCTTATAAATTATTGATTTTGGAATCAAACCTATCTAAAAAGTTTTCCATGAGTTTACTGACAATTGTTGGGTCTTACAATAATTTCTAAAACCTCTGATGTTTCAAACAACTTCATTTTCTCTAGTGAAGTATTCATCAATAGTTTCTTTATCTGTCATTATTATGTCTCCAATATTACTATGCCATATTTTTAGTTTTTCTATCATTAATTTATTATTAACTTTTAAAATACATTCCTACTTGTCCCACATAATCATTGAAGTTTTTGAGACACATAACCTTCATATTAACATCTTCTAATAAGTACATAAGGATATAATTTCTATATTTTACATCAAATTCAATGTTTCTCTTATCATAAAAAATCATTAGAGAATCATTCTCAATGGGTAGAAATCAAAAATTAACTTTATAAAAAAATTCCAAGATAAGTGATAAGAGATGAGAAATCATCCTATTCGTACAATAATGATAATTTGTTTCATCAAATGTAGGAATTCCTCTACTCCTGACAGAATTGAGATTATCCATGATAAGGATTCAACCAAGGAACCATGATCTAATACAAATTGAAGTTCCAAAGTATTTAATAAAAATTTAAGTGGGGGGATGAATCCTTTGTTGTCTTTTTATTAGTTTTAAACATTTAGAAAATTAACACCTCCAACCTATTAAATTTTATTAACTTATCAAATTTTATTAAGTACTCATGCATAAAAAAGGATTAAAGAAACTAAAGAACATGATATTTATATGGGTCAAAATTTTTGTGAGAGTATACATCCTTTATATAACCACACTCATGGGTTAATATAAATTCATTATAATAATGAAATAAATAAAACTTATGTCAACTCCCATTGGACACCTTATATATCCTGCTAAGAATTATTTTACTAAATCTGAACATTTTATAAAGTCTGATTAAAAATAGTTTAATCCTAAAAATAAAATGAACATAAACATTTTTTATAAAAAATATATATTTGTAACCTCAATTTCACGTTTCTGGGTCCGATTTTATCCTTATGATAAACTGAATATGATAAAGTCAGTTTTATAGACTTAGTCTAATTCACATTTTCTCAAACTAGGTCTGATGAAACATTCTATTCTATAAAAAAACATGTCCCTTACAAAATCCACTAAATTAATCATCTAGACCTTCTTCTTTTTGGGTATAAAAACCTTCAGTTGTCCATTCTTATAATGATATTTCAGTCTAAAAAAATCTATAAGACTAACTCTATTGAACATAACCTTTACGCACATGTGGATAGTTATATAGTATGAATATATTGTGCATATTTTTATAGCCATCCCAGAATGGAAAATGTGGTAAACTGAAAAAATTCTCCCAATCCTTCAAATTCTTAAATTTCCAAAATTCACTCACATTTCAACTTAATATTAACCAGTTAAATTCTTCTTTACTAAATAGGAACCCACATGAATTTTCATGATCATTCTCAAACCTCATACTCTCAATAAATTTCTTAATATTCTTTAGTATGATTAGATAAGTTTGATAAAACTATATTTAAATATTTTTATTAATCTTCCCTTATGGCTCAACTTCATCTTGAAGAATTTACTTATAGAGATTTTTTTGATGGACTTACTTTATCAAGAATATCACAACCTTTAAAATCTTCATCATTTTCTCTACAGTTCTGAACCTGATGTTTTACTCCAATTGAAAATTGTTGAAAACATTGTTGAAACCTCTTTAGAATTCAGTATTCTTCAACAAATTCAGTAGTAAATTATATTCTAAAAAATTTTCATTGTTCATAGAAATTAAACACTTCAATTTATTTCTTCGCAAGAAAAAAGAAACATTGTTTCATTATCTCAATCTGATGAGTCTTTAATAAAAAACAATAATTTGATGTAATTTTATTTGGAAGACATCTTTAATGGAATAGAATAGCCAAAATTTGATTTCCACTTCTTAAGGGAAACAAATCACATTGAAGAATTCTTACGTAGATGAATAAAACCCCTGAAACAATTCTACCCTAAAAGATGTTGCATATTCAAAAGACTTCAGAACCCAAAAAAAAATAATTAGATATAAACATAGATAGGTTTCACATTTTATTCATTTGATCAAAAATTATATAGAATGATTATTTTCATCTGATCCTATTTTTTAAGGAATTTACTTCAAGGATATATGTCTATAATCTTGACACTGAGGATCGATATCTGGTATATTTTATCCAGTGATCTAAATATGATACTACATCTGAAGGATTGTGTCCACTAAAATCATACTGGTGATATGTATATGGTAAACTGAATTTGTAAGTATGTGTATATAACAACCTATTTGAAGATTATCACACACTTCCTCACTTGTAAATATTTTATCATGAGATTTTCCATGACGTTTGAGTACATAGAGAACAGAAAAGCAACATTTTAATTGTGGTTAGAAATTATAAAAAATTTATAATTTTGGAATTCACACTCTTTAGCATCCTAATTTTTTTAATAGAAACTTTGACAGATTAGTTATACTGATGGATTTATGTTTTATGAATATAATTAAAAAATATTCAACTACTATTTTCTTAACAACTTCTACATATAGTACTAATCAATTTAAAAATTGTGTCCAGAAAATACCTCTAAAAAACTTCCCCCATTGGAGTTTGGGGTTGAACACATCAAAAACATGCATTTTTATATTTACATTCTAGATTTATATCTGAAAATTCAAAAACATTAAACTGTTTTTCAAAAAAATTCTTTTAAAAAAATATCAGTTGTCAAAAAATAACATAATTTCTTAAAAACATCATAAAGGATGTTGAAATAGATTATTGTAATAAAATTTTTAAATATTTTATCTTGAATAGTAAAGGTCAAAAAAATATACAACAATGGATGAAGAATTTTTTATGAATCATACCAACATGAATAGATTGGATATGAAAAATAATGTGAAATATGGATCCCCAAGAAGATTCTCATAAGTTATGAAGAACACTAAAATATATACCACTGAAGAAATTATAAGATCATGATTTGTGAGTTAATGTTGGTGGTACAACATATTTATACATTGTGCACTATATTTTTGGTATAATTTTCTAAATGATAATGAAGAATGAAATCCCATTTTAAGAGGGAGAAATCTTGAGAATAAGAAGAATCATCCACAGTTTAAGATAAATCGATATAATTCAAATAGATTTTAAATGCTTGAAAATATCTATGATGTATGAAATTGTAGTGTTCAAAAGAATGTTTTAGTCTTATATCAACATGTATCCAAATTAGATCATAAAACGATATCATAGAATTTGGATAATAAAGAAGAAGCATCCTTGGGAATAAATATGGAAAATGTTATAGATTATAATTATACCAAGAAGGTATTAAATAAGAAAATCGATAATTCCTTGTATTTTTAATACCAAAACATAAAGAATGGTGACACATTCAAAAGAACTAAGAAGATATATGACACTCAAAAGAATCCATGTGGAAGATCTAAAACATACTACCAATATTCCTAATGAAAAGTTAGTTATAAAGAAAACAATATTTTTAATGAATGATGAAAATAGCGAAAGAAAAAACAAGGCTGGTACAAAAGGAAAATAAAATATTCGACATTATGAGTAAAAAGTACATGAGATGTTTTTAACAAAATAAAACTCTTGTATTATGTAAGATATATGTGAGAGATGTAATAAAGATGGAAGTATTTTAAAACGTTGTTTAACTACTCTAAAAGAACAAGAAATAGTCCTTAAGCAGTTTAATAATGCATCATACATGAAGATTATAAATAAGAAAAATTCTCCATAAAAAGTAGAAGAGAATGTAAATAGATCCATCCCCCCAACATAAATAAGAAAATAAGTTCAGATGTGAAATCATAAATACTTGAGGAAATAGAGAAACATGGCTGCGAAAATAATTTAAACCTTGTAGTTACCATTGATAATCAAGGAAGATACACCTTATTCTATTAATTTTTGTTTATTGTATTTGTTCTTATAATATAAAAAATATATGCTGATGTATGTTCTTAGGTGTATAACCTAAGAAGTAGTGAGTGCTATGAATTCTTGATGACCAAGATAATGATGCCCCTATCCTTGAATGATGCCTCAATTATTATTCAAATAAAAACATGGTATAGGTTCATATTTAATGAAGTTTAAGTATGTACAGTCATATCTTGGACAATGATTATAAATAATATAACATCTTGGTTTTATCTTATATTTGGTATCCTAAAAAACAAGTTTTATAGAAGACCATTCGTGGTGATGTTGGGGAAGTTATAAAATATGGGTAGTCACAATTTAAATATTCATTATAGTGTATTATTCATATTGTAATATCTTTAAATTAATTCTCAATGAGATCTACCATTATAAAGATATTGAGGAGCGTTTTCCTTCAAGGGTGAATAAATAAATAAATATTTAGTTGTTTCTATAATCATTATTATAATTGTTATTAAATCTAATTATTTTGGAATGTTCCTAAAGATCAAATCATTATAAAAGGAATGTATTTCTTAATATCTCATACTTGGTTATCAAAAATAATAAAAATAACACAAATGAGGAGTAATTGAATTAATCAATGACATAAGATGTTTGGAGTTCTCTATGGACACTTATCCTGCCTATTTCACTTGATTGTTTAGATCTATTTATAAAAATCAGTATAGAAGTTTCATGTATATCTTTATTAAAAAACTTTCTTATATCATTTAAGTATATACATCCTAGACTAAATGTGGTTAACACTTATATAAAATTATACGATCTATCAATTAATGAGGTATCAAGATCAGTTGGTAATGGTTATATTTGTTTTCTTAATCAAATCCTATTTATCCTACACCAGGAATTACTCATGTTAAATTAGAGTGAAATGGTGAATGGAACATTTCTAAAGTATGGAATAATACAGTTTCCCCTCGAAATTTCTATTTATTTTCAATAAGGGGGAGATAAAGTAAAATTAAAATTAAAAAATTAAATTGGAGAGATTCACATATTGACATATTCATTTGGAAAGAACATTGAAGTTATTGAAAACAAATACAAAGGGGCATATTATTGAGAAAACATTGTGTATCAGTTGTATTTATTTTCAATGATTGTTATTAGTTGTAAAAGGGGGTCAATGAAATAGAAATATTTCAGTTATATAAGTATATTAAAGATATTAGAATAAAATAAATTTTTGGATGTATCAAAATGTCTAAGATTTATAAATTTCAAATTAGATGACAAGATAAAAAATAATGTTCTCAAGTATTATTCACTTTAAGAAGCTAAAAGTTTTAATGTTATATAATACAGATAGAATATATCTTCAATGATTGGTTAAAGAAGAAAATACTTAAGTATTATTCACTTAAAAATGTTCTTTTTAATACATTGAGTTTACAAGCCTGATGATTATTTAACTGATCATAATTCTCAATGACAAGTGATATTGGTATATGGAACAATAAAATTATAAACATCAATTAAAAAGGAATATAATCAATCCAATGGTGTTCCTTTATTGTATTATGTTTGTGGATGACTATTTTGAGGCATTTAAGAAGGTTATACAATATTTTATTATTTCATTCGAGCCAAGAAAGAGTTAAAGACCATGAAAAATAATATTTTCCATACTGGAGAAGAAGACCATGAAATATAAACATTTAATTCATAACGAATTTTATAGAAGGACATGAATATGAATGCATGATATAGTATATTTTCCACAAGGTTTTTTTGATAGGTTTTATTTCATTCATATTTTATATGGAAGATGTTGAATATTTGGCTAACCCTTTTACAAGAGTTTATCAAAAACACTAGTGCCAACCACATCCACCCACGAAGGACTACTCAACCATATATGGAGAGAAATATCAATTCATGTTGGATTGGTCCTAAACATGATTATAATGGTGTTAAGAACATAGAGGGCACATAGACCAGTGGTTACATAGCACCTATAGTATACCAGTGGGCCATCACATGTGTGGTGTTACCTAGGATTTGGTGTGTGAATAAGTTTGTTTATGTGGTGACCATAGTGCCATGGATAGAATAATGAGTGGACATGATATTCCTTATTAACTAGTTCATAACATAAATTTTGGTCGATGTGGGAAAGGAACATATAATGTACTATTTTTTTCATTAAAATATATAGACATAACATATGCTATTAGATTAAATGGATCTTAGTAGTCCTTTTGATATCTAATGCCATCTTTAACATTGAACTTCATCATAGAAATATTCACTGAGTTCTTCAATATGAGAGCTTCCATGATCAAGTCAAGACCAAGATTTTTGAATGATTGAGATCTTGAGAAATAGAATATGAGTTTACAAGCATGCTTTCTATGTCTTTCATGCATGATTTTATCCAAATAATGCAACAAAACTGGGAAAAAATGCAGTTGTATGAGGGTGTTAATCCTTTCAAACACATGGATGATGTAATTACCTCAACCCTAGTAACCTAGAGGTTATGACTAACATTATTAAATTTACATAGATACAAGGAATAAAATCTATAAGGGACAATCATTTTTGTATTTTTGTGAACTAGGTACATATATGATACCCATTTTATATTGGGAATAAAAAATAAAAAATAATACATAAAAAAAGACAATGAATTTCATCCTTGAAATCACATTGAAATATCTCTTATACATAGCCCAAGGAATGGGAAAAAAAGGAAGAGATCAAATTCTCATTAAGGGTTAAGTAAATAGGAAGCTATCATGAATAAATAAATATAATCAACATGTAAATGTAAATAACTAAAAAATAAACCATTTAAATAAGTTTACAATTATGATAAGATAAGGAATAATCAATATGAGAAATTAAATAACTAAAAAATGTCATTTGACCAATAAAATGATAATGAAATGCATATAGAGATAATATTAGTGTAAAAATATCTTGTATAATAATAACTAAATTCTTAATAAGGTATGATTAATTATTGGATACTATAATATCAAGAATCATGATACCTCTACTGTTAAGGCCTTTAAAAAGAAGTCTAAATAGTATACGGAGAAACCCATTTAATTTCAACAACTTATTTATCTCATGAGACCTATCAATATATTGAGTTGCAATATTCTTCCTATACCCATCCATCACTATAGGTTCAAATCATTCCCCATATATTTAATAATCAATTTAATTTATGAATCAATATTCCATGTCATCAAATATACATATTGAGAAAAGGATATGGACTTATCAACATATCCCTGGTTACTAAAATAACATTCAAAGTAAAAACCATATGAAAAAATGTAATATGGTTTATTAAATAATAATATCCATCATACAAGAATATTTATATTTAAGATAAATATATTGATCAATGAAAAAGTATCCTAATAATGTGATTGTTTCAAGTGAAACTTGACAATCAAAAAATAAATTGAAGTTCTAAAATAACATTTAATGTTTTATAATTTTATAAACTAATACCCTTGGATAAAATAATTAAAATTGAAACTTAAAATACAATGAATTAAGTAATTATGAAAATAAATGTCAAAGGGATAATATATACACCATATAAAAGTGAATTGGTTTATAATAACAAATAAGTCTTAATGGAATGTAAATTGAGATAAAATCCCATACCTCCCACTTCCTTTCAGTTGAATTTTATTTAAAATTATTTAAAGTGGTTTTAAAAATGCTATTAATTTATACCAAAATTGTAATAATATTTATATTGTCATATATGATACTCTTATAACATTTTACAACCCTTTTGTTAATAATATTTCATTATTTTAATTGTTTTAGTTGTTAAGAACCTTGTTTACTTATTATTGCATTATTATGAATGTTATAGTTCTTTGGAATATTATACATATTCATAATATATAGAATAATAATCATCAAAATAATTATCATATTTATATATGAATTATACATTTAAGACTAATCCTGAAATATGATTTTGGAAAATTCATTATAATACGATCACAAAGATGGTGTCGATGAGGTGGTGGTAAAGTTGTTTCCAAAACCCGTATTTGGAATCATTTCTTTAGGTGTCCCATGTTTTACACCTAATATTCATAAATTTGTGGAGTTTCTTTCCAGTTTCTGCTTTAATGGGATAATCGCTACCCTTGTGGGTGATGACGTGGGAAGCTTGGCAGACTATGATGGTGGTAGCGGGTCAAGATTGGATGGGCTGTAGAGAGGGTTATTATGGATTGGATTAAGATGTAAGATGGTAAAAAAGAATTATTAGGCAGTTATATAGAAATTTATCACATGGATAGACAGATGGCATATGATAGTGACTGAAAACAAATTAGTGTGATGATCGACTGAAAACCTGGGTAAGATGTGGCAGGTCGACGACATACAACAGTAACTAGAGGTAGGAAGGGTGGTGTAAAAATTTGGAGACGAGGGGATTTTTATGGATGAAATTTCTGAAATTCTAGATTCTTATTATTCTTGGTAGGATGAAGGGAGATTGGATTTAATGAGGAGAGGCAAAAAAGGGTTTGGTTTGGGATTGAGCCTTCGGGCTGTGTTTGGACCTATGAGTTAGGGTTTGCGGGCTGTTATTCAAGCATCTATGGATTGAGTGATTATGTAAATGTAATGGGTTTTATATAACTATAATAATATGTTGATTTATTTCATTTAATAAAAATGGAGGGTTTCCCTCCCAATTTTTTTTAAAAAGTGTAGATGGTAGGTCATACGTACTTATCAGTTACTTTTTCATTTTTCAAAGAGCATTACAGAAAGTAGGTATGTAATATTTTATATTTATAAAATTATAATAATATCATAAATACCATATTATATAATTATATATATAATCCATGTGGTGTGGTGATGAAAAGATAGTGACATCAAATTGTGAAGCCAGTAGTCCACACATGCACAAATTATGTTATCATCATTAAGTGAGTGTAAAGGTATGAAAGAAAATGTTATATATTTTTTACATAATGGTAAATATTTCATTAAAATAAAAATTATTACATTTATATAATCATTTCATTTAATTTTATCATCTTCTACATAAATAATTAGTGATAGATGAATCACATAGCTTTGTGAGGCGGTAGTTCACCGTACACATGAAAAACAATATCATATCCCCTAAATTTTAGAATTTAAAAAGTTATATATGATATAATGACTCTAGTGGTATAGTTTTTGTTTAAATAATATATATATATATATATACACTTTAGATAGATCATCATACCAAACCATGAGAGGTGGTAATGGAAAAATGAATGACATTGGTTCGGGAGGAAGTAGTCCTCCGTAAACACAAATAATGATTTCCTAACCCATTTGATGGAAGTGGGGATAATTTAAGGTCATAAAATTATTATAACAACATATCAGTATATTTATGATACTAAGTATGTTGTATTAGTATATTTTAAAATAATTTAATGATGTGGAGTAAGAAATAAAATAAAAGCACTCATTGAAAAATGTTACCACTTCTTGGAGTATCTTCCTTAGGTTTTCACCAAATCCATCATAGGTTGGGTTTATGACAATAATAAGTCTTCTAGGAAGAGGTTAGGTAATTTAGGAAGTGGGTTGGGTAGGTATTAGCTGATAAAAAATGGTATAATGGAGTTAAGAAGAGAGGATAGGGGGAGGCCTTTTATAAGTCATGTGAGTGGCACACTTATAATATTTTGACATGATTCAGTCATACTGATGTTCTTATCAAGACCAAAGTCTATAAAATTGTCCATTATCAAACATAGAAGATATATGGTTGAAATATTTCTATTAAATGGGTTTTGGATAAGTTTTTAGGTCTTTTTTATCCTTGTATTCTTATTTTAATCTTTGGTAAATCCATGTTTACCATAACTGTGGAAATTAATTTTTTGTATTTTCACTTCACATTTTGGTCAAAAATTAATTTTAAATTATTAGAAATAATATTTTTTTCATTCTAAATATGGAATCAATTTTTCTATATTAAATTAATATATTTAATTTTTTTATTTAAAATTATCCATTTAGACGCAATAAGAAATCAGGTCTTTAAATAGAAAACGTCCAAAATTCTACAATGATTATATATCAAAAATAAATATTAAAATAAATAAAATAAAATAAATCCAATTAAATAATATATAATTTTATTAATTTTACTCTAAAATCAATTAAAAATTTAAATTAACATTATAAATTATTTAAAAGGAAATATAGTTTTCAATTAAAATTTAGTATTTTTCTCTATTCATTAAAAAATTTAAATTTTAAGGAAAAACCGAAAAATTCATCCTAAAATAATTTTGATACTAATATTTCAAAAAAAGAAGTTTGTTTTTTTCAAATAATGTTTCTAAAAGTGGTAAAAATAAAATTTAAATTATGTGTATAAAGTGAGACTGATCCATCTTTAAGAAAAATATAGTTTTTCCGAAAATATTTATTTTTATATGAAATTATTTTTTTCTCTAATAAATTTATATCCATTTTATTTATTTTATAGATATATAAACCATATAATTTTCATAATTTAGTTAGTACTATTGATATCCCCTAATTTAATAGCCAGGTTATTGTGGAAATGTTTAAATAATAACTTTTTAATAGAGTGTTGTGTTTCATTCATACCCGGTTTTATATACATTTTATGCTTTCAAATATATTGGATTTATTTTTTAAAAGTAAATATATCATAAATTATCAAGATTTTTTATTCCCTTCTAATCTCTTTATGACATTTCATATAAATTATTAAATATCATGTTAACATATAAAAATATAGGGGTGTTATAATATTTACCCTTTAAATAAATTTCATCCTCATAGTATAATATTGAGATTGGAAGTCAAGTGTTTTTAATTTGAAAATTCATTTATAGAAACCCACATCATAAAAATGGTTAATAAAAAATTCTCTTGAAAAGGAGAAATGTATGTGCGGAAGTTGTTTGGAATAACACATTCTAGTTTTCCAAAATAAAAAAACATAGTTGGGAAGTGAAAACATAAACATTTAAGATAAAATTGAAATCAAAATACACATGGAGAGTGATAAAAAAATTGATCACATGACATTGGGTGATATATAGAAGTTTAATAACTTGAAATTCCTAAACCAAAGAGGCGTGAAAATGATCATTGATATCAAAAAAACGGTGATATTAGGAAAACATTTTATATCAAGATCCTCTCCCAAAAATTGGGGAATTAATTTTACCATTTAGAATGATAACTTAAGAAATTTTACATTTTATCTATTTATTTTTTAGGAACAATCTCATCTTCTTGTCGTGATTTGATAATTTTCCACTTCATTTATGACTATATGAACTGAATATTCAAGATGATTTTTTATGGCTCATACAATAAATTACATTTTAACATATTATAAGATACAAAAAGGGTAACAAGCTATTAATTATATCACAACCAAAAAATGGTTATAAAATTTATCATATATCACCCAAAGTTCAACATAATCTATTTGATAAATAGTTAAACTTAAAGCTCATCCAAAATATTTCAGGCAAAATTCAAAGTCCAAAATGTGTGAAGAAAGATCACTAAATAAATATTATAATACTTAAAAAATTTAAAGTGGATCTTTATATCACATTAAAAATATTTTAATTACATGATTACCTTGAAAAATTAATGGAAACATGAATTATTATAAATATAAAATCATAGGTTGTTGAATATTTCCAATAAATCAATACTTATAGTAAACATTAGAAAATATTTCATAAACCATCAAACCTCTAACCAATATTATGGTCACCAAAACTATAACAAAAACATATCATTATTATATCAACATTTGAAACATATTAAGGGACATCTTCCCTTAATCATTAGTTTTCCAAGGTGTTCAACCTACCACTAAATCAATTTTCTTGGTCATTTGTACCATTTAAAATATGATCTCAAATCCTTAATGAAATAACAATTTAATACAACCCTTATATATTTAATAATAATTATAATGAGAATTTTATGAATAAGATACTTTTACAACTTATTTCATGGAACCAAATACACAAAAATATTAATCATTCCACTTTTGTTGTATTAATTAGATAAGCTTTACATTGACCCTATAGCTTATTATGTTGTATATTCACTTGAATATTGGAGAATTAATTTTAGTAGTACCCCATCACCTTATAGTATAATCAAGTAACATTGGAAATTTATTTATTTTCCCTAAAATAAAGATTATGTCATACTTTCTCTCCACACTTGTAGAAAACTGCAATTCCTGAAAATAAATTTATAGTGTATTTTGTTCCACAATTATCACATGTGGGAAAATAATTTTTTCACTTATTACTTTAATCCTTATTTTTTGTTTATGTCCTCTTCTTATCTTGCTTCACTTCAAACCCATAATACTTGGCTAATTCTTTATCTGTCTTTATAGAACACAACACTATTTCATCATATGAAAAAAAAATTGAGAGTCCATCACCCTTCAAATACTTGGCTTAATCCCTTCAAATAAATGGTCAATCTGACACTCCATATTATTCATGAAATATTCATAATACTAATCCAAACATTTAAAGATATATTCATACTTCCAAATAATTTCTTATTCATTTTTCTAAAAGATAAGTAAATGTTTCTTCTTTTAGTTTGTTGGTCATAAGTTAAATATTTATTGAAGAATGTCTCTTTAAAAACATTCCATTCTATGAATTCTATTTCCTCTTCCTCCTTAATATTTTTCATCAATGACCATCATTGATAAACATATCCTTTGAGACAATACACAATAAGTTTAACCTCTTCATTTTCACATCATACTAAGTCCATAAATATCTTCTTCAGAGAATTAATCCATTTCTAGAATAAAATTTGATTAGTATTCCCATAATATTATTGGGGATTCTATTGCAGAAAGTAATCCAACATTTTATAATCTCACTGAGGAATGGGTTTCTCCATTTAGGCAAGGTTATATTGCATAACCTGAATAGTTTTCCAAAATATGGCCATACTTTTCTCAGTTCCAATACTAGTTTTATTGGATTCCTTGGATTGGAAATATCTATATTTTCCATGAGTATTAATACCATTTTTCGTTATGGGCTCCCTTTCTAAATAATGTAATACACTAGACTAGATCATTATATTATTACTTTTAAATCATAATGTATAATTATAAATATAGTGTAACAGATAACATAAATTATAAATTTATGAATTTTTAATCCCAAAATCATTGAATTTGGTTTCTTCGGGGATAAGTTTATTTTCAAATCCTATAGAATGATTTTTATGAAAATTGCGAAATATCCAAAGCATATCCAGTAGAAGTTTCAAAACAATAATGAAGTAATTTCTATTTTCAAGAACCAAGTGACAACTGAGTCAATACCAATGCACCCCTTTTGTATTCATTACCCCTAGGTACTTTTGTGCCAAAAAAATCCAATTGTAATATATAGATATGGATGCATTACATGGAAAAACCATATAATCTCATCCTTAACAAAATTTTAGTATGTTCTTCTATACTTATTATCAATTTCAATCAAAGGGTTATGTTCACTAATATATGTTTTCCGTAACCAAGTTCCTAATGTTTCTACTAAAACTACATTAATACCAACTATGATAACCTTGAACCCAGTAACCCTAAGCTGATGCCCTAATTTATTACATTGACACAGATAGGAGGAATAAACTCACAATGGACTAATATGTTCAATAGTCTTAGAGAACTAGATATATTCATGATACCCATTTTATATTGGGTATAGAGAATAAAACATAATACATAAAAATTCAAATAAACCACATCCTTGAGAGCTTATTCAAATATATTTTCTTCGTATCATGGGGAAATGAAAAAATAAGGGTGAGCTCAAATTCTCAGTAATAGAATTTATAATAGAAGAATCATGAATAAATAATAAAAATTAACATGGAATAGTAAATAACTGAACACAAATTCCATTTAAATAACTTAACTATCCTAATAAGATATTGCATAATCAATATGGAAATGTAAATAATTGTACACATGTTCCAAATAACTAATAAAATTAGAATGAAATGAATCGAGAGATAATATCACTGTAAAAAACTCAGGGATATAAAAAACTAAATAATTAATGAATAAAATTGTTAATTATTTGACACCATTCTCTCAGATATCAAGAAACATGTAATATTAAGTCCTTTCACATGATAGTTGAAATACTATAGCTAGAAACACATTTAATTTGGCTAACTTATTTGTCTCATAAGACCTACTAATGCATCAAGGGGATATATTATATTAGTCCCCACCCATCACTATAGGTATAAAAACTACTCATATATAGAATAATTTATTTAATTCTTGAATCAATATGTCTTATCATAAAATATCCATACCGAGTAATGGATACATATTCAACAATATTTCCTCTATAAATCAAATAAATTTCAAAGTAAAATCCTTATGTATAAATGTTATATGATGTAGAAAATAAAAATATACATTAGAAAATAATATGTATATATAATAGAAATGTAATTTTCAATGAAAATTTATCACAAGAAAGTGATTGTTATAAGATAATGATAATAATCACAAAAAATTGATATTGTACAATAAATTTTATCGCTTGATAATTTTCAAGTCAAATTCCCATAGATAAAATAACTAAAATAAAAACATAAAATTATATTAATTATAAAGTAATCATGATATTATATGTCAAATAAAAAGGATATACACCATAAAAATGTTCATAGGTGCATACTAACAAATAAGTCACAATGGAATATAAATTGAGATGAAATCCCTTAACTCCCCTGTGATGCCCTAGCTGCGGCGATGGCCGCTGCTCTGGTCCTTCCTAATCTATAAGAGGTACCTCTTCCACCTTCAAAAGGTTGTGGAACTTTCATTCCCTTATCTAACCCTGACTCCCTTCCCTCTTTCCCATCCATCTCTCTTAGCCCTAATGTCCCCAACCTTTTCAAGGGATGTATGACTCTTCAGATCTCGACATCAGAATTTACAGCTTCTTTTGCTCTCCTAAACCTGACTCTAGTCTCTCAATTTAAGGTTCACCATCCTTTGATGGAAATTTTTGACCAATTTTTTCATTTCATGGGGTTTGAAAGATCACGCAACTGTTGTCCTTCTTAATGACAGGCACCTTATGATATGCTTTGCGTCTGAGGGTGATATGATCCAAGCCTGGTCCATCGCTCCTCGCATATGCAACAGATCTCACTTCTTCCTTTTCAAATAGTCAAAGGACTTTTTTATGAAGCGGGATACTCCTTCTATGACAGTTTGGGTTATTTTCCCCACACTTCAACTCCCTTTTAAGAATCACTATATTATTAGAATGGTTGGTAATTAAGTTGGATGATTTTTGCGCTCAGATAGTAGAACTAGGGCTGTTTTCCACCCGATCTCTCCATGAATATGTGTTGAAGTGGTTGTTTCAAAGGGTATAATTCCTTTTGTGTGGATTTTTGCAGGTGAAGAATTTTGGTTTAAGAAAAATGTTTCCTCTGAGATATGGGTTGATTTCTGCTCCATGTGCAACATACATGGGCTTCCGAAGGCAGTGTGTAGAAGGGGGTCTGAGAGGTGTATCCAGGTGAAAGAGGCAGAGGGGCCTGTCTTTCTTGATTTAGCTTCCTTCCTTGCTTCTAAGTGTGAAAAGATTCTCAATAAGATCCAATTCTCAAGATTTAAGGACATTTTTTCAAGGTTTCTTAATGATTTAGAAGCTTCAAATTTGAAATACAAGTCCTTTGGAGGTCCCTGCACCATAAATGCTCTCTCCTCTTGTGAGACTGTTGAGGGGGGAGGGGTTAATTCTGGCCAGGTAACTATGAAACATCCAGTCCAGGGTGATATGGGTATTTTAGCTGAAGGAAGGGTTCTTGGGGAGATAAAAAACATGAACGACAAGGGGGTAGTGTCTCCACAACACTGGGTGCCTATCCTTTGCAAAGATTCTACATCTATCTTGATACATAACAGTTTCTCAACACTAAACCAGGCTTGGAATGAGAATGAGGACTCTGAAGTATGGAAAACCGTCATCCCAAGATGGAAGCGCAAACAGGCTTGTTCGAGACACACAGACTATAAGTAATCCATCTATATAGAAGGGGATTCTCACCCATATACTGTCTATGATCAGGAAAATTTTGTGGGAATTAGATCAAGGAAAGGGAAACAAGGAAGCATCATTACTGGGAATTTCCCAGTCCTCAAGGGGGAGAAAAAACAAAGACCCCATATGGATTATTCAGACACCCTGAATACAAAAGTCCACAGATCGTCAGGGAAGGTAGCATGTAAGAGTGTAAGAGTTGTAATGCAAGGTCCTCCATCGACTAGTGTGGAACTACCCTCCAGCATGATGGATAAGAATAATCACTCTTCTTTCATGGGAAATGCTAATGGGAAAGAGTTCTCGGGGATGGATCAAGGCCTGGACATATAGGTAAGACAACGACAAGTAGGGTGGGAGGAAAACTAGATAGAAGATTTAACTTCTGAGGTTGGAATGGTGGGGTGCTGGGGGAGCAGGATAAAAGTGGTGGTGCCCCACTGGTGACTGCAGCTGGTTCATAGCACGTAGATGGTACAGAGGCCACTATCATGACTGCAGACCTCCTAATGCATTCTAATGAAGAGATGGTGGATATTTTCTTAACAATTCATGTTTCCAGAGAGGATGTAAAAAGGATGATCAGATGTCCAATGAAAGTGGATACAAACTTGGAACTTAGCGGATGGATCAAGAAACAATTTCTAATTCTGACAATATTATTTAATGACAAGAAGTTAATAGTGGAGGAGTTCTTAATGAACAGGTATAAACTATCCCAACATTTTGAAGACATTCTCAAAGATGGTCAGAACAAAGAGGTAACAGATCTATCCTGGAAACTATTTAGGGAGGTCTCATCTAATAAGTTTTAGTTATCCTTCATGGGGTTTTTTATGTTATTTTGCGTTTAATGCTTCTAATTTTACTTGATGGTTTAACACTTTTTCCCAAAAAAAATTTAATAAAAAAATTAAATTAGTAGTAGTATTGATAAAAATATTTCATTATTTTCATTGTTTCTCGTATTAATCTCCATGTTTTCTTATTCATGATTTTTTTTTAATGTTCTTATTTTGGTGTATATTATATAGTTAAATAATATTTAGAATAATAATCATGAAATAATTATCCTATTTATTCATCAATTATACAATTAAGACCAATCATGAAATATGGTTTTTAAAAATTAAGTATGTTACAATCATGGAGAGGGTAGGTCATATGCACGCATGGGTAAAATTTTCATTTTTCAATGATCATTATGGAAATAAGGTAAGTAATATTTTGTCTTAAAATAATTATAATAATATCATAAATACAATATTATGTACTTATATGTTTCATCCATGTGGTGTGATGATGAAAAGAGAGCCAAATCGTTTCGTAAAGGCGGTAATCCACACATACACAAATGATGTTATCATCTTTAAGTGAGTAAAAAGGTAAGATATAAAATGATATATTATCTTAAAATAATGATAAATATTTATTTAACATAGTAATTATTTCACTTATATAATAATTAAATTTATCCTTATCACATTCTATAGAAAGAATTAGTGAAAGATGAATGACATCGCTTCGTGAGGCGGTAGTCCGCTGTACACAAAAGAGACGTTAACCTATCCCCAATAGAATAGGAAGTTAAAATTTATATAAAATAAAATGACTCTAGAGGAATAATTATGTTATAAATATCATAAATATATATACTTTATATTCATCATAATACCCAACTGTGTGTAGTGGTAATGGAAAAACAAATGACATCGGTTTGAGAGACGGTGCACCGTCGTACACACAAATGATGGTTTTGTAACCCATTTATGGAAGTAGGGATGGTTTTCGGTATTTTAATTATTATAAAAATATAAAAATATATGTTTTATAATGATTTTATTATATCATCATGGTTTAAAATAATTTATGGAAGTGGAGGGAAAAAAATAAGAACGTTTGCTGAAGAACGTTACCCCTTCTTCAGGTATCTTCCATAGATTTTCCCCAGAGCCTTAAATGGTTGGATTTATGACCATAATAAGGATTATAGGATGATTTTAGATAATTTTAGATGTTATTTTGTCAGTTATTTTCCAAAACAAAAGCTTTTATGGCATTGAGAATAGAGGATAGTGGGTGGCCTTTTATAAGTGTGGTGAGTGGAAAACATGTAATTTTTTTTAAATGATTCAATCATACCAAAGTTTTTATCATAATAAAAGCCTAACAAATGATCCATTATAGAAAATAGATTATATAAGGTAAACATATTTCAAAAAAATTAGTTTTTTAAAAGTATTTAGATCATTTATAACCCTTATGTTATTAGTTTAACTCCCCTCCCCCCCACACACATATATATATATATATCCATCTTTACCTTAATTACATTAAATAATTTTCACTGTTTTAATTATAAATTTTGTTATAAAATTAAATTTAACTTATTATAATTTATAAATTCTGATTATAAAATATATTAAATAAATTTTTCCAAATTTAATTCACAAATCTGGAAAATTTTAATTTAAAATTATCCCCATGGATGTGATGTGAAAGCAGGTTTTTAAAGAGAAAACGTCCAATTGATTACAATTTTTTTATATCAGAATTTCATATGAAAACTAATAAAATGACCTAAATTAGATTAATTGAGATAAAATTTAACTAATTATAATTTAAAACCAATTTAAATTATATTTTAACTTTATAAATAATTTAAATGAAATTGTAATTTTTAGTTAGAATTTAGTATTTTCACTATTCTTCAAAAAATAAAACATTTCAAAATAATTCCAAAGAATAACCCAAAGATAATTTTGGTATTATTATATAAAAAATTAATTGTATTTTTATGAATATTTTTTCAAAAAATATTAAAGAATATTTTAAAATTATGTGCGCAAAACCATACTAATCTATCATTTACAAAAATATTATTTTTCAAACAACATTTCTTTTTTATATAAATTATTCTTATTTTATATCTATTAAATATATATTGATTTTATTTAATTTATAAATTTATAAAAGATATAATTTTCAAAAATTAGTTTGTACCATTCATACTTTCTAATATAACAGCTAGGTTATAATAGTAGTGTTTAAATAATAATATTTTAACAGACTATCATGCTTCGTTCAAAAATTATGTAGTGTACAATGTAATATATCAAATATAATGAATTTATTTTTAGAAAATGAATACATCATATATTTTGAGGATGATATATTCCCTTATACACTTTGTGTTTTGTTTTATACACACTATCAAATTTTATGTTCATATTCTAAAATATTATGGTGTTATAGATGAGCATAGATTTATGAAATTATGAGGAAAGTGATTATTCTCACATTCTTGTAAAAATCATCCTAATGGATGAATTATAAAATGAATAAGTTTAAGAAAAAATTATAGAAGCTTCCCTTAAATCATGTTTTGAAGAATAAAAATCCAAGATCTTTAGGTTTTCACTATATTAATTTACATGACATTATTTATGAGATTTTAAGTCAGTGAATGAAAAATACTAAAGTAATGGAACTCACCTATGAATGGAGTGAAATAATATCCAAGAGTATTGATTCCACTCATGATATAAAAATTTTGTCTTAATTTTTTTATTCTAAAAAGAGTGAATCTCTAATTACTATGGTTTTTTGAAGAATCAAAATATTCCACATACTTTTGAGGATAGAAAAAGAGGGGAGTTCCATTCACTACAAGATAAAACAATAATATTCATAGCCAGTTCTTAGTTTCATACTGCTAATGTGATTTAATAGGAAATAGTTTCATGTTTTCATGCATTGCTTTATAATTATCAACATTATGTTGAAAAATATGATTGCCAAAATAATCATTGTATAAAACCATATCATTATGTTGTCTGAAAAAGTGACTTGAATATAAAAATTTATATAAAGAAATAAAAAGATTCCATGATGCACACTTGACTTTGAAAAGATTGATTCTCACTAAAACATTCACAAAGTACAACCAGTTCACATCACTTCTTGAGTAGTACAATATCAAACAGAATAAAAGTATAAATAATCTTATACATATAAGTATACATAATATTTTTCAAAAAGGAAAGTGAAAGAACAATTAATTGAGTGTTGCATTAATATATAATTGCATACAATGGGGAGTGACACACAAAACACCAATACAAGTTTATGGGAGGGACATTGTGTGAATTATTGGATTTCCCAACTTGAAAGAACCTATTCCAAAACACCAAAACATCTATAAGGTGAAATTGAAAATGAAAACCAATGGAAAACTAAGTTGAAATATTAAACAATATTGAATCATCACATTAAATAATAAGAAAAACACATCATATTTAATAAGGTTTTATTTCAATGGAATATATGCATTATGCGCTTTTTAAACAACTGAGAGATGTTCTTGAGTTGATAAAGATCATTCTTTCCTGATATAATATTGAATTTTCAGTACGATTATATTGCACTAACATATGTTGCACCAAGAATAAAAAATAGGACAAAATACCCTCAATTATTTAATTGTATACCAAAGAAATAGAATATGAAACTAAAAAACCATAACATATTACTATGTGTCAAAAAAGAATTCAATGATAGTCAGTCTATTACAAATTTATATAATTCTAACTAAAGCAGAAATAATTTTTATGGTGCTTACTATTCTTAAATATAATTGTTTTGATAATCACAAGGGATGTTTTTTACCCAAGGAATAGAAGAAGATATTACTTTTCATATCTACATTTCTAAGAAGAAGAATAAGAAGAAGATAAAGAATCTTCTACTTCACTACTATTAAAAAGAAGTGTATTTTCCAATGTTCTTATATACAAGTAACAAAGTGAATAAAAAGTAAGTTGATGAACAAAGAAGCACTGTGATATATAACATAAGTCTCATATGGTATAAAATTTATAGGTGTTACAAAAAAGCATAACAGGTGAAGATTGTCTTTAGAGGAATAATAAATAACCACCCTAGAGTTGTAAAACAATCAATTTCAATTGACTACAATGCAACATAAGTGAAATCATATTCACTATTTAATGTAACCATAATTAAATGATTATTTTCTATTGGTTTAGTGGTATTGAATTATTTCTAAAACATGCTTAGGACCAACTAATCTTATTGATTAGTGAACCAAGTAGTAATATCATGTATCATATTTAACTAATTTTATATACTTGCATGTGATAAATTAAAATAGAATAATAGAATTATGATTATAATTTATCTAATAGGTAAAATGGATAAAAGTTATAATTAGTTAAAAAGTTCCTAACACAGCTTCACCCTACTGTTAGTGTGGATTATATCACAATGTGGTCCACTCACTCACAAGGTTATGCAACACTAAAGGCTTCCAAGAATCTTAAAATAGGTGAAATGGTTTCTAAAAGTTTCTAACTATATCTAAAGGAAAACCTTTACTTTCAAGTTTTTTCACCTTATCAGAAGTAGAAGAATAATCTTCAAGATATCATAATAATTTATTAATCTTAGATATAGAAATTCAACTTTCAAATAGATAATCATAGGAGGATTAAACTTATTTTCCATCTATGGAAAAATATCTATATTTTAATTTTAAAACATCTAGATAGGTTTGAGAAACCTATTTTTAACTTTTAATTGGAGGTCACTTGCTTTATAATTTTCTTTAACCCTGAAATGCTCATTTATAGTTTGGAAAACCACTAGAATAGAATATAAATTCTTAGTATGGGTGGGAAAGATAACTGAATCTATATTAAGTACTAGATACAATATTATCTCAGAAATATAAGTCTATGACTATTTATAAATAACATTACAATAATTCAAAACAAAGAATATATGTTAATGATAGACTAATTCATTATCCTTGGGGAGGTGTTATTAATTATTCTCTCAAGTCTATAATGTCTTTTAAGTTCTTGAGTAGACTTAGATTAAATTTTTTCCACCTTGAAATGTTTATGAACCAACTCCAAAATTTTTCCATTAAAGAGACCTAAGTATCCCTCCTAATATAATCCCAAAACACCTTTTAAATAACATTTATATGTTTAAAACTCACCCTACTGTCAAATTTTCAAAGACATTTTATTCTTCTTTGTCATCACCAACATGGAAAACCAATTTTTCATTAGAATAATATATAACATTTCCACCTATAGCTAAAAATAGCATGCCCAAAATGATATGAACCTTTTTTTAAACCCCATATAAATAAATAATAAATTAAGGGTAAATATAAGACTCACTAAATTAACTAATAGGTTATCCACTCTTTGTAACACCCCAATCTTCCACAGTATGGTTCCCTTTGAATAATGCAATGGCGTGCATTGTACGCAACTTCGAGATTCTAACACACCACAACCAATCAAACTAGCCGTTATGAATAGTAATACCTACTTTTTAAAATTTTAGAAATTTTATCTCTCAAAATGGACTTCATTTTTGGATTTGGAGTATCAAATTTATCCTAAGGTGAAATTTTGGTAATTTTCGGATAACTTTAATATTTTGATGAATACTGAAAATTACTAAATTTTAATTAAAAATAAATTTTTTAATAAAAATAAGTAATAGTGATAAATTATGAATTTGAGTGGTTTTAAAGTATAATTAGAATATATTTTTACCTTTTTATCCAATGGTGTTCATTAGAATTAATTTCACTTTGAAATTGGTCATAAACAATTGTCAATCTTTTGATATATATTGTTTCTTAAAAACACGCTATTTGTTGTGACAGCCGGAATTAATTATAAAATTAATTAATTCAACTTATATGTTTATAATTTTTTAAATTAGACATCATTTTTGAATTCGGAATATCAATTATAGCTTAGGGAAAAATTTTGGCATTGTTCTGAAAAACTTCAATTTTTGATGAATAGTGAAACCACTAAGTAGTAGTTAAAAAACTAATTTTTTCATAAAACTTAATTTTACCGCTTCTGTGAGTGGAATTTCAAAAATCCGAGAGACACAGTTAATATCAAGGAGTAAAATTTGGTTCAATGAGATGAAAATATTTTTTTGGTGAATAGTAACTTTTTACTTTTATTTACCACGGTTAAAAGTAAATAGGGTAATTAAGGGTAAAAATTATATTAATATTACCCTAACACATGTCCTAATTCTATTGGAAAAGTGTATCTCGTCCAAAAAAACCTTAGGAATAAAATATTATCATTTAGGTCCACTTGGATTAGATTAGGACATTTATTATTATTTAATTCAAAGAAGAGTTTAAAGAGTTAAAATCAAAGTTTATTTACTAAAATTTTTTAATATAGGGATATACATAAGATAAATTCTATTGTAAATATTCATTATAAATCTAAAGAGATTTCCTACATAATTCTATTTTATTTATAATTTTTAGATATTAAATAATTTAATTTAGTTATGACACAATGACGATGCAGTAATTACCATAATAGTGAAAAATTAAAATAATTGATATAATAAATACCCAAATAAATATAATTTGTGACTTTTAATGAATTACACTAATTTTATAGGATAATATTACATATTAGGATTGATTCAATTGACTTTTTTCGAAGTAATCATTCTGTTATAAGTTTCACAAAAAT
Source organism: Viscum album (assembly GCA_963277665.1). NCBI lineage: Eukaryota > Viridiplantae > Streptophyta > Magnoliopsida > Santalales > Viscaceae > Viscum > Viscum album. Next base: position 1,804,642,887 of record OY728128.1, on the reverse strand, counting down.
CAATTATTGAATAGTGTCAAAATTGACATAAAAGAGTTTTTAAAACAAATATTATATTATTAATTGATATTAAATCCTTAAAAATCTAAGGTTCGGCCATGAGACTTATATCATGATAGTTGTATCATTAATGTACCTCTTGGGGGTCTCTTGGATGTATATAGTATGTTTATTAACCATATAATATAAAAATACAAAGAGACATTGAAAACGTGAAACTAATTAACTAAGAGTTAATACTTAATGATAAGGTTACTATAGTAACCCAAACCTGTCTAAATTCTATTTGTTGAGTGGTTTGTGACCTATCCTCACCTTAACTTTTAAATAATCCACTTTGGAGCCATTAGAAAACGAATATAAATTTATTATAAAATAATATTTCTAGCTTTTCCAAAGGTGCCCCTCACCCCTCTTATAAAAGGGCACTCTCCCTTCTCATTAAATAACACCTTCAAAGCCTTTTGGTTCGGGAAACCTCTGCCCAAATACTCTCTCAACTTCCATAACATCATCCTAGAGGCCTTCCTTTAGTCATAAAGCCAACCTAAGAGCCCTTTTGATCAAATCAAAAGGATGAACCTGAAGAAGAGGTAATGATTTCACCCCCATTTTCCAAGTTCCTTTCTTATTCCACTTCTTCCTTCTTTTTTATTACCATTATAAAATAATAACTCCAGTATATTATATATACTGTGATGTTATTATAAATATGGTACAACCATATTTAGTATTCTATACATCCTTTGAATAACATGTCACCATACGTGCGTACGTACGACTTACCGTCTCCACGTCGTGGTGTAATTGTTATTCAATAAATTATAATTTGGATGGGTATAATAATGATGTGTAACTCATGTAAATAATAAATATAACATGATAATTATTCTGTATATATGATATACCATCCAATTATATATTATTTTAATAACAAAAGAATGATATTGTTGCTCGTGCGTACGTACGGACTACCGTCTCCACGAACGCGGTGAGATTCATTATCCATCGTATCCATTCAAGTATAATTATCATTTTATGATTAATAATAGTATCTAAGGACTTTATTTTATTCTGTATATTATTAATATAAAACCTATCCATGACAAACATGGCTTATGTAACAAAACATATCAAAGAAAACAAGTAAGTTAACACCCGAAACGACGATAATACTAAGATATTATTATCAAAGCAATGTTAAAAGATCATATATGATATCATATTAATATATATGATTATTTTATAATTTAATAACAATTATTTCACCATTATACACGAGGTTAACCTACCATCAACCAAGGAAAAAGTACAATGTAAGGGGTTCCTTATCTCACTCTTAATTTCGTGAGAATTCCATTGTTCACCACTTATTTATTGCATGTGGTGTATGTGTACTGCCCATGATTGTATTAATTTTGTAATATACTTCAATTTATGGGTATTTACATCATCATGTTAATATACTTCTTTCATGGGAGTATGTTTCGTAAGTTACCTAATCGATAAGGGAATTTGAAATTTCAATTTCCATTTATTCGGCTTTACGCAAACTTCATTGATTATTTTACTCTGAGATTACGTGTGGAATCACTATTCATTTGCTTATGTAGTAATTTACACTCCCCTTTTCTGTGGATATACTTTTGATACACATAATCACTCCATTGATAATTTCTCAAGTCATCGATATGAATTTGATAAGAGTAATTTTTACTCATTCTCCATTTGTTGAGTTAAACATCCAATTCATTGGTGTTGTTTTTACAAGAATATGTGTGAATGTCCTTTGATTGTTTCACATTGAATATACAACCATATTTAGTGTATTTATATTTTTCACACATAACTATGTCATTGATTTATCCTTAACCTATGGATACATCCTTTATGAGATATTTCATCACAATTTACATTCCATTGAGACTTCATTGTTGTTATACACCAAATCACTTTTATGTAGTGTATACAATGTACTTTGACATAGTATATCACGAATCCCTTTATTCTCATGATATTAAAATGTTTTGATTACCTCAATTATTTGTATTCAAGTGTCTCTCTTTTGGTTAGAAACTCTAACTAAAATACCATTTTTAAATGTTTTAAAGACTTTTTCGTCTAAATCTTGCTCATTAATGTCCATGTTTTAAAAAATGGTTTGAAGGATTTATTTATATGGACATTAAATATTTAAAATTAAAACTCCTTTTAAAAGTTTCAAAGTGGTATGGGACACTTTGATTCAAAAATCTATTTTTAAATGGCTTCTTGACAAATAGTGTGACTATAAAATGATTTCAAGAAAAAGGGGGATATTTCTCTCAAATAGTTTTGATGATTATTTTCATCTATGTCAATATCCTTCATTGTTCTATATTGAGGTTAATATGATACAATACAATCTCCCATATTTTATCGAATGAGTTGTGTTTGACTGTGGATGTACTATTTTTTATACCATTCATGGTTTATAGAGAAAGTATTGACATTTCGTATGCTAGTTTTAATACGAATGTTTATGTTATGTTTAAACCTGTTCATATAAGGAATGAATTGGACTTAATATGTGACGGGTGGAGCCCGATATAGCTCCTAGATGGATCTGTAGGTCTCATGAGACAAACTAGTGTCCTGGAACAAGGCCTTGGAAAAATCTTATTGTAGTCTGGGCATGAGGCCTTGGCTATGTTGTTATGATAGTCTGGCATTATGCATTCAATCATTATGAAAGTGGTTGTTGACATTGCATGTGATTATTCGATTAGTAGAATATCCATGTGAATAAGTAAATGGAATTATTTCATTTTATTTTTTCCATACTATGTTGAAGTTCAAGTTTAAAAGGATTTTTCTTTAGTTATACACTGCCTTAAATGTTTATTCTTATTTATGAAAGTTTCTGCTATATTGTTATCCTTACTGGTCATTTGAGCTCACCCCTTTTCTATGTTTTGTTATTCCCAGGATATGAAGAAGTAAATTATGAATGACCTGCAGGGATATTATGAGGGGATAATAGTGTGGACTATGGAGACAATATGTTGTTGTAGTATTTTTTCACTTTATGATGTAGTGTAAAACATTATGAATATTTCTAGTGTTTCCAAGGCTACTAAAGAAATCGGTCTTTCGAGATTTGATCTTTCTTATGATCATGCCAATGTTATTTAATAATGCACCGACTCTGGGTAACTGGGGTCGGGACATTACAGTTGGTATCAGATTAAGTTTAGTACAAATCTTTGAAGCCATATTTAGAAAAACTCTGATTAGAGAACGTAGACCTAAGATGAACTTTGAGGATTAGTATAGAAGAACTTCCAAGAATTTTGGTATTGTAGAGATTTTGTGAGTTTTCTGAGCAATACATCCCTATCTGGATACGTGCAGGTAGAGGTAGCTCTGGAACAGATGTACCTAGGGGTAAAACCCGAAAACACCGCTTTGAACTAGACTCGAACGGGAATTGGTGCACGACAACGGGCCTTGCTACACTCTTGGTTATGACACTCCCAGGGGATATGCTTAGGATATTTTACATTTTATTTACAAACCAATTTAAGGTATTATATATATAAGATGAGAGTACATGACCTCGTTTAATCCTAATGTGTTTCAAATTGAGAATATGCTGACATGTTAATCTCTAAATGATTTTATGACTACTGTTACTCACATAATGCTTTCTGGTTTTAGTCGATGGCTGGATTCCAAGGAAGTCATAGTGACTTTGAGAATGATGTACAAGGTTTGAACGGTGGTGGAAATGAGCAAAAAAATGGAATGTTGATAGGCGTAAAAGATATCGTCTTTATGCCATATCAATTTTCCAAAAATATGATCAACAATATATATATTAACCAATTCCCGGACTCAACAAAGAAATAAAAGGTGATGAATGATAAGTGCTCCACTAGTGGAGACCATAGAGAAAGGAATCCTCAATTTCCATCATGCAGAAAATGTGGAAGGAGACACCCATGAAAGTGTCTCAAAGGTATAAGGAAATGCTTTACGTGCGGGAAGGAAGGACATAAAGTGAAGAATTTCCAATGAAAAATGAAGAGTACTATGGAAGAAGATAAAATGGTCCCAAGAATCCATTTACAGTCATTTTATGTAAATGTAGTGGACCTGACCATTACCCGAGTAAATGCCCTATTATATATGATATTTTCATGGTCAAAGAAGAAGCTATGTTGAAATAAATGGTTGGAGAAATGTTTAAAAAGTGTTAGTGCTCCTTTTTGATGGGTTTACTTTGGAATAATTTTCTCTTGTATTTGTAACCCTGCAGTTTTCCATGTGAGAATGATATTTGAGGAATAATTATCTTTTCTCTTGTGGATATAGTTATGAATAACCATTTGGTTTTATATGATCATTGGGTTTGAGGCCATTATAAGTTATTATAATTTGGGATGAAAATGAAAGGAATGACATAACATTTGGGGTTAAATTATGTTATGGTTATTTTGAGGAATTTATCTCATTTAGATAATGTTATAAAATATAGTTTTTGAAAAAGGAAAACACACAGACTGTGTGACAACCCATTGCGTCGGACAAAGCTGTGGGAATCGAACCTCTAACCAAAGTGCGATTGGGATTTATCACCTACCACTGGACTACGTGAAGTCCCTGGTCAGTGTGACTATTATTTTTAGTTAACTTATTTTATTGATCAATAATAATTTGATTTTGGATCTTATGTATTATCAAATGAATACCCTTAGTATAGGAAAATGATTTGGTGATTAAGTGATAAATGTTATTTCGGAAGTTGTTCGATTTGTTGTGAACACTATATTCCCAAGGAAAATAGAATAGTATGGGATATCATTTGAGGAGTAATGGTGGATTTTTATCTATGTTTTTATTGTGGATTTATAATGATTTGGGTTATTTATGGAAATGATTAGGTTAATTACTTTTAAATATGTGACTTTAAGAGTAATTAATGTTATTGGAAGATACAATTTAACGTGGAAGACAACATTCTTATAAGTTTTGGGTGTCAATATTAGTTTGGAATATATTGAAGGATTTTAAGGACAATTGATTGTTGAATGGTATTTATTTAACTTTGGGGTATTGATGGATTAATTTTAGAAATTAAGATTAGGTTTTTTTTCTAATGGAATATCCATTTGGGGGATCATCAAATATTATACTAACCATTTTGGTTTTGATTAATCTTTAAAGGCAAGGTAAATATGTAGTTTATCCTACATGGATCATGTATTTATATAGATGCTTATTCTAGCTCTTCCATTGTGACCAAATCTTCTAGAATACTCATTGTTCAAAAAAATGAGTTAGTGGTAAAAATTTATTAAAGAATGAAACTCTACATAAAAATTAAGTATATCTCTTTATGTTCTTAGTCAATATCATAAATGAATTCCTCATCCTTATGTAATGTAACTTAAAACAAAAAATGTTGTCTGCTTACTTTTCTTACTGGGAGACTAATGACCGTTTGTCCCAACACAAGTTTGTGATTTTCATATTGTTAACTAACTCCTGATCATGTTTTCTATCCCTCTCCATCAGAACTTAACACTTAGTTTATCGTCCATAACCATGTTTTCATACATGTAATCCTAGTATGGGTTATCTTGGGTGACCTTTGTACTTCTCTTTCATTCTTTTAAAGTGATAGTTTTATTGACTTTTTTTCGATGTGGGACTTTCCATTATATTCCCAAGCCCAATTTTAAAAATTACAAGGATGAAATTATTTGAAGGAGGGGAAAATGTAACACCCCAAGCTTCCATGATACGTTTCCCTTTGAATAATGCAATGACGTGCATTGTACGCAACTTCGAGATTCTAACACACCACAACCAATCAAACTAGTCATTATGAATAGTAATACGTACTTTTTAAAATTTTAGAAATTTTATCTCTCAAAATAGACTTCATTTTTTGGATTTGGAGTATCGAATTTAGCCTAAGGTGAAATTTTGGTACTTTTCGGATAACTTTAACATTTTGATGAATAGTGAAAATTACTAAATTTTAATTAAAAACAACTTTTTTAATCAAAATAATTAATAGTGATAAATTATGAATTTTAGTGGTTTTAAAGTATAATTAGAATATATTTTTTTCTTTTTATCCAATGGTTTTCATAAGAATTAATTTCACTTTGAAATTGCACATAAACAATTGTCAATCATTTGATATATACTGTTTCTTAAAAACACACTATTTGTTGTGACAATGGTAATTAATTATAAAATTAATTAATTCAACTTATATGTTTATAATTTTGATAAATAGGCATCATTTTTGAGTTCGGAATATCAATTATAGCTTAGGGAAAATTTTTGGCATTGTTCTGAAAAACATCAATTTTTGATGAATAATGAAACCACTAAGTGGTAGTTAAAAAACTAAATTTTTCATAAAACATGATTTTACCGCTTCTGTGAGTGGAATTTCGAAAATCTGAGAGACATGGTTAATATCAAGGAGTAAAATTTGGTTCAATGAGATGAAAATAATTTTTGGTGAATAGTAACTTTTTACTTTTATTTACCACGATTAAAAGTAAATAGGGTAATTAAGGGTAGAAATGATATTAAATTTCCCTAACACATGTCATAATTCTATTGGACAAGTGTATCTCGACCAAAAACAACCTTAGGAATAAAATATTATCATTTAGGTCCACTTTGATTAGATTATGACCTTTATTATTATTTAATTCAAAGAAGAGTTAAAAGAGTTAAAATCAATGTTTATTTACTAAAACATTTTTAATATAGGGTTATACATAAGATAAATTAGATTTTAAATATTAATTAAAAATATAAAGCGATTTCCTACATAATTATATTTTGTTTATAATTTTTAGATATTATATAATTTAATTTCTTTATGACACAATGATGATGCAGTAATTACCATAATAGTGAAAAAATAAAATAATTGATATTATACATACCCAGAGAAATATAATTTGAGACTTTTAATGAATTACACTAATTTTATTGGATAATATGACATATTAGGATTGATTTAATTGACTTTTTTCGAAGTAATCATTCTGTTATGATTTTCACAAAAATCAATTATTGAATAGTGTCAAAATTGACATAAAAGAGTTTTTCAAACAAATATTATATGATTAATTGATATTAAATCCCTAAAAATCTATGGTTCGGCCAAGAGACTTATATAATGATATTTGTATCATTAGTGGACCACTTGGGGGTCTCTTGGATATATATAGTATGTTTATTAACCATATAATATAAAAATACAAAGAGACATTGTAAAAGTGAAACTAATTAACTAAGAGTTAATACTTAATGATAATGTTAATATAGTAACCCAATACTATCTAAATTCTATTGTTTTAGAGTTTTTAACCTATCCCCACATTAACCTTTAAATAATCCACTTTGGATCCATTAGAAAACGAATATAAAATTATTATAAAATAATATTTCTAGCTTTTCCAAAGGTGCCCCTCACCCCTCTTATAAAAGGGAACTCTCCCTTCTCATTAACTCACACATTCAAAGCCTATTGGTTCTTCCATACTCTGCCCAAATACTCTCTCAACTTCCCTCACTTCATCCTAGAGGCCTTACTTTAGTCAGAAAGGCAACCTAAGAGCCCTTTTGATCAAATCAAAGGGAAGAACCTGAAGAAGAGGTAATGATTTCACCACCCTTTTCCAAGTTCCTTTCTTCTTCCACTTCGTCCTTCTTTGTTATTACCATTCTAAAATTATAAATCCATTATATTATATATACTATGATGTTATTATAAATATGGTACAACCATATTCATTATTCTATCCATCCTTTTAATAACATGTCACCATACGTGCGTACGTACGGCTTACCGTCTCCACGTCATGGTGTAATTGTTATTCAATAAATTATTATTTGGATGGGTATAATAATGATGTTTAAATAATGTAAATAATAAATATAACATGATTATGATTATGTATATATGATATACCATCCAATTATATATTATTTTAATATCAAAAGAATGATATTGTCGCTCGTGCGTTCATACGGACTACCGTCTCCACGAACGCGATGAGATTCATTATCCATCATATCCATTCAAGTATAATTCTCATATTATGATTAATAATAGTATCTAAGGACTTTATCTAATTATGGATATGATTAAGATACAACCTATCCATGAAAAACATGGCTTGCGTAACAAATCATATCAAAGAAAATGAGTAAGTTAACACCCGAAACAACGATAATACTAAGATATTATTAACAATGCAATGTTAAAAGATCATATATGATATCATATTAATATATATGATTATTTTATAATTTAATAACAATTATTTCACCATTATACACTAGGTTAACTTACACTCGACCAAGGAAAAAGTACAAAGTAAGGGGTTCCTTTTCTCACTCTTAATTTCGTGAGAATTCCATTGTTCACCACTTATTTATTGCATGTGGTGTATGTGTACTTCCCATGATTGTATTAATTGTGTAATATACTTTAATTTATGGGTATTTACATCATCATTTTAAGATCCTTCTTTCATGGGTGTATGTTTCGTATGTTACCTAATCGATAAGGGAATTTGAAATTTAAATTTCCATTTATTCGGCTTTACACAAACTTCATTGATTATTTTACTCGAAGATTATGTGTAGAATAACTATTCATTTGCTTATGTCATAATTTACACTCCCCTTTTCTGTGGATATACTTTTGATACACATAATCACTACTTTGATAATTTCTCAAGTCATCGATATGAATATGATAAGAGTAATTTTAACTCAATCTCTATTTGTTTAGTTAAACATCCAATTCATTGGTGTTGTTTTTACAAGATTATGTGTGAATGTCCTTTGATTGTTTCACACTGAATATCCAATCATATTTAGTGTATTTATATTTTTCACACATAACTATGTCTTTGATTTTTCCTTAACCTAAGGATACGACCTTTATGAGAGATTTCATCTCAATTTACATTCCATTGAGATTTCATTATTGTTATACACCAAATCACTTTTATGTGGTGTATATAATGTACTTTGACATAGTATATCACGAATCCCTTAATTCTCATGTTATTAAAATATTTTGATTACCTCAATTATTTGTATTCAAGTGTCTCTCTTTTGGTTAAAAACTCTAACTAAAATACCATTTTTAAATGTTTTAAAGACTTATTTGTCTAAATATTGCTCATTAATGTCCATGTTTTAAAAAATGGCTTTAAGGATTTATTTATATAGACATTAAAGATTTAAAATTAAAACTCCTTTTAAAAGTTTCAAAGTGGTATGGGACACTTTGATTCAAAAATCAATTTTTAAATGGATTCTTTACAAATAGTGGGACTATAAAATGATTTCAAGAAAAAGGGGGATATTTCTCTCAAATAGTTTTGATGATTATTTTAATCTATGTCAATATCCTTCATTATTCTCTATTGAGGATAATATGATACAATAAAATATCCCATATTGTATCGAATGAGTTATGTTTGACTGTGGATGTGCTATTTTTTATACCATTCATGGTTTATGGAGAACGTATTGACATTTAGTATGCTAGTTTTAATACAAATGTTTATGTTATGTTTAAACCTGTTCATATGAGGAATGTATTGGAATTAATATATGATGGGTGGATCCCGCTATAGTTCCTCGATGCATCGGTAGGTCTCATGAGATAAACTAGTGTCTTGGCACAAGGCCTTGGCAAAATCTTATTGTAGTCTTGGCATGAGGCCTTGGCTCTGTGGTTATGATAGTCTCGCATTATGCATTCCATCATTATTAAAGTGGTTATTGACATTGCATGAGATTATTAGATTAGTATAATATCTATGTGAATAAGTAAATGGAATTATTTCATTTTATTTTTGCGATACTATGTTGAAGTTCAAGTTTAAAAGGCTTTTGTTTTAGTTATACACTTCCTTAAATGTTTGTTCTTATTTATGAAAGTTTCTTCTATATTGTTATCCTTACAGGGCATTTGAGCTCACCCCTATTCTATGTTTTATTTTTCCCAGGATGTGAATAAGTAAATTATGAATGACCTACAGGGATATTATGAGGGGATAATATTGTGGACTATGGAGAAAATATGTTTTTATAGTAGTTTTTCACTTTATGATGTAATGTAAAACTTTATGAACATTTCTAGTGTTTCCAAGGCTACTAAACCAATCAGTCTTTTGAGATTTGATCTTTCTTGTGATCATTCCAATGTTATGTAATAATGCATCGACTCTGGGTAATTGGGGTCAGGGCGTTACACTCTTCCAATTGGATGAGTGATTAAACTATTATCTAGCTACATACCAATAGTAGTGTATTTCAGCTCACCTAGAACCAACTTTTCAAATAAGGTGTATGAAACTATATTTAAACTATCACCTAAGTCACACAAGAAATTATTCTTCACAATTTCTCATATTCTTAATTGTATAATAAATCTTCTTGTGTTCTTTAATTTAGAAGTTAACTTATTTTATAGGAAAATAGTACATCCCTATGTTAGAATAATTGTGGACATCTTTTAAAAGTTTTTTTTTCAAAAACCCTTTTGGTAATTTTATCAAGTGATTGGATTTTATTTAAGGCCTCATGAAGGGGTATGTTCAAGTTAAAATTTCAAAACTTCTCAGGAAATCTCATGTTTTTGAGTTCATAATTATTTTTCTTGACATATTGTTTAAATGTAATGAGAGGGGAATAATGATGTAAAAAGACTTAATTTTTTCTTCTGCTTGAAAAAAATTTCAATTTTCCCTTCCTTGATCAATTAAAACATTATTTTCCTTTTTTATTGTCCGTTTACATGTTACAAACCTTTATTAATCTTAGGTTTTACATTTCTATTCACTTTTTAGGATTTTATGTTTTCTATATTTTAAATTACAAAATAACTTAAATATTATTTATAATATTATATAGGAAACACCCAAAATTTTCTTGTGATTTTAGAAATCATGTTTGTAACAAAAGCTAAATTCTAATTTGGATTTTTTTCCAAAATATTGGTTAGCATTCCCTAATCTATACCACATATGTCACATGATATTGGGCCCATATGGTTTTGTAGATCATGAATAAAATATTTTTGTGTGTCCACTTAGTGATAAGATAATTAAAAAAACAATCAAAATCAATGTAATAATTTAAAGGTATATAAGTATCATAAAATTGATTATTTGATGATTTGAGTACCTAATGGTAGTAGGATATTTCATAATCCCTTGGTCTCTCCATGACAGGTTGGGTTGATTTTTGTAACTAGTACTATAGTTTTTTAAAAATGGTTAATTTTTACCTTGGTTTCTATACCTATAATCCAGAAACTGATCACTTTAATCATATTTAATGGGTAGATCAAAATAATGAAATTAGTTATTTGTATTTTTGAACATCCGAAAATGGGTACATTGTTCTCTATGTAATTATCCAGGAAAATTACAACTACCTGAGGATGGGTCCCACTCTGATGGAGATTTTCCTTCCTAAAAAACATATATTGTTAGTTTTGATCCATTTTATTAAATATTTATTTTACTTTATCAATTTTTATATCATAAAAATACCCTCTAGAAGTTTTGATAATAATATTTTGGTGGTATAGAGTGAGGATATTAAAGAAAGCAACCATCAAGAGAAGGGGGGAAATTTGGTGGTTGGAACACTACATAAAGAGTTATCTAAACTCATATCATGTTTTATAAAATATATCTCCCTAATACTGAAAAGACTCATTGATTTTATGTCTATCTTTATTAGAAGTGTTACTTGGATAATTCATTATCAAAAATTAATTGATGAATTGGTCCCATGTATCAAGTATTTTCTCATCCAATTGTTGGAACCAACTCATATTAAATATTTTCAAGTATAATGGGAACACTCTAAACCTTAATTTACCTCACTGATCAATTTTAGAGGTAAATTTTGAACAACACAATAGAAATATCAGATGAATTCCAAGTAATACTCTTTTGGATGTCTATTAAAGGAGGTTAACATAGTTAGGTATGATTGTTTCATATCATAGTTCCTAGACCTAGGATATTACCACATACATGATGGTTTATTTAAAATAATAATAATTTTGAAAACCTTATGTCTAGGCCTCCCAACATTCAAACTTCTTGGTAAAGGTGAATTTGTTTTTTTATTTTCATTTAAATTATTATCTCTTTGAATTTATAAATTTCCCATTACAGCCTTGTTTTTATTTAATAGGTAAGTACAATTTTTTTCAATTTTTGATTTGAAATAATTAAACATATATTTGGATAACAACCTGGTTTGAATGAATGATTCAGTCAAAACAAGTATGAATTTAGGCAAAATCAATGAAGAACAACCACAATTTCAAAAAAATTATATATAGATTTTTAAAAAGGTTTTTTATATATTTTCCTTGACACACATTCTTTTCATCAAAAATAAATCCATTTTTGCAGGGATTCTAATAGAATTTTATAAAAATTAAAATTTATAAAACCTAATACTTCTAATATAGTGGTATGTAAGGTAGAACCATAGATAAGATATAATGTCTAATGTATAAATAAAATTAAAAATAAACAAAAAAACACAATAAGATAATGAAATGAAATAAAGAGATGGTGATGGATGTTGAAAAGTGAATGGTGATGTAATTGTAAAATTCAAAGTGTAAGAACTATAAAATAAGAGCATAATATAGTAAGAATGATTAAGATATTCAGTTAAGAGAAATTGGTTGAACCAAATTGAGAATGATTTAATTTTGTATAAATATTAACATAGTGGTGCAAAGAAGCTTTCAAATATGTAACTGAAACACCTAACTATCTTTGACGATTAACCCAACCAAGTGAAATCTCTTAAGTAGAAAATGTTTATCATGACTTAAGATGTGGACGATTCTCCAAGAGAATGTATAACCTCAAACTTTTCCATTTAAAGTACTTCAATTGAGACTCCACAGTGTAAGGATCCAACACCCTTCAATACCATAGAGCGCGTGGTATATAATATCAGATTTTACCAGCTCTAAACAGAAATGAATGATAAAAGGGGAAACTTTATCAGTGCTAGATAAAAGTGTTCATAAAGGTTACTTTTATCAATAATAATTTAAGTGTATGCTTTATTAGTGTATTTTTAGTGCTGATAAAGGAGAAACTTTATCGAAACTTTTCCTAGAACTGATAAAAGACAATTATTTTCATAACTTTAATTAAAAAAATATTATCAATATGTTTAAAATTATCATAATTATATTCAAATATTAATGTTTAATTATATGCGTTAATTAAAATATACATATAAATAATATAAATATGATATATTAATATATATTTTAATAATTTACATAATTATATATATATCAATGAATATGTATTATTAACTTGATGTATTTAAATTTATATATTTATATTTTCATCTATGTGCATATATGTGTATGCATTATGTTGTGTATGTGTGTTTTGTGCATGTGTATATATATATGTGGTACATGTGTATATGTATGCATGAGTATGTATGCATGTATATGTGTTTATGCACATGTGTTAAAGATGTACATATACACATGTGTATATATTTTTATGTGTATGTGTAGGAAATGTGTATATTCTTATGTGTGACATGTATTATTCATTTTTAATATTATTTCACATTTAATATATTTTTTCCATTTTTGATATAATATTTATAGAATTTATTCATTTTGAAAATTTTTACATATTTGTTTGCTGAGTATAATTTTTAATATGTTTCTAATATATATAATTATAATTTATTCAATTTTATTTTCGAATATTTAATATCATAAAAATGTATGAATTTTATATAATTGAGTTATTTAAATGATATTTTTTTATTTTTTATTATTTATGTATTTAAAATTCATGTAGCTTATCTTATGAATTCATTTTTTAAATTATTTTTGTGTATTAATTTTATGTATTTATTTTTAATATTATTTAATTTACTATTATTTTTTCATTTTTAATATTTATTATTTTTTTATATTTTTTTTGGAATTTAATCATTTTATAATATTTATTAATAAATATATTTGTTTACTATGTAATATTTTCAATGTGATTGTATTTTATATGAATAATATTTATTTATTTATTTTATTAAGTTTTATGTTTTAAAATATTTTTGAAATTTATATAATTGATTTATTTAAATTCAATTTTAACATTTTTTGTAATTGAAATAGTTAATATTTTTTGTAATTTATTTAATATTATCTATTCATTTTTAATATTATTTTATTTTATATTTTTCTTTTTGTATATTGGTTAAATTTTAATATTTTTGGTATTTATTCAGTTTTTTAAAATTTTTACATATTTATTTAATAAAATTTAATATTTCCAATATATTTGTAATTTTTATTATTAATTTTTATTTATTTTTATTTATTATGTTTTAATATTTTTAATATTTTTGAAAGTTATAAATTGATTCCTGTAAATTCATTTTAATTTTAATATATATTTTGTCAGTATACATCATTTTTAATATTTTATTTATTAATATAATTAATAATATATATTTATTCATTTTTATGCATTTTTATTCATTTATAATTCATGTAGTTAATTTCATGACTTCACTTTTTAAATACATTTTGTAATCTATTCAACTTTATTTATTCATTTGAAAACTTTTTTTATTTCATATTATTTATTCATTTTTAATATATATTATTTTTAATTTTTTTGGAATGTATTCATTTTTATTATGTATTTAGACATTATAATTTACTATGTTTAAATATTCTTAATAAAATTTTAAATTATATGATTGATTTTTATTCATTTATATTTATTAAGCAGTAATATTTTTAGAATGTTTGACATTTATAAAATTAATTATTTTAAATGAATTTTCTAATATTTTCTTCATTTCTATATGTGTTTAAAACTAATGTATTTAATCATACAAACTATAAAAAATTATTTACTATGTTTTAATACTCTTAATATGTTTTTAATTTATTTGATTAATATTCATTCAATTCAATTTGTTATGTTGTAATTTTTTTAAAATGTTGGAAGTATAGATAATTATTTAATTTAAATTAATTTTTTATTACTTTCTTTATTTTTTTGTATATGTTTAAAATTCATGTAATTAATATTAAGAATTCATTTTTAAATATTTTGTATCTATTGAATTTTATTTATTATTTTTAATATTATTTTAGTTAGTATTATTTATTTATTTTTAATATTTAAAAATATTTTATATGTTTTGGAATTTAATAATTTAATAATATTTATTTTTACATATTTATTTACATTGTTTTAGTATTTTCAATATGTATTCATCTTCATTTTAATATATATCAATTTTAATTTTTTATAATATTTTTTATTATAAATAAAACGTGTAATTTTTTTAATATTATTGAAGCCTATTCAATTTTAATTAATTAATTTCAATCAATTTTAACATTCATTAATTTAAGATTATATATTAATTAATAATATTAATAATATTTTTTATTTTTTTATAATTTATTCATATTTAATATATATTTGTTTTAAATTATTGTATTTTAATTCAATTTTTTATCAATTCTTTATAAAAATTGACGATAAATATGTGTTTTATCAGTGATAAAAAAATATCAATAAAAATTGGGTTTATTAGTTCATATTATTTCACCGTTGATAAAATCCATCTTTATTAGTTCTTTTTTGAAAGCACTGCTAATACTCTTCTATGTCTTATAAATTCAACCATAACAAAATCCACTTCTTTCATGTTATTCAAGCTCTCTTAGAAGTGTACTTCTATCAACCCTCCTCCTAAACCTTCTCGAGTGAATTGACCCTTTCAATACCTAAGGTATGTGATTATGTCAACTCCTCTTTAGTCAACATCACTTGTTCTCCTTTATCAGTGTCTTTATCCTTTTGATACTATCCTTGACAAGCATCACCATGCTCATGCATACCTCATATGGAACCACCATCACACACTACTTCCTATTGTCCTGAAAAAATATTTATCAAGTGAAGATATCACATCATTCAGCACCAACAGAAAATTTGTTTTCGGTCCACTTTTTTTTCTCTACCTCACTATTTTTTTTATTTCAATATAGGGTGACCTATACTTATTAGTGGCTAGATGTTTTATATGATTTTAATTTCTGAATTATTTTTCTATATCTTGTATTTTTATTTAATCGCATGATATATCATTATATTAATCATATGTGACATTTATCTGTTGACAAGTATCAGTCACCCAAAATTTCTCAGTCCTTCAATATCCTAAGGTAATTTTTGTGTAAGGGATCATATAAAACTTCAAACACAAGGGATAAGATGCAAAGTTATAGGTATCCTTCCTGCTCCCATAGATTAAAATCAATAAATTCTACCCATTTTTTCATTAACATGAAAGAGAATCCAAATCTTTTTAATATTTTTTTCTATAAATATCCATGATATGAATTTTTAAACATAAACTACTAATATCATGTTCAGTTAAAAATTACTTATTATAAGAATGATATAAAACATATGTATACCCTGTAGAAAGTTTTATATAATTATTAATTAAGTTAATTCCCCTATGTTTTGATTTATAGCTCCCTAGTTGTATAAATTTTCACCCATAGTAGTTTATTCCCACTACTGACCCCATTGAGGATTCCTTACACTTTTATTTCAACCACAATTCCAATAAGAAAGTGGTTATTTCATTTTAGTGTGTTCTTTATCTTTTATCATATTTGATATATTATAACAACAATAAGACTTCTTTTTGTTATCAATATTTTGATCTTTTTTTCAAGTTTCCTTTATGAGTTCATCCCATTGAGACAAACATACATTTTTATTTTAACCATAATCCCAGTTACCTAGATTCCAAGAACTATCTTTAACGTTCCACTCATATTTCCCTTTACTCATTAAATTGGAATCATGACCAACATTCAAAACATCCATATCTTCTTCCATATTTTTTAAAACTATTTCCCATTTTCCACTCTCAAATTTTTCAAAAGTTTATTCTCTTTGTTGGTTCCACTAAGGTATTATATTGCTTTTAAGTTATCTATGAATTTTGAGTTTATACTATAATCATTAGTTTGATTTTATTATTTACGCTAATACCACTAGGATAATTATTCAACTTATATTGAAGTTTATTGTTCCTTCCATAAATAATAAAAATTTGTATTTCTATTCTACGAGGCTTCATCCCACTCATATGAATTGTTTAAATTTAAAGAATTTATGAAACCACAATCATAATGTTCTAATGTATTTCTAATATCTTGAGAACCCCAACTCAAGACTTCTAGATCATTGGATTTAAATTTATGGGTTTATTCAAATGTTGGGTCATCAAGAATATACGATTGAGCCCTATTAATGTTTTTATCAACAGAAAAAATATCAACATCATCTACTAAGTATCTTATCATTGAAAGACCACCTATCCCACCATGTACAATGTGAATAAATGATGAAATATAAAATATTCTATCTTGTTGTATTCCAACCATAAAAAGTTAAAGAAACCATTTTAGAGTTATTGAATCTATAGTGTTATGATTATTATGATAACAGTTATATGATTTAGGTATGAGATTACTTACATCCTAATAATAAAATTGGAATCATGACTAGTATTAGTTTAATATAAGGATTTCCATAAAACTCTTTATAGCTCCACTAAGACTACCCATCAATATTTAAATTTGTATCACGACCAAAATTAAAAATATCCATATGTTATTTTGTGGTATTTAAACCTCACTCCCAATTTCCACTCTGAATTTTTTTCCATAGTTAATTCCCTTTGATGGTTATGTTGAGGTCGTTTTTTGTTTTCAGGTGATACTAGGTAGTTGGGAATATACTCCAAAAATATTTTGATATGATTCATTTTTCTCATACCTTTGGGAGACTTCTTAAACTTGTGTTGAAGTTTATTATTTCATCACCTGATAAAAGATAATCAACTTTGGTTCCTAAACACCCTATCACTAAAACACCACCTATCCCATAACATATCAATTGAAGAAATTAATACACATAAACTCATCCATCTTGTTGGAATCCCACATTGAAAAGTTACAGAAACCATCCTAAAATTACCTCCTTTTTCCCAAAAAACATGAATTTGAAAACCTAGAAGAATGAACACATGTTTACCCCCAAGTTGTTTATTTTCATTCAACCATTGTCTAATATGAAAACTTGTTATAAATAATCACAAATAACATTAAATTATAGGGTTACCCTTATTATAAGTCTATATAATTTTCACCTTTGATTATGTATAAGGCCCCAAGCCTTAAACCTTACATAATCTTGAGTTATCATAAGATTACACATTGAGGATCTTTTCGGGTTTAGAGTTTTAGAGAATTAGATCATAAAACTTGCATTACATTCCACATATAAACAAAGTAGTCACATAAAGATAGTATTCTTCATTCCCATCAATGGAAACATATTTAAAATAAATATGGATTCTTTCTTGACACTTCCTTGACACTATCATCATATCATGTACCTTTCCCTTGACTTGTGAAAAACATTTCAAAAAAACTTGGGATGAGCATAAAAAGCTCAGTAAGGGATATAAAAATATGGAAAGGAAACATGGGTACATATATACATAAGGCTGAGATAATACTTTACCCATAAAACATAAGCACTTTAACATACCTCATCAAATAATGAATAAATCATAGAAATCATAATACATAAAGGTAACTTGAGGCATTCATAACATTCTTACGTAGGGAGTAACCCTCTTGGTTACGTTTGGAATACCCATCACAGTATATTCCCTAAAATATCTTCGGAGAAACCTTAACGTTTCACTCCTTCGCGTTACCCAATGCATTGGAGAGATATATCGGGCTCACATGCCCTTAGTTTATCACGGAACCACCCGTCTTCATAATAATGCCCAAGAACCTCAACATAATCGTATCACATAAAACATGCATAAAGGAAACATAACATTTCCAAATTTCAATCACAAGTTATCAATACAACACATTGATATAAAAACATTATGAAAACCATTTTCAATACCAAAATAAAATAAAAGTAAAACATGGTATTTATTTTTCTTTTAAAAAGAATGTATGGCTTGTAGAGGAAGCCGAAACTCAAATAACGGTCACGATGGAGGAGAAGTCGTTGTCGCCGCATACGTACGACAAAAAAATACCCTTTTGTATTTTAGTAAACGCTTCGTATAAAAAATATTCCTTTTGAATAAACGTAAAAGTCAAAGGGGTTTATACACCGTATAACAGAAGGTTGTGTATAAAACAAAATATGTCTCAATGAAAGGAGATTGAGACGAAGTCCCATACCTCGGGTCCGACTTGACTCGATCGTTCTTTAATGTCCTAAATAATAAACTTGAGTTAATCTCTACTTGCTTATGAACCTTTTTCAAGTTCATTATTCCTTTTATACCATGTTATGAACATCATGTAATCATTTAAGTTAATAATGTTCATTTTGTCGGTATTTGGTTCTTAAGTCAAAAATAGACTTCTTACACTTACATGTTGTTAATTTGGTCAAAGGATCGTTATATCCAGAATGATATTAATGATTTGGATAACATATATATCATATATATTCATCATATACATGTATTTATAATATTACATCACATTTAGAGGTAAGAAATAAAATGCACCGTTCATGGAGACGGTAAGCCGTACGTACGCATGAACGCTACTTCCATTTCTATTTCATATTTTCGGGAATGGAATCATAATTATATAAGAGTATATTATAATTCCAGTATAATAACATATATAATATCATTAACTTTATCATTTACACATCCCACATATGGTATTAACGAATCAAATCACTTTCAGGGGGCGGTAGTCCGCACTTCCTAAAATGAAGATATCGTGTTTACCCATAATGGAAACCATAAATGTATGCCCAAAATGAAAAAAAACAGAAGCTTAAGGAAAAAATAAACATATTATATATCATATATAAAAATAGTGACATCATAATGGCCACCTTTGAAGGTGTTAAATGAGTATTGAACAATCATCGTTTCGGGATGCAGAATTTCGCCATCCAAGGAAACCGTATCTTCTTTAACCATTTGATGTAGTCGTGTGAGAGTGTAGCTCAAATAAAACTTATAACAAAATCATAGTATATTGGAGATACTGTTGTTGTTAAAAAATAAGTAAATAAAAAGAGTTTAGGGGGTTGGAGAAGAAAAATAAAACAAATGAACATGAGAGAATGAATTACCTTTAAAAGTGTAACTCTTTTTGATTTGAGCCTAAAGGATTCCTTTGAAAGGATTCTGCCCAAAGGGAAACCTCTAAGATGAGAAGAGGGATGTGTAGAGAGTAAATGGGCAGGGGTTGGTCGATCCAAATTCTTGAGGAGTGTGTGAAATGAGGTAGAGGTGGGGGCCTTTTATAAGAGGAGAGGAGGGGCACTTTTGGAAAGTAAAGATAAGTTACTTTATTTAAAAAAGATTTTCGGATTCAAAAGGTCCCACATTGCTATAATTTGAGGATAAGGTGATAAGTCTTCGAAATACACTCATACAACTGGTTTTTTCCATGTTTAGGTTTTAGATTTTTCATTATCATTCCATTTTATTTAAATCGTTAAATAATGAGGTCATCGCTGCATCATCATGATGTCATAAATAATTTAATTTTTTTAACGTCTAAAAATTATAAAACAAATTCTATGATGTAGGAACTCTTTTTAGATTTCCAATGAATATTTATAATCAATACTCTGATCCTTATAACCCCATGTAAAAATTGTTTTTGTAAAACATATGATGTTTGTGTCATTTTTACTTTTACATTAAATAAAAAGTTATTTATGTCATTTCCCAGCCAATGTGGCTCCATGGGGTCCCCAAGCTGACCCATGGCTTTTCTTGGTCGGCCATGACACAACCAATGAGGGTAGGACATGTGTCTAGATCATTTTATATTATTAATGCATTATTTTTACCTTAAACTACACTAATTACCACTAATCGCGATTAAAAACTTAATAAGTTACTATTCACCAAGAAATTATTTTAATCTCATTGAACCACATTTTACTTCTTAATGAAAACCATTTATGTCAGATTTTTGAAATTCAAAACACAATGATGGCAAAATTTCATTTAAACGGAAAAATCAGTTTCTTTAACTACCACTTAGTGATTTCACTATTCATCAAAAATTGAAGTTTTTCAGAAAATTACCAAAAATCCACCCTAAGCTATATTTGATATTCCGAATTCAAAAATGAAGTATATTTTACAAAATTCAAAACATATAAGTCACATTAATTAATTTAATAATTAATTCCCGCTGTCAGAGCAAATAGCGTGTTTTTATGAAACAATAAGTATCAAAAGATTGACACCAATTTAAGTCCAATTTCAAAGTGAAATTGATTCCAATGACCACCATTGGATTAAATGGTAAAAATATATTCTAATTTTACTTCAAAACCAATTCAAAAGATAATATAATCATATAAATAAATTAGATTAAAAAGCAGTTTTGATGTAAAATGCATTATTTTTCACTATTCATTAAAAAATGAACATTGTCAGAAAAATACCAAAAATTCACACAAAGTAAATTTTGATGTCCCAATCATAAAGAATAATTTTATTTTGACAAACATAGTTTATAAAATTGTCAAAAGATGGATTTAAAAAGGGTTTTCCATCATAAGGCAGTAAAACAATCTTTTAAGAATATTAGTGTATTCCATGCTTAAGATTGGATTTATTTTCGTTTTAAGCCTCTAAAACACTATCTTAATCATTAATAGACATAGATAAAAATATATATTATTCATTACTTACTTGGGATGTTACATCCTTCCCCCCTTTAGAAAATTGCCTCCCCGCAATTTATTTACTTATCGAATAAATGGGGGTACTTATCCCTCATTGCATTTTCAGATTCCCATGTTGCCTCTTCAATCATGTGGTTTTTTCACAAAACCTTTACCTGATTAATCACCTTATTCTGTAACACTTGCTCCCTGTGGTCAAGAATCTGGACCGGTTGTTCCTCATAAGATAGGTTCTCTTCCAGCTGAACTACCTCTGGACTCAAAACATGAGATGGATCTGGCATATACTTTCTCAACATCGAAATGTGAAAAACATTGTGTACCTGAGATAAACTCGGAGGTAAAGCCACTCGGTATGCAACTGATCCAACTCTCTCCAGAATTTCGTATGGTCTAATGAACCTTGGACTCATCTTTCCTTTCTTGCGAAATCTCATCACACTTTTCCAAAGAGAAACCTTGAGAAAAACATGATCACCTACCTCGAAAGATAGATCCTTCCTCCTGTTGTTTGCATAACTCTTCTGGCTGCTCTGAGCTGCTCTCATGTGCTTCTGAATCAGCTGAACTTTTTCTGCCATCTCTTCTACCAATTCTGGTCCCATCATCTTCCTTTCACCCACTTCATCCCAAAAAGCTGGAGTTCGACACCGCTTCCCATATAATGCCTCAAATGGTGCCATCTGTATACTAGAATGAAAACTGTTATTATATGAAAATTCAACCAAAGAAAGATGTTGGTCCCAACTTCCCTGATAATCCACAGAACAAGCTTGTAGAATATCCTCCAATGTCTTAATTGTTCGTTCTGACTGCCCATCTGATTGAGGATGAAATGCTGTACTAAAATTTAATTCAGTACCCAACGACTTCTGAAGGCCTTTACAAAAGTTAGAAGTGAACCTGGGATCACGATCAGATACAATGGAGAGGGGAACTCCATGTAACTTGACTATCTCTTTAAGATACAAATGGGAAAGTTGATCTAGGGAAAAAGTATCTCATATAGCAAGGAAATGAGCAGATTTAGTCAAGCGATCAACAATAACTCAGATTGCATTATTACCTCGAGATGTCCTTGTTAATACCACAACAAAGTCCATGGATATGTTTTACTATTTCCACTCTGGCACTGGTAAAGGCTGAAGCATCCCTTTTAGTAACTTCCGCTCTACTTTAACCTGCTGACAAGTCAGACACTTCACAGTAAAATCAGCAATATCTCTTTTCATTCCATCCCACCAGTAATACTCCCGCAAGTCTCTGTACATCTTAGTACTGCCCGGATGAACTGAAAACGGAGAACTATGAGCTTCACATAACAACTCTCTCTTCAACTGTGAATCACAAGGCACACATAACCTCTTCCCAAACCTCAAAACAAAATCATTATCAATGTTGAATTCAGGCAACTTACCTTTCTGAACCAGCTCTACCTTTTTCATCAACTCACCGTCTCGCTTCTATGCTTGCTTGATTGTATCTGATAGAGAAGATTTCACTGATACCAAAAACAAAACAGAAGAACATCCTGTACCAACAACTTCTATGCCAAAGTTCATCAAATCTTTAACCAAAGGATCACGTTCCTAACACGACATTGCTAATGAAGCATTGCTTTTTCTACTCAAAGCATCATCCACTTTATTTTCTTTTACCAGATGGTAATGAATTGTACAATCATAATCCTTGATTAATTCTAGCCATCACCTTTGTCTCATGTTCAATTATTTCTGAGTGAATATATACTTTAAACTTTTGTGATCGGTATATATTTCACACTTTACTCCATACAAATGATGCCTCGAAATTTTTAAAGCAAAAACAACAGCAGCTAATTCCAAATCATGTGTAAGGTAATTTACCTAATGAGTCTTCAACTGTCGTGAAGCATAAGCAATTACCTGATCATTCTGCATTAGGACACAACCAAGTCCTTTCAATGAAGCATCACTGTATATAAAAAACTCACCATTCCTGGAAGGTAGTGCCAAAACTGGAGCATTCACCAATCTTCTTTTCAATTCCTGAAAACAATCATCACAAACTTATCCAAGAACTCATGGAAAATTCTATTCATTAAGTCCATGAATACAGCAGGTGCATTGATTTTCCCAAAAGTCATTACTACAAATTCATAATGGCCATATCTTGTATGGAACGCGGTCTTTGGAACGTCTGCTTCCTTTACCTTCAGCTGATGGTACCCCGATCTCAAGTCAATCCTTGAAAAATACTGAGCTCCCTGGAGCTGATACAACTTCATTTGACGGCCCGACATCTGCTGAAGTAGTTGCAAAGTATTTCAACACCCCTTTCTGCTTGTAGTCTAACTACTTCCCATCACTCAAGCTCTTTGTCGGACACTCATTTGCATAGTGACCCATCTCATTGCACTTAAAACATTTCACTAACTGTAAATCAAATTCGGTCTTACCTTCACCTTGATCATTTTCAGTGCAATCACGAGCCTTATGTACCATCTTACCACATCAGTAGCACTTTCCAGAATTCAGAAGACATTCCCCAGCATACCTTTTTCCACATTTATCACAAACTGTAAACTTATTTTTCTTACCATCAGACTTTTTTGAAGAATTCTTACCTTTCTCCTGCCACCTCAGTCTCTTCTTCTGCTGGTTGTTATAGAACACTTGGTCATCGGAAAACTCCATTTCCACCTTCTCAGCACATCAAACAAGCTTTTCATAACTTTTAAACTCACGAGAAGCTAATGCCCTTCGATATTTTGGCTTTAATCCTGAGTAAAAATGATTGATTTTACTATCAAGGTCTCGGATAAAATTTGGAGCATACCTTGCCAATCGAGTGAACCTTTTTCATAGGCAGCCACTGAGTCTTCCTCTTGCCTCAATTCCAAGAAATGATTTTCCATCCTAAGTCAAACAGCCTTAGGAAAATGCTTCTCAAGAAACATACCTTTGAATTCATCCCAGTCGAGAGCATCAATCTCATCAGCGTCCCTGATATTTTTACCCATCGACCACCACTGATCTGCCTCACCCTCCAAATGGTAAATGGAAAAACTAACCTTTTGATTGTCTGAACACCCCATGACATCAAAAATCTTCTCCAGTGCTTTAATCCACCCTTTAGCTGACACATGGTCAGATGATCCTCTGAATAATGGGGGATGTTACCTCATGCAATGTTCCACCACTGACATGTTCCTCTGCGGTTGGTCTTGCTGATCTCGTGCATGGATACCACCGCCATTTATCGCTTGAGTCAACTGTGCCATCACTGCAACAAACTATTCAGTTCCAATTCCGACCATCTCGGGATGCTGATTCGAAAGGTTATTTCCTTCTGTATGCCTTCCTAGCACTGCTTCCCTGTTTCCTCTGTGGAAAACCATTCTTTCCACAGAAATATATTAGGCGAAGCAACATGGTAATATTTAAATGCTATATCATTTCAAAAACAAATATTTTTGGATAATCATTTAATAGAATTATAACTCCTAAAGTTATCTAACCCGACCTCTGATACCAACTATAAGGCCCCAATCCTTAAACCTTACATAATCTTGAGTTATCACAAGATTACACGTTGAGGATCTTTTCGAGTTTAGAGTTTTAGAGAATTAGATCATAAAACATGCATTACATTCCACATATAAACAAAGTGGTTACATAAAGATAGTATTATTCATTCACATCAATGGAAACATATTTAAAATAAACATGGTTTCTTTCTTGACACTTCCTTGACACAATCATCATATCATGTACCTTTCCCTTGACCTATGAAAAACATTTCAAAAAAACTTGGGATGAGCATAAAAAGCTCAGTAAGGGATATAAAAATATGGAAAGGAAACATGGGTACATATATACATAAGGATGAGATCATACATTACCCATGAAACATAAGCACTTTAACATACCTCATCAAATCATGAATAAATCATAGAAATCATAAGACATAAAGGTAACTTGAGGCATTCATAACATTCTTATGTAGGGAGTAACCCTCTTGGTTACGTTTGGAATACCCATCACAGTATATTCCCTAAAATCTCTTCGGAGAAACCTTAACGCTTCACTCCTTCGCGTTACCCAATGCATTGGAGAGCTATATCGGGCTCACCCTCCCTTAGTTTATCACGGAACCACCCGTCTTCATAATAATGCCCAAGAACCTCAACATAATCGTATCACATAAAACATGCATAAAGGAAACATAACATTTCTAACTTTCAATCATAAGATATCAATACAACACATTGATATAAAAACATTATGAAAACCATTTTCAATACCAAAATTAAAGAAAAGTAAAACATGGTATTTATTTTTCTTTTAAAAAGAAGGTATGGCTTGTAGAGGAAGTCGAAACTCAAATAACAGTCACGACGGCGGAGAAGTCGTTGTCACCACATACGTGCGCCAAAAACATTCCCTTTTGTCGTTTAGTAAACGCTTCGTATAAAAAATATTCCTTTTGAATCAACATAAAAGTCAAAGGGGTTTATACACTGTATACCAGAAGGTTGTGTATATAACAAAATATGCCTCAATGAAAGGAGATTGAGACGAAGTCCCATACCTCGGGTCCGACTTGACTCGATCATTCTTTAATGTCCTGAATAATAAACTTGATTTAATCTCTAATTGCTTATGAACCTTTTTCAAGTTCATTATTCCTTTTATACCAAGTTATGAACATCATGTAATCATTTAAGTTAATAATGTTCATTTTGTCGGTATTTGGTTCTTAAGTCAAAAATAGACTTCTTACACTTACATGTTGTTAATTTGGTCAAAGGTTAGTTATATCCAGAATTATATTAATGATTTGGATAACATATATATCATATATATTCATCATATACATGTACTTATAATACTACATCACATTTAGAGTTAAGAAATGAAATGCACCGTTCATGGAGACGGTAAGCCGTACGTACGCATGAACGCTACTTCCATTTCTATTTCGTATTTTCTAGAATGGAATCATAATGATATAAGAGTATATTATAATTACAGTATAATAACATATATAATATCATTAACTTTATCCTTTACACATCCCACATATGGTATTAACGAATCAAATCACTTTCAGGGGGCGGTAGTCCGCACTTCCTAAAATGAAGATATTGTGTTTACCCATAATGGAAACCACAAAGGTATGCCCAAAATGAAAAAAACAGAAGCTTAAGGAAAACATAAACATATTATATATCATATATAAAAATAGTGACATCATAATGGCCACCTTTGAAGGTGTTAAATGAGTATTGAACAATCATCGTTTCGGGAGGCAGAATTTCGCCATCCACGGAAACCGTATGTTCTTTAACCATTTGATGTAGTTGTGTGAGAGTGTAGAAAAAATAAATCTTATAAAAAAATCCAAGTATATTGAAGATACTGGTGTTGTTACAAAAGAAGTAAATAAAAAGAATTTAGGGGGTTGGAGAAGAAAAATAAAACAAATTAACATGAGAGAATGAATTACCTTTAAAAGTGTAACTCTTTTTGATTTGAGCCTAAAGGATTCCTTTGAAAGGCTTCTGCCCAAAGGAATCCTCTAGGATGAGGAGAGGGATTTGTAGAGAGTAAATGGGAAGTGGTTGGCCGAGCAAAAGGCTTGAGGAGTGTGTGAAATGAGGTAGAGGTGGGGGCCTTTTATAAGAGAAGAGGAGGGGCACTTTTGGAAAGTAAAGATAAGTTACTTTGTTTTAAAAAGATTTTCGGATTCAAAAGGTCCCACATTGACATAATTCGAGGATAAGGTGATAAGGCTTTGAAATAAACTCATCCAATTGGTTTTTTCCATGTTTAGGTTTTAGAGTTTTCATTATCTTTCCATTTTATTAAAATCGTTAAATAATGAGGTCATCGCTGCATCATCATGATGTCATAAATATTTTACTTTATTTAAAGTCTAAAAATTATAAAAAAACTACTATGATGTAGGAAATCTTTTTATCTTTCCAATGACTATTTATAATAAAAAATATGATCTTTATAACCCCATGTAAAAATTGTATTCGTAAAACATATGATGTTTGTGTCATTTTTACTTTTACATTAAATAAAAAGTTATTTATGTCATTTCCCAACCAAAGTGGCTCCATGGGGTCCCCAAGTTGACCCATGGCTTGTCTTGGTCGGACATGACATAACCAATGAGGTAGGACATGTTTATAGGTCATTTTATATTATTAAAGCATTATTTTTACCTTAAACTACACTAATTACCACTAATCGCGATTAAAAACTTAATAAGTTACTATTCACCAAAAAATTATTTTAATCTCATTGAACCACATTTTACTTCCTAATGACAACCATGTATGTCGGATTTTTGAAATTCAAAACACAATGATGGAAAAATTTCATTTAAACGGAAAAATCAGTTTCTTTAACTACCACTTAGTGATTTCACTATTCATCAAAAATTGAGGTTTTTCAGAAAATTACCAAAAATCCACCCTAAGCTATATTTGATATTCCGAATTCAAAAATGAAGTCTATTTTACAAAATTCAAAACATATAAGTCACATTAATTAATTTAATAATTAATTCCCGCTGTCAGAGCAAATAGCGTGTTTTTATGAAACAATAAGTATCAAATGATTGACACCAATTTAAGTCCAATTTCAAAGTGAAATTGATTCCAATGACCACAATTGGATTAAATGGTAAAAATATATTCTAATTGTACTTCAAAACTAATTCAAAAGATAATATAATAATATAAATAAATTAGATTAAAAAGCAGTTTTGATGTAAAATGCAGTATTTTTCACTATTCATTAAAAAATGAACATTGTCAGAAAAATACCAAAAATTCACACAAAGTAAATTTTGATGTCCCAATCATAAAGAATAAGTTTATTTTGACAAAAATAGTTTATAAGATTGTAAAAATATAGATTTAAAAAGGGTTTTCCATCATAAGGTAGTAAAACAATCTTTTAAGAATATTAGTGTATTTCATGCTTAAGATTGGATTTATTTTCATTTTAAGCCTCTAAAACACTATCTTAATCATTAATAGACATAGATAAAAATACTTATTATTCATTACTTACTTGGGATGTTACATTATGAATACATTGTGTATATTTATTTATTTTTTTAACAAAATGATTATTTTTTAAACCAAACATGGTGGATATGAATAGGAAATGGATGAGTATTAATCATATGAAAAAATAATATGAATTTGGATCTAAATAGTTTATCATTTCATCAATATATAATGTATAAATCCATTATAAAACCCCTTTTCCTTTTTAAATCATTTTTATTAATATAAAAATTAATCTGAAAGAGTTGGAAGACCATTGGATCTATCAAAGAATAGATTAGAGCTATAAATATTTGAAAAAAATGTAGAGAAACAAAATGTACATACTGATTGAGATGTTTATTTGATTTATAAACCATTTGATTGGATTATTTGTTAAAATGCTAATGGAGATCATATGGTTGAAATATAAGTGGAAATGTAAGATGACCATTGTGATTATAAAAACATGTTTGAGATGTTTAATAAATATTCTAAGAGACCATTGTATACTAGTTGTACTAAATTCACAACCTTTTAAATTTTATTGAAGTATATAATTAAAAATATAGAAAAGGATAGATAAACACTATCTTTACATAACTAATTGGTTTCTTAAATGAAATACTACCATAAGAAAATGAGATTCCTTATCTATAATGACCCAAACATTATGTATATTTATATTACATTACTTTTTCAGAATATTTCATACACCACACAAAAAAACCAAAGTCTGTATTAGTTTAATGCGTTTAGAAACATGAATCACAATCTTCTATTATAGTGAAATCTATTCAATGTTTCCCACAATGATATTCCCGCTTTTAAACTCCTACCAAAAACCTTTCTTTACAACCTTGGAAAAAAACATAAAAAATAGTGATCTCAGATGCTCAATAAAGGTAAACAAACAAAACATAATAATGTAAAAACATGAACATAGATTTTGAAAATCATAACATGTATAACATATTTCAAAATATTAAGTCATGAATAATTCTTGGTAGTTTATAAGGCATAAATAATTGAGTAACATGATTCATGAGAATATATCATTGGCATAAAACATGAAAATGTGGAAAATACATATGCATAGAAAAAAATTTCCGTAGTAGAAATAGATAGTTGAAATTAATATAATATTTGAAATAGTACACTCAAAAACCCTCAAATTAGAAAAAGTCATTTACTAAACCAATTTCACTCCTCATTCTAGCCCAATATTACTGAACTGAGTTTACTTTCCAATTCCAACCCTATTTACTAAACTGAGATCATTTCCCATTCCAGCCCTATCTATATCATCAGATATAAATATGTACCTAATGAATTAAAGGTAGATATAGGTCCCACATATCTCATAAAAAAACCATAAAAATGTGTTCCATAATAACATAATTCATTCATCATAATAGGAAAATAACAAAAAACATTATTCTCATACTATTGATGGAAAATGTAAAAAGTACCTTATTAGGAAAACAAAAAAATGTTTCTTAATTCATGGGTAAAAATTAATTTAAAACATTTTAGAGTAATGGTAAAAATATTTTTGAAATCATTTTTAAGAAGAAATGATTTTGAAGATATATATTCATCAGTAAGTATTTACATATAAACAGTCTTAGATAACAATGATATTGTGAAATTATCCCTTACCATAGATGTGGGTTATTTCATAAATATCAGAATCTACTATAAAATGTTTTTAATAGTTTTAATAACTTATTACAGAACAATATTAATATTTATGATATCATATATGATCATATTATCACCCAATTAATAATATTCCAACATTACACTTCCTTCAGGTGTTAATTTGTTCATTTTTCTATACCCATTTTGTCCTATAAGTCTCATTTATTCATCAATGTTTATAGTTTTATCATTTATAGAGTGTTATTAAGGTATTATATTTCATATTTATTCATTATATACATTTATAGAATCATTCATGAATGATTAATAAGGATAATGAATCGAATCGCATCATGGAGATGGTAGACTGTATGTAAGCATGAGCGATGGTATCGTTTCATTTATAGTAAAAAGTGTGGAAGCAAATTGTATATTTTTGGTTCAAGAATAAATATAATTTTATAAAAACTATATATGTAAATTATTTCCATAATTATACCCAACCAAATAAAGTGGTTATGAATAATAGATTACACTACAACGTGGAGATGGTAGGCCGTACACACACACGCATGGCACTTTCATTTTTCATTGGATGAATAAAAAGTGGAATATGGTTGTTCCATAATCATAATAAAATATCATAATATATGTGATACTATATTTGTTAATTTATAATGTAATTAACATAATAAGAATAGGTAATAAGAAAAAACTTTTAAAGAGTCAGTTAGGAGATTACGTCTTCTTCGACGAACTCCCTCTAGATCTCCTCTTATAGACACTAGACTTGGTGTTTTGAGAATACCATAAACTCTATAAATATACTAAGTAATTTTTTAAGGTTACTTTTTAGGGTTTGTTTGAGCTTAAAGGATCAAATTTGGTTTGTAGTTGAGGGAGGTGGTGCCTATTTATAAGAGGAGGTAGGGGCACTTTTGGAAAATCAGAAAATCATAAATTAATAAATATAGATTTTCAATTTCAAATAGATAAAAAGTGAGTTATATAGAATATATTATGATGATGAATCTAAATCATTTAAACCTATTATTTTTATACATGTTTATCTCACAATAATAACCTTACCTTTTGGATTTAACCCTTAGTTAAACCCTTTAACTTTTAACATGACGACTTGGGATTTTACTCTTTAGGGTTAATATAGTTATAATAAAATATCAAACAAACCCCAAATGGATTATCGATGTCATATTTGACCTTATTCTAGTTTTGGATGAAATTTATATTTTAATTAATCTTATATCATTTAATAAAATATTATTTATTTGAAAGTTTCATTTATACCAATTTTGATAATATTCATTATCTGTCTTTTTAAAAACATCCTAAGAACATGATAACATCAAAAAAATAATTCAAAAATATAACTAAAATAAAAAAATGATTTATAAAATTATCGTCTGTCATTAATTATGTTAAAATATATTTATTTTAATTTATTTATTATCATTTATTTGATATTTTAATTAATTAAAAAATAATTCATCATTGTTATGAAATCCTTTAATGAAATTATTCATTATTTAAAAATTAAAAATAGGTTTTAATAATTATTTTAATAATATATTTCAAATGAATATTTATAGTCAAATTTTTCTTAGGTATAACCCTATATTAAAAATGTTTTACTTATTAAAACTATGAGTTTGAGAATTTTAACATTTATTAAAATAAAATAAAATAAATGTTATATTTATAGCTAAGTGGCGTAAAAATATTACAATTTCAGCATAAGGTTGACTTTAGTTGAAACCCACTTATCCAATTAAATTAGGACAAGGGTTAGGGTAATATTATAATACTATAATATTTATCTTACCTTTAACTACCAGATATACTGTTAAAAAAGCTAAAAAAATACTATATTTACTATTCACAAAAAAATTAATTTAAATGAAAAAGTCATTTTTTAACTATAATGCAACATTTTTCACTATTCATAAAAAAATAAATTTCTCTGAAAAGTACTAAAAATTCACTCTAACTTAATCCTTTCATTCTAAATAAATAAGTTATTTTTATTTTATAAAATTCAATTTTTAAAATTTTATAATTTTTGTTACTGTTTTTCATAGAAGGGAATAAAAAATAGTTCTTTTAAAAAACATATTTCTAATCATGTATAGACTTTACCCAAAATTATGAATTTCATGGTTAATATGTTTTATTTTAGTAAAAAAAATTAAAAATTAGTTATTATTATTCAAATAAACATGTTTAATAGATAGGTCATAACTATCTTGTTTAAATAATTACAAATATAAGAAGATGTTTCATTGAAACCCAATGATGCGTGTAACGCAAGCTAAGCCGATGTTTCATGTAGGGAAAGTTAACTTGGATGTTTGTATAACTCTAGTCAGAATTAATTATTTTGTATAAAAAACATTATTGAATTTTTAGTGAAATGAAAAATATAAAAAATATTAAATTAATTCATGGAAAATAATTTCACAAAGTCATAAAGTGTTACATTCTACCCCCCATAAAATGAATTTCACCCGAAAAATTCTTCTGGGTTATTAACGTATTAGTAATTAAAATTTTATTTCTTAAAAACACACAACATAAAAATGAATACTAAAACATAATTTGGAAAATTATTGATAAAAACAGAACAGTTAACCAAAGTAACTCATAACTGCGTTTCATCGAAGAAGAAATTGGTGGAAAGTGAAAAATTATTCACAGAATGAGAATATAACTATCAATATTTGAATTTGATTGATAGAGAACGTGGTCTAAAGAAAGTTAAAAAATAAATATCCATAAATCTATAATGTTCTAAGGGAGAATTAGATTCATCGAAAAGAAGGTACTAGGATGTTTTTTTGGTTTCAAGATCCTCTCCATAGAGTTAAAGAATTTTTTTCCCTAAGAAGAAATATTTACATATTTAAAAATAATTTCATCATTTTATTGTTCCTTTATAAATTTCCATTTCATCACTTTTTTCAATAAATTAAGGGGGATTTATCTTTCTTATAGCATTAGCATATCATGGGATCCATATAATGATAGGTTAGTCCATATGTCTTAATATCTCAGCAAAATGATTAGTACAAGTTATCCAATATCCATAAATACTTATATGAAAAGGTAATACATTAATTTTTAAAACCTAAAAAAACTCAATGTAAAAAAATTCATAAACGGCTTACTTTATAATCCTTCAATAATATTAAAATCTAAAACATTCAAAATAATGCCACTGAATTTACGAAATATATTGATAATTTTTCCTTAAAACATAATGTTGCACTTAATTTTCAGATACCATAAATGTAAATATCATCATAAAGTATTATCTTGAAACATTTTAATGACCAAAATTCTCAAAATACCATAGTTTAAACATTAATTCTTTCAAAAGTTAAATCTTTCTTCATTTGATAAATTTGATAATTTTATAAACTCATTCCATGATATCAAAAACCACATTTTCATATTCGTATAACAAAAGTCATCAATACTAACCCATTTATAATAAAACATATCTTTATCTCATTATCCCAGCATCATGAAAATATTAAGAGTCATAACCTTATATTTAAATAACTTTTGCATTCCATCAGCATTATTGAACTTATCCTTTCTAATAAAAAGAGAAACACTAAAATCTCAATATTTCATAGTACCATAAAGGTAATTCCACAACATTATTGATGATTTCTAATACATAAACACTGAATCATTACACTACTCATTTTCATAGTCCAAATTTACAATATTAACTGCATGTAATTTTTCTTTGTCTTTGGCCTTAAGATGCTATTTTCATTGATCATCACATTCAACCCTTTGATTTGGGAATTGATTAGAATAATACCCATTTTTATTTACACATGAAGCATTGAATTGTGTGTGTGGGGGGTGAATTCTGTGCATATTTCTCTATATTTTCATCATTTCTTAACTTATTCTCAATAATTCATCACTATGCTTCTTTATGGACTTCCATTACACTCTTAAAACACTTACCAATTCCCTTAAGATAATTTCCGTCTTGCTTATGGAAACACTTTGATTATAAAATAAAATTCATCTTCTTTACTCCATGGTTTTTATGATTTACTTTGAATTAAATTTTATTATTATTATTAAAACTAGTTGATTAATGGGTAACTCTAATATGCATCTCCACCATGAGAGAACATTGAACAATTTCTTCATAGGTACCAAAGTATCTTATAGATAATTCCATTTGAAAACATGGTTTTAAACTACAAAAGAATTGATCAACCATACATTCAGGTTGGATGATAATGCTAGAATGATAACTAGAAAATCTTGTAAAATTTTCCTCATAGGTACCAATAGATTTATCATCCTTCTCTTAAGATGAAGGAAATCATTTTCCAACATGGTATGAATAATACAAGGTAAGTACTTATTGAAAAATAAATTCTTAAAATCCTCTAAATCCACGAATTCAATTACATCTTGTTTCCTCGTATTCTTAATTAGAGTCAACCACTATTCTACTTCACCTTCTAACAAAAAAACCACAAAAATGAATTTCTAAAATTCTGAACACTAGAGATAAAAGAATATCTTTTCTAGTGGTACTGATCCATTATTCTGGAACAAGCGGATTATAAGACCCTCTGAAAGATCATGGTCATCTCCTCATGAAGTAGTAAACAAAATTTTTTTACACCATTTATTATTTGGAAGTCTATAATGATTCATATATTGAGAAATATAGGTGAGTGTATCAATGATATTTTTCATTCTAGCTCCCATAATATTTGGTTGATCATAAGGAAAGTCATTTCATAGTCCATTACAATTTCAATTAATGTAGTTCCTTCAGGTTGGTATGCTGCACTGGGAACTTTACAGAGTAGCAGTGTCAAGTAATATTATCCTTGTGTTTAACCATTTTGTATGTTATTTTAGCACGAAGTGTTGAAATGCTAGTGTACTATGGTTTTTTCTTTTTTCCTAAAATGGAATAAGTTTTTTTAATTTGGTCCATTAATATAGTTCCTTTCGTTTCTATCCATTGACTAAAACCATAAGTAATATTGTTAGCAACACTGATCATAATAGTAGAACCACATAATCAATGTAAATTAATTATCATATTTAAATTTAGGAAACCTTATGTTTTTTCCTAGGTTACTCATGATATTTACTAAAACACTAGGATTGTAACCTACACATTGAATTATCTTTATGGTCATCCTTAGACATATCCTTATAAATATCTCTAGGGATATCACTATTGTTTTCACATATGAGTTTTCAACGGATGAATAAACCTTTACTCTGATACCAACTATAACGACCCATGCTTGACATACATTGAAATTACATCACTTTTGTGAAATATTTCATACATCACAAAAACACACACTAAAAGACTGTATTGTTTTATTTTCATTGGAAACATGGAATAAAATCTTCTAGTATAGTGAAATATCATCAATTTTTTCCACCAAGATCATCCAATATTTGGACCCCTACATAAAGCTTTTCTTTATAACCCAAGGAAAAGAAAACATAAGAAATGGGTGACCTTAGATACTTAGTAAGGGTAAAAAACAATGAATAATAATGTAAAAACCTAAAACTTAATTATAAAAATCAAATGATGTATATCATATATCAAAATCATGAGCCATTGAATAAATCTTGGCCGTTAAATAGGTATAAATCATAATAGATCACAACCCATGAGAAATATCAATGGTATAAAACATAGAATTGTGAAAACACATAAGCATTGATAATCATTTCCTTAGTTGTCAAGGATCTTTGATAGGAAAATCATAGTGTAATGGGTTCACTCCCCAAACCACCATATCAAACAAATTTCTTTACTAAACCTCATTCACTCCTCATTCTGGCCCTATATTACTAAACCATTTTTACTTTCCCATTTCGTCCTTTTATTATTGAACCAATATCATTTCTCGTTCAAGAACTATCTATATCATGATATATATATATCATTACCCAATGCATTGGAGGGAGATATAGTTCCCACCCATCTTATAATAAAAACTATAAAAATCTGTTCAATAAGAGCACAATTCATTAATTAGATTAGAACCCATGATAATAAATGGGTTTCATAAATATCATTTAATCATAACATGATTCATGGAAAAGAAAAGGGATTCATAAATACCATTCAGAAAAAAAAAATTACTCATGAAAATAATAATAATAATTGAAACATTGATTCATATCTCTAGTAAACCATAAGTAACATCAAATTATTTTATCTTAGATGGAAAATAATAATGATATATTTCTTGAAAATAATTCTTGATGAAAATTTCATTTAAGATTTGAAAAATACTTCTTTTCAAAAAATCCCATGAAATTTGAAAAGAAAAAATTTTCTTTGAAAATAACATTTTAATATTTTTAGGTAATATTCAAGGAATTAAGGCATTATGAAAGAGTAAAAACCAATTCATTCTGTATATATTAAATAACATTCATCCCGTACTTTTGACGGAAAAGTAAAATAGTACCTCATTAAGAAAACTACAAAATATTTCTATCATACATGGGTAATAAATAATTTAATTTTTTTTATAAGATTGGTAAAAATAATATAGGAATTTTTTTTAATAAAAATGTGCATGGAAGATAAATATTCCACAATAAATACTTACATATAAATAATCTCGAATAAAAATGAGATTGTGAAATTAACACTTACCTATAGTATGGGTTCCTTCGTACATATTAGAAGCTACTTCATAATGAATTAAAGAGTGTGATTAACTTATTATGGAGACATATTTATATTTATGATATCATATATGACCATATTAAAACCTTTTTAATAATATTATATTATTAATCTTCTTTTGGGTGTTAATTTATTCATTTTTCTATACATGTTTTGTCCTATGAGTCCTATTAATTTATAATGGGTGATAATTATATCATTTCTATAATGGTATTAAGGTAGTATATATCATAATTATTCATTTTATAAATTTATATAATCATTATTTAATGGTGAGTAAGGATAATGAATCTCATCACAAAGTGGAGATGGTAGCTCGTACATACACACGAGCGATAGTATCATTTCCCTAATAGAACATGTTTGGATGGGAATGGTATATTTTCTGTTCTGGAATAAATATCATGTTATAATTACAATATATTTATATTATATCCATAATTATACCCATCCAAATATATTGGTTATGAAAAACATATTACACCATGACAACGAGATGATAGGTCTTATGTATGCACACGTGGTACTTTCGTTTTCATAGGAGGAATGAAACATAGAATATGGTTATTCTATAATAATAATAAAATATAATCATATACCATATACTGTAGTAATTAATATAGAATGGAATCAACTCATGAAGATGATGTAGAAGAATAATCAATTTTGAGAGAGTCAGAAAGGAGATTACCTCTTTTTCAATGATCTACCTCTAGATCATTTCTTAGGGACACTAGAGTTGGTATTTTGAGAAGATGAGAACCTATATAATGTCACAAGGGAATTTTAGAAGGGTAACAGGTAAGGTTGGTCAAGATTTAAGGATCAAATTGGTGTGAGGAAGAAATGGATGTTTTTCATTTTTATAAGAGGATGGAGGGAAACTTTTGGGAACTCTCAAAATATCAATTTAATATATATTGATTTTTTATTTTAAATAGCTCAAAATTGAGTTATAAAAAAACCTTATATAAGGATGATTCAAAATCACCTCATCCATTGATATTTAGAATTTTTTTGGTCATAATATTAACCTTAACGTTTTACTTAAACCCTTAGTTAAACACATTAATTTTTACCATAAAAACGTCAGATTTGACACTTTAAGGTTAATATATTTACTATAAAATTTCCAAATAACCCAAAACCGATAATTGAGTAAATATTTAACATTATTCAAGTAATTTTTCTGAAAGTTATTTTTTTTATTTTTATATAATTTAATAAAATATTATTTATGTTAAACTCTCATTTATGTCATTTTTGATACTAGTCATTATATGCCTTTTCTAAAAATATCCAAAAAACATGATAAATTAAAAAAAATTATAATATATCACTATCATATCAATGTTATATATAAGATTATTATAAGTAATTAATTATGATAAATTAAATTTATTTTAAAATTTTAATATCTTTTATTTTCTATTTCTATTAATTAAACAATTAATGCACTATTATTATGCAATCCATTAATTAATTAATTTATTATCTAAAAATTAAAAATAAATTATAATAATGAACATAAATTTATTATATTTCAAATAAATATTTATTGTGAAATTTATGTTATTTATAACCCTATATTAAAAGCATTTAACTTATTTAAATTATGAGTATGAAATTTTTAACATAAAAAAATATAATAAAAGTCGTATTCAAGGAAAATTGGATTTAAAAGATTATAATTTATTCATAAGATTGATTTTGGTCAAAAAAACTTTTAAAAATAATTTAGGACAAGTGCTAGGGTAATTCTATAATATTATAAAATTATTTTTACCTTTAATTATCTGATTTACCTTTAATCATTGTAAACAAATACCAAAGTTAATATTCACAAAAATTATGTTAAAACATTTAGACTATAAATATAATACTTATTATGACCATGTATTTTTTTTCAAAATCACATTCGTAGAAGAGAAAAAATTATGTTAAACGCTAATCTCGCACACGTTGCGAGAAGTTGGGTAAAAAGAACGTTCAAATGTTCAATAATTTTCTATATAAAATTTTAATATAAAAGTGATCATAATTAAATAAACTGTATTAATACATGTATAATTTATTTATTGTGACTTAAAAATTAATCTAAAGTATAATAATTATTTAATAAAAAATGGTGTTTTTAATAATAATGCAGCGTTTTTTTACTGTTCATCAAAAAAATGAAACTTCTCATAATAAAACTAAAAGTTCACCCAAAGTTAATTTTGACATTAAAAAATAAAAATGATATTTATTTTATCAAATAAAATTTTCTAAAATGGTCTAAAAATAATTTTATTTTTTATTGAAGAACATAAAAAGCAATTCTTTAAAGAAAATAATATTTCTAAACATGTAAAGACTACAAAATACTATACACATCCTTATAAAAAAAATTTATTTACATGAAAAAATATTAAAATAATTAATTAATATTCATATTAATATTCTTAATGGCTAAGTCATTACTATCTGGTTTAGACAATTAAAATAATAAAATGATGTTTCATCGAAACTCTTTGTTGTATGTAACACAGGCTAAGACAGAGTTTCATGTAGCGTAAGATTAACTTGGAGTTGTGTACAACTCTATCCTAATGTAACACTTTTGTATAATGGAAAAATTATTCATAGTTGTGTGAAATAAAAAATATCAAAAAGATTAAATTAATTTGAATAAAATTATTTCAGAAAATCTCAAGGTGTTACATTATCGAACATATAATGATAAAAAATTATATGTTCAATTGGAATGATCTATACAAAATTTATTCCTATCAACAGGATTTAATATTGTTTTTCAACTTCCATGAATCAGTCATACAATTCCCTATCTGTGGTGAAAATTAATGCAATAAAGATAAATCGGGTCCTTAAAAATATTATGGTACTTTAATACAATTCCATGGTTTTGAAGACTATATGGATCTCTAGAAACCACTAGATAATTAACATGGAATATTGATACAAGAATTGAATACGGAATTCTAAATCTCTCATTAGACTCTCCTCAGTGGATGAAAATTGATTATGTGTATCCTGAATTTGGGAATGAGATGAGAAAACTTTGTCTTGCATTGTATACAGATTGAATAAATTCGTTTGGTGTATATAAAAGTACTCATAGTGTATGGGAAATTATGTTGGAAAATTATAACTTTCCATGATGTTTATTCATGAGTCACAAAAACATTATATTTCTTCTACTTTTATATGGACCAAAATAACATGATAATTATACTGGATTTTTTTTGGATCGATTGATTGAAGATATGAAATTCATATAGGATATATTTGTTACATTGTATAATGGTCATAGATGTAATGAACTCACATAGAGAGGTATGTTTTATGGGAATATAAATTATTTTTATTCTTATGTAAATCTATCAGTATATAACATTAAATAAATGTTAGGGTGTCCAATTTATGAATATTACACACACTCTGTTAGATTGAAACATTCCTTGAAGACTGTGTTTTTTGGACATCAAATTTTTCTCCAACAATATAAATAGTTATCCTAGACGATATATTTTGATGAGAATATAAAACAAGGTACAACATGGTACCCACTAATGGGTGATCAAATATTTTAGAATTTAAATGATAATGGAACTATTTTTGGAAATCCTTTTTTGAATAAACGAAAAAAATCAGGCTGGATAATGAGAACAATTTTATTTGAATTACCATACTATAATTGTTTGTATGCCAGACATTCTATTTATGTCATGAACGTAAAAAAAATTCATTCGATAGTGTTATTGGAACATTACTAATCTCTTTGACAAAAAAAGATGTAATCAAGGTTAGGTTGGACATTTTGGACACAGGGATAAGGGAATATTTGGAACTCGTGAAGGTTTAAAGGTTAAATTTTCTTTCTCCAGAAGCATACATTCTATCCAGACACGAAAATATTTATATTTTCGATTTCTTTAATGGTGTAAAAGTTTTATAGCGGTATTTATCATATATCTAGAATATATTGTCAATGACTTATTTGAAGTTAAAGGGTCAAAAATCTCATGAATTTATATTTTGATACAAGATTTGATGTGTGTCACTTTATGTTGCATTATATATAAAAATGAATGACATATATCATCCACACACTTCTTTTTTCAAGGCCGTATATAGTAATTTTATAGACTAGAATAATTTTCCAATTATGAATAAGGATACTTATATCATATTATATGAATTAAATATTTTATTCCCACTATAATGTTTTTATATAATAGTCCACCTGATGGTTAAATTGGTTAGCGAGGTTCAACTATGTGGTCTTGTGCTTTACTGATGGATGTACCCCATTAAAAAATATATAAATTTTTTTAAAGGGTACATAAATAATCAAAGTCGCCCATAAGGTTATATTGTAGAATGATATATTGTTGAAGAATAATTTTAATTTTATAATGATCATCAATAAGATAATGATAGAATATGTCCCCAAATTTTTTTGACAATAGATTCCTTATAGGAAAATAGATTTATGTAAAAGATGTGGTAATAATTACCATCACAGAGCGGGAACATTCTCACATTTTCATCTTACATAATAGTACCTAGGTTATTCTATACATTTAATCACATAAATAAATTCTTAGACAGTTAAATCCATCAAGGGATAAAGGATGTATATCAAATACACATAATCAATAGTTTATAAGATGGTTACAAGATCATATTTGTAATGAGATATCTAAAAATACAAATTCAATTGCCGAATAACTTCGATGGATAACTGGGGGTCTAAATATAAATCATAAATCTTATACACGTTTTATAATTAATGGTTATATGTTATATAAAAAGGAACTAAATGAACATAGTATGATGAAAAATAATGGAGTTTTACTTGGGGTGGAAGTGATGTAGTATTCAGTTCCAAGGATATAAATCCAATTTATGTGAATATATCATACTTTTCCATCACCAAACAGCCATACGAGTTGGATTATATAATATTTTAAGTGTTGATTTTCTATTGAAAATGAAACACCCCAAGGTTTTAAGAATTAATTGAAATGCATGAAAAACTAAATATCTACATAATGAATATTTTTTAAAGAGATAATTATAAACTAGCCATTAAACATAATTTTTCTACTTCTATGATATGAATTTCGGAAAACGGACATATACGGTTCTGATCAGCATGTTATTTAGAGTTTGATAGAACCAAATTGTTTTTTAGTGAATAGTAACATACACTTATAAATATTAATATAATTTTTAATATAGCACTTATCAATAGTAAATCATATTAGTTTTATTTTTTGTCTTATTGTTATAAAATAATGAGATCATAATTAATTTTCAAAGTGATATAAAATGATTAATATTTTTAAATTTTTCATTTGTCAAATAAATTATGAATTTTTTAAAAATCAAATTAACCAAATTCAGAAATTTATATCCAAAAACTGGAGTCCATTTTTCAATTCTTTATGTCAGAAAAGGTTTACATTTAATTTTTTGGATTTTTATAGAATACTTAAATTTTGGTGAATAGTTAAATTTGATAATATATGAAAAATGTTATATAAATTAATTTATGCATAATTCTTGAGTAATGGATGATATAAATGGACATTGGATGTAAATAACATGAAATTATTACAATTTTTTGTAACCTAAATCAAAAAAATTCTTAGTATTGAGGAAAAATATTAAAATAATGATTAAAATATAGGAAAACTCCTCCTCTCCTCCACTATAAATACCAACGTCACCCTCTCTTCCCCACACACCTCTCAAGATTTATAATTGACTAAATACTTCCATATAACCTTACCAAAGATCTTCTCCACGTCCAAGACCTTCTGGTATCACCAAAATACCAAAACCAATGGCCATAATGAGGATCTCAAGGAGAAGAGATCAAGAGGTACAACCCTCTTTTATTTTCTTGTGATTTCTTTTCAATTCATTTATTTTCTTAAAATTTTTTATCCCATATTTATATAAGAGAAATTAAAGCTCCATAATCCTATATATTCTTTATTTTATCATGTTTATTAAAAAATTCACCAATTTACTTCTTCTTCTGCCCCTTCTTATTCTAAAAATAAAAACACTATCCGTGATGTGCTGATTTACCAAAATCAAGAATGATGTGTTTTCAATTTCCATTAATTCCATAAAATATGGATGTAAAAACATTTTAATGGTTGAAACATATTTTAAAGTGAATAATATATCCTCTTTCATGTTTTTTATTTATCATATAAACATAATATTATGTTATATAATTAAACTATTAAATGATTATTTAAGAACCACCAAAATGATCTAAACTGATTCCACTAATTATTTATCTAATTATTAATCCTCATACCATATAATAAAAATGATTTATGGAATAATTTAA
Source organism: Viscum album (assembly GCA_963277665.1). Taxonomy (NCBI): domain Eukaryota; kingdom Viridiplantae; phylum Streptophyta; class Magnoliopsida; order Santalales; family Viscaceae; genus Viscum; species Viscum album. Next base: position 1,804,599,196 of record OY728128.1, on the reverse strand, counting down.
CATTATATAAACATATTAATACCATTTCATTCCACTTCTGTAGTTTTGGTTCCAGTCGATAAGGAAACCCTTTTAAGAACCAACCATGGAAATCATGTATAGAATGCAACTGAAACAACGGTAAGAACAAAATATTATTAATTAACATGTGGAATGATGTTATAAAATGATCATATAATATTTTATAAAAATAAATATTTTACTATTAAAAATTAATAACACTCTTTTAACCATTATACATGAGTTTTAAAAAATATTCAAGTAAGAAAAACCTGAGGTAATAGAATTCATAACTCAATTTCCATTCTTTGGGTTAACCTTGTACATTATTAATTATGAAATAAAAAGATTATTTGGGTAATGAATTTCATTTAACTTATGTTTTAGTACGTGTATTTATAGTATCTACACATATTCCTTCCATTCTATTAATTCTCACATCAATTATATGATTTTTGTAATGGACTTTCCTTTAAAAAAACACTTTTAATTGTTTATTTTTCAAAATTCAAAAGAAATGTTTTTATGAAAATATTCTTGTTTTATGATAATGTTATGGTTCTTGTAAAATGTTTATGATAAAGGGTGATACCTATATCTCCCTCCAATTCATTGGGTATGTGCAAGTTGTAGGTTGGATGTATGGTTACTCCAAGTGTAACTATGATGGTTAAACCATAAGGTAGCCATGAGGGATACATTGTAATGTATCTGTGAGGGTTACAAATAAAATGGTATACATGAGGTTTACAAAATTACGTATATAATTCCCCAATATACCCTTACACTCTATTTATGTTTTATATGATTTATGGAAATATCATGTTTCAAAAAGTAAGTATATGATTCTTTATGGGTGATAGGTATGTGTTTGTGAAAATGATTTCATATGTTTATAGGTATTCATGTAATAATGAGATATTTCTTTATTTTATATCCTTTACTAAACTATTTATGCTCATACCACGTGTTTAAATGATATTAATAGGTTATAAGTATAAGGCCCCGACCATAAACATCTCTTAATATTAAATTAAATGAATAATTCACATTGAGGATCTTTTCAAGTTTAGAGTTTTAGAGAATTAGAACATAACTACTACATTTCAAAAGATTACAAAGTAGTCACTTCTACTAAGTTTCCATAGAATACAAAAAATCTTAAAAAGAAACATGTCTAGTTCCATGTTTTATATACCATGACTTTCCCTTTATCCCATCCTTAACCCTATTCCACATCAGGTCCTATGAAAAACATTTCAAAAAAACTTGGGGTGAGTATAAAGAGCTCAGTAAGGGATACACAATGAATGAAAACTGTTATTTTATCAAAACAACAAGTAAACCATGTATACTTTATCAAAGTAATACTTTTCACCTATAAGAATTAGTAAAAAATCTTCACTAAATAAAAGATCATTACTTACCCTTTTGTAACCAAAAGATTACCATAAAACCCATAAAAAGATCACATAACATATAAAGTTAACTTGGGACACAAACATACTTAAGTGGAATAACCATACGGTCGACTTCCACACATATCACTTAATGGAATAGCCATAAAAATAACATCCATACATACTTAATGGAATATCCATATGGCCGACTTCCATACCCAATGCATTGGAGGTTATAACGTCACCACCCATCCTGGTATTCACGGCACCACCCATCATATGGTTTATCACGTAACCACCCGTCAAATGTCCAAGTACCATTATAAAAATCATAAGACTTAAAACAAATATAATGGAAAGAAAAAATTTCCACACTTTGATCACCATATATCACTTAAATATATTGACATAAAAAATCCATTATAAAAACCATTTTCAATACCAAAATACATTAAAGAGTTTATGGTATTTATTTAATTTAAAAAAATATATTACGGCTTGTTCAGGAAGCCAAAGACCAAATAATACTCGCAGTGGTGGAAAAGGTCTTTGTCACCGCGTACGTTAAAAGAAACATTCCTTTTTGTTGTTTTGTAAAACGCTTCATAGAAAAATAATCCTTTTGTATAAAAGTAAAAGTAAAAGGGGTTTATACACCATATAAAAGAAAGTTGTGTATAAACCGAAATATGCCTCAATGAAAGGAGATTGTGACGAAGTCCCTTACCTCGGGTCCGACTTAACTCGATCGTTCTTTAACGTCCTGAATAATAAACTTGAGTTATTTTTTATTTTCTTAAGAACCTTTTTCAAGTTCATTCTTCCTTTTATATCACTTATTTCCATGTTATAAACATTATTTAATCATTTAAGTTAATAATGTTTGTCTTGTCGATATTTGGTTCTTAAGTCGAAAGTGGACTTCTTACAATTACATGTTGTTCGTGTGGTCAAAGGTTCTTTATATCCAGAATGACATTCCTGATTTGGATATCATATATATCATATATATCCATAATATACATGTATTTATAATATTACATAATCATTTATAGGTAATAAATGAAATGCACCGTTCATGGAGACGGTAATCCGTACGTACGCATGAATGCTACATTCATTTCTATGTAATATTAATGGAATTAAAACTAAATGAGAGGTATGTATATTTAAATTCCAGAATTATATTCATAATTTAGATGTATCAGTCATCATATATATCCACTATATACATGTACTTATAATAGTACATTACATTTGGGGATAAGAAATGAAATGCACCATTCATGGAGACGGTAAGCCGTACGTACGCATGAATGCTACTTTCATTTCTATCTCATAATTTAATGGAAAGAAATAATAATGATATATAGGTATATTATAATTCCTGTATAACAACATATATAATAACTTTAAATCCATCCTTTATACGTCCCACATATGGCATTAACGAATCACATCACTTTGAGGGGGCGGTAGTCCGCACTTCCTTAAATGAAGATATCGCGTTTACCCATAACGGAAACCATAAAAGTATTCCCAAAATGAAAAATATAGAAGCTTAATGAAAACATAAACATATTATATATCATATATAAGTATAGTGTCATCTTAATTGCCACCTTTGAAGGTGTTAAAACAATGTTGAACAATCATCGTTTTGGGAGGCCGAAATTCGCCATCCACGAAAACAGTATGTTCATTAACCATTAGATGTAGGGGTGTGTAAGTGTAGCTAGAATACTTCTTATAAAAATATACTAGTATATTTATGATACTGGAGTTGTTACAAAATAAATTAATAAAAAGAGTTTAGGGGGTTGGGGAAGAAAAATAAAACAAAAGGACTCAAGTGAAGGCATTACCTTAAAATCGGGTAACTCTCTTTGGATTGAGCACAAAGACTTCCTTGGGAAGACTTCTGCCCAAAGTGAGGCTTCAAGGAGTAAGAGAGGTAAGTGGAGAGACATAATGGGTAGGTTTTGGCCAAGACAATGGCTTTTGAAGTTTGGGTAATGTGGTAGAGGTGGGGGCCTTTTATAAGAGGAGAGGAGGGGTACTCCTGTAAAGTAAGGAAATGTTACTTTATTTTAGAATGAGTTTCAAATTTTAATGGTACCAAATTGATGTGTTTCAAGGATAAGGTGATAAGGGTTCAAAATCCACCCATAGAATAGGTTTTGGACATGTGTAGGTCTTATATTTTACATTATCTTTCCATTTTATTTAAATTTTTTATTAATGAGGTAATCGCTGCATCATCAGGATGTCATAAGTAATTTAATAAATTTAATGTATAAAAAATATAAAAAAATATCCTGATGTATGAAATCTTTATAGATTTATAATGAATATTTATAGTCCAAAATATCATTTGTTTAGGCAAAATTAAAAATATTTTACTTAGGTGATACATTCTTTGTTACATTTAACATTCTTTAAAAATAAAAATATAAAAAGTCACTTTCTCCCAAAAGTGATTCCATGGGGCCCCCAAGTTTGGCACAAAGCATCCCATGGTCGGACATGAGACAACCAGTAGCCTTAGGACACAATTTTTTGTCATTTTTTATTATTATGATATTATTTTATTATCTTTAACTACTTGATTACTCATTAATCAAGATAATTAAAGATAATAACTATCGTTACTATTCATAATGTCCAAAAATAAAAGAGTCTTAATTACATAATTTTGACCTTCTGATTCCAAATATGTAATACATTTTACAAAATTCCAAACACATAAATTTCAAAAATTAATTTAAAAATAATTCCCGTTGTCAAAACAAATAGCTGGTTTTTCAGAAACAATATTTATGAAAAATTTGGCACTTGTTTATAGCCAATAAAAATGTGAAATTAATCCCGATGACCATCATTGGATTACATGGTAAAAATATATTCCAATTACACTTTAAAACAAATTTATAAGATAATATAACCATATAATTAAATTATATGAAAAATCAGTTTTGATGTAAAATGCAGTGTTTTCACTATTCATTAAAAAAATGAACATTGTCAGAAAAATATCAAAAATTTATCCAATTTAAATTTCAATATCCCAATCATAAAGAATATGTTTATTTTGACAAATAGAGATTATAAAATTGTCAAAAGTTTGTTTTAAAAAGGGGTTTCCATCAAGAGGAAGTAAAACAATCTCTTAAGAATATTAGTGTATTCCATGCATAGGATTGGATTGATTCTCATTTTAAGCCTCTAAAACACTATCTAAATCATTAATAGACATAGATAAAAATATCTATTATTAATTAATTACTTGGGATGTTAAATCCTTCCCCCCTTTAGAAAATTGCATCCCCGTAATTTATTTACTTATCAAATAAATGGGGGTACTTATCCCTCATTGCATTTTCAGATTCCCATGTTGCCTCTTCAATCATATGGTTTTTCCACAAAACCATTACCTGATTAATCACCATATTCCATAACACTTGCTCCCTGTGGTCAAGAATCTGGACCCGTTGTTCCTCATAAGATAGGTTCTCTTCCAGCTGAACTACCTCTGGACTCAAAACATGATATGGATCTGGCATATACTTTCTCAACATCAAAACATGAAAACATTGTGTACCTGAGATAAACTCGGAGGTAAAGCCACTCGGTAAGCAACTAATCCAAATTTCTCAAGAATTTCATATGGTCCAATAAACCTTGGACCCGGCTTTCCTTTTTTACCAAATCTCATCACACTTTTCCATCGAGAAAGCTTGAAAAAAACATGATCACTTACCTCGAAAGATAGATCCTTCCTCCATTTATCCGCATAACTATTCTGCCTGGTCTGAGCTGTTCTCATGTATTTCTGAATCAACTGAACTTTTTCTGCCATCTCTTCTACCAATTCTGGTCCCATCAGCTTCCTTTCACCCACTTCATCCCAAAATGCTGGAGTTCGACACCGCTTCCCATATAATGCCTCAAATGGTGCCATCTGTATACTAGAAGGAAAATTGTTATTATAAAAAAACTCAACCAAAGAAAGATATTGGTCCTAACTTCCCTGATAATCCATCGAACAAGCTCGTAGCATATCCTCCAAGGTCTGAATTGTTCGTTCTGACTGCCCGTCTGATTGAGGATGAAAAGCTGTACTAAAATTTAATTCAGTACCCAACGACCTCTGAAGGCCTTTTACAAAACTTATAAGTAAACCTAGGATCACGATCGGACACAATGGAGAGAGGAACTCCATGTAACCTGACTATCTCTTTAAGATACAAACGGGAAAGTTTATCTAGGGAATAAGTATCACGTATAGCAAGGAAATGAGCAGATTTAATCAAGCGATCAACAGTAACCCATATTGAATTATTACCTCGAGATGTCTTCGGTAATCCCACAACAAAGTCCATGGATATATTCTCCCATTTCCACTATGGCATGGGTAGAGGCTGAAGCATCCCTTTCGGTAACTACTGCTCTGCTTTAACTTGCTGACAAGTCAAACACTTCACAGTAAAATCAGCAATATCTCTTTTCATTCCATCCCACCAGTAATACTCTTGCATATCCTTGTACATCTTAGTACTGCCAGGATGAACAGAAAATGGGGAACTATGAGCCTCACATAATAACTCATTCTTCAACTGTGAATCACCAGGGACACATAATCTCTTCCGAAACCTCAAAACACAATCATTATCAATGTTTAATTCAGGCAACTTACCCTTCTGAACCAGCTCTACCTTTTTCTGCAACTCACTGTCTTGCTTCTGTGCTTGCTTGATTCTATTTGATAGGGATGATCTCACTGATACCTGAAACAAAACAGAAGAACTTCCTGCACCAAAAACTTCTATGCCAAAGTTCATCAAATCAAAAACCAAAGGATCTTGTTCCAAACATAGCATGGTTAATGAAGCATTACTTTTTCAACTCAAAGCATCAGCCACTTTATTTTCTTTTCCCAGATGGTAATGAATTGTACAATCATAATCCTTGATTAATTCCAGCCATCTCCTCTGTCTCATGTTCAATTCTTCTGAGTGAATATATAATTTAAACTTTTGTGATCAGTATATAAATCACACTTTACTCCATACAACTGATGCCTCCAAATTTTTAAAGCAAAAACAACAGCAGCTAATCCCAAATCATGTGTAGGGTAATTTACCTCATGAGTTTTCAACTGACGTGAAGAATAAGCAATTACCTGATCATTCTGCATGAGGACACATCCAAGTCCCTTCAATGAATCATCACTGTATATAACAAACTCACCATTCCTGGAAGGAAGTGCCAAAACTGGAGCATTCACCAATCTTCTTTTCAACTCCTGAAAACAATCATCACATTCTTTTGTCCAGATGAACTTAACACCCTTACGAGTTAGCTTAGTCATTGGACTAGATAACCACGAAAAATTTTCAACAAACCTTCGATAGTAACCTACTAAACCAAGAAAACTACAGATCTCGGTTACATTTGTGGGTCTTGGCCATTCTTCAACAACTTTTGTTTTAGCAGGATCAACAGTTATGCCATATTTTGAAACAATGTGACCTAGGAAAGAAATTTGTTGTAACCAAAACTCACATTTTCTGAATTTTCCATGTAGTTTCTTTTCTTTTAAGGTTTGCAAGATAAACCTTAAATGACTTTCATGATCCTCTTTACTTTTAGAAAACACCAAAATATAATCGATGAAAAAAACCACAAACATATCCAAGAACTCATGGAAAATTATATTCATAAGGTCCATGAATACAGCAGGTGCATTGGTTAACCCAAAAGGCATAACTACAAATCTTCAAAAAATACTGAGCTCCCTGGAGCTGATCAAACAAATCATCGATATGAGGCAAAGGATACTTGTTATTAATAGTAATATTATTCAAGGCCATATAATCAATGCAAAGTCTCATTGAGCCATCTTTCTTTTTAACAAACAAGACAGGAGCACCCCGTGGTGATGTGCTAGGTCGAATGAAACCTTTAACTAATAACTCTTGCAATTGTTTGTTTAACTATAAAAGTTCAACTTGAGCCATTCGATAAGGGGGTTTTGAAATTGGCTTAGAATCAGGAACTAAGTCAATAGTAAATTCAACTTCCCGATCGTGAATAACACCAGGAAACTCATCAGGAAAAACATCGAGATACTCATTTACCACTGGCACATCATTAATCTGAACAGTTCCTTTATTTTCAACAATATGTACAAGGTAAAATTCATTTCCATCGTTTATTAGTTTCTTAACTTCCTGATATGTTATCAAAATCAAGGGTTCATTCTTGTACACAAACTAAAAATCTTTCTGAAAAGAAACCATTTTAGCTCTCCAGTCAATCTTAGCATGATAAACAGAATGACAATCCATGCCCAAAGTAACATCAAACTCTACTAGAGGAAAAAAAATAAGGTTTGCAGGTATATTCTTTCCACACACAAGGATATGAAGGTTCTTATAATTCCTTTTTGTCTCAATGTTACCTCCGGGTGTTTTTACCATAAGTTCAGGGTTCATATCTTGAGATGGAATTTCGAATTTACTAGAAAACTTCTTAGAAATGAAATAATGTGTAGACCCTGAATCAAACAACACATTGGCATAATCAGAACAAACAAACAGTATACCTGATAGTACTTCATTCGATGGACCAACATCTGCTGAAGTTGTTGAAAAGGATTTCACCACCCCTTTCTGCTTGTAGTCTGGCTACTTTCCCCCAGTTGAGTTCCTCATTGGACACTCGTTTGCATAATGACCCATTTCATTACACATAAAACATCTTACCGCTGGCTTTTCATTGCCTGCTTGATCATCTTCCTTACAGTTACGAGCAATATGACTAGACTTACCACACTGAAAGCACTTACCAGACTTGGATAAACATTATCCAGGATGCATTTTACCACACTTCTCATAGGATGTATATTTGGTTTTCTTACCTCCTTGCTTCATTGATGAATTCTTCCCCTTTTCCTGCCAACTAGACCTCTTATTCTATTGTTTGTCATAGAACACCTGATCATCGGAAAACTCCATTTCCACCTTCTCCGCACATCAAACAAGTTTTTCATAACTTTTGAACTCACGAGAAGCTAATGCTCTTCCATAATTTTTCTTTAACCCTGAGTAAAAATGGTTTATTTTACTATCAAGATCTCGTATGAAGTTTGGAGCATACCTTGCCAATCGAGTGAACTTTGCTTCATAAGCAGCCACTGAATCATCCTCTTGCCTCAATTCTAGGAACTGTTTTTCCCTCCTAAGACGAACCACCATAGGAAAATATTTCTCAAGAAACATACCTTTCAATTCGTCCTAGTGAAGATCCTCAATCTCATCACTATCCTTGATATTTTTCACCATCGACCACCATTGATCATCTTCACCTTCAAAAAGGTAAACAGCAAGACTAACCTTTTGATGTTCTGAACACACCATGACATCAAAAATCTTCTACAGTGCTTTAATCCACCTTTCAGCTTGCACGGAGTTAGATGATCCTATGAATGATGGGGGATGTTGCCTCATGAAATTTTCCACCACTAACATGTTCCTCCGCGGTTGATCTGGATGATCTCGTGCATGGATACCACCACCATTTATATCCAGAGTCTACTGTGCCATCACTGCAACAAACTGTTCAGTTCCGATTCCGACCATCTCAGGTTGCTGATTTAGAAGGTTGTCTTCCTCCTAATGTCGTCCCAACATAGATTCTTTGTTTCCTCAGCGGAAAACCATTCTGAACACAGAAATATCATAGGCGAAGCAACATGATAATCCATAAATGCTATATCATTTCAATAATACCATAAATTAACTTATAATTTAACAACTTTCTAACTCCTAAAGTTATCTAAACCGACCTCTGATGCCAACTATAAGGCCCCGACCTTAAACATCTCTTAATATTGAATTAAATGAATAATTCACATTGAGGATATTTTCAGGTTTAGAGTTTTAGATAATTAGAACATAACTACTACATCTCAAAATATTACAAAGTAGACACTTCTACTAAGTTTCTATAGAATAAAAAAACTCTTAAAAAGAAACATGTCTAGTTCCAAGTTTTATATAGCAAGAAATTCCCTTGATCCCATCCTTGACCCTATTCCACATTAGGTCCTGTGAAAAACATTTCAAAAAAACTTGGGGTGAGCATAAAGAGCTCAGTAAGGGATACACAAAGAATGAAAACTGTTAGTTTATCAAAACAACAAGTAAACCATGTATACTTTATCAGAGTAATACTTTTCACCTATAAGAAGTAGTAAAAAATCTTCACTTAATAAAATATCATTACCTACCCTTTTGTAACCAAAAGATTACCATAAAACCCATAAAAATATCACATAACATATAAAGGTAACTTGGGACACAAACATACTTAAGTGGAATTACCATACGGTCGACTTCCTCACCTATCACTTAATGGAATAGCCATGCGTCCAACTTCCATACATACTTAATGGAATAGCCATACTGCCGACTTCCATACCCAATGCATTGGAGGTTAAAACATAACCACCCATCCTGGTATTCATGGCACCACCCGTTATATGTTTTATCACGTAACCACCCGTCAAATGTCCAAGTACCATTATAAAAATCATAAGACATAAAACAAATATAATGGAAAGAAAAAATTTCCACACTTTGATCACAATATATCACTTAAATATATTGACATAAAAAAACCCATTATAAAAACCATTTTCAATACCAAAATACTTGAAAGAGTATATGGTATTTATTTCATTTAAAAAAACATTACGTCTTGTTCAGGAAGCCAAAGACCAAATAATACTCGCTGCGGCGGAAACGGTCGTTGTCACCGCGTACGTTAAAAGAAACATTCCTTTTTGTCGTTTTGTAAAACGTTTCGTAGAAAAAGATTCCTTTTGTATAAAAGTAAAATTTAAAGGGGTTTATACACCGTATAAAAGAAAGTTGTGTATAAAATGAAATATGCCTCAATGAAAGGAGATTGAGACGAAGTCCCTTACCTCGAGTCCGACTTGACTCGATTGTTCTTTAACGTCCTGAATAATAAACATGAGTTAATTTCTATTTTCATAAGAACCTTTTTAAAGTTCATTATTCCTTTTATATCACTTATTTCCATGTTATAAACATTATGTAATCATTTAAGTTAATAATGTTTGTTTTGTCGATATTTGGTTCTTAAGTCGAAAGTGGACTTCTTACAATTACATGTTGTTCATGTGGTCAAAGGTTCTTTATATCCAGAATGACATTCTTGATTTGGATATCATATATATCATATATATCCAGCATATACATGTATTTATAATATTACATAATCATTTAGAGGTAAGAAATGAAATTCACCGTTCATGGAGACGGTAAGCCGTACGTACGCATGAACGCTACTTTCATTTCTATGTCATATTAATGGAATTAAAACTAAATGAGAGGTATGTATATTTTAATTCTAGAATTATATTCATCATTTAGATGTATCATTCATAATATATATCCATTATATACATGTACTTATAATACTACATTACATTTGGGGATAAGAAATGAAATGCACCGTTCATGGAGACGGTAAGCCGTACGTACGCATGAACGCTACTTTCATTTCTATCTCATACTTTAATGGAAAGAAATAATAATGATATAGAGGTATATTATAATTCTAGTATAAAATCATATATAATAACTTTAAATCCATCCTTTATACATCCCACATATGTCATTAACGAATCACATCACTTTGAGGTGGCGGTAGTCCGCACTTCCTTAAATGAAGATATCGCGTTTACCCATAATGGAAACCTTAAAGGTATTCCCAAAATGAAAAATAGAGAAGCTTAAGGAAAACATAAACATATTATATATCATATATAAGTATAGTGTCATCTTAATGTCCACCTTTGAAGGTGTTAAAATAATGTTTAACAATCATCGTTTCAGGAGGCCGAAATTTGCCATCCACGGAAACAATACGTTCTTTAACAATTAGATGTAGGTGTGTGTAAGTGTAGCTCGGATACTTCTTATAAAAAAATCCTAGTATATTGATGATACTGTAGTTGTTACAAAATAAATGAATAAATAGAGTTTAGGGGGTTGGAGAAGCAAAATAAAACAAAAGGACTCAAGTGAAGACATTACCTTAAAATCGGGTAACTCCCTTTGGTTTGAGCTCAATGACATCCTTGGAAAGACTTCTGCCCAAAGTGAGGCTTCAAGGAGTAAAAGACGGAAGCGGAGAGACAAAATAGGCAGGGGTTGTCCGAGTCAAAGGCTTTTAAAGTGTGGGTAAGGTGGTAGAGGTGGGGGTCTTTTATAAGAGGAGAGGAGGGGCACTCTTGGAAAGTAAGGAAATGTTACTTTATTTTAGAATGAGTTTCGGATTTTAATGGTACCAAATTGATGTGTTTCAAGGATAAGGGTATAAGGGTTCGAAATACACCCATACAATAGGTTTTGGACATGTGTAGGTCTTATATTTTTCATTATCTTTCCATTTTATTTAAATCCTTTATTAATGAGGTAATCACTGCATCATCATGATGTCATAAATAATTTAAAAAACTAAATGTCTAAAAAATATAAAAAAAATATCATAATGTAGGAAATCATTTTATCTTTATAATGAATATTTATAGTCCAAAATATCATTTATGTTGAAAAAATTAAAAATATTTGACTTAGGTGATACATTCTTTGTTACATTTAACATTCTTCTAAAATAAAAAGATAAAAAGTCACTTTCTCAAAAAAGTGATTCCATGGGGCCCCCAAGTTTGGCACAAGGCATCCCATGGTCGGCCATGAGACAACCAGTAGCCTTAGGACACATTTTGTTGTCATTTTTTATTATTATGATATTATTTTATTATCATTAACTACTTGATTTCTCATCAATCAAGATAATTAAAGATAATAACCGTCGTTACTATTCATAATGTCCAAAAATAAAAGATTCTTAAATACATAATTTTTACCTTCTGATTCCAAATACGTAATCCATTTTACCAAATTCTAAACATATAAATTGCAAAAATTAATTTAAAAATAATTCCCGTTGTCAAAACAAATAGCGGGTTTTTTAGAAACAATATTTATGAAAAGTTTGGCACTTGTTTATGCCTAATTAAAAAGTGAAATTAATCCCAATGACCATCATTGGATTACGTGGTAAAAATATATTCCAATTACACTTTAAAACAAATTAGGAAGATAATATAACCATATAATTAAATTATATGAAAAAGCAGTTTTGATGTAAAATGCAGTATTTTTCACTATTCATTAAAAAAATGAACATTGTCAGGAAAATACCAAAAAATTATCCAATTTAAATTTTAATGTACCAATATTAAAGAATACGTTTATTTTTACAAATAGAGATTATAAAATTGTCAAAATTTTGTTTTAAAAAGGGGTTTCCATCAAAATGCAGTAAATCAATCTCTTAAGAATATTATTGTATTCCATGCATATGATTGGATTTATTCTAATTTTAAGCCTCTAAAACACTATCTAAATCATTAATATAAATAGATAAAAATATCTATTATTCATTACTTACTTGGGATGTTACATCCTTCCCCCCTTTAGAAAATTGCGTCCCCGCAATTTATTTACTTATCAAATAAATGGGGGTACTTATCCCTCATTGTATTTTCAGATTCCCATGTTGCCTATTCAATCATGTGGTTTTTTCACAAAACCTTTACCTGATTAATCACCTTATTCCATAACACTTGCTCCCTGTGGTCAAGAATCTGGACAGGTTGTTCCTCATAAGATAGGTTCTCTTCCGGCTGAACTACCTCTGGACTCAAAACATGAGATGGATCTGACATATAATTCCTTAACATCAAAACATGAAAAACATTATGTACCTGAGATAAACTCGGAGGTAAAGCCACTCGGTAAGCAACTGATCCAACTTTCTCAAGAATTTCATATGGTCCAATAAACCTTGGACTCAGCTTTCCTTTCTTACCAAATCTCATCACACTTTTCCATGGAGAAACCTTGAGAAAAACAAAATCACTTACCTCGAAAGATAGATCCTTCCTCCGGTTATCCGCATAACTCTTCTTCCTGCTCTGAGTTGTTCTCATGTGTTTCTGAATCAACTGAACTTTTTCTGCCATCTCTTCTACCAATTCTGGTCTCATCATCTTCCTTTCACCCACTTCATCCCAAAATTCTAGAGTTCGACACTGCTTCCCATATAATGCCTCAAATGGTGCCATCTGTATACTGGAATGAAAACTATTATTATAAGAAAACTCAACCAAAGAAAGATGTTGGTCCCAACTTCCCTGATAATCCATCGAACAAGCTCGTAGCATATCCTCCAAGTTCTGAATTTTTCATTCTGACTGCCCATCTGATTGAGGATGAAAAGCTGTACTAAAATTTAATTCAGTACCCAACGACTTCTGAAGGCCTTTCCAAAAGTTAGTAGTAAACCTGGGATCACGATCGAACACAATGGAGAGAGTAACTCCATGTAACCTGACTATCTCTTTAAGATACAAACGGGAAAGTTGATCTAGGGAATAAGTATCTCGTATAGAAATGAAATGAGTAGATTTAGTCAAGAGATCAACAATAACCCAGATTGCATTATTACCTCGAGATGTCTTCGGTAATCCCACAACAAAGTCCATGGATATATTCTCCCATTTCCACTCTGGCATGTGTAGAGGATGAAGCATCCCTTTGGGTAACTGCCGCTCTGCTTTAACCTGATGACAATTCAAACACTTCACAGTAAAATCAGCAATATCTCTTTTCATTCCATCCCAACAGTAATACTCCCGTAGATCCCTGTACATCTTAGTATTGCCAGGATGAACTGAAAATGGGGAACTATGAGCCTCACATAACAACTCCTTCTTTAACTGTGAATCACCAGGGACACATAATATATTCCCAAACCTCAAAAACAATCATTATCAATGTTGAAATCAGGCAACTTACCCTTCTGAACCAGCTCTACCTTTTTCTGCAACTCAATGTCTTGCTTCTGTGCTTGCTTGATTCTGTTTGATAGGGATGATCTCACTGATACCAGAAATAAAATAGAAGAACTTCCTACACCAACAACTTCTATGCCAAATTTCTTCAAATCAAAAACCAAAGGATCTCATTCCAAATGTACCATGGTTAATGAAGCATTGCTTTTTTGACTCAAAGCATCAGCCACTTTATTTGATTTTCCCGGATGGTAATGAATTGTACAATAATAATCCTTGATTAATTCCATCCATCTCCTCTATCTCATGTTCAATTCATTCTGAGTGAATATATACTTTAAACTTTTGTGATCAATATATATTTCACACTTTACTCCATACAAATGATGCCTCCAAATTTTTAAAGCAAAAACAACAGAAGCTAATTCCAAATCATGTGTAGGGTAATTTACCTCATGCTTTTTCAACTGAAGTGAAGAATAAGCAATTACCTGATCATTCTGCATAAGGAAAAATCCATGTCCCTTCAATGAAGCATCACTGTATATAACAAACCCACCATTCCTGGAAGGATGTGCCAAAACTGGAGCATTCACCAATCTTCTTTTCAACTCCGGAAAACAATCATCACATTCTTTTGTACAGATGAACTTAACACCTTTACGAGTTAGCTTAGTCATTGGACTAGATAACTGTGAAAAATTTTCAACAAACCTTTGGTAGTAACCTGCCAAACCAAGAAAACTACAGATCTCAGTTACATTTGTGGGTCTTGGCCATTCTTCTACAACTTTTGTTTTAGCAGGATCAACAGTTATGCCATCTTTTGAAACAATGTGACCCAAGAAAGAAATTTGTTGTAACTAAAACTCACACTTGCTGAATTTTCCATATAGTTTCTTTTCTTTTAAGGTTTTCAAGATAACCCTTAAATGACTTTCATTCTCCTCTTTACTTTTAGAAAACACTAAAATACCATAGATTAAAACAACCACAAACTTATCCAAGAACTCAAGGAAAATTCTATTCATAAGGTCAATGAATACAGCAGGTGCATTGGTTAAACCAAAAGGCATAACTACAAATTCATAATGGCCATATCTAGTATGGAACACAGTCTTCAGAACGTCTGCTTCTTTTACTTTCAACTGATGGTACCCCGACCTCAAGTCAATCTTCGAAAAATACTGAGCTCCCTGGAGCTGATCAAACAAATCATCGATATGAGGAAAAGGATACTTGATCTTAACAGTAATATTATTGAAGGCCCTATAATCAATTCAAAGTCTCATTGAGCCATCTTTCTTTTAAACAAACAAGACAGGAGCACCCCATGGTGACGTGCTAGGTCGAATGAAACCTTTATCTAATAACTCCTGCAATTGTTTCTTTAACTATAAAATTTTAACATGAGCCATTCGATAAGGGGGTTTTGAAATTGTCTTAGAATTAGGAACTAAGTCAACAGTAAATTCAACTTCCCGATCATGAATAATACCAGGCTACTCATCAGGAAAAACATTAAGATACTCATTTACCACTGACACATCATTAATCTGAACAGTTCCTTTATTATCAACAATATGTGCAAGGTAACATTCATTTCCATCTTTTACAAGTTTCTCAAATTCCTGATATGTTATCAAAATCAAGTGTTCATTCTTGTACACAAACTAAAAATCTTTCTGAAAAGAAACCATTTTAGATCTGCAGTCAGTCTTAGCATGATAAACAGAAATCCAATCCATGCCCAAAGTAACATCCAACTCTACTAGAGGCAAAACAATAAGGTTTGTGGGTAGATTCTTTCCACACACAAGGATAGGAAGGTTCTTATAATTCCTTTTTGTCTCAACGTTACCTCCGGGTGTTTTTACCATAAGTTCAGGGTTCATATCTTGAGATGGAATTTTTAATTTACTAGAAAACTTCTCAGAAATGAAAGAATATGTAGACCCTGAATCAAACAACACATTGGCATAATCTGAAAAAACAAATAGTGTACCTGATACTACTTCATTCGATGGATCAACATCTGCTGAAGCTGTTGCAAAGGATTTCACCACCCCTTTCTGCTTGTAGTCTGGCTGCCTTCCCCCAGTTCAGTTCTTTGTTGGACACTCATTTTCATAATGACCCATTTCATTACACTTAAAACATCTTATCGCTGGCTTTTCATTGCCTGCTTGATCATCTTCCTTACAGTTATGAGCAATATGACCAGACTTACCACACCGAAAGCACTTACCAGACTTGGAAAAACATTCTCCAGGATGCATTTTACCACACTTATCACAGGTTGGATATTTGGTTTTCTTACCTCCTTTCTTCTTTGATGAATTCGTCCCCTTTTCCTGCCAACTAGAACTCTTATTCTATTGTTTGTCATAGAACACTTGATCATCGACAAACTCCATTTCCACCTTCTCCGCACATCAAACAAGTTTTTCATAACTTTTGAACTCATGAGAAACTAAAGCCCTTTGATACTTTGGATTTAACCCTGAGTAAAAATGGTTTATTTTACTATTAAGATCTCGTATGAAGTTTGGAGCATACCTTGCCAATCGAGTGAACTTTGCTTCAAAACCAGCCACTGAATCATCCTCCTGCCACAATTCTAGGAACTGTTTTTCCATCCTAAGACGAACCACCTTAGGAAAATATTTCTCAAGAAACATACCTTTGAATTCGTCCCAGTGAAGATCCTCAATATCATCACTATCCCTGATATTTTTCACCATCGACCACCACTGATCAACTTCACCTTAAAAACGGTAAACAGAAAGACTAACCTTTTGATGTTCTGAACACCCCATGACATCAAAAATCATCTCCAGTGCTTTAATCCATCCTTCAGCTTGCACAGGGTCAGATGATCCTCTGAATGATGGGGGATGTTGCCTCATGAAATGTTCCACCACTGACATGTTCCTCTGAGGTTGATCTGGCTGATCTCTTGCATGGATACCACCTCCATTTATAGCCTGAGTCAACTGTGCCATCACTGCAACAAATAGTTCAGTTCCGATTCCTACCATCTCAGGTTGCTGATTTGGAAGGTTGTCTTCCTCCTGATGTCGTCCCAACATAGCTGCTTTGTTTCCTCTTCGGAAAACCACTCTGAACACAGAAATATCTTAGGCGAAGCAACATGGTAATCCATAAATGCTATATCATTTCAATCATACCATAAATTGACTTATAATTTAACAATTTTCTAACTCCTAAAGTTGTCTAAACCGACCTCTGATTCCAACTATAAGGCCTCAGACTTAAACATCTCTTAATATTGAATTAAATGAATAATTCACATTTAGGATCTTTTCAGGTTTAGAGTTTTAGAGAATTAGAACATAACTACTACATGTCAAAAGATTACAAAGTAGACACTTCTACTAAGTTTCCATAGAATAAAAAAACTCTTAAAAAGAAACATTTCTAGTTCCAAGTTTTATATAGCATGACTTTCCCTTGATCCCATCCTTGAACCTATTCCACATTAAGTCCTGTGAAAAAAATTCAAAAAAACTTGGGGTGAGAATAAAGAGCTCAGTAAGGGATACACAAAGAATGAAAACTGTTAGTTTATCAAAACAACAAGTAAACCATGCATACTTTATCAAAGTAATACTTTTCGCCTACAAGAAGTAGTAAATTTTTTTCACTGAATAAAAGATCATCACTTACACTTTTGTAACCAAAAGATTACCATAAAACCCATAAAAGGATAACATAACATATAAAGGTAACTTGGGACACAAACATACTTAAGTGGAATAACCATACGGTCGACTTCCACACATATCACTTAATGGAATAGCCATACGGCCAACTTCCATACATACTTAATGGAATAGCCATACAGCCGACTTCCATACCCAATGCATTGGAGGTTATAATTTAACCACCCGTCCTGGTATTCACGGCACCACCCATCATATGGTTTATCATGTAACCACCCGTCAAATGTCCAAGTACCATTATAAAAATCATAAGACATAAAACAAATATAATGGAAATAAAACATTTCCAAAATATGATCACAATATATCACTTAAATATATTGACATAACAAATCCATTATAAAAACCATTTTCAATACCAAAATAAATGAAAGAGTATATGGTATTTATTTTATTTTAAAAAAAACATTACGGCTTGTTCAGGAAGCCAATGACCAAATAATACTTGCGGCGGCGGAAAAGGTTGTTGTCACCGTGTACGTTAAAAAAACATTCCTTTTTTGTCATTGTGTAAAACGCTTCATAGAAAAAGATTCCTTTTGTATAAAAGTAAAATTCAAAGGGGTTTATACACCATATAAATGAAAGTTGTGTATAAAACGAAATATGCCTCAATGAAAGGAGATTGAGACGAAGTCCCTTACCTCGCGTCTGAGTTGACTCGATCGGTCTTTAACATCCTGAATAATAAACTTGAGTTAATTTCTATTTTATTAAGAACCTTTTTCAATTTCATTATTCCTTTTATATCACTTATTTCCATGTTATAAACATTATGTAATAATTTATGTTAATAATGTTTGTTTTGTCGATATTTGGTTCTAAAGTCGAAAGTGGACTTCTTACAATTACATGTTGTTCGTGTGGTCAAAGGTTCTTTATATCCAGAATTACATTCCTGATTTGGATATCATATATATCATATATATCCAGAATATACATGTATTTATAATATTACATAATCATTTAGAGGTAAGAAATGAAATGCACCGTTCATGGAGACGGTAAGTCGTACGTACGCATGAACACTACTTTCATTTCTATGTCACATTAATGGAATTAAAACTAAATGAGAGGTATGTATATTTTAATTCCAGAATTATATTCATCATTTATATGTATCATTCATCATATATATCCATTATATACATGTACTTATAATTGTACATTACATTTGGGGATAAGAAATGAAATGCACCGTTCATGGAGACGGTAAGCCGTACGTACGCATGAACGCTACTTTCATTTCTATCTCATACTTTAATGGAAAGAAATAATAATGATATAGAGGTATATTATAATTCCAGTATAACATCATATATAATATCTTTAAATCCATCCTTTATATGTCCCACATATGGCATTAACGAATCACATCACTTTAAGGGGGCGGTAGTCCGCACTTCCTTAAATGAAGATATCGCATTTACCCATAATGGAAACCATAAAGGTATTCCCAAAATAAAAAATACAGAAGCTTAAGGAAAGCATAAAAATATTATATATCATATATAAATATAGTGTCCTCTTAATGGCCACCTTTGAAGATGTTAAACGAATTTTGAACAATCATCGTTTCAGGAGGCCGAAATTCGCTATCCACGGAAACAGTATGTTCTTTAACCATTAGATGTAGGTGTGTGTAGGTGTAGCTCGAATACTTATTATAACAACATCCTAGTATATTGATGATACTGGATTTGTTACAAAATAAATGAATAAAAAGAGTTTAGGGGGTTGGAGAAGCAAAATAAAACAAAAGGACTCAAGTGAAGACATTACCTTAAAATCGGGTAACTCCCTTTGGTTTGAGCTCAAAGACTTCCTAGGGAAGACTTCTTCCCAAAGTGACGCTTCAAGGAGTAATAGAGAGAAGTGGAGAGACAAAATGGGTGGGGTTTGTCTGAGCCAAAGGCTTTTGAAGTAAGGGTAAGGTGGTAGAGGTGGGGGCCTTTTATAAGAGGAGAGGAGGGGCACTCTTGGAAAGTAAGGAAATCTTACATTATTTTAGAATGAGTTTCGGATTTTAACGGTCCCAAATTGATGTGTTTAAATTATAAGGTGATAAGGGTTATAAATACACCCATACAATAGGTTTTGGACATGTTTAGGTCTTAGATTTTACATTATCATTCCATTTTATTTAAATCCTTTATTAATGAGGTAATCGCTGCATCATCATGATGTCATAAATAATTTAATGAATTTAATGTATAAAAAATATAAAAAAATTATTATAATGTAGGAAATATTTTTATCTTTATAATGAATATTTATAGTCCAAAATATCATTTATTTAGACAAAAGTAAAAATACTTTACTTAGGTGATACATTCTTTGTTACATTTAACATTCTTTAAAAAGAAAAAGATAAAAAGTCACTTTCTCACAAAAGTGATTCCATGGGGCCCCCAGATTGGAACAAGGCATCCCATGGTCGGCCATGAGACAACTAGTAGCATTAGGACACATGTTGTTGTCATTTTTTGTTATTATGATATTATTTTATTATCTTTAACTACCTGATTACTCATTAATCAAGATAATTAAAGATAATAATCGTCATTACTATTCATAATGTCAAAAAATAAACGAGTCTTAAATACATAATTTTGACCTTCTGATTCCAAATATGTAATCCATTTTACCAAATTACTAACACATAAATTTCAAAAATTAATTTAAAAATAATTCTCATTGTCAAAACAAATAGCGGGTTTTTTAGAAACAATATTTATGAAAAGTTTGGCACTTGTTTATGCCCAATTAAAAAGTGAAATTAATCCCAATGACCATCATTGGATTACATGGTAAAAATATATTCCAATTACACTTTAATACAAATTAAAAATATAATATAACCGTATAATTAAATTATATGAAAAAGCAGTTTTGATGTAAAATGCATTATTTTTCACTATTCATTAAAAAATGAACATTGTCAGAAAAATACCAAAAATTTATCCAATGTAAATTTCAATGTCCCAATCATAATGAATATGTTTATTTTGACAAATAGAGATTATAAAATTGTCAAAAGTTTTTTTTAAAAAGGGGTATCCATCAAAAGGCAGTAAAACAATCTCTTAAGAATATTAGTGTATTCCATGCATAACATTGAATTTATTCTCATTTTAAGCCTCTAAAAACTATCTAAATCATTAATAAACATAGATAAAAATATATATTATTAATTACTTACTTGGGATGTTACAATAAGTTTGTGTAAGCTAAATAATGAAGTCAAGTTAAATGTTATGAATATTTTACAAAGAAATTATGTTGTCATTTTGTGTTTAAAATTTTATATTTTAGAAGAAATGTATACTGTTGGAATAATAAACACTTTATATGATTATGGGTTTATATGTACGAGTTATGTCCATGATTTGTGAAACTATAAACCAAAAAGTTCTTTTGGAATGTAAATAAGTGAAATGTAGTTTAAATAACTAGAATATGTAATGTTTATGGTCGGGACCTTATAGTTGGTATTAGAGCATGGTTTGGATAACATTAAGGGTTAGGATAATGATAATGATAATAGAATACCATATAGGTTTTTACCTTATGTTTATATTTAAATGGTATATAATTTAAATATTTCCATGTTGCATTATCTAAGATATGTTTTTTTCAAATTGGTTTTCTATAAAAGGAACAGGGAAGCAAAAGTTAAAAGGAACCGAGAGGCCGATATCTTTTTGAATCCGTAATCGAGAATAGTGGTAATTGGAACCAAAAATTTTCTGATAGTAATGGATGAATTAATATAGGAAATAAATGGTGGTGGCATCCATGCAAGAGATTGACCAAGATCTACCACAAAGGAACATTAAAATAGTGGAACATTATATGAGGCAACACCCTCTTGCTTTTAGTGGATCTTCTAACATAGTAGAATTTAAAGGATGGATTAGAGACCTTGAAAAGATATTTGATTTTATGGGATGTTTAGATAATAAAAAATTTATGTCTTTCCATTTATCAATTTTAAGGTGAAGTTGATCAGTGGTGGCCAATGTTCAAGAATATCATGGATAGAGAGTATATTTATGCCTTAGAGTGGGATGCATTTAAAAGCCTTTTCCTTGAAAAATATTTTCCAAAGGTGGTTCAACTTAGGATGAAGAAGAAATTACTTGAATAGAAGAAATAGAAAGATTCAATGGATGTGTGTGAAGCGAAATTCACCTAAATGGTGAGGTATTCTTCAAATATTATTCTGGATCTTAAGAGAAAAATCATCTTTGTTTACTTATGATTGAATCCAAGATATCAAAGGGCATCAGATTCTCATGAGTTCAAAAGTTATGAAAAGATTTTCTGATGTACAGAGAGGGTAGAGATGAATTTTTCTAATGACCATGTGTAACCTGACAACAAATAGAAGAAGATATCCATATGAAAAGAGAGGGATAAGAATCAATCACTTAAATTTTATGGTAAGAAATTTTAGTTTCTAGTTTGTGAAAAGTACAGTAAACAGAACCCTAATAAATTCCATACCAGAACTAGGATTTATTTTAAATGTGGTAATATTGGAAATATTTTTCGAGATTATAATGAAAATGATCCATAGACTAATAATTATAATAAAACTCTAAAGTTTTTTTTGTTTTGTGATATGCGTCATTATGAAAATTTCTTCCCAAAAAAAAGATTTTAATGATGCCGAGAAGCAAGACTATAAACAGAAAGGTTTAGTGAGATCCATTGTAGCTATGTCAGCAGATGTTGGACTATATAATGATGTTTTATCAGATAGTCTATTATGTTAATCATATTTTTAAAAATGTTGTGTTTGATATGGGGTCTACTCTTTCCTTTGTTTCTACGAAATTTTCTAAAAAATTGGAAATAACACCTTAAAAATGAGAATGAAACTTTTTTTTAACACCTAGGGGAAATATTACAACAAATATGAAATATATGAAAGTATCTATTGTGGTATGTGTAAATAATGTACCTCAAAACCATGTTTTTTACCTTTAGTATAGTTTTTTTCATTTTGGGTATGGATTGGCTTTCTTTTTATCATGCTATGATTGATTATAGATATAAAGTTGTTGTTTTTTTTAGAAAGAGGTTCATTCTATATACAAGAATGAACCCATACAGTTTATAATATATTAGGAAGATGATAAATTGTTGAAAGATGGAAATTAATGTTTTTTATATTGTTGAAAACAAGGGAACTATTCTAATTAATAATGTGGTATTGTTTAATGAATACCTTGATGTTTTTTCTGATGAGTTACTGGGTGTTATACCTAATCAGGAAGTTAAATTCACAATTGACTTAGTTCTTAATGTTAATAAAATTTCAAAAACCCCCATATCAAATGGCTCAAATGTAACTTCTTGAATTGAAGAATAACTTGTTGTATTTTCTTGATAAAGGTTTCATTCATCCTACCACTCCACCATGGAGAGATATGGTTTTCTTCATTAAAAATAAAGATGGTTCAATGAGATTTTTCATTGATTATAGAGTGTTAAATAAAATCACTTTTAGAAACAATTATCATTTACCTCATATTGATTATTTTTTTGATCATCTCTATGTAACACACTCTTTTTTGAAGGTCGAACTTAGGTTAGGGTACCATCAATTTAAATTAGATGAACCATACTTCCCAAAGACAACATTCCATACTAGATATGGGCATTATGAATTAGTTGTCATGATGTTTGGGTTAACTAATTCACTTGATGTATTCATGGATCTTATGAATAGAATATTTCATGAATTATTGGATAATTTTATGGTTTTTTTTATTGATGAAATTACTATATATAATAAAATTAATTAGGAGCATAAAGAACATCTAATAGTTGTGTTTCAAACCTTAAAAGAAAAAAACTGTTTGGAATATTTAGTTACTGTGAATTTTGGTCACAATAGATTTTTTTTCTTGAGAACATTGTAAATAAGGAAAGAATAATTGTTTATCCGTCAAAAAAGTAGTTTCTGAATGTCCAAGAACTAAAAATGTTACAAATATTTGTATTTTTCTTGGCCTAGAAGGTTATTACTGACGGTTTGTTTAAAAAATTTCACGGTTATCTAGCCTGCTAACTATGTTAGCATGAAAATGGGTTAATTATTTTTTTGTATAGAATAAAGTGATTTTGGTTTTTGGGAACTAAATAAGGAATTGGTGAATGCTCCAATTTTGTACCTACCATCCAGAAATGGTGAGTTTTTTATCTATATAAATTATTCAATGAAGGGACTTGGTTGTGTTCTGATGCAGAATGATCGTTTAATTTATTATTCTTAAATACAACTAAAACCTCATGAGTAAAATTATCCCACACATGATATGCAGTTAGCATATATGGTTTATAATTTGAAAATGTGGAGGTATCATTTATACGAGGCCAAATGTGAAATATATACTGAACATAAAAGGTTGATGTATATATTCACTCAAAATGAATTAAAAATGAGGTAGAGAAGATGTCTTGAATTGTTATAGGAATATGATTATATGATCAATTACCATATAAGAAAATCAAAGTGTAAGACACCGTGATTCAAAATCATCATGATTTATTTACCATGTTACGATTAGAACAAAACACCTTGATTAATGATTTGATGAATTTTGGATTGGATATTGTTGGTGCCATAAATTCATCAATTTTGTTTTAGGTTTCAGTGCAGTAATCATTGTCAGAAAAAAATTAGGCAAGCATAAAAGGAAAATGGGGAACTAATGAAAAAGGTAGAATTTGTTAAATTGGTTAAGATTCAAGAATATAACATTGATAGATATTGTGTTTTGAGATTTGGAAAAATATTGTGCGTGCCTTGTGATTATCAGCTGAAGAAATAGTTATTGTGTGAAGATCGTAGTTCTCTGTTTTCAGTTCATCCTGGTAGCACAAAGACATATAGAGACCTTTGAGAGTATTAGTGTTGGGATGTAATGAAAAGATATATTTCAGATTTTACCATGAAATGTTTGACATGTCAACAGGTTAAAGAAGAGGGGAATTTACCAAAGGTGATGCATCAACCTTTACCAGTACTAGAGTGTAAATGAGAAAATATATCCATGGACTTCACTGTGGGGATACCAAATACTTCTTGAGGTAATAATGCAATCTGGTTTATTGTTGATTGAATGATCGATTTTTTTCATTTCCTTCTTATTTGAGATACTATGTATCTGAACAAGATTTATCAACTGTATCTCAAATATATATCCAGGTTAAATGGAGTTCCTCATTCCATTTTATTTATCCATGATCCCAGGTTCAATTCAATAATATGAAATGTCCTCTTAAATTCAAGGGAAAAAAAATTAAAATTTAGTAAAACTTTTTATCCTTAGTTAGATGGGAAGTCAGAACAGACGATTCAAACATTAAATGATATGCTATGATCTTGTTCAATGAATTACCTAGGAAGTTGGGATAATCATATTTCTTTAGTTTAATTGTCTTATAATAGTATAATTCCTTCCAGTATACAGATGTAAACTTTTGAGGAATTTTATGGGAAGAAGTGTCCAAATCCAGATTTTTGAGATGAGGTTGGGGAATTTAAGTTCATGGGACTAGAATTGGTAGGGGAAGTGGGGTGAGAAAATGAATATTGTCCAAAAAACACATATGGACAACTCAAATTAGGAAAAAAATTCAAGAATATAACATAAGTAAATATTTTTTTTTCGAGGATGGTGATTATGTTATTCTTATAATATCACAATAGAAAAGTGTTATTCATTTTGTTAATAAAGAAAATCTATGTCCATGGTTCATTGGACCTTATGAAATCCTAGAGAAAGTTGTACCAATCACCTATCAAGTATAATTTCCTTAAATTTTATCTTAGGTACACAATGTTTTCCTTGTTTCTATGTTGAGAATATTTATTCCAGATTCATCAAATATTTAGATCCCAGAAGTAGTTTTGTTGGAAGAGATCCTTTTTTATGAACAAAAACATGTTCGGATTCTTGATAGAAGAAACAAGTATTGTGGAATAATGTAATCCACTAGGAAAAGGTTTTTTTGGAGAAACCACATGTTTGAAGATTTAAAATGAATGAAACACTGAATATCTATATAATGAATTTTTTTAAAGGAGATAATTATAAACTGGCCGTTAAAATTAATTTGTCTGCTTCTATGATTTGAATTTCGAAAAATGAACATCTATGGTTGTGGGCAATAAATTACATGGAGTTTCATAAAACCAACTTGTTTTTTTGGTGAAAAATAACAAATCATAATGAATAGTAATATGACCATTAGGAATATTAAATCATATTATTATTTTTTTCTAATGGTTATAATATAATGACATCATGATTTATTTTTCAAGGTGATATTAAATGAGTTACAGTTTTAAAATTTTAATTTTTCAAATAAATTATGATTTTATTTGAAAATTAAATTAATCATATTTATAATATTATTTTTAAAAAGTGGATTTAATTTTTTAATTATAATCATTGAAAAATATTTAGGTTGATTTTTTTGGATTTTGTTGAAATACATTAATTTTTGGTGAATAGTTAAATTCAATAATTTACCAAAAAGGATAAATATATGAATTTTAGGATCATGCATGAGTCATGGATCATGTAAATGGTAATTGGATTGAAATAACATGAATTATTACTTATTTGGGTCCCATGAATTAGGACTATTCATATTCTTGAGCAGAAATATTAAACAAATGATCAAAATAATGGAAAACCCCTTCTCTCCTCCACTATAAATACCACCCTCACCCCTTCTTCCTCTCACTCCGATAAATATTTTAACATTGACTAAATCCTAAAAATTTACCTTCTCAAGGCTCTTCCCCACTTCCAAGACCTACTGGTCTCACCGAAAATCCAAAACCAATGGCCATAAGGAGGATCTCAAGGATAAGAGATCAAGAGGTAAAAATCATATTTTATTTTCTTGTGATTTCCTTCCAATTCATTTATTTTCTTATACTCTCTTCTGCCCCA
Organism: Viscum album; assembly: GCA_963277665.1. Taxonomy (NCBI): domain Eukaryota; kingdom Viridiplantae; phylum Streptophyta; class Magnoliopsida; order Santalales; family Viscaceae; genus Viscum; species Viscum album. The sequence continues at coordinate 1,804,572,111 of OY728128.1, read as the reverse complement.
CTTATCCAAGATATGTGAAAGCTCCATAATCTTATATATTCTGGATGTTTTAATTTTTATGAAAATGTTCATCAATTTACTTATTCTCCTCCTCCATCTTATTCTAAAAATAAAAAACACTATGTGTGATGTGTCGATTTTCTAAACTCATGGATGATGTGTTTTCAATTTCCTTTACATACATAAAATATGGTTGTCAAACTATTTTTGTATTTGAAAAAGATTTTAATGTGTATTATATATCCTCTTTATTGTTCTTGAGTTAACATATATTCATAATATTATGTTAAATAATGAAACCTGTTCATGAATATCAAAGAACCACGAAAATGATATAAACAGACATCACAATTGATTTTTCTAAAGATACATCCTTATACCATATAAACATAATGATTTATGTAATCAATTAGTATTCTATAAATATATTAATACCTTTTCATTCAACTTTTTATGTTTTTCTTCAATTCGACAAGTAAATCCTTTACAAACCGACCTTAGAAATCATATAATGAACACACACAAAACAATGGAAAGAACAAAATATTATTAATTAATGGGTGGAATGATGTTATAAAATGAAAATATAAGGTGTTATAAAAATCAATATGTTTATATAGAATATTAATAACACTCTTTTAAACATTGTACTAGAGGTTTCAAATATTTTCAAGTAAGAAAAATCTGAGGTAAGGGAATTCTAAAACCAATTCCCTTCTTTGGGTTAACCTTGTACATAATTAATTATGTTCTTTCAAAATTATTTGTGTAATTAATTTCATTTATATTATGGTTTATTTTTTTATTTATATTATCTACACACATTCCTTCTATTCTAGTAATTCTCATATCAATTATATGATCTTTGTAAATGACTTTCCTTTAAAAATCCACTTTTATTTCTATATATTTTGAAATTCAAAAGTAATGTTTTTATGAAAATATTCATATTTTGTGTTTATGTTCTGGTTCTTGTGCACTATTTTTTATGAATGTGGGGACCTATATCTACCTCCAATTCATTGGGTATGTGTATGTTAGAGGTTTGCTGTATAGTTAGTCCAAGTGTAACTGTGATTTGTTACAATATAAGGTAGCCATGAGGGTTACATTATAAGGTAACTGTGAGGGTTACAAATCATAAGGTAGCCATGAGGGTAAAAAATTAATAATGTAATTCCCCGAGATACCCTAGTGCTATATTTATGTTTTCTGTGAATTATGGAAATCTAATGTCTCACAAAGTAAGTATATGATTCTTTATGGATGAGAAGTATGTGTTTGTGAAAATGATTTCATATATTTATAAGTATTCAAGGACTAAGGGTGTATTTATTTCTTTTTATATCCCATTATATTCTATTTATGATCATCCAATGTTTTTAAATTCCTCTCATAGTTTATAATGTTGTGTAAGAGAAAGGGGGATGTCAAGTTAAATGTTATGAATATTTTTTAATGTAATCATGTTGCTATTTTGTATTTTAAATATAATGATTAGGAAGAAATGGATATTGTTTTAATGGTGAAAAAGTTTTATTCTTATGGATTGATATATACGATTTATGTCACAAGTTTCTAAAATCTAAATTAAAAAGATCTTTGGGAATGTAAATAAGTGAAATATAGTTTAAATAACCAGAATATGTAATGTTTAAGGCTAGGAACATATAGAAAATTGGGTGAAAATATGATTATAGTGAAAGTCAATGAATTGGGATTTGTGAATGTAAATTTTATTGTGTAATGGTATAAGGGTGATATAATCACAATCGAATCACAAGAAATTCCACTATTTTATTACTTCGATACAGAAAACATGAAATGTTAAAATTTTAACGTTGGATGCTTAAACAACTTTAGGGTTAGATGAAAATTCAACTAAGGACTAACCATTAATTTGGAGATCATAATAATTTCATAGTGGTACAAATATAGATAACATATTGTATGTTATAGGGGACTAGAAATAGGGGATTTGGATACTCAATAATGGAGATAAATCACTCTAACCTTTAAAGAAAAATATAACGTTCAATGAGTCGGTTAATGTTTTTTTAGTATTCTATTAATTTCCTCATAATATTATGTGTTCTTTATTGAATTTATGTAATCTAAATTAAATGTTTAACTAATAATGTATAAGAATGACTTATTCTGATGTTTTTTAGAAATACCAAGGAAGAACACATGATTAATGCTGAAAATATAGAATTAATAGGGGAACACCAACATGTGATGAAAAAAGAATGATGTAGAATCACCATGATAACAAAAATTATCATGAAAGGAAGCAAAGGTATAAAATTTGAGGTTGAATGGAATCAATATAACCACCCTATTTACCCCCAACAAGTCAATGTTCATTAGTGATGATGAGATCACAATGATAATGCATGTGCCAATTGATATAGATACATGACACAATGTCATAAAAATATTAAAGGAAACCTTTTGGGAAGATATTTTGGTTATGTTATGATATTATTTCTCTATTTTATAGAAAAATTATATAATAAAACAATTATATATGTTTCATTATCCTGTGTAGTGATAATTTATTTTAGATTATTTCTATAAGAAATATGTCTTAATGGTCACTAGATAATCTCATAAAGGCTTTCAAATACACATTACAAAGCATCATCTTAAGGATAATGAGGGGAAAGAAAACCCCCACCCACTAGTTATGTATGATCACATTATAAACTATGAAACATAAAATTTTTCATTAGTTATCATGATGAAAAATAATTTTGGGTACATTATAGTCGATAAAATTTTATTTTAAATTATTTATTTTATCCATTTTGACTAAATTTTTTTGATTTATTCAACATCTATGGAGTTCTAAAATAAGAATCATAAAACAAAACAAAAGCACCCATACTATAAATCATGGATGGGGTATGATTTTCTTAAAAAATGTTATATATTTTAAATATACAATAAAATATTTATGTGATATGAAATAATATATGTTCCTTTCTTATATATAGTTTGAGGAATCAATATTCGAAGACACTTCCATCCCATGTTATGGGTTATAGAAAAAGGCCTTCATCAATAAGGTCGGTAAAATATTTGATGAAAACACACAAGTAGTACGTGAATTTTGTATACTTATAAAATAATAATAATTCATTATAAATTTGAAAAATATTTTATAAAAATATCTATTTATGATTGTATGTTTTTTTTGTTTAGACACAAGATTTGGAATCAAATGTTTCTAAATAAAAACTACTTTCAGTGGCTCTAAATAGGCCTGAACAATATGGACATGTTAGAGGTGTAGGTTTTGGTGTGTCACCTCAAACATATTTTGTGAAGAGGAATCATCAAGGAGATACATATGAGATAATGAAATACATTCATGCATAGATATATGATTTGAAAGATATTATATCTTGGTCTGTTTTGGTGGACCAATATATGTGAATGAATTAAAGAAAACTGATAGTGGAAAACAATGAATATATAAAGATCCAGATGACACAATTAGCTTTGATGTTATACATTCTTTTGAGCCACCATCCTTACCCGAGGTAATAATTTTTTTCATTACTCTTTCTCCTATATGTGAATCAAATAACTTCTAATAACATTATATTACTAAAATTTTCTTGTGTGAAGTTGTATGTGATTTATATTTATCAATACCGACACATATCTTTACTAAGATTGGTATAATGTGTAATATCCAAGGATACATGCTATAAACCTAACAAAATCCAAAATATCATATGATAGTGAGGATTGAAGTTTCTCACAATCAAGCCACTGAGTTTCCTATTACTCTTAATGATCTTGTTGTTACCATGGTTGATAATACCATTGGATCTTTCATAACACGACCATACAATCATATAAAGATACATGAGGTATTCCTTAAAACATTTCCAATGAAAAACCATCAAACTTTGATGAAAAAAGGTCTGAAATGAGGTATGGTATTATAGATTGATAAAATGAATGAGAAAATTATTTTTGGATAAATAAAATATAGTGAGTCAACTCAGAAATCAAAAGCACCTTCCTAGAATAATATTACCCCACAAGTTTCACTACATCTTATATTAACATTTCAAGTTCATATAGATAAAACATTAAAAGATTTAAATATATCTTACATTGAAAATGAAGAATACATATTTTGATATTTGATTACAGACATAGTTAGTATGGAGAGTATAAATGATATTATGAAGTTTTAATGACTCATAGACTCAATTATGAATACATATATGTGGTATATTTTCGTAATCCTTTTATCCCCAAAATGTTCAAATATTTTAATTATAGTCAACAACTATTAATATTTTTTACATGTATATATATTACTAGTATATAAAAGGAAATCCATATGAAGCAAGATATGACCTCAGTAATACCTCTATCATTTCTACGGAAAACAGTCTTTGTAATTTAAATAAATTGAAAAAGGAAAAATTTTAAATAAGAGATCCATTTTAGAAAAAATAACAGATTATGGGATCATATTGATGCCTATACGATAGTTGTAAAATTATATATTCTAATCATATAAAATATATTTCCCTTTTTCAATACTTATTTGTTTTTTTTAAATCACTATATGGTCATCACAATTAATTTGGATACCAAAAATTATTATTTTTTGAATCCAATGCATGGATCTAAATAAAAAAGACCACACATGATGTCTATTGTTAATTTAAAATACACTATAATCAATATTTTATAGATAAAATTTTAATTATATATTTTATTTTGTTCTTTAATGAGAATTTTGTTATGATATATAAATATATAAATATAGGCTTAATCATGGTATGAGGTCGACGATGAATACAAAAATCCCATGGATTTCTTTAAATGGAAATAGATTAAGGTATATATAGTGAAATTTAACTATTAAAAAATATTTAATATCAATTTATTTATTTTATTCAATGTTTTTATAGTGTCTAAATAAAAATAACAATAATTATTGGGATATTACATTTTAAAATTTATGAACGATATCATATACCATAAAAGGACAACAACCCCTGAACTGGTAATTTCTGAAAGTTAATTACAATTTTATTAAAAATATTTGTGAATTGATAATTTTTCTATATTTTCATAGTACTACAATGATTTATATCAATCTATGTACTTAAAAGAATAAGTAAGTTTGTTTAGTGATGAGGGGGTAGAGTATATAATTCCAAAATGTGTGACAACATCAAGTTGAGGTGATTACTGATCATCTTTGTGATCATGTAAAATATATGATCTTAGAGATTCATTTTAGTTGTAATGTTTTATTATCCTCATGGTTATATATTAATTTTTACATTTTTCTCCAAGAGAATCATAGTGAAGGTTTATGTTCTATAATTTATTAAAGAGTTAATAACTTGTCTAAAGCTATTCTAAATCATGAGAGATTGGAATTTGAGGCTTAAAATGAAATAATATATATAAACACATGGTTCTAGGATCTATATTCTAAAAAATATGAAGCTTTTTTACCAACTTTTGGGTAAGGTACTTCCATGCTCATATCCTCACCATTTTCATTTTCTATTTTCAATAAAAAAAATAAAATTTTAGTTTAAAACACATGTTATATATCAAAAAAATAGATTTTATTATTTTAAACCTTTAAAAAAATAATAAAATTTTATTTAAGATGTGTAGGAATATAAAACACAACAACCTAAAATAAAATGTGGGTGAGATTACTATAAGTGAATGTTTTCAATATAAAAGATTAATTTTAGCTTAAAACACACACCACTAGACAAAACTATAAAAATGAACTCAGATTATTTTAATACATTATGAAAATGATCCATTATTAAATTTTTATATATAGAAATTTAACTCACATTAATAAAACACATGATGTGGATAATATGATTCAGAGTGAGTGTTCTCAATATAAAAGTGCCATTTGAATTTAAAATGCATGCCCCGGAGCTAAAACCATGAAAAATAGATTCGATTGATTTAAAACATTAGGAAATTGATCCATAATTAATTTTATATATATATAATTTTACCACACATAAATAAAACACATTATGTAGAATATATAAATAGATGTGAGTGTTTTCAATAAAGAATCATGATTTTAGTTTAAAACTCGTGTCACATAGAAGATACTGAGAAAATAAGATTGGATTGTTTTCAAGAATCTATAAAATGATCCATAATTATTTTTTCACAAGTAGTAATTGAACACATGTCAATACTACACATTATGTGGTTGATGTGGGTCAAAATTCAACTTCTTAATCTAAAAGTGTAATTTTCGTTTATAATTTATATCACTAGAAAAAACTAACAAATACACGATTGGGTTGTTTTAACAATTTAGTGAAATTATCTACAATTAATTTGTGACATGTATTAATTAAATTCACATCAATACAACACATGATACGGTAAGTTTGACTTGATGTGTGTGTTTTCAATATAGAAGTTCCATTTTAGGTTAAAACATGTGTCACATATCCAAAACCTATTAAATGAGATAATTTTTTTCCAAAAATTAATTACATGATTGATAATTAATTTTTTATATCTTGTAATTGAGCACAAATCTATCTATGAAATTATGTGGTAGACATGAATCTAAGTTAATTAGTTCAATATTAATGATATAATTTAGTTTAAACATGTGCCACAGAGAAATAACCAAGAAAAAGAGATCACATTGTTTACAAACATTAGTAAAATGATCTATAAATAGTTTTTGACATTTAAGAATTGACATCATGTCAATAAAACACATTATGTGGTATATAGTAAAAAAATTGTTTTTAATATATAAGTGTCATTTTAATTTAAAACAATCATCCCTAGGTAACAATGATTATACAATATTGGAATGTTTTAAAAAAATTGACATTAATATATAATTTAGTTTTAAAATTTAGGAATCATTTTGTCACGACCCGACCTCGGGGCCCGTGCCGTGACTACCCCAAGCCCGCCTTCCATAGGCCAGGGGTTGGCGACTTGCACCAATGACGTAAATCCCGATAACTGGGAAGGCATTGCCATTACAAAAGCAAACAAACACCACAGAGTAAGCAAGCGGAAAAGTAAACACAAGCGAAGAAAAGTAAAAGGGCCGGAAATACAAGCCCAACTGTAAAGTACAACTCGAAAGGGAAAAACAGCAGCTAGAAGAACGAAGCGGCTCCTGGGTCGTCCTCCTCGATTCCTACCTGAAGGGTAGGTACAGATGGCTCAGCTCCTGGATCGTCCACCACGGATCCTACCTGAAGGGTAGGTACAGATAGCTCCTCTACTCCTCGGGTCCTGTCGTCTACTCCGGGTACGTCCGCCCAGTGGTCCTCCTCCGGGTACCGACCTGCTCCGCAAGCCTCAACTGCGATCTGCGCTGTCCGTCGTCTGCAACCAACACAACGAAGTGCGGGCATAGCCCGTGCAGGGGTGAGTATAAGCTACTCAGTAGGGACCCCGAGACCCTTAAGGTCTCACTAAATCCAACATGGATATCCACAAAGTAAAGACAGCAATCACGAAGTAACATCAGACTCTACTTAGGTATATGCCCATACATATACCTAAGTCATCAAGTAACCCATCCAATCACAAGGATACACAAAAATCATGAAATCAACGGATAACCATCACCCAGGTATATGCCCATACATATACCTAAGTTATCAAGCGACCCATCTCAATCATGAGGAAACGCAAAGATTCATTGACTCAGCTCAAACAAGGATTTTCATTATCGAAACCGTAACTACTGAAGAGCTCCGTCTCTGGAGTGTACAGTGGTCCTGTCACGACTCCGAGGTACTTCTCACTAACCTAAGACTGCTGAGGTACTCCTCCTGTCGAGTACTGCGGGTTTGCGGCCAACTACCGGGCGCTCCGTCCGCTGAGGGTCTGTCGCCAAATACCGGGCGCTAACCCAAATAGCATACTGAGGTACTCCTCCTGTCGAGTACCGCGGGTTTGCTGCCAACTACCAGGCGCTCCGTCCGCCGTGGGTCTGCCGCCAAATACCGGGCGCTCCGTCCACTGGGCTAGTCGACTCACTCCAAGTCGAGTCGGTCAAGCAGTCGTCAGGTCTCAGTCGGCTACACGGTCTCCGTACTCTGCACGCTCGTCTCCGGGAGGGTCCGCTCCACGAGCTACTGGTCGATACTCCAAGTATCACAAAGTCCCACAAATAAGTGTCTCAAAGGACCGCCTCATCATAGGGGTCTCAACGCAACAGACGGCGCGTCAATCGGACGCCCGGTCTGTGAGTTATTAGCCTTTTCGTCCCGGGGGCCTGGTTGGTTTCGTGAGCAAACCAAACCCGGCCATATCTCAACTATACCCCGAACTCTCATAGGGTAAGCACATAGGGACCGTTTCTCAACGTGATCACCAACGCCGCTGACGGTTCGTCGAACGGACGTCCTGGCTGAAAGATATCAGCTTTTCCGTTCTAGGGGCCCGGTTGGATTTCGGGTACAATCCAATCCGGCCAGACTCCGACTGCATCCAAAACTCGGGCGGAGTATGTCAAAAGTTCCGTCTCATCAAGAGGAAGTCAACGAAACAGACGGCGCGTCAATCGGACGCCCGGTCTGTGAGTTATTGGCTTTTTCGTTCCAGGGGCCCGGTTGGTTTCGTGTACGAACCGACCCGACCGCACTCCGTCGGCATCCAAACCTCGAGCAGAGTAAGCCAAAAGTTCCGTCTCACTGAGAGGAATTCAACAAAGCTGACGGTACGTCATTCGGACGTCCGGAGCTCAAGATATGTGAATTTGACCGAAATGGTTCGAAAACGGGGGGGTCCGGGTCCGGGCCGACCCGGCCCGACCCCCCCTGGGTCGGCCCGAACCGGGTCCGACCCGGTTGGCCCGGCCCCGCCCGGCCAGGGCCGGTCCGGCTCGGCTCGGCCGAGCGGCCTGACAACCCCGCGGCACCCGCGGGGTGTCGCGCTGGTCACCCGCGGGGTGCCGCCTGACAGCCCCGCGGCACCCGCGGGGTGTCGCGCTGGACACCCGCGGGGTGCCGCCTGACAACCCCGCGGCACCCGCGGGGTGTCGCGCTGGACACCCGCGGGGTGTCGCCAGACAACCCCGCGGCACCCGCGGGGTGTCGCGCTGGACACCCGCGGGGTGCCGCCTGACAACCCCGCGGCACCCGCGGGGTGTCGCGCTGGACACCCGCGGGGTGTCGCCAAACAACCCCGCGGCACCCGCGGGGTGCCACCCTGGACACCCGCGGGGTGTCGCCAGACAACCCCGCGGCACCCGCGGGGTGCCACCCTGGACACCCGCGGGGTGCCGCCGCCGCCGGCTTCCGCGGGCCACCGGAGACGCTCCGGTGGTCCGATTTGCTTCCCGTCAGCGCCTACGGTCATCCCGGGACCCGACCTTCACTGCGGAGGCCTCAAAATTAACTTGCGGCCTCGTTTGTCGTCGCCCGTCAATCTGCGCTCAAGAACAAAATAAAATTAATTTAATCTGCGGCCTCTTTGGCGCGGCGCGACGACGTCGCGTGCTTGATCGACTTCTCGGCGTGGCGCGAAGGCGTCTCGATCTTGTTTGATTTCGTTCCACAGCGCGGCGCGACGGCGCCGCTCAATAGTTGTCGTACGATTCCCGCGTGGTGCGACGGCACCACGCCATCTCGCTCCATCCGCAAGAAACAACAAGAATAAAGGAGGGGGGGGGGTTCGGCCGTGTTTGTGCGGCCCGACCCCCCTCGCATTAGATTGATAACAATCGGCCTTTCTAGAACGATAATCCATCACAATCTTTTTAAAAATAAATAAAAAGATTCGGAAACAAGGACCGACAAAAAAAAAGAACCTTCAAGATCGAAGGAAAGATCAACAACTTTAAAAAGGTTTAAAACCCCTACCTCAAGCGTTGTCGCTCGCGAGTTCGTCGCGGAAGAAACGTCGCTGGAGAAACGTCGTTGATTCCGTTGTCGTCGAGGTGCGTCCGAAGGGAGAACGTCGCTTGGAAAGGAACGATCATCGCGGAAGAAACGTCGTGGAAGAAGCGTCGTTGATTTCCGCGGTTTCGGCGTTCTTCGTCGGAGGCCGGCGTTCTTCGCGTTCTTCGCCGAAGAAGAACGCTCTCCTCCAAATTCTCCCCACGCCACAAGCTTCCACCCAAAATAAAATAAGAGTAATCTTATTTTATTAACGCACAAGCAACGATAAAAAAAAGAAACGAACAATTAATTCCAAGAATTAATTTACCAAAGAAACCGCCCAATTAATTGTACGAAAGAAACAGCCCAATTTAATGGTCTGTTAAGAAACTAAGAAACCGCGTCAGTTGACTTTCAGTTTCTTTGACGGGTTTTTACGGGTGCGTTTCTTAGCGGAATGAAACGGCAGGGCTCGTGCGGTCCCCACCTCACAAATATCCTACCAAGGGGGTAGGATATTTCTGGATAGCATCCTATCCAGTTCAACTCAGTTCAAGCCGCCTTTAAGTGGCTTCAAGTGGCTTCCAAGTGGCTTAAGCGAAATAAAATAAAGTTGTCGCAAAATTATTTTATTTCTTAAATTTAAGCCCGAAAATTAAAAACCACACCCGAGCAAACGCAACTCCAGAAGAGGCGTTTCTAAGCGAATACTGGCGCTGCGATTTCATCGGTGCCCTCAGAATTCGATTCCGGGCACCGGTTCAAAAGTTAGAAAAACCCGCTCGTCCGTTCACTGAACGTACCCGAGCCAAAACTTCGGAAAATGATTCCGGGCACACCGGGCCTCGGAATCAGGTGCCGTCAGAAACTGCGTTCTTGTAAAATTCCAAAGAAAATTAAGAAAAAAAATTCCTTGAAATTTATGGGTCTTTACATTACTCCCACCACAGGGCTTTACGTCCCCGTAAAGCTTCACCACAGACTTAGGGAAACAAAGCGGTACTGAGCACGCATCTGAGCCTTCCTCTCCCATGTGCTCTCCTGGAGGTTCCCGCGCTGCCAAAGAAAGTGCACAAGAGGAATCGACCATCCTCCTAGGATCCGCTCCTGTCGATCGTCGATCCCCACAGGAACCTCCGTATAAGACACTCATCGCCACCGTCTAGCTCCTCATGGTCGATGATATGCGAAGGGGTCGAGCACGTATCTCCTCAGTTGGGATACGTGGAAAACGTCGTGCACCTAGTGCAACTGAAGTGGTAGGGTCAAGCGGTAAACCTCCTCGCCTACCCTGTTAAAGACCAGAAGGTCCGTCGAACATCGTAAGTAACTTGCCTCCCAGGCCACATCTCCGTAAACCTTGTCGAGGTGAGACCCGTAAGAAGACGTGGTCGTCATCCTCGAACTCCAGAGGTCTCCATTTCTGTTAGAACTGAAACTCAAAACGACTGCTGCTATGAGGGTAAGGTTGACCGACTCAAGAGTGATCGGTCGCACCCTCGTGTGCAAGAGTTACCCTGCACTGCCTGGGGTTTCCTTTTTTCGCCGACCAAGGAAAACCCATCCCAACGTTTGCCTAAAACCGTCAATTTGAGTATGAACAGTTATTGCCCATTCCATACTCAAACTAACGTCGTAAGGCCTCGATGCTGCCACCAAGAGATTCCAACCAGAACTCTCGCCTCGAGGGTCTGACCACACCGTCGGCGTAAGTGTGATTATCGAGTCTCCTCCCAAGGTATCTCCAGACGTGAGGGTCAAGTCCACGGCTTACCGGAAACTCTAGGTCTGGAACAAGATTTGTGGAAGTGAGGAATGATTCATATCGACGTCTGTTACTACAACATCTAGTAGTGGACATAGACTGTCCCTTGAATCATTTCTAGAGCCATTGGGTCACACTCCTTGACCGCATGCAGCCGCACTCTTCCTCCGCCCTCCAGCTCCCTGAGCCTGGCGGGAAAAACTAAGGCGGGTGGTTGTAGCATGTTAGGATGTACACCACCTCATGCTGCTCACCTAGCAGTTCCTCCACGTCTGCTGCTTTGTAGACTCATCTCTCCTTTAAGCTTCCTCTTCTTGAAACATTTAACACGCCCGAGTCCCTAAGACTGGCACCGGTTTCCTGTTTCTTACTGCATTGTGCAGTCTTCATCCGCTCCTGGATGAACTGCACCTCCTTTGCATATGATCTGGAAGAGCTGCTAAAATTTCTCCTTTGCCGAAAAGAGAAACCTGGTCTCATCCCCTCTCTAGATGAACCACGCCCATTGCCTAATACAATCAATCCTGACATAAGGATGCATTCATGCCATGGATGACGTCGTAAGGCCTCGACGTAACTACTAAGAGATCCAACTGTCACTCTCGCCTCCAAGGGTCGAGTCACACTGTCGGCATCAGTGTGAGGTCACTGGGTCTGCTCCAGTTGAAATCTCGAAAGTGAGGGTCAAGTCAACAGTTTAACTGGGACCACTCAGTAACATCACAAAAGAGGACAGGAAGGCAAACATCACAAGAGATAAGTGTCTTCTTTATTATTGCAGCTCATAATACAAAGACACGAATACAACATCAAACATGGAACTAGAAGTACAAGAGACGTATCCACTAGTTCCGCTCCTGTCCACCTGCTCCAAGAGTTCTACTGTTGCTCAAGCATTTGTCGCTGCCTCTATCTCGGTGGCTCCCCCAAAGCCTGCGGATCGGGAGTCGGACAGTCACGTGCCAGATGACCCTTTCCGCGGCATGAGTAACACAACCTGCTCCTTTCACGGCTAGCTCTGTTCCCACTCCGGGTGCCCTGCACCACCGGTCCTAAAACCCGAGATCGCCCAACTGCTGGTCTGGCCTTTCTGGGCCTCTGCATCATCTGTCTACTGCCCACAGATGACTCGGATTCTGATCGAAAAACACGTGGAAAAGGCAGCAGCTCCTGATCACGCTCGGGGTGTAGAGCTACTGGCACAAACTCCACCCTGAAGAAGGTCTCAAAGTCTTCCCATGTGAAAGCCATTCCATCGCAAAACTGGAACAAGTGGCTCCACCACCTGCCTGCTGCTGCCTGAAGAAGGCTGGCAGCAAAGGTCACCATGAAGTCCGATGGCGTCCCCACTAGCCTGAAGACTCCCACCACAGCCTCCAGCCAATCCTCAGCCGCCTGCGGGTCCGTCTCTCCCCTGAACCTGGGTGGCCTCTGGCGCTGGAACTCATGCAGCGCACTCAAGCGTCGTGCATCGCCTACTGCTGGGGCTGGTGCCATCGGTGGCCCAACGTATGGTAGTACCACTGGCGCCTCCGCTGGTGCCTCAACTGCAAGAGGGCCCTGTACCGAAGCCTCGTCACTCGACAGGCTGTCAGCACACACACCCCTCTGGGCTCTAGTTGGTCGTCCGAAAAAAGGCATACTGAAGGAAACAACGTAACACGGTCAAACGATTAAACCTGGTGAGCTGGCCTGGTTTGAGCTGACATTTTTAAACTTTGGAAACACACACGCAATCAGTGTTTCCGTGCACAAAGTCGGAATTCAGTTGTCAGGGTCCTGGTGTATGGATACGTCGGCCGCCCGCACCAACACTGGACTCCCTGAACTGAAAACCATACTCGGTACTCTTAACACTATTGCTTCACAGAAAAGGAAACATCAGAGTCTACGGTAGAACCGACCACCTCTGATACCAATCTGTCACGACCCGACCTCGGGGCCCGTGCCGTGACTACCCCAAGCCCGCCTTCCATAGGCCAGGGGTTGGCGACTAGCACCAATGACGTAAATCCCGATAACTGGGAAGGCATTGCCATTACAAAAGAAAACAAACACCACAGAGTAAGCAAGCGGAAAAGTAAACACAAGCGAAGAAAAGTAAAAGGGCCGGAAATACAAGCCCAACTGTAAAGTACAACTCGAAAGGGAAAAACAGCAGCTAGAAGAACGAAGCGGCTCCTGGGTCGTCCTCCTCGATTCCTACCTGAAGGGTAGGTACAGATGGCTCAGCTCCTGGATCGTCCACCACGGATCCTACCTGAAGGGTAGGTACAGATAGCTCCTCTACTCCTCGGGTCCTGTCGTCTACTCCGGGTACGTCCGCCCAGTGGTCCTCCTCCGGGTACCGACCTGCTCCGCAAGCCTCAACTGCGATCTGCGCTGTTCGTCGTCTGCAACCAACACAACGAAGTGCGGGCATAGCCCGTGCAGGGGTGAGTATAAGCTACTCAGTAGGGACCCCGAGACCCTTAAGGTCTCACTAAATCCAACATGGATATCCACAAAGTAAATACAGCAATCACGAAGTAACATCAGACTCTACTTAGGTATATGCCCATACATATACCTAAGTCATCAAGTAACCCATCCAATCACAAGGATACACAAAAATCATGAAATCAACGGATAACCATCACCTAGGTATATGCCCATACATATACCTAAGTTATCAAGCAACCCATCTCAATCATGAGGAAACGCAAAGATTCATTGACTCAGCTCAAACCAGGATTTTCATTATCGAAACCGTAACTGCTGAAGAGCTCCGTCTCTGGAGTGTACAGTGGTCCTGTCACAACTCCGAGGTACTTCTCACTAACCTAAGACTGCTGAGGTACTCCTCCTGTCGAGTACTGCGGGTTTGCGGCCAACTACCGGGCGCTCCGTCCGCTGAGGGTCTGTCGCCAAATACCGGGCGCTCACCCAAATAGCATACTGAGGTAATCCTCCTGTCGAGTACCGCGGGTTTGCTGCCAACTACCAGGCGCTCCGTCCGCAGTGGGTCTGCCGCCAAATACCGGGCGCTCCGTCCACTGGTCTAGTCGACTCACTCCAAGTCGAGTCGGTCAAGCAGTCGTCAGGTCTCAGTCGGCTACACGGTCTCCGTACTCTGCACGCTCGTCTCCGGGAGGGTCCGCTCCACGAGCTACTGGTCGATACTCCAAGTATCACAAAGTCCCACAAAGAAGTGTCTCAAAGGACCGCCTCATCATAGGGGTCTCAACGCAACAGACGGCGCGTCAATCGGACGCCCGGTCTGTGAGTTATTAGCCTTTTCGTCCCGGGGGCCTGGTTGGTTTCGTGAGCAAACCAAACCCGGCCATATCTCAACTGTACCCCGAACTCTCATAGGGTAAGCACATAGGGACCGTTTCTCAACGTGATCACCAACGCCGCTGACGGTTCGTCGAACGGACGTCCTGGCTGAAAGATATCAGCTTTTCCGTTCTAGGGGCCCGGTTGGATTTCGGGTACAATCCAATCCGGCCATACTCCGACTGCATCCAAAACTCGGACGGAGTATGTAAAAAGTTCCGTCTCATCAAGAGGAAGTCAACGAAACAGACGGCGCGTCAATCGGACGCCCGGTCTGTGAGTTATTGGCTTTTTCGTTCCAGGGGCCCGGTTGGTTTCGTGTACGAACCGACCCAACCACACTCCGTCGGCATCCAAACCTCGAGCAGAGTAAGCCAAAAGTTCCGTCTCACTGAGAGGAATTCAACAAAGCTGACGGTACGTCATTCGGACGTCCGGAGCTCAAGATATGTGAATTTGACCGAAATGGTTCGAAAACGGGGGGGGTCCGGGTCCGGGCCGACCCGGCCCGACCCCCCCTGGGTCGGCCCGAACCGGGTCCGACCCGGTTGGCCCGGCCCCGCCCGGCCAGGGCCGGTCCGGCTCGGCTCGGCCGAGCGGCCTGACAACCCCGCGGCACCCGCGGGGTGTCGCGCTGGACACCCGCGGGGTGCCGCCTGACAGCCCCGCGGCACCCGCGGGGTGCCGCCTGACAACCCCGCGGCACCCGCGGGGTGTCGCGCTGGACACCCGCGGGGTGTCGCGCTGGACACCCGCAGGGTGTCGCCAGACAACCCCGCGGCACCCGCGGGGTGTCGCGCTGGACACCCGCGGGGTGTCGCCAGACAACCCCGCGGCACCCGCGGGGTGTCGCGCTGGACACCCGCGGGGTGCCGCCTGACAACCCCGCGGCACCTGCGGGGTGTCGCGCTGGACACCCGCGGGGTGTCACCAGACAACCCCGCGGCACCCGCGGGGTGCCACCCTGGACACCCGCGGGGTGCCACCCTGGACACCCGCGGGGTGCCGCCGCCGCCGGCTTCCGCGGGACACCGGAGACGCTCCGGTGGTCCGATTTGCTTCCCGTCAGCGCCTACGGTCATCCCGGGACCCGACCTTCACTGCGGAGGCCTCAAAATTAACTTGCGGCCTCGTTTGTCGTCGCCCGTCAATCTGCGCTCAAGAACAAAATAAAATTAATTTAATCTGCGGCCTCTTTGGCGCGGCGCGACGACGTCGCGTGCTTGATCGACTTCTCGGCGTGGCGCGAAGGCGTCTCGATCTTGTTTGATTTCGTTCCACAGCGCGGCGCGACGGCGCCGCTCAATAGTTGCCGTACAATTCCCGCGTGGTGCGACGGCACCACGCCATCTCGCTCCATCCGCAAGAAACAACAAGAATAAAGGAGGGGGGGTTCGGCCGTGTTTGTGCGGCCCGACCCCCCTCGCATTAGATTGATAACAATCGGCCTTTCTAGAACGATAATCCATCACAATCTTTTTAAAAATAAATAAAAAGATTCGGAAACAAGGACCGACAAAAAAAAAGAACCTTCAAGATCGAAGGAAAGATCAACAACTTTAAAAAGGTTTAAAACCCCTACCTCAAGCGTTGTCGCTCGCGAGTTCGTCGCGGAAGAGGACGATCGTCGCGGAAGAAACGTCGCTGGAGAAACGTCGTTGATTCCGTTGTCGTCGAGGTGCGTCCGAAGGGAGAACGTCGCTTGGAAAGGAACGATCGTCGCGGAAGAAACGTCGCGGAAGAAGCGTCGTTGATTTCCGCGGTTTCGGCGTTCTTCGCCGGAGGCCGGCGTTCTTCGTGTTCTTCGCCGAAGAAGAACGCTCTCCTCCAAATTCTCCCCACGCCACAAGCTTCCACCCAAAATAAAATAAGAGTAATCTTATTTTATTAATGCACAAGCAACGATAAAAAAAAAGAAACGAACAATTAATTCCAAGAATTAATTTACCAAAGAAACCGCCCAATTAATTGGACGAAAGAAACAGCCCAATTTAATGGTCTGTTAAGAAACTAAGAAACTGCGTCAGTTGACTTTCAGTTTCTTTGACGGGTTTTTATGGGTGCGTTTCTTAGCGGAATGAAACGGCAGGGCTCGTGCGGTCCCCACCTCACAAATATCCTACCAAGGGGGTAGGATATTTCTGGATAGCATCCTATCCAGTTCAACTCAGTTCAAGCCGCCTTTAAGTGGCTTCAAGTGGCTTCCAAGTGGCTTAAGCGAAATAAAATAAAGTTGTCGCAAAATTATTTTATTTCTTAAATTTAAGCCCGAAAATTAAAAACCACACCCGAGCAAACGCAACTCCGGAAGAGGCGTTTCTAAGCGAATACTGGCGATGCGATTTCATCGGTGCCCTCAGAATTCGATTCCGGGCACCGGTTCAAAAGTTAGAAAAACCCGCTCGTCCGTTCACTGAACGTACCCGAGCCAAAACTTCGGAAAATGATTCCGGGCACACCGGGCCTCAGAATCAGGTGCCGTCAGAAACTGCGTTCTTGTAAAATTCCAAAGAAAATTAAGAAAAAAATTTCCTTGAAATTTATGGGTCTTTACACATTTTTACACCAATTCGGCACACAATGTGGAGGGTATTACTCAAAGTGTGTGTTTTTAATATAGAAGTTCCATTCATGTTTAAAACACAAATCAAATATCCAAGACCAATAAAATGATCCTAGATTGTTTTTGAACTTTTGGGAAATGATCCAAAATTCATTTTTAATGTGTTGTAATCAACAAAACATCAATCATACTCATGATCTTGTCGATATGACTTATAGTGCTTGTTTTAAATATAAAAGTGTCATTTTTAGATTAAAATGAGAATCACATATCCAATACTAATAAAAAATTTCATATTGATTTAAAAGTTAAACAAATGATCCATAATTCATTTTGTACAAGTAGGAATTAGCCATAAATCAATCTGTCACATAATGTGGGAGATATGATTGAAAGTTAATGTTTTCAATATAAGAGTTCCATTTTAGTTTAAAAAAATTTCATAGGGAAAATAATTAGAAAATGATTTTATATTATTTTCAAACATTAGGAAGAAATCCAAAATTAATTTTTAACATGTAGGAATTGACCACAAATCATTATAAAACATCATGTGGTTAGTATGACTCAAAGTGCATGTTTTCATTATAAAAATATATTTTAGTCCGAAACATGTGTCATATAGACAAAACCAAGTAAACAAGATCATATTATTTTAAATCTTTATGAAAACCATGCATAGTACCTTTTTGAATTTTAAGAATTAACATCATATCAATATAACACATGAGGTGACTAATATGAATAAAAGTGTGTGTTTTAATATACAAGTTACATTTCAATATTAAATGCATTCCATTAGCCAAAAATACGAAAAAGAGATCATATTTGTTTTCAAAAAAAGTAAAACTATCCACATTTCATTTTTATATGTATTAATTGAACACACAACAATATGAAACACAATGTGTCTTATATGACTTTAAGTGGATATTTTAAATTTTAAATTATCATTTTAGTTTAAAACACATGTCACTAGACAAAACTGAGAAAACGAGTTAAGATTATTTTCAAACTTTATTACCACAATTGATAATATATTTGTGATGTTTATGAATTTTCCTCTTATCAATCAGATATGGGATGTGGTTTTTATGACTCTAAGTTCATGTGTTTTATATAAATGTGTAATTTTATTTTAAAAAACAAATCACGTAACAAAAATAGAGAAAATGATCTCATATTATTCTCAAACATTAGGAAAATAATCCATAATTTTTTTGTGATGTGTAGAAAGTTACCAAAGATTAATGAATCTCATGATGTGAACTGTATGAATCAAAGTGTGTGTTTTCAATATAAAAGTTCCATTTATTTTTAAAACGTGTTTCACATAGACATAACGAAGAAAATGAGCTTGATTTTTTTTTCAAACAATAGAAAAATGATCCACAAATCAACTATGATAAGTAGTAATTAACTACACAATAATCTAACAAACGATGTGGTCAATATGGTTCGAAGTGTGTGTTTTCAAAATACAACATTGTTTATAATAATATAATTAATAGTTTTTATGTTAATTTAATTAATATATATATATATATTAGTTAACAATATAGTTTATCATATTGGGATTATATACCATTATTTTTTTTATTTTTTTATTTACTGTTACTTAAATAAACACTGGTTTTATTGAAAAGAAAAGCTTTTGAAACGAGGTTGATCATTAGAAAATGTCTGCTATAAGAGTTTCAATTTTTTATATGGGTTGTAATTTTTTTTAATAACTATGAATATAACAAAAATTTAACTATTTTATGATATAAAAATTTAATTGAAATGATAGTTCAATGTAATATTTTCATTCCAATGCAGTTTTATATACATTTCAATTCTTATTTATGTATTGTAATGGACATTATAGTTATAGGGATAATACATGGATACTGTAGGGATGCTGATTTGCAATAGATGATATCTCCTTTATCAACACTATAAAAATAAGTAATAAAAAACTATATCAGTTCTAGAAAGAAATCATTGTAATGGGGGCCTTTATCAGTCCTGATCAAGGCCACATTCTTGTAATGGCACTTAGATTGTCAACATTTTTTTACACTGAAAAGGCCCCATTCTAGCATTGTTAAAGGCCTCATCTATATTAGTGGTTCAATCATTGGTTCAAGAGGTAGTATAAGAATAAATTATTTTGAATAATAGGATTGATAAAATTGATGGAAAGACCACAATGATATTTTATATAGAGAAGTAAAAATAGTTTAATTAATTTCGAACCGCTTCCTTGAAATAGAATTTTTCAATACATGATTATAAAATCCGAAAAAAATATACATGAATTATATAGAAATTGGTAGAACAAAATTAAAATGAAAAGGATATTCTATATCGATTTAGATCCCCCTATCCAACTCCAATTTCCAATACCAATTCTTGAATATTTCCCATTAGTTCTATTCCATCTCTTTCTTTATGTATGGTTAGATCTATAATTGTCCCTGGTGTGAATAAAGAATTACCTATAATGTGAATCTCTTACCCCATTATAAAATGGAGTATCATATTAAGTATTATCGATAAAGCACACAGTCTTCTCCCAGGTCAAATAGTTGGTCTCCATGTAGTGTGGGTTACTACGGTTCATATTCTCTATGGTGACTGGCTTTGAAAGAATATATATATATATATAACCACATATAGTTCATTAGTTAACTATTTTAACATAACTAGAAGTTCCCTTTTGAATTCCAAGAACACCCATGGGTTCTTAATACATGTCTTGTATTCCCCATTATGATTTAGGAACTTCTCAGTGACTCTTTCTCAATATTGAATTTATCTTCCTTTTTATTTTTAAAAGGATTGAGAATTTAGGGCTTCATGTTTTTTAAATCCTTACACACCTTGACATGGATCACATCATTACATTAATAGGACATGACCTTTATGCATCCTCATAAACGAGGCATGAACCTAATATAGCACCTTAATAATAGGGTTAACTTGACCTTAGTATCTCGACATAGGTTATTGAATATTACAATACCTTTATATAGTAGGGATACCATTATGTGGGTGTTAAACTTTAGACATACCCTTCTATAACCTTTTGAACCACAAACTGACAATTAGATAGCTTTATAGATTCATGACTGACCCTTATGCACATATTCTAAAGTATAGGATGACCTTTATGTGACATGTAATTACTTTACCCACACATCGATTTTGATTCACCATAACATGAGCTAATCTTTGTAACAATTTCATCACTAAAATCACGTTATTATTCAAGATCTACTACAATATCTCAATCATAATATACTAGTAGATACTTATAGTCAATTCGTTGAGCATGTTTTGGGTATTAATCTCCTAGACTCATGTTTCAACATTTGAGAACTCGATACCCCCATATACTTTGATATAAATGAAACTTGTAAATATAATACTCACTAGTAAACTCGAATATGTTTCCACTTGTTTCAAATCATCATCTTGATTTTAATTAGAGTGAGAACCATCTCGATCAATTTTTATTATTCAGTATTATTTTCTATATCCTCAATTCAATTCATCCATTTATTTTGTTTTTTGGAACCATTTTCTTATCCCTTAAAATATTATTAACTCAAGATCAAATTTTATAATCAAATATCAGTTTACTTCATATATTTTAATGGAAACTATCCATTTTGACTCTGGTTAAGATTATGAAGATTTTGAAAAGTGTGAGTGAAGTATCATGGAAAAACCAGAAGTCATGAAAAAATGGTAGATGAATAATTCAAATAAACATGCTACATGTCAAATGGAATAGAAATGAATTCATATTAAAATATTGTAAAAATTCATATTAAATTAAGAAGAGTTATGAAATTAAGAGTCTTAAAATGATTGGAAAGTCATAAAAATGGGAATTTTCTAATTGTTCATGAAATTTCTAAACACCACATAATATTTTATCCAATAAAATATATTTAACATTTATCCATGCATTATTGAAAAAATAAATTCTTAACTCCAAATTAATAAAATTTGTATAAAAATTATATTTCAAAGATTATGTAACAAAAAAAATAAAACTTTTATGATCCTAATATTAAGATAAAATAAACCAAATAATAATATAATAAATTTTACAATTAAAGCTCATAATTTCATCGATATATGCAAATAATAACTATTTCATTGCAGATTATCCTATATTCAAAAAATCTCATTTAAATCACTATTTAAAATTAAAAACTCAATTATTTCTCAAAAGAGATGTGGAAAACATGCATGAATTCAAAGACACATAATTTATAAAATTATCTTCCATTTAATTATTTGTTTATAAAAATTAAATGCAATCAATTGAATTTATTCTCCCAAAAAACAACATAGTATCCTACCTCAAAGGGAATTTTAAAATAAAAATTTCTAAAATTTAATTTTTTTAAAAGATATAATAATTTAAAAATCATTCAATTCATACCATAGGATCTATTAAATCCTAACTCTCTATATAATAGAAAAAAATTTGTTTCTAATTATGATTGATTTAACGGAATTTTTTTATGGATTTGGGTATGTGGGTTTGACGTGAAAATATATGGCCTCAAAGTGGAGAAATTTATTTAAGAATTCAATTAGTGACTAATAATTCAAAAATAATTAATTTTCTCCATTAAAGGTAACCAAATAATAATCACCATATTCAATTTCCTATTTTTAATGGTAAATCCAAAAATTCATATCAAATAAAGTATAATGAAAGTTTTCACAACTTATTTTTTTTAATTATTATATATATATATATATATTCTTTTCACATTTTAATAGAATGAGATATGGAAAAAATTTATTGAATGAGTAACGACTCAAATATTTTATTTTTTATTAGGTTTATTAATTATGA
Organism: Viscum album; assembly: GCA_963277665.1. Lineage (NCBI taxonomy): Eukaryota > Viridiplantae > Streptophyta > Magnoliopsida > Santalales > Viscaceae > Viscum > Viscum album. Next base: position 1,804,549,699 of record OY728128.1, on the reverse strand, counting down.
AAATGAGAATAATATATAATTTAACAGCAACCTCATTTTTCTACATTTTTACTTTTTTTAAGTGAAGTAAAATGAATTAAAATGAAATATAAATAACATATGGACCTTATATAAGATGGTATCCAACCCCAAAATTCTAGAAAAAATGTATCTTATCCTCATGATAATACCGAATGACCTAAATTCTACCACATGCATAACAATATATGATCGCGAAATGTATACAAGTGTAAAGTTTGGTAGGAAAATGCTATTTTAACAAGGATAACCTACAAGGACTTTTACATTTTATGGGGGATTATCTAGGATTATTATAAGTCCATTTATGAATGTTAAATAATATTAGGATCTCAATATAAAATAAAAACCTCAACCACCCTAGAAAAGTTCATTATTCTCAAATTTTTTGATAAAGAAAAAAAAACAAGTTCAATATGAAATTTTTAAGTTTTATTAAGAAAATAAGGTACTAGAAAGAGTATGAAAAAAATTATTTTATAGAATTTATAAGGTTAGGTAGAATAAATAGTTATCAATGATAATGAAGAAGGAGTTTCAAAAAATAAATAATCTACTTAAAATTTTTCAAAATCAAAAGTATAGAAAATTATTCCATATCAACATTCATTAGAAACCAGTTCTAAAAAAATCATGGTATTTCCATCACCATTGAATCAAGTATTCAAAATGGTTTTAGATATTACATTTAATATCATATTTAATCTAAAAAATGATAAAAAAAATTAAAACACAATAATTTATTTTTGTTTTTTGATATATTGTTTTGGTTTTTTTGAAAAATAATGTTTTATTTCCTTATGTATTCCTTCCCCACACCTAAAATTTATAATGTTTTCAATGTTATAATAATTTTTTTTAAAAATAACAAGTAAATAATGGAAGATAAATGGTAAAACCTATAATGTGGTGTTGTAAGTGGTATTATTTAGCTATATTTCCTTCAACTGATGCTTTGTAAAATCCTTATAGTTATATTTATATCATTTCACTTTACTAATAATAATTTTCTCACTTTTCTCATGAAAATTATATATTTCTCCAAAATGATAATCATTAGTAATAGTATAGGGATTGAGAAATTATTAATGGATATTTCTTATGAGGATCTTCAACATGGACTTATAAATAAGGACTTTATCACTGATATGAAACTTCCACTAATGCATCATCCCATCATGGATAGATTTTTTCTTATTTTTTTATAAAAAGGAGTTATCATATGCATCATTCTAAATTTATTTCAACTCATCAATAGATAATTTCCTATACTCACTTGTATATGATATATTCATGTTAAATTGTTAAATATCCCAATATGGATAGTGATATACCTCCATTGGGATGTGAAAATACATTCAAAATACAATCCTATAAGATGAAATTTGTATTGGGGTTTTCAAAGCTATATGGAATACTGAAGGTCCATCGTATATATGAAAAATACAATCTTTTCTTCTAGTCTATAACATTTTTATATGATTTTTCAGCCACACAATTTTAAATTGTAGCTTTCACATTATTTTAGGGGTGAAATTTAGAGGATACTTTAAGAATACCCCAATAATTATAGACTTAGGTATTTATGTATAGATTATTGAAATAGGATCTCTAATAAATAATGAAAAACCATAGTAAGACGAAGCTTCTAAAAAAATAAGATCTCTAAAATTTGACACCCACTCTAGGGTCATCAATCCTAGTATCCTATTCTTACACCTTTTTAAGTATAATAATCCACACACAATATGACATACATCATGAAAAGGGAATTTTAGAAGGTCTCAATAATGTTTATGCATAATTTATAAAATCTATCACAAAAAAACCTGGGTTATTGGGGCTGTTTCATTCATCATAGAGATATAACTTATAAAATGAAATATTATATATAATTTACAAAATTTATGGGAATATTAATTAATTATTTTCCATAAAAGTTTAAAGAAAAGAATATTTTGAGATCTATATCGAAAAAAATAGTGCCGCCACAATCTAGAGTGTGCTAGAATCTCAAAATAGATGTGAAATAATGGTTGGGGAACCACCAATAAATAACCTTGTTATTTAAAAATTTCTACAAGTATTGTTCATCTAAAACATACTATTTATAATCATGTTCAGGTCTCTAGGATTTTTTAGTGATAAAATCAGTGGGGACTATAGATGCCACCAAAAAATTAATATTTATATACTAAGGGTTATGTTTCCCAACATCACTGAGGTTCTCATTAGGTAAAAACTCTCCAATGGAGAAATATGAGTCAACATGGTTGTCTAAGGGTGGGTAAATGAAACCATTGTGGTTATCTACCACATTTTAAACACCCATGTCATCTCAAATATCTTGGTCAAACTCTTAGAGTAGGAGAATATGCTTTATAAGGTGGGTCATAGCCTTGGGATTCTATATAAGAAACCAAAAGGAAATACGATCATATAACACAATTAATTTTGAGCAAATTTTATTTGAATAAAAATTTTCACTGAAAAAATAATATAAATAAGTTTTTTTTTAGTGGTTGGGAATTTTTATAGTGTAGGGCCAAGGGTATACATAGAATAAAAAATGGAAAAAGTATCATTATACATAAGAAAAACATTAACATAAATGTTATTCAATTTTTTTGGAACAATCCTTATTATTACATATTATGTAATCTCAAAGAATGTAATCTTCTCGGGACATGCATCAAATAAAGGGGGTGCACATAATGCCTAGGGAGGAATAAACAATGAAAACACATTGCATGTGAGAAAGATACATAAATAAAGGATGATAATATAAATATAAGGCCTATAATAATATAACTAACATGAATAATAACATGGAAATTTGGATATAATATAATAATAGTGCATCTATAAGTATATCACCAAGGTCTATCGCTAAGGTATCATAAATCTTAATTATTGAGGTTATTCACCAAGTTACTATTAGAATCTAATATCCAGAGATTAATTATTTATCCAAAGAATTGTATTTATATCATGGGAAACACTTTATATGTCTTAAAACATGTGATATAAATTTAATATAAAGAAAATCTTTTCATTAATAACCCATAGAAATAAATAACTGGTTTCATATCAAAATCATTCTGTATAAAGTGTTTAATGACATCAACATAACATCATTTTTAACCCATGAAAATTTAATATATATTTAAAATATTTAAATACTAGAATAAATAAAATATTTTTATATATATGTGATTATACATGGAAATTTAATGGGTTTGGGTATTCACAATATGAGAATAGTTCATGAATAAGATAAAACTTCCTGAAATGATTTCGGTAGACTAATGGTATTCAATATGGATTATGGGAGAAATATAATGAGATATAATGGAGTTATATAATTGGTAAAAAATAATTTTTTAATTATTAATAATATAAAATTTTGTTCAAAATAAATAATTTTTATCATTATTAAGTCTCATAAAAAAGAATCACTTGAATGAAGGAGAATGGTGGGAATTTCCCTTACTAAATTTCAAAATTGTAATTATATACAATGGGGATTATATAAAATGAATAAGGGGAGAGAAATAAGGCCTAAAATTGATAAAAAACAACTTTGGAAGTGTAGGTAATATTAGAAATATGTAAATAAATTATCTTTACAATTATAATATAGACAATAAAAGAAGTACGTGAAAGGGAAATAAGAGGAGGATAAATCCATTACTTTGGAGAGTTCCTTACTAAATCATGGAGTGACAAGACATTGGACCTATGATATAAATTGGGAACACCGTGGAGGGTTTTTACAGAGGGTAAATTGGTAGAATATACTATATTAATAATTTTGAGTGTAATTGATTGGGGAAAGGGTGGTATTTATACATGAGGAGGGGTGGGTTTGAAGTGATTAATAATTATATATTTTACAATATAAGAAAATAAATTGTGATAATAATAATGTAAAACAATCTTTATAGATTATTTAAGAGTGGGAGAGGTTGTTTGGATGTTTAATCCCTCCATAAAAAAAACTGTACATTCCAAACACAATTAAAGCACACAAATCAAAAATAATTTTTATCTTTAAAATTAATATTTTTGATTCAAAATGAAAGGTTTAAATTTTATTAATTACAATTATCATTTATCAAAAAAATTATATGATTATTAAATTATTTTCTAATTAAATAAAATTTTTCATAGATTTTTAGTCCAGTTGACAAAATAATGATGTCATAAAATTACAGTGATTTTTAAAGTGAGAATTTTCACCTTTTCACTAAAAATTATTCTTTGTCTGAAAATTTGAAAAATATAATCCCAAGATAACTTTAATGTGATGATTCCAAAAATGAATTTTATTTAAATAAATAAAACTCTATGTAAGATAATTTTTATTTTTTAAAAAATCATTATTTTAATTAATATTAAAATTTTAATAGAAAAATCAACATTTAGACCATTATAAAAATTTACTTTGGGATTAATTAAAATATGTTATAATTAAGATTTAATTTTATTAGATTTTTATATTAAATAAAATATTACTTAATACTTCTATATAAATAATATTTTAATATAATGTGATTTATATTCCTAAAAAAACAATAGATTTTGATTATATCATTAAATAATCCCAACAATCATTTAAAATGCATCAACATAACCAAAAAATAACTGGAAACTACTTTATTGACTAATGATATTAATTTATATCAACTATATTAATTGAAAAACATTAATATAGTTGATAACAATTAACTATGAATACACAATAAATCTTACGCTTTACCATTCAGTTCAATTTTATCAACGTTTTATATCGTCTCTTGAATGAATATCGTACTACTAAGTCTCTCTTTTTTTCTGTAGTGTTATTCAAGAGAGGAATGATTCTAGGGGATCAATACGACCCAAATTTTTTACTTAACTTTTTTTATTCTCTATTAGTCTTACAATTTTAATATTTTGATCAATAATAGTAATTTTGTAGACTGAATCTAATGTTCTTATGTAAAGGAATAATGTTTTTTTATTTTTCTAGTATGTGTTTTCTATCATTTTTCATATTAATAGTTGTAAATTTTCATTTCAACCTATTATTTAATAATTTCTCATGAAATATAAAATCTGTTATATGTTCTTTTATTTTAAAAAACCATAAATGTTATTGGGATGAAAGAGATCCATTAATATAAGAATAACATTTTTTGGGTTGTCACATTCTGCCCCCCTTAAAAAAAATTTCTACAAAACATATGTCTAAGATAAAATTGTTTGGTATACCTCAATATTATTTTCAAATTATTTACAAACCTCATAAATGTTTTATAGTGTTTTATCTTGATAAATAAATGATTCTTAACATGAAATTGTAAAGGGGAGTTCAATACTTTGGGTTTTATAACTATTTGAATCTAGGATCATATACTTTAACCTTTTATTTCATTAAATAAAATATCTTACACTTTTTATAAATCATTTCTTATCAGAATATAAAAAGATTATGATAACCAAATAATATCCCTCAGACTACAAAACTAGGTGTAAAAAAGGCACATTTTCATACACCAATTCCCAATCGAGTTTAGGTTAATATGGTGTTTTCAGGTGTTACCGGTAGGTACATCTATACCAGAGCCACATCCACTTGTTTTATCCATACATGGATCTATTTTATTGGAAAACACATAATTAATAATCACAACAACACTAGTATGTTTTTATTATAATTTAAATTATCCATAGGGTTTTTAATAATTTATTATGAATCCAAATTTCCACCAAAAACTAAACCATATTTTGATACTAACTATTGTGAACCACCTTTTTATTAAAAAAATATTTCATTTCATTATAAGACATTTAACAATTCAAGAGATTTTTGGGTTTAGTTTCTTCGAAATTAGGTACATATTACATTAATTAAATAATTATAACATAAAAATAAACATTATTAAATACTTTTGGGATACTCCTTGTTATTACAGCCCAAGGAATCTCACTGCAGGTAATATCTTAGAGACAAAAATCAAAGAAATGGGTGTGAATAAAGGCTATTAAAGGAATAAATAATGGAAACACATACCATGTGAGAAATAGGCATATAAATAAGGCAAAATCATATGAATATGAGAAATATCATAATAAAAATAACATGAATCATAAAAATTAAATTTTGATACAACATAAAATTAATAATTTCATAATAATATCACTAAGGCCTATCCCCAAGCTGTCATAAATCCTACATACCATGGTTATTAACTAGTGTATTATAAGAATGTAATATTTAGAGATTAGTTATGTACACTATACAATAGATCACTACTATATAACAAAATATATATTTATTAAATCATTTGATCAATATTTAACATAAATTACAAAATTTAATCAATAACCCATAGAAATAAATAATGGGTTTAGAATCAAAATAACTGTGTAAAAAGTGCTTAAATTCTTGAACATAAATCCATTTTTAAACAATGAAAATTTAATATGGGTTTTATATAATTAAATATTAAAATTAATAAGATATTTTTACATCAAGGTGATTACCGAATGAAATAGAAGGCATTTGGGTATTGACAATATGAGAATATTTCATGAATAAAGTGAAAAAAATCATGAAATGATTTTGACAATATAACGATATACAACATGGATTATGGGAAAAATATAATGAGAGAGAATTGTGGTCTATATTTTTTTTAAATAAATTATAGTATAGGGAAGATAAAATGTAAATAAAAATAAATAATATTTTACATTTATAATACTAACAAAAATGGGGCACTTGAATGAAAATAAAAAGAGGAGAATTCCCCGAACTAAATTTCGAAAGAACCATAAAATACATCATGGATGACTAAAAGGGAATAATTAGGGATAAATATGGTATCCCATTCATAAAATATAAATTGGTAAAAATAGTAATTATTAAAAGTTCATTTAAATAAATTATCTTGATAATTATAAGACACACTATAAAAGAAGCACTAAAATGGAAAGAAGAGGAAGAGAATCCCCTTACCTTGTAGAGTTACTTACTAATTAATGGGAGGGGAGAATTAAGACCTTTGATACACCATGGTTACATCATTAATGGTATTTAGAGAGGATAAATTGGAATAAATTAATGGATTAACAATTATGAGTGGAGAGGAGTGGGGAAAGTGTGCCATTTATACATAAGGAGGTTGGGTTTTAAGTGATTAAATATTGGTTATTTTACTATATAAGACAACTAATTTTAACAAAAACAAATTAAAAACATATTTATGGAATAATAAATATATTTATAGGGTTTTGGGCGTTAAATACTTATCTATACCTTACTCACCACCCAATTAATGCACAGAAATAAAAAATACCTCTAAAATTCAATTTTTTTTCCAAAATGAATTTTATAAATTTATATATTAAAATTAATATTTTGAATAAAAATTTAATTATTAAATTAGTTTTTTATGAAATAAAATGTTTCAAAACTTTTTAGTCTTGATGACTTAGTAATGAAGTCATAAAATCACATTCATTTTTAAAGGGACAATTTTCACCTTTTCACTAAAAAGTCATCTTTGTCAGAAAATTATCAAGATATAATCATAAGATATTTTCGATATGATGAGTCCAAAAATTAAGTTTATTTATTAAAAATAATTCTCTATGTATAAGAATAATAATTTTATAGAAAATCATTATTTAATTAAAAATTTACTCCTTAATAAAAAAATTAACATTTGTACCATTATTGAAATTTCCTCTAAGATTCATTAAAATATATTATAATTTAGAAATAATTTTATAATATTATTAGATGAAAAAAATTATTTAATTCTTCCAAAAAATGAGATTTGAATAGAATATATTTTATAGTCTTTGGAAATATTTCAGTTTGATTATATCATTAAATTATCTCGATGATCATATAAAATGAATCTATATAATGAAAAAAATACTGACCAACTATTTTATTTACTATAGATAATAATTTTGAAAAAACATATTAGTTGAAAAACATAAAGGTAGTAGACCATATTTACCTATAAATACACCATAATTCTTTCACTTCTTCACTCCCTTCGATTCTATCAATGTTTTTTTCTCATTTCTAGAATAAATATTGTACTCTCTATTTCATTGATATATAAATATCTATAGGTGGAATTATTTTAGGGTATTGAGGGACCAAAATTTTTATATTTTAATTTATTTATTCATTATTAGTTTTCTAAATTTATTATTTGGATAAATAATAATAATTTTGTAGACGGAATATAGTGTTCTTAAATAAAGGAATAAAGTGTTGTTAGTTTTCAATTATATGTTATCTGTCATTTTTCTATTCCTGGATGAAAATTTTCTTCTCAACCTATGTTTTAAAAATTTATTATGAAATTTAAATTATTTTCTATGTTATTTTATTTTAAAACAAAATAAATTTTATTGGGATGAAAAATATCCATTAATAAAATAAGAACATTTTCATGTTGTTGCAAGAGGTGTCACACATGTGATATAAAAAAAGATTCCAACTAGGTGGTCAGATAGTGAGTGGTTATATGAGACACTATTTCTGTGAATTAATTGAATCTATTATGTTATCATAAATCATAAACTCATGATACTTTTTAAACAACTGATATAGGGTAAGTGAAATATAAATAAATTATTTAATTAATTAGTGGAAAAACCAACATAACCTTAGAAAAATGTACCTGATGAACAAATTTTAGATATAAAAGGGAGGAAATTATTTCATGTTTTGATTTATCCACTTGAATTTAATCACTCTAAATAGAATATGAAGATTTATCCCTCGCTCTACCATGAAATAAAATTTCTCATAATTTAATATGAGATATTTTGTAATGAAACAATATAATACATAACCTAGGTGTGATAAACAGTTATCAAATGAGGACCCATAAAATAAAAAATCATCCTTAAAAAAAATCCATTAAATTTATATGTTTACTCAAAATAATACCTAATATAAAATGATAAAAAGTACAAGGATCATTATAAATGAAAAATTTCATCCATATATATTAAATTCTTCTAACATGTAGGTAAATATTGAGTTTTATTGATCCTTTGGGTCTATAAGTATTCGAAAATAACCAAAATATCAATCTAGGAAACAATAATATGACTTGACATACAATATTTCTATAATTTGGTGAATGAAAGGTTGATAAAAGTGGTCCTTTATTGTGAATTTAATTATCCAATGGTAATTAATACAAACTCACCATCTATTTTTTCACACTTTTTGGAAATAATTCATTCCAATAGTTTTTCACTATTGTTATTTTAATTTTTGTTGTCACAATTTTTCAAAGGGCTAACCCACTTACTATCATATATAGGATAAATGATCCCAATAATAAGTAGTTTACTCACCTCTATTTTTACCAAAAAATGAGGGTTTTTTACCAACATTGATATTTATTTATAGGTTTATACACACCATAAAAAAATTTTACAGTACATGAAAAAATATAAGATAATCCCAAGAATATTTTCCCCTTTCTATTCTACCATCACTTTAAAATATCTCAAAAGATCTAACAGTTTTAATCCCTACTAAAGAGAGAGGTTATTGGAAATAATGATGTAATTTTTTTAATAACCTCAAGATGTACTTATTACATGTTAGTGAAAAGTGTTTTCAATTCTATGAACTATGGTTTTTGGATTAAGGTGAGGGATATAGGGGGAAGTGAGGTCAATAAGACTATATATCTTTTAATGTTAACTATTTATGTAAAGAGAATAAATGGAAAAAACATTTTTTGAATCATTAATGGACGTGGGTACATTAGAATAAACATAAAATTCGTTTAAAATAAAAAATCCCTCTTTAAAAAACCCATAAAATAATAAAAACATGAATTATAACCCAAATAATCAAAGAGTGATAAAGAGGAAGATGAATTAGAATTTGGATCTAAGAAAGATTTGTGTGTGTGTGTGTGTGTGTCATTGATGAGAACTTCAATTGAATAGATAAAATGTGTGGAGTTCTCCCCAATTAGATGTTTCATTGTATCAATTATATTGAAACCCTCCATTTCATTATTAAAATCAATGGACAATGTTCTATTGTGAATAATGATGATGGTATTTGTTGGAGTAGTACAAAAATTCCTTGTTTTAATTACCACAACTAATATTTCTTATTAATTAAATGTATTGTTTTTTGAATGATATAGAATTTTGTATAATTAATAAGGATATGTTTTGGATAAAATATAGGTTTTAGTTGATTGACCATGTGTTTCACTATATTGATCACATGAGCAATAAAATAAAAATATGAAAAGCATTTTCAATGTCCCTGATTGACTATGAAGGGAAAGTGACTATGTTGATCAACCACTTGGAGTATTTCAAATGATCATAAAAACAATTTCCTAACTGTTTTGTTGACCATGGATTAATTAATATTTGTTGTGAGATAGGCTATCAATTTCATGAAGATGGATTAATGTCCATGCTAGTCAAAAAAAAACTACCACAACTGATATTCTTTTAAGTCTTAGATCAAATAAAAGTTGTTTGAATAAAAAAATGGAATGAACACATGATGATGCTAGCTCATAAAGAATTCATAATTGAATGCACATCCTTCATCAACCATAAGTGTTGAAATAAGGACCCACTATGGTAGTGACTAAATACAAGACCAGCACAACCTATAGTAAGTTAGAGCCACTTACTAAGATTGATTGTTAGTAATGAACTTCCAAGACTAAGTCCCAATAAATATTTTTTTTTCTTTTAATGAAGGTATTATAGAAGTGTAATATTTATAGTCCTAGGATATTCTATATTATTATAATTAGAAAATATGTATATAATATCCTTTTATAAGGAAGCCTCACATGTGAAGGATACAAACATGCTACTGGAAAATACACTGGATAATTAATGCTTCACAAAAATCTATTTTCTACATGACATCGAAAGAACTAAGATAATTTTCCACTACATACTAATTTTTCTATCAATATAATTAGAAGATCATTAAAGTAGAAGAGAACCTTGTTGATCAAATATATTTAATCAGATATTAATCTAGACTATATCCCCATTACAATTCTCTCGATTACTCAATTTCTATTTAATTTATAATTATGATTAACATTTTTACTAATATATTTATAAATTATTATTATTTGTAAATAATACTACTCAGATGATTTTTCCTTCTGTATACTGATATTTTTTTCTCCCATGAATAATAGTAGAAGATGCATGGAGATATGCATGGACTGCTTGTGTGCATTTCATTCTTATAGCTTGATCCACGTTATTGATCAACATATTCAATTTTGGTTGTAGATCTATTTATTTTTTTCAACAAAATTTCGTGGATGTATCTCAATATTAAATGGTTAGGATTTAGTTATATCTTGGAACTAATCCTCTTGTTTTTAAATTTATATGTGTGTTTTATTATTTTATTTCACTATATTTGTTTTCCTTAAATATTGTAAAACCATGTTTTCTTAACAAATATCTAATAATAACCACCTTTTAGTGATATAAATATACTATTTTATGTAAGTAAAATAATTTCAATGTTTTAAAAATTTATATTTTTAACTATGTATTGTTCTCATCCATTTATGTTTTTTAAAAAAATTTATATATATCCACTATATTTATTAGATAGGATATATTTTAAAATTTAGGGTAATTTAATTATTTTAAAAACATGAATTTTTATTGGATGTTTAATTCACCCCCTTGAACATTCCACTGGAACCAACATTTGTTATTAGAGAATGTTCTTTCAATCTCTCTCGGTGTTTACGAGTTTTCTATCTTTATTACTTTAGACTAGGATCATGTCACGAGGGAAAGATCATAATTTAAATTTCATTATTATTTTATCTTTATGTATTCATTTATACATGAGAGAAATGATACTAATAAACCTATTTTATTTAATGGAAAAAACTATACTTAATGGAATAAATGAAAATTTATCTTGAAAGCATGGTGTTTGATTTTTTGGAACCAATGAGGATAAATTTAAAAAAGCCCAAAATATCTCAGAAATGCTGGATTGAAACCAATAACAAAATTTATGATTATGATTGAAAATATATGTATTCCTTATTATGAGTTAATTATAATATTCTCATGTGATAATGATGATAAAATTTTTATAACCTTGCTTTGTCTCATTAAGGCAAATAAAATGTTAATGAAATTTGTTTAAACATTTATACAATGATATATAATTATTTTAAAATAAAACATTATGAAACCATTTTTGAAATGTACTACATGTTTAATGATATCAAAAACACAATGATTTCACTTGAAATGCCTATGGATGATAAAAAGGTGGTACTAATAATTATGATAAGACTAATGGATAGATAAAGAGACATAATGGCCTCTATCAAAGGATCATATGGCATGCACAATCCATAAGTCAATGAGATAATTTGAAAAATTATGATGTATGAAGAGTAATATAAATAATAAAATGATTATATTGAAATAGAGAAAAATATATTGTATTTAATACATATGAGTCAAACTGAAAAGAATTAATTTTGGATAAAAGTGTAAGTGGAACTGAAATAGAGTCAAAATGTTTTGAAGAGATAGATTACTTATCCAAAAGATATGGTAAATTTATTAAAAAAAATTATTTTTCACAAAATCAAATTACAATGGAAAATATGTTACGAAAGGAAGCCGGAATAAGGACAAGATGTAACACCCCAAGACTTCATAGAGTGTACTTCTTCAAAACAATTCAATAACTTGCACTACACGTAACACTGAGTTCAATCGCACCATGACTTACCAAAAAAGCCATTTAAAAGAGGTTATGAATAGTATTAATTAAATTTTAAACTTTATATAATTCTTATAATTTTAGAATCCATATTATGAGTTTCTTAGACATAATGCAAGAGCAGATTCATTTTCAGTATTGCACTTTTATCAACTTTTAATAGTGAACCCATTTTAAATACAATATTTTAAACTTTTTGACTAAATGGGGACATAAAAAATTTAAAATGAAACATCCCAAGCTTCCACAGTACGCTTTCCTTTGAATAATACAGTAGCGTGTGTTGTACGCAACTTCGAGTTTTAACACACACCACAACCGATCAAACTAGCCGTTATGAATAGTAATACCTATTTTTCAAATTTTATCTCTCAAAATGGACTTCATTTTTGGATTCGGAATATCGAATTTAGCCTAGGGTGAAATTTTGGAACTTTTCGGATAACTTTAATGAATAGTGAAAATTACTAAATTTAAATTAAAAACAACTTTTTTAATCAAAATATTTAATAGTGATAAATTATTAATTTGAGTGGTTTTAAAGTATATTTAGAATATATTTTTACCATTTAATACAATGTTGGTCATTGGACATAATTTCACAATTAAACCGAACATAAACAAGTATCAATCTTTTGATAGTTATTATATCTTAAAAACAAGCTTTTTATTTTAACTACGGGAATTAATTTTAAATTAATTTCTGCCACTTTTGTGTTTTGATTTTGAATAAATGGATTCCATATTTGGAATCAGGACTTTCATATTGTGTGAATAGGTAACTTTTATTTTTAGACATTTTGAATAATTACTGCGGTAAATATTTTATTTACCATGGTTAAGGGTAAATCCGGTAAATAAGGGTTGAAAAATAATATTATATTAACAAAACAATACCCTGAAACGTGTCCTAACCATATTGGTTGATACATGGCCGACCATGGGCATCTTTTTGTCGATTTTGCGACCCCATGGATCCACTTGTAGGTGATAGGGACACTTTATTATAATTAAGTTAAAATGAATACAAAAATGACACAAGCATATATCTTTTAGTAAAACAATTTTTACATAGGGTTATATATGTTGAAGTTTAGACTATAAATATTCATTAGAAAGATAATGATATTTCATACATAATTATATTTTATTTATAATTTTTAGATATTAAATAATTTAATTTATTTATGACACGATGATGATGCAGTAATTACCATAATAGTGAAAAATTAAAATAATTGATATTATAAATACCCAAATAAATATAATTTGAGACTTCTAATGCATTACACTAATTTTATAGGATAATAGGACATATTAGGATTGATTTAATTTACTTTTTTCGAAGTAATCAATCTCTTATGAGTTTCACAAAAATCAACTATTGAATAGTGTCAAAATTGACATAAAAGAGTTTTTAAACCAAATATTATATTATTAATTTATATTAAATTACTAAAAATCTAAGTTTCGGCAAAGAGACTTATATCATGATAGTTTTATCATTAATGGACCACTTTGGGGTCTCTTGGATGTATATGGTAATTTTATTAACCATATAATATAAAAATACAAAGAGACATTGTAAAAGTGAAACTAATTAACTTAGAGTTAATACTTAAAGAAAAGGTTAATATAAGTACCCAAACCTATCTAAATTTTATTGGTTTAGTGGTTTTCAACCCAGCCCAACCTTAACATTTAAATAGTCCACTTTGGATCCATTATAAACCGAATATGAATTTATTATAATTTAATATTTCTATCTTTTCCAAAGGTCCCCTTCACCCCTCTTATAAAAAGGCACTCCTCCTTCTCATTTATTCACACATTAAAAGCCTTTTGGTTCATCCAAACTCTGCCCAAATACTCTCCCAACTTCCCTTACTACAACCTATATGCCTTATTTGGATCAGAAAGCCAACCTAAGGAGCCCTTTTGATCAAATCCAAAGGAAGAACCCGAAAAAGAGGTAATGATTTCACCACCCTTTTCCAAGTTCCTTTCTTCTTCAACTTCTTCTTCCTTTGTTATTACCATTCTAAAATAATAACTCCAGTATCATATATATACTATGATGTTATTATAAATATGTTATAACCATATTCAGTATTCTATCCACCATTTGAATAACATGTCACCATACGTGCGTACGTGCGGCTTACCGTCTCCACGTCGTGGTGTAATTGTTATTCAATATATTATTATTTGGATGGGTATAATAATGATGTGTAACTCATGTAAATAATAAATATAACATGTTAATGATTCTGTATATATGATATACCATCCATTTATATATTATTTTAATATCAAAATAATGATATTGTCACTCGTGCGTACGTACGAACTACCGTCTCCACGAACGCGATGAGATTCATTCGCCATCGTATCCATTCAAGTATAATTCTCATTTGATGATTAATAATAGTATATAAGGACTTGATATCATTCTGGATATGATTAAGATACAACCTATCCTTTACAAACATGGCTTACGTAACAAAACATATAAAATAAAACGAGTAAGTTAACACCCGAAACGACGATAATTCTAAGATATTATTAACAAAGCAATGATAAAAGATCATATATGATATCATAATAATGTATATGATTATTGAATTATTTAATAACAATTATTTCAACATTATACAAGAGTTTAACCTACCCCAACCAAGGAAAAGTACAAGGTAAGGGTTTATTTCACAATCTCTTCATTATCCGAGGTTGTTTACACGTAAAAATATACTGGAATTTCTTTATCATCCACATCCATGTTTCTTTGAAATGTATTTCAAAACATTTTTACTATTTACAAAGAATATGGGTTAAAGTAATTTATACCCTTATTTGTTTTTAAAGGAATCTCTCTGTCGTTTTCCAAACAAGGCACTTTTTACCTTTTGACAAATTTAAGGTAAGAATATTTTTTTAACTTATAAGGCGAGTGCTGCTATTTACCGCTATTATAAAATCTTCAAAGCTTCTCATACAAGCTTATAAGAATATTTTAAAATTAAATGTTTTATTTTATAATTATGTGACTTTGAAATGTTTTCAAAATTAATGTTTTAAGAATTTTTGAAAGGTACTCTTTATCAAGATCATAATTTTAAATGTTTTGAAGATTTTTCTTTCTAAATATTTTTAATTAATGTCCATGTTTTCAAAATGATTTTAAGGACTTATTTATATTGGCATGAAGGTTTTGAAATGATATTTATTTTCAGAAGTTTCAAAGTGGTATGGGACACTTTTATTCAAAAATCACTTTTAAATTACTTTATAAATGTGTGACTTTTCATTGATTTCGAGAAAAAAGATATTTCTCTCAAATAGTTATGATTTCATCTATATCAACATCCTTTTATGGATTTTAAGCTTATTTGAAGTTGATTTATTATGATACAAAACTTCTATATTGTATTGAAGGTTTTTTGATATGTTTGACTGTGGATGTGCTATTTTTATACCATTCATAGTTTATGGTGAAAGTATTGACATTTCGTATGCTAGATTTAATACGAATGTTTATGTTATGTTTAAACCTTTTCATATGGGAATTAATTGGACTTAATATGTGACGGGTGGAGCCCGCTATAGCTCCTCGATGCATTGGTAGGTCTCATGATACAAACTAGTGTCTCGGCACAAGGCCTTGGAAAAATCTTATTTGTAGTCTTGGCAAAAGGCCTTGTCTATGTGGTTATAATAGTCTGGCATTATGCATTCCATCCTTATGAAAGTGGTTATTGATATTGCATGTGATTATTCAATTAGTAGAATATCCATGTGAATAAGTGAATGGCATTGTTTCATTTTACTTTTTACATACTATGTTGAAGTTCATGTTTAAAAGGATTTTGTTTTAGTTATACATTGCCTTAAATGATTATGCTTATTTTTGAAAGTTTTCGCTATATTGTTATCCTTACTGGGTATTTTAGCTCACCCCTTTTCTATGTTTTATTTTTCCCAGGATGTGAAGAACTAAATTATGAATGACCTGCAGGGATATTATGAGGGGATAATAGTGTGGACTATGGAGGCATTATGTTGTTGTAGTAGTTTTTCACTTTATGATGTAATGTAAAACTTTATGAATATATATAGTGTTTACAAGGCTACTAAACCAATCGGTCTTTCAAGATTTGATCTTTCTCGTGAGCATTCCAATGTTATGTAATAATGCACCGACTCTAGGTGACTGGGGTCGGGGCGTTACAGTTGGTATCAGAGGAAGTTTAGTATAAACCTTGGAAGCTAGATTTAGATAAACTCTGATTAGAGCACATAGATTTAAGATGGACTTTGAGGATTAGTATAGAAGAACTTCCTAGAATTTTGGTATTGTAGAGATTTTTTGAGTTTTCTGAGCAATACATCCTTGTTTAGATACGAGCAGGTAGAGGTGGCTCTGGCACAGATGTACCTAGGGGTAAAACCTGAAAATACCGCTTTGAGATAGACTCGAACGAGAACTAGTGCACGACAACGGGCCTTGCTGCACTCTTGGTTACGACACTCTTGAGGGATATGCTTAGGATAGTTCTCATTTTCTTTACAAACCATTATGAAGGGTTTATGAGTACATAGTTCCTCAAAGGAGACATTTTTATGATTATGGATTATATCCATAAAATATTAAATTTATGTTATGTGTTTTACATGTTTGGGATTAGGTATTGTTATAAATAAACTAATCTAGTGTATGCCACAGTTTAGAAATGGCACCCAGTAGAAGGAATGAGAACTCCAGCAAAGCACATGATCCAAAGAGAAAGAATGATCATATCTTTCATGGTCTTAAGCTATAATTTATAAGAGAAATAGTCTCCCATGTATTATCATCATATGAAGAAATAATATCATGTGTTGATAAGATAAGTAAGGAGTTTACTGAGTCCTATGGCTTTTACGGGAAGAAAGAGAAGAAAAGGATGGAAGAGGGAAAGATAGATAAAGGGAGGAGGGAATAGAAGAATTTTTCCATATGTGATAACTGTGGAAAGAAACACCCTGGAACTTGCCTGAAAGGAATGGGAGTTTTTAATAAGTGTGGAGAAAAAGGGCACAAAGTACGTGACTGCAAGGGTAAGAAAATGGTTTCAAATGTACAATGATTCATTTGTAAGGAGTTTGGACATTACGCGAACCTATGTCTTAGTCATCATACTATGCCGTAAATGATGCTATTGGATAATAATCAAGTAATGATACTACCACAGATGAAGAGGAATGATTATGGTTCTTATGTTGATTATGTCATTTGAGTGTTGTATCAACAATGTACTTGTTATAATAATTATGGAGTATATAAGGATTATACTGTAGAACTATTTCATTATGGACTTGAGATTGTGTGGAACAAAGAAAAGTGACTCAATAGCAGGTTAAATTTTTGGAAAATATACAGTTGAGAGAAAGATAAACCATAATATGGTTCTGATACCGAGGTAGTGATTTTAGAATAATAAATGATTGTTTTGGATAAATTATATTGGATATTCTTTACTAACTTGAAACTGATTAATGATTTGTATATTCCATCATTGTTGGGGTTTACAACATTTTTGGATTGAAGGAGTCTATCTATTATTCTATAAGGAATAAAGGACCATGAATGTAATCAATAAGGTTTTATGATAATTCCGGATGTTTCAGTGTTTTAAAAGAATACAGGATGAAGGTGATCACATGTTATTACACAGCAAAAAAAGGATCTTCATTGTGTTTACCTTATAAATTTTGGACTGAAGTATTTTGGATAGTTCTAGTTTGGATTATTTTGTATTGCCATAAAAGGACAACCCGGAGGTCAGGTGACAACCTGTCACGTCCGGCAAGGCCGCGAGACTTGAACCCAAAACTGAAGGGTGACAAGGGTGTATCACCTACCACTAACCCACGTGATGTCCGAGATTAAATAATGTTGTTTTTTTAAAAGATCTGGTAGATGAATTATAAATTAGTTTTTTATGGAACCCTATATGAATAGGATAAATAGAATATTTTTTTTAAGTTCTATTATCTTTTAGAGTGAAAGATGAGTTTGTGGTAGAAATTATTTAAAGGATGGAACTCTACATGTTAAGAATATATTTTTCTTCTTCTCTTATTCTATAAAGAAATTAATTCTTATACTTTATTTAAGGAATCCTAAAACCAAAAATGTGTTAACCTAATACACTATGTTTTGTTGAACTGATGGTATTTTAAATCATCATAAATTAATGAATTTAAGGACCTCAATTTTAAACTTGTTTGTTATTGATGACCTCAATCACTACCTATAAATATTTACATTTTTCCTCTAATTATATGTCTTTAATTTCCACCAATGTTCTCCTAATCGAGATCATAATTTGGTGGTGGCCATTTCATTTCTCTTTTTATCATATTTAGAATAAATTTTAGTAACCTAATTTCCGATGTGGGTTTTCCCACAAAGATATTTTCTATTTTCAACAGTTTATTTTTGATGAACAATTTCAAATTGCGAGGACACAATTTATTGAAGGAGGGGAGAATGTAAAACCCCAAGACTTCATAGTGTGTACTTCTTCAAAACAATTCAATAACCTAAACTACACGTAACACCGAGTTCAATCTCACCATGACTTACCAAAAAAGCCATTCAAAAGAGGTTATGAATAGTATTAACTAAATTTTAAACTTTATATAATCCTTATAATTTTAGAATCCATATTATGAGTTTCTTAGACATAATGAAAGAGCAAATTCATTTTCAGTATTTCACTTTTATCAACTTTTAATAGTAAACCCTTATTAAATACAATATTTTTAACTTTTTGACTAAATGGGGACATCAAAAATTTAAAATGAAACATCCCAAGCTTCCACGGTATGCTTTCCTTAGAATAATACAGTAGCGTGTGTTGTACGCAACTTTGAGTTTTAACACACACCACAACCAATCAAACTAGCCATTATGAATAGTAATACCTACTTTTTAAAATTTTATCTCTCAAAATGGACTTCATTTTTGGATTCGGAAGATCGAATTTAGCCTAGGGTGAAATTTTGGAACTTTTCAGATAACTTTAATGAATAGTGAAAATTACTAAATTTTAATTAAAAACAACTTTTTTAATCAAAATAATTAATAGTGATAAATTATGAATTTGAGTGGTTTTAAAGTATATTTAGAATATATTTTTACCATTTAATACAATGTTGGTCATTTGACATAATTTCACAATTAAACCGAACATAAACAAGTATCAATCTTTTGATAGTTATTATATCTTAAAAACACGCTTTTTGTTTTAACTACGGGAATTAATTTTAAATTAATTTCTGCCACTTATGTGTTTTGAATTTGGAAAAATGGATTCCATATTTGGAATCAGGATTTTCATATTGTGTGAATAGGTAACTTTTATTTTTAGACATTTTGAATAATTACTGCGGTAAATATTTTATTTACCATGGTTAAGGGTAAATCTGGTAAATAATGGTTAAAAAATAATATTATAATAACTAAAAATTACCATGAAACGTGTCCTAACCTTATTGTTTGATACATGTCCGACCATGGACATCTTTGGGTCGATTTTGGGACCCCATGGAGCCACTTGTAGGTGATAGGGACACTTTATTTTAATTAAGTTAAAATGAATACAAAAATGACTCAAGCATATATCTTTTAAAAAAACAATTTTTACATAGGGTTATATATGTTGGATTTTTGAGTATAAATATTAATTAGAAAGATAAAGAGATTTCCTACATAATTATATTTTATTTATAATTTTTAGATATTAAATAATTTAATTTATTTATGAAACGATGATGATGCAGTAATTACCATAATAGTGAAAAATTAAAATAATTGATATTATATATACCCAAATAAATATAATTTGTAACTTTTAATGCATTACACTAATTTTCTAGGATAATATGACATATTATGATTTATTTAATTGACTTTTTTTTGAAGTAATCATTATTTTATGAGTTTAAAAAATCAACTATTGAATAGTGTCAAAATTGACATAAAAGAGTTTTTAAAACAAATATTATATTATTAATTGATATTAAATTCCAAAAAATCTATGGTTCATCCAAGAGACTTATATCATGATATTTGTATCATTAATGGACCACTTTGGGATCTATTGGATGTATATGGTATGTTTATCAACCATATAATATAAAAATACAAAGAGACATTGTAAAAGTGAAACTAATTAACTTAGAGTTAATACTTAAAGATAAGGTTAATATAAGTACCCAAACCTGTATAAATTCTATTGGTTGAGTGGTTTTAGACCCATTCCCACCTTAAAATTTAAATAATATAATTTTGAGCCATTAGAAACCGAATATTAATTTATTATAAATTAATATTTCTAAAAATTCCAAAGGTGCCCCTCACCCCTCTTATAAAAATGCACTCCTCCTTCTCATTTCTTCACACCATCAAAGCCTTTTTGTTCGGCCAAACTCTGCCCAAATACTCTCCCAACATCCCTCACTACAACCTAGAGGCCTTATTTTGATCATAAATCCAATCTACGGATCCCTTTTGATAAAATCAAAAGGAAGAACCCAAAGAAGAGGTAATGATTTCACCACCCTTTTCCAAGTTCCTTTCTTCTTCCACTTCTTCTTCCATTGTTATTACCATTATAAAATAATAACTCCAATATCATATATATACTGTGATGTTATTATAAATATGGTACAACCATATTCAGTATTCTATCCACCCTTTGAATAACATGTCACCATACGTGCGTACGTACGGCTTACCGTCTCCACGTCGTGGTGTAATTGTTATTCAATATATTATTATTTGGATGGGTATAATAATGATGTGTAACTCATGTAAATAATAAATATAACATGTTAATGATTCTGTATATATGATATACCATCCATTTATATATTATTTTAATATCAAAAGAATGATATTGTCGCTCGTGCGTACATGTGGACTACCGTCTCCACGAACGCGATGAGATTCATTCTCCATCGTATCCATTCAAGTATAATTCTCATTTGATGATTAATAATAGTATATAAGGACTTGATATCATTCAGGATATGATTAAGATACAACCTATCCATTACAAACATGGATTACATAACAAAACATATAAAATAAAACGAGTATGTTAACACCCGAAACGATGATAATTCTAAGATATTATTAACAAAGCAATGATAAAAGATCATATATGATATCATATTAATGTATATGATTATTGAATAATTTAATAACAATTATTTAACCATTATAAAGGGGGTTAACCTACCCCAACCAAGAAAAAGTACACGGTAAGGGTTTATTTCACAATCTCTTCATTATCCGAGGTTGTTTATACGTAAGAATCTACTGGGATTTCTTTATCATCCACATCCATGTTTCTTTAAAATGTATTTCAAAACATTTTTACTATTTACAAAGAATATGGGTTAAAGTAATTTATACCCTTATGTGTTTTTAAAGGAATCTCTCTGTCTTTTTCTAAACAAGGCACTTTTTACCATTCGACAAATTTAAGGTAAGAATGTTTTTTTAACTTATAAGGTGGGTGCGGCTATTTACCGCCGTTATAAAATCGTCAAAGCTTCCCTTAAATTATTATAAGAATATTTAAAAAGTAAATGTTTTATTTTTTCAATTATGTGACTTTTAAAATTTTCGAAATGAATATTTTCAGAATTTTTGAAAGGTACTCTTTATCAAGATCATAATTTTAAATGATATAAAGATTTATCTTTCTAAATATTTTTAATTAATGTCCATGTTTTCAAAATGATTGTAAGAACTTATTTATATGGACATGAAGGTTTTGAAATGATATTTATTTTCAAAATTTTCAATGTGGTATGGGACACTTTGATTCAAAAATCTTTTTTAAATTACTTTATAAATGTGTGACTTTTCAATGATTTTGAGAAAAGAGATATTTCTCTAAAATAGTTTTGATTTCATCTATGTCAACATCCTTTGATGGATTTTAAGCTTATTTGAAGTTGATTTATTATGATAAAAAATATCTATATTCTATTGAAGGTTTTGTGATATGTTTGACTGTGGATGTGCTATTTTTATACCATTCATAGTTTATGGTGAAAGTATTGACATTTCGTATGCTAGTTTTAATACGAATGTTTATGTTATGTTTAAACCATTTCATATAGAAATGCATTGGACTTAATATGTGACTGGTGGAGCCCGCTATAGCTCCTCGATGCATCGGTAGGTCTCATGAGACAAACTAGAGTCTTGGCACAAGGCCTTGGCAAAATCTTATTTGTAGTCTTGGCACGAGGCCTTGGCTATGTGGTTATGATAGTCTGGCATTATGCATTCCATCCTTATTAAAGTGGTTATTGATATTGCATGTGATTATTCTATTAGTAGAATATACATGTGAATAAGTAAATTGCACTGTTTCATTTTACTTTTGCAATAATATGTTGAAGTTCATGTTTAAAAGGCTTTTGTTTTAGTTATACATTGCCTTAAATGATTATGCTTATTTTTGAAAGTTTCCGCTATATTGTTATCCTTACTAGGTATTTGAGATCACCCCTTTTCTATGTTTTATTTTTCCCAGGATGTGAAGAACTAAATTATGAATGACCTGCAGGGATATTTTGAGGGGATAATAGGTTGGACTATGGAGACATTATGTTGTTGTAGTAGTTTTTCACTTTCTGATGTAATGTAAAACTTTATGAATATATCTAGTGTTTTCAAGGCTACTAAACCAATCAATCTTTCGAGATTTGATCTTTCTCGTGATCATTCCAATGTTATGTAATAATGCACCGACTCTAGGTAACTGGGGTCGGGGCGTTACACAAGAAGTCTAGAGAAAATACCTTCTATGAATATAAAGGAAAAGAAAACATGAAGGCTATTTATCCTAATCTAAAATACAAAATGAGATCTTTTGAAAAAGGAAAATGACTAAATAAGGTGATGAAGAAAACTAGAGTGCTTCATAGGATAGCTTCAATGATTCAGACTGTTTCAATGATGATTCAAGTGAAAAATATAAGTTACGATTCATGACACGTACATATTAGTCACACAATAAATTCACAAATTCTAATAATAATAATTTAGGTGAATATAAAATGTTAAATAAATAATTAGAATATTATTTCATTATTCTTAAGGAAACTATGGATAAACATAACTATAAATATGAAAATTTGAATAATATGCATTCTATGTGTGTTACTAATAAAATAGATCTTTCTATTGAAAAATATAAGAATGATAAAATGTTAAAGGATAATTTGTATTTGAAATTAAAAAATGGATAACATAGAACATATTTATATAAATTTACCAATGAAACTTATTATTTGAATATAATGATGGGTAATATAAAACCACCTAAATCTTAAAATGGTATAGGATATCAGTGGTTAAAAAAATTATTTTGTTCGTTGTTCCAAAAATAAGATCCTAATTTGAAAGGATAAAATAAATTCTGTTTAAGGAAATAATTAAAATTATTTTATATATAAGAATACCTCTTTAATCAAAATATTTTAATTCTACTATTTGTAAAACTGTAAAAAATGTGGATAGTGATATATTTATTTGATAACTTTTTTGGACCAAAGAAATTTTGAATGCCAAAATCATTTCTTAGTTATCTAAGTAAGAAAAATTCTTGAATGTCACTAAAAATATTATGGTACATGTATAGTGGATGTTATAGGAATATCATTTGGTACTACTCATGTTTTAATAATTTAGTAAAATTTGATGTTGGACATTTCACTTTTGATGAAATGAAAAAGGAAAATTAATTATTATTTTAAAATAGGTAAATCTAATACTATTTTAATTTCTAATGTTTTATATGTTGATGGTTTAATATATATTATTATTATTATTTTGAAATTGTATAATGATGTTTATCATGTTCTGTTTAAGAAATATTATTTCAATATTTTTTTCTTCTAATTATAATTTATTTTTTAATACTTTGAGAAATTATAATGTTTATACTGTGGATTTAAATTTTATATTTTCTAAAAATGTTCCTTGATTAAGTGATTTTCATAGAGAATATTAGTAATGGAATGTGATACTAGGTCATTAAAATGTAAACTCACTTATCAATATAGTTATAAAAGGATTAATCAATGATCTACCCAAACATTAATTCCAAAAATTCATAGCATCTAAACCTTGTGAAAAGGGAGAGACATATAAAATTTATTTCAAAAGAAATAAATAGGTGTCTACCTCTCAAACCCTTGAATTAGTTCACACAGACTTATTTGGACCTTCAATAATTTCAATTTTATGTGGAAAAAATAATGTTTATATTATTTTAGATGAATTTTTAAGATTCATATGGGAGTTTTTCTTAGATCACAAAAGATAATCTTTTTCCTATTTTGGAAAATATTTAAAATCTATAGAAAACATAGTTGAATAACCATTAAATACTTGATGAGTAATCATGAACATGAATATTAGAATCAATAATTTGAGACTTTTTATTTAAGAAATGAATATATATATAATTTATCTTTACCTTAAACACCTTTACAACACGAGGTTTTTGAAAGGAGAAATATAACACTCCAAGAAATTTCCTACAACATGTTTAGTGAATATGAATTATCTATTCATTTTTTAGTAGAAGCTATGAATACAACTTGTTATATAATTAATAGGGTTATAATAAAAGTAGTATTTTAAAATAATCCCTATGAATTATAGAATGGTATAAAACCAATGGTAAATTAGTTGGAATATTTTATTATAATTTCTGTATTCTTAATACAAAAAAACTTGAAAATGTTTCACCAAAGAGTGATGAATGATTTTTTTAGGTTATTAATCCACTAGAATTATTTTTGAGACTTTAATAAAATATCCAATATTATAAAAGAATGTATTAATTTCACATTTTTTAATACATATCCACATGAACCACAAGTTCCTTTATAAGTCATTGGGAATTATATTTCAAATTTTTATATAAAACTACCTCTAGGACCTCTAACCATGATTTTTATCTTACTGAAATATATACTATTAGAGTCCAGAAAACCATTAAAATCCTAAAGTTTCCTTTTAATAACTACAAACATCAATCACTAGAACTACCAGTACAGACAACAAAAATTATTTAGATTCAGTTGTAGGTGATCTGGGTAAAGGTACTCACAAAAATGAAACTCTTAGAAACATGGTTGAAAATCACAATTAATTATCGTTGGTATAAACTAATAACATTAATGAATTAATATGTAATGAACACTGGGTAATGGAAATTTAAAAAGAATTAAATCAATAAAAAAGAAAAAAATTATTGGAATTATTCAGGAGAGCTAAAGAATACCTTACTATTGGAACTAAATGGGTGTTTAGAAACAAGGTTGATGAACCAGGAACTATAGTTAGAAACAAAGAAATATTGGTTGCAAAAAGTTATAATCAAGAATAAGATATTTTTTATTTAGTGACCTTTACACTGGTAGCCAGACTAGAAACCATTAGGATATTATTTTCATATGAGGTCCATATTCGGTTTAAACTATATAAAATTAATTTCAAGAGTGCATTACTTAATTTTTATATTATTGAGAATGTTTCTGTAGAACAACACCATGGATTTTCAAATTCTAGTTTACTAAATAATTTTTTATGAAACAACATATTTTTATGGTTTAAAATTATCTCCCATATATTTGTATGATAGGATTAGATCATTCTTATTATTAATAGTTATTTAAAATTTATAGTTGATCCTACCATAATTATAAAAATAATATAAAACATGTTTACGTTCTAAATATCTATGCAGGTGATATTATATTTTTTAATGTAAAAATTAATTGTTTACTGGATTTTATAAACATATAAAAAATGAATTTGAAATGATTTAAATGGGTGAGGTAAATTTATTTCTTGGTTTATATATATTTAAAAAACAACAAATAATTCTTAAATATTAATAAAAATTAACAAGGGATATTTTAAAACATATTTTATTGGATTAATTAAAAGATATGATACTCTTATGAGTACTATATATAAATCATTTTAGATTAAACTAGTAAACCAGTTATCTAAAGTATTTATAAATGCATGAGTGGTATTTTTCAATAATTAACTAAGAGATTTCCAAATATTATGTTCATTGTATACCCCTTTTCAAGAAAACAACATGGAAACTCATTTAAATTTCATTAAATTAATTTTCAAATACCCCAAGAATAGAACTATTTTTTGATTTTTTTACTTTAGTGGACATTCATTTAAACTAGTTAGTTATCCTGATACCCATTTTGGTGGTTGTAAGTTAGATAGAAAAAAAATATGGAGTATATCACTTTTTGGGAACCTATATTGTATCAAGGTGTTGTAAAAAAGAATAATATCGATTCATTTTATACAATTGAAGATGGGTACAAGAATAATGGGTTTTTTGTACATATAATTTCTTGATGAAACATAATCATATAGACATTAGATATCAATTCAAACATATACCAATAAACTGTGAAAATACAAGCGTTATTAATATGTATAAGAATCATGTTTTACATTATAAGTCAAAATATATTGATTTAAGACAACAATTTTTGAGAGATCCTTTTCTAAAAGGATACATCACTATTGAATCCATTGGAACTGTAAAAAAAACCTGTAGATATTTTTAAAAATAAATTTAATATAGAGAGAATATGTTATATCAGAAATGAAATAGAAATTATAAATTATTCTCCATTGATATTTCTTATTTAAGAATAATATTTTAGTAATTTAGTTATAAAGGTCAAATGTGACTATAGGGATTAATCTAACCTAAAGACTTTTTAGGATAGAACTCAAGCTACAATTAATATCCAAGATTCCATAATGTTAGTCATACAGTAGGTCAACCTTTTGTGACTCTATTATACAACCATAGAGGTAGTCATATGGCTAATCAAGCTAAAATAACTGTCATGACTAAATTTTTTAAATTCACAAAATTTTATATTAATTGATTTCCCATTATTTTTTATTTCGCAATATCTCTTCCCTAAATGATATAAATAAACTTGATTTGAATTTAAATTAGCCACTCTTGAACCCTTGAGTCCCTTGAGATTCTACATTTTCTAAATTCATTTAAAAATACTTACCTTTTTTTAACCCCAAGATTCTAAAACTTCTCTACAAATATAGTTAGGACTAAAAGAGAATTATATTTCACATATACTAATGTACAAAATCATGTGAAGAAATAAATTTTATATTGTTATATTTGAAGATACATAAAACCTATATCTATCAAATATAATGGTATTATTGGAGAAAGAGGTTAATATAAAATTGTTGAAATCAATCAAATCACTTTTATGAAAAGTGATTTATAAAAATGATGGAGTTAATGGTTTAATGTAAATGAATGAAATTTTTATGTATGATTTGTTAAGGATTTTTAGTTGAATGTTGATTTCTAGGTTGGTGCGAAGAAATATTTCTTCTAAACCATAGTGAAAAAAAGTTTTGTTATTTTATTTGATTTCATGCGAATGGTTTTTTGTTGGTTACATATGATGGCGAATTCAAGGATTAAAAATATTATTATCTAATTTTACATTTGAGTTTTATGTTTGAGAATTATATTGGGGAGATAACTGAAGATATCTATATGAGGAGACTGAGTTCTATTGAGCAAGATAGAGAATGAAGATTATTGGTTAAGTTCATTCGACATCTAATATTCCCAAGGAAATTTTACATTTTTATTTTTATAAGGACAGATATTTTATTAATATATATATTAAATATTGATGTGAGGATAATTCTGTCCTTATTATGATGAGGTACACAGAAGAAGTGTGTAAACCATCTTCTATGTTTAACTATATTCTATATCCAAAACTGATTTCTACCTTTGTCAAGTCAAATTGACTTGTTTTTGAGGGGGTGATGAGTCTAGCTCGTTAAATGGTATGTACTTAAATCATACTATATTCAAATGGATGAATGTGGATTGAATCCCATGGATAAAGTTATTAGTATCTGATAGAGAGAAGTTAGATGAGAAGTATAATCCAATGAATAAACTTGTATGGACAAAGTAAAAAACCTAACCCACACCTTGAACTTGATGAGGTACTAGAGTATTATTATGAGGAATATTTAGATGTTTATTGAAATTATGACTAAGATAATAATTGTAAAGGTGTTATACTGTAACACCTCAAGATATTTTAAATAGTAATTAAGTATTTATTTAATAATTTGTTTATAAATTAAATTTATAAATAAAAAATTTAATAAAATCCATTATAGATTTTGGTTCTAATAAAAATATTCTTTGATTCAAAACATAAAATATTACATTAAATTTCATAAAATAAATTATTTATTATATCTTAATAATCTAATACTTTAAATGTACATAAATATATATTTGAAATTATTATATTCAAAAAAAATAATGACAATATTAAAACTAAGTAAAGGTGGTATTAATAATGATATATTAATCAAACTATTATAATTTATAATTTTATGAATTATAAATACTATTTTTATAATATTTATAAAATAAATAAATAAATATATAAATAATGATTTCATAATGTCAAAATATAATATGAAAATTATAAAATTTACAAATTAATTATTATGAAAAATGTATTATTATTATTATTTTCACATATAAAATGTTTTATTATTAATATAAATATATATAGATTAATTTGAAAATTAAACAGATTATATATATATAATGGTAAAAAAATAATAATTAAAAAAATAATAAAAGAAAAAATAATTAAAAAAAGAATAAAAAAATTGGGAATTTCTTGTTTTAAAGAAACTGAACTGCACCGAGATAGAGAGGCAAGGATGGCCCTCTGTGCGAGATGAGGTTGTGTGTCGCAAGCCAAAGATGATTCGTGAAGAGATCAAATATGAGGATTGTTCATCTTCAAGTGAGGTTGAATGACTATGGATATTTGATCAATCGAGGACTTTAATGGTGCGAGGAGAGGCCGGGGCTCGAGTGCGACATGTGGCGGTGAGATATAATATTAATCTAGGGTTTAGAATTCCGAAGATGGTCCAAATGAAGTTGAAGGATTGAGAGTAAAGATATTTTGTCATCTCTTCCCCGTAATATCTAATTTTAGCAGATCTAGTAAGGTAGCCATCTGGATCTTTTTTGAGGGTCTATTTAGGATATCTATCCACTTTTTCATCATCAAATTATCTCCTCCCCTACATTAATTTGTTTTGTTCAACTTTGATTAATGCTGATAAATATAATATTTTTATCTGGATTTGATTCTATTTTTTGTCTAGGTATCATTCAATTATGATCTTTTTAAATACAAATCATTTTGATCGATCTATCTCATTTTGATGAATATTTCCTATTATATTTAATTTATTTATTATCCATTAATTTATTTTTGTACCAGATATTGTCTTTCTCGAATAAATATCATTCTAAACCACACATTCTACTACTTACGACAATGACATATATATTTCACAATCGATCCTCAATGTGTCTAATTTTCAAAGCATCTCAAGGATTTATTCATTTTCTCTATTTTACCCTTACTTCATCATGATATATAAAAAACGACTTTTATTTTCAATCATATTATAAGAACTGAAATCCTTTTGTTATCCCAAATAGCGTATCTTAATAAATAATTTTTATCTTTTAAATCATTATCTGTATCACGTTAAGTATTTGTTTGTCATCACTCTCCAACTTAGAGGAGTATAAATTATAACTTGTTTTCCCCTAAACCTTAAAATAACTTCCAATATTTTATTATATTCACAAAAAAATATTTAATTATTTTAAGAACAAATTGATGTATTTTTTTAAAAAGGCACAGTAATCATTCATGATGTTATAATTAGCAAGTTTAGTCTCTTAAAAATACACCTTTGATTCTCGGGAATATTTATCTCACTTCTCAATCTGTTGAAAACAATTATAGAAGTCTCTAAATACTATATGGGATCCTCGTTTATTTATCTCAATTAATAATTTTTTATTTTTGGTTTTAGTAAGGGATAATTTTATTTAAATATTTTATGTTCCATGTTTATGAAATCTAAAGGGATTTATTCAATTAAATAATTAAAGTTTATATTAATTTTAGAAAAATATGTTTAAATATATTTTGGTAAATGATATTTCGATTTTTTTTGTTATTTTTTACTTTTCTGATGCTAAGGGAATATTTTTGCTAAAAATATTTTTTTAACATTCATATATATACATGTCATTAGTTTTTACAGTATATAAGGTAAGGGATTATGAATTTTCAAATTACTTTCTATTTCCATATTATTGTTTTTGTAAGGGAAATTTCAATTTATTTCATTTATTATTTAATTTTTATGAAAATATAAATTATATAAATGAAATTTGAAATGAGTGATGTCTTCAAAATTTAATTCTTAATTTGAATGGGTTTTAGTAAGGGATTTTCATTATTTGTAGATTGTTTATCTTTAAGGGACTCTGTATTTCATAATATCCTTTTTTTATGATTTTCGTCCCTTAATTTCAAGAGATAGTTTAATTTTAATTTCTTTCAAGTCCAATTAATAAGGATTAACTATTTTTGGATACTCCGTTTTTCATTTTATTTGACGTAAGGGATATCCTTCTATTATGGTGTTATTATTTTTATTTTTCAACTTCGATTATTGAATTGTATATTTTATTTAATTATTCTATGTTGGATCTTAAAAATATATATAAAAAAATGTGTATAATTACATTGTAACTAATAATGAAAAGGTTTTTATTTACTGCGTCAAAATTTAATTAATTTTGACAATCTATGTTGGCTTCTAAAACCATTTCTTAACTTCTTTATATATTTTTTAATGTAACTCCATATCAATATCACCAAGTGATATTTTCTTTTATTGAAGTTTGGAGTTATTATTATAGACTCCATGTAATATATAAATATTATATCTATTTATTATCATTTTATTGTCATTCCCAAAAGATAATTAAGCATGTTTTTTTGTTATATTAAGGATGTCACAATTGAATTTATCCATGGCCATGTGTTATTCATAATATCAACATTTCTTATTTTCTTACTTAATTCATGTTTTCAATTTAAATATTAAGTTTTATTATCTAAGATTATAATACACATGGATTCCTTCATATATTGAATTGTTTTAGAACTTTATGTGACACATATTAACCTTTGTTATGATAAATTATTAATATGAATAACAACTATATTTCATGAAATAAATGTATGAATACATTTCATGAAAAGTCTTATGGAATTTGTTTTCACTAATTGAATTATAGATATTTATGACGGACTATTTGTGATGGGATCCCATTGTAAATAGGCTTTAGAAAAGGGGACCCGTCGTAAATATCCCATTGTAGAAAACGACGGTGCAAATAAATTCTTTTGCGACGGGCCCATCACAAATATTATTTCTTGCAACGGGAAAGTTTCTAGTCGCAAATAACCATCCAATTATATACATTATATATCGATCAAAATTTTGTGATGGGATCATTGCAAATAGTATTTGCGATGGGTAAGTTTTCCATCGCAAATAACAATCCAATTATATACATTACATATATATACAGACATTTTGCAACAGGTCCATTGTAAATAGTATTTGTGAAGGACTGTTATCCCATCGAAAATACCACTAATAAAAAAATTATATCTATATTATTTACGATGGGATCTCGTCGCAAAAGGTCTCATCCAAAATACTATAAAAATAATAGTAATAAAAAAATAATAAAGTATTAAAAAAAATTATGCAATATTTGAAAAAATATAAAAGACAGAAATTGTAAATAGTTCATATTACTACAAATCTTAAATTAAAATGTTTTTAACATAAAAAACATATCACTAGGGGGTCGTCTTCTGGAGGAGGTGGATAAGGGGTAAAATATGGTGGAGGAAATCCATCCCTAAGCTACGAGTCAGACGACACAAGTACTCCATCCGCTTGTGATGCTGCTGCTCCCATCGATGCATCTCCTCATCGTGCTGCTATTGATGTTGCTGCTGCCACCAACACATCCCTTTATACTGATTCTACAAACTCTCTATAACCTCCGCATGAGTTTACAACTGCTCCTGATACTCTGAGGCAGAAGATGATGCCTCTCCATGAGCTCCCCTCGAGCTAGATGCCGACATCGCAACAACACTATTGTAAGTACCAGGATTCAAATGTTAGCTAATACTAACAACTCGACCCTTCTCAAAGCCATAAATTATTGCCTGCATCCAAGGCGGCTCATTGAAATGGTGGGCACTGGTCTGCTCAATCGTCTCGTCCTGACTCTCAGCCTATGTCTGAGTGGTCGCAACCTGATATGACTCCTTCAATTCCAATTTGAAATTAAAATGGTGAAATTATTATATAAAGTTAATTTTCAAACTGAAAAAAATAATACTAAGCAAAATATGACATTGGAGATCACCTCTAATCTCTCCAGTGGCTGGATCACTATACATCATCTGATAAACGTTGACATCTGTAATATCGATATGCTTGACTACCTACAGAAATATAAAATAAACTGTTTATATTTAAAGTTATATATAATATTTAAAAAATATACATACCAGATGCTCTCTATGTGTACTGAATTTACGGCTACCAGTCTGATGCGTCACCTCCTGTATCCCACAGTTCTTCCCTTCCACTGAAGTTCTCCTTTGAAATCCACCACCCAACCAGTGTAAAAGTAATCCATTCCAAACGAGAGATGAAATGTACTCTGGTCAGTGGGCTCTGCACGACTCATTAAATTCTGTCACTCCTTCTTTCTTAATAGTTGTTGTAACACCCGAGACATTTATGTTATATAAATCATCAAAGGAATATATTTCTACACAACACTTTCTTGACTTGCTTTACATGAAATCACGACCTTCCTCGATAGCTTGCGTCGTACGCAATACCGAGTTTCACTAAACAATGATATACTATTAAAATATTATTAAAACTAGCCGTTATGAATAGTAATAACCACTTTTTGAAATTTTATAAATTTTATTTTTCAATATGGACTTCATTTTTGGATTCGGAATATCGAAATTAGCTTAGGGTAAAATTTTGGTATTTTTCTGAAAACTTTCAATTTTTGATGAATAGTGAAACCACTAAGTGGTAGTTAAAAAAACTGAATTTTTCATAAAACTTAATTTTACCGCTTCTGTGAGTGGAATTTCAAAAATACGAGAGAAACGGTTGATTTCAGTATGTAAAATGTGGTTCAATGAGATGAAAATAATTTTTGGTGAATAGTAACTTTTAACTTTTATTTACCACGGTTAAAAGTAAATAGGGTAATTAAGGGTAAAAATGATATTATTATTACCCTAACACATGTACTAATTCTATTGGATAAGTGTAATTCGACCAAAAAAAATCTTAGGAATAAAATATGACCATTTAGTCCCACTTGGATTAGATTAGGACTTTTATTATTAATTTATTTAAAGAAGGGTTAAAATAGTTAAAATCAATGTTTAATAAATAAATCATTTTTAATATAGGGTTATACATAAGATAAATTTGAGTATAAATAATCATTAGAAATATAAAATGATTTCCTACATAATGATATTTTATTTGTAATTTTTAGACATTAAATAATTTAATTTGTTTATGACACAAAGATGATGCAGTAATTATCTTATTAATGAAATATTGACATAAATGATCATATAAATACCCAAATAAATATAATTTGAGACTTTTTATAAATTACACTAATTTTCTAGGTTACCATGACATGTTATTATTGATTTAATTAACTTTTTTCGAACTATTCATTCTGTTATGATTTTCACAGTAATCCATTAATAAATAGTGTCAAAATTGACATAAAATAGTTTTTAAAACAAATATTATATTAGTAATTGTTATTTCATTCATAAAAATCTAAGGATCGGCCAAATGACTTAGATAATGTTATATATATTAATAATAAACAACTTGGGGTTCGTTTGGCTGCTTATAGTAATTTTATTAACCTTATAGTATAAGAACACAAGAAGACACGGTAAAAGTAAAATTATTTAACTTAATGATAAATCTAAATGATATGGTTAAAATAGGAACCTAAACTTGTCTAAATTCTATTGGATGAGAGGATTTCGACCCATCCCCACCATATCTTCGAAATATATAAATTTGGAGCTATTTAAAACCGAACATGACATTATAATAAAATAATATTTTATGTTTTTCCAAAGGAGCCCCTCTCCTCCCTTATAAAAGGGCACCTCCTCCCCCTCTTCCTCACACCACATTGGGCCTTCATTCTCATCCAACCCCTGCCACTTTCTCCTCTACACTTCCCTAGAGACATCCTAGAGGTCCTGGTCTTCTTCAAAGACCAATTTTAGTGACCTAAAAGGATGTCTCAAAGAAGCACCTCAAAGAAGAGGTAATGTCCGTTACTGATTCTTTCATCATTATTTCTTCTTCCACTTATTATTCTTTAGTTGTTTCATTATTAAGTAATAACATCAGTATCAATAATATACTTATATGTTATTATAAGTATTAAACAACCCTATTTTACCATCTATCCATCCTACGGAAAATGAAATCACAGCGCGTGCATACGTACGAAATACAGTCTCCACGCCGTGGTGTAATCTATTTTCCACCACCACCTTACTTGGATGGGTATAATGATGTAAATAATTACTATATACGGTTATTTTAAAGTGATATAGATTCTGAATTAGTATACATACACTCCAATACAATTCCACGATCATGGGAACGATATCATCGCTCTTGTGTACGTAGGGAATACCGTCTCCACGATGTGATGTGATTTGTTCTACATGATCTTCATTGCATAATGATTATATAAATGAATTGAATGAATAAATATGATATATATTACATTAATACCATTCTGGAAATAATGTATCTATAACCTAAATAGAATAATAAGAATTTATTCGACAAAACACGCATAAGAACAAAAAGTTATAAACACACGAATAACAAGTAGCAATGAAATATTACTACTAAGAATCTAAGAATATAACCATATATGATATCATAAAAATAATTATGATTCTGTAATAAGTCAATAACATTATTTAAATCATTATACAGTAGGTTCGGACACTTACCAAGAAAATCAGACCTAAGGTAAGGGAAATATCACAATCTCATTTTTATCCGAGATTGTTTATACTTTGGTATTTTCTAGGGTGTATTTTATCATCCACATCCATGTTTCCTCAATATGTAATATTTATATCCTTATTAAATATTCTATATCCAATTTTACCCTTCCATGAGTTTTTAGTAAAAGATATGAAAGGAATCTTTTATCGTTTTTCGTACGAGTTATTTTTTGACTTTTCCGACAAAAGTACGAGAAGAATGTTTTTTTAACTTATACGGCATGAATGGATTTTTAAAACATTATTTCCAAGAATCTTCCTTAACAAGTTTTCAAGTTTATTTTTAATCAACTTCTTTTAGTTTAGAATTGTATGACATGTTAAGAAAGGAAAAATGTTTTTGAAGTAGAAAGGATATTTTCATCAAGAATGGAGTTCAAGTGCTTTATCAAAATTATTTTCCATTTAATATAATATCGGGTTCTGTTTATATCACTATTATTACATTGAGTTGACTATGTTGTGTTGGAATTATTTTTATGAATCCCTTTATCTTATATGAATTGTATTATGATGTCATGTTGTTTAAGAATCCCATTTTTATTATATGGGTTATGCTATAATGTATGCTTTATGATTTTGTGGCACACATAACAATGGTATCATTATGAGATGGGTGGGACCTATATCTCCCTCCAATGCATTGGGTAATGATTTCATATCTCATGAGATAGACATGGCTGGAACGGCATGTTAAACCTGTTCTGTGAAATAGGACTGAAATGAGGAGTGAACTCGGTTCAGAAATGGACTTTGTCCACAAAGATATTCTTGGAAATGAGTATTGACTAACAAGAAATGATTCTATATGATTATGTGTGTATGCCACAAAGTTTCATGTTTTAAGATATGATTATTGGGATTATATTTCACTACTATGATTTATCCCATGTTATGAAATTATGATTTCTTTTGCAGGTTAAGATTTCCAAAAGTTATGTTCTTATGTATATGATGTGATTGACATTTCTTTTATTTACCCTTACTGAGCATTTGAGCTCACCCTTTTGTATGTTTTCTTTCCCCAGGTCAGGAAGAAAGTTATTAAGTAAGATATGCCAAAAGGGACTATATATATGATGAAATAAATGGGAGACAGTGTAAAAGCTTTATGAACCAGTTGTTTATGTTTCCCAGTTTCTAATGACACTATACCTATACAGTCCTTTCCTGGTTTTGTTATATTTTGTAATAACTGTGATTCAATTCTGAAGTAATAACAATGTATTTATTGTACGGGTCGTTATAGTTGGTATCAGAGGAAGGGTATAGTCAACCTTTGGAAACCAGGATGTGAGAGCCTTAGTATGAACCCTAAGGATAAGTCTAAGCATAGAACACAATCTTAGTGTTTTAGAAATTGCCATGAATACCCTAGGATAAGACCTTAAGTGTGAAATTTTATTCTTGATTATGTGGTTTTCCTATTATAATTAGTGTTGCTCACACTATTCTTCTTGGTTTTAGTCAATGGCTGGAACCTGAAGGAACCGTGTTAATGCGGAATGCGACGGGAAATGCAATGATTGTCCCCCTGAGAAACCAACGATATGGGAGCTGGAATGAAAAATCTTGTATCCATGCTCACACAACTTTCTCATTCTATGAATCATGTTGGACTTCCAAAAGAGCAAAAGAAGGAGCAACATTCTATTGAATCCTTCATCAGGAAGTGTCCACCTTCATTCAGCGGGTCTACTGATCCATTAGTTGCTGAAAAATGGATTAGTACTACTGAAAAGATATTTTCAGTTCTTCAATGTTCTGAACATGATAAAGTCATCTTAGCAGTGTATCGTTTGGAAGGTGATGCTGATCAATGGTGGAATCTTATCAAGAATATAAGGCAAAGGGATGAAATTGAGTCCATTGAATGGGACGAGTTCAAGAACTTATTTTTCAATAAGAACTTCCCTCATATTCTCCGAATAAAGATGGAGAAAGAGTTTCCTGAACTGAAGCAAAAGGATGATGAATCTGTTGGTACCTATGAAGCAAATTTTACAAGACTTGGAAGGTATGCTTCTGGTATTATTATCCAACCAGAGAGTAAGATCGATCGATTCTTTAGTGGCTTAAAACCAAGTCTTCGAAGGGCGTTAGCCATAAGGGACTTCAATCGCTACGAGGAAATCGTTCGATGTGCTCTCAAAGTTGAGATGGAGATTGGAGTAACCCATCAGTCATATGGGTTTGATAAGAAGAGGAAAATGGAATTCAAAGGAAAATCTAAAGAACACATTGAAAAGAAGATGAGTTTTCCCTTATGCTCAAAGTGTGGAAAGAAACATGGAGGGAGTTGTCTTAAAGGGACATGTAAATGTTTCAAATGTGGAAAGGAAGGTCATCGGGCATTTGAATGCCTCAATGATGGGAAGAATATGTCTAATGATGCAATCAAAGGAAGGGATACACAGGATGAACCTACTACACTTCAATGATTCATGTGCAAGGAGATGGGGAATTATGCCAATCAATGCCCAAATCCAAGGGTTAATGATGATGGTCGACATCAAAAAACTCTTAAGGCTAAAGACAAAGGAAAGTCACATGCAATTTCTATCAGCGATGTGGAGTACGATAACGATGTGGTGAAAGGTAAACATACCATCCACTCTAAAGTAGCAAATGTTTTATTTGAGTCTGGATCCACCCACTCCTTTATTTCTGAAGATTTTTCTAAGGATATCACCGTATTACCTAAACAATTAGATGTTGAGTTAGCTATGACAACCCCTAATGGCACAACAGTCGCATCAAAAGTTTATAATTCTTCTCCGATTGAAGTCTGTGGGAAAGTGCTTCCTGCAAATCTTGTGATCCTTCCTATAGTGGAATTTGATGTGATTCTTGGCAAGGATTGGCTTTCTTTATATGGAGCTCATATAAATTTCCAAATAAGGGAAGTCACATTTCATATTCCAGATCAATCTATGATCATCTATCGATGCAAAGATGAACATAACATTCCAGTGGAAATTTCTTCCATCTTATGGGTCTTGATTCCACTAAATGAAGGTTATTTATCTCAAATGGTTGGTGAGAAAATCACGATTAAGAATATGCCCATTGTACGGGAGTTTGATGATGTATTTCCGGAGGAATTACCAGGTCTTCCACCAAATCGTGAAGTTGAGTTTTCAATAGAACTCGTACCAGATGCATTGCCTATTTCAAAGACACCTTATAGAATGGCCCCAATTGAGTTGCAGGAATTGAAGAAGCAACTCCAAGAAAATCTTGATAAGGGGTTCATACACCCTAGTGCGTCACCTTGGGGAGCACCTGTTCTGTTTGTTAAGAAGAAAGATGGATCAATGAGACTCTAAATTGATTATCAAGAACATAACAAGATCACTAGCAAGAACAAATATCCTCTCTCGTGCATTGATGACCTATTTGACCAACTACGCAGAGCTCAATACTTTTCCAAGATTGATCTTCGTTCAGGGTATCATCAATTAAGGGTCAAAAGGGAGGATATACCAAAGACGGCTTTCCGTACAATGTATGGACACTATGAATTTATAGTGATACCATTTGGTCTTACTAATGCCCCTGCTATCTTCATGGATCTGATGAATAGAGTCTTTAGAGACTATCTTGATCAGTTTGTGGTAGTCTTTATAGATGATATTCTTATCTATTCAAAGAGCATGGAAGAACATGAAGACCACTTGAGAATTATATTGAAGACCCTGAGAAAGGAGAATCTTTATGCCAAATTTACCAAGTTTGAATTTTGGCTTCAAAAAGATTAATTTTTGGGCCACATATTCTCAAAAGAGGGGATATCTATGGATCCAGCAAAAACAGAGGTTATCAAAATATGGTTGAGACCAACAACAGTAACTGATATCCAAATTTTTCTTGGTTTTTCTGGATATTATCGACGTTTTGTGAAAGATTTTTCACGATTATCTAATCCACTCACCAAGTTGACTCGGAAAGGAGTAAAGTTGGTTTGGACAGAGGAATGTGAAGAGAATTTCAAGGAGTTGAAAATAAGGTTATCCAGTGCACCTGTGCTCACTCTGCCTTGTAGTGGAGAAAGGTTTGTGATCTATAGTGATGCATCCAAGAAGGGATTGGGGTGTATTATTATGCAAAATGATATAGTGATAGCTTATGCCTCACGACAGTTGAAAATACATGAGCAAAATTACCCAACTCAGGATTTGGAGTTAGCTGCGGTAATCTTTGCATTAAAGATTTGAAGGCATTACCTTTATGGTGAAAGGTGTGATATTTATTCTGATCATAAAAGTTTAAAGTATATTTTCACACAAAATGAGCTGAATATGGCCCAAAGAAGATGGTTGGAGTTGATTAAGGATTACGACTACTCAATTCATTACCACCCTGGGAAAGAAAACATGGTGGCAGATGCATTAAGTCGACAAGACCATGCTAGTTTATCCATGATGAGGATCACAAAAGATCCAATATTTATGGATTTACAAAGGATGGATCTTGGAATTATAATGAAAGGGGAAAAATCGTATCTTTCTCAAATGAATGTTCAATCATCTATACATGTGAAGATTAAAGAGGCACATAAAGAAGATGTAGAGTTACAAAAGAAGGTGAGAAATGTTCCTGAATTCAACCTTGATTGTGATGGGATAATAAAGTTCAGGAATCGGGTTTGTGTTCCTCCCATCCCCGAATTAAAGAAGGAGCTCCTGGATGAGGCTCATAGTTCTTCATTCTCTATTCATCCTGGAAGCATGAAGATGTATAGGGACTTGAAAGAGTACTTCTTGTGGGATGGCACTAAAAGAGATGTTGCTGAATATGTCTCTTGATTATTGGTTTGTCAACAAGTTAAAGATGAGAGACAGAAGTCTAAGGGGATGTTACAACCATTACCCATACCCAAATGGAAATGGGAAAACATCACTATGGACTTTTTCACAGGACTTCATAAAACATCCAAAGGAAATAATGCTATCTGGGTCATAGTGGATCATCTTACAATGTCTGCACACTTCATTGCTATTAGAGAGGATTTCTCTCTGGATCAGCCTGCCAGGATATATGTAAAGGAAGTGGTAAGATGGCATGGAGTACCACTTTCTATTATATCTGATCGGGATCTGAGATTTACCTCGAAGTTCTGGTGAAGTCTTCAGCATACTCTGGATACAGAGTTGAGTTTTAGCATTTCTTATCATCCTCAGACAGACGGTCAGACTGAGAGAACAATTCAAACTCTAGAAGATATGTTGAGAGCTTGCTCTATGGAATTCAAAGGTGATTGGGATCTACAAATACATTTGGTGGAATTTTCTTATAATAATAGCTTTCACTTCAGTATTCAGATGGCTCTTTATGACGCTCTCTATGGAAAGAAATGCAGGACTCCAACTTGCTAGGATGATGTTGGGGAAAGAAAGCTATTAGGACCTGATCTCGTTGATGAAATGGAAGAAAAGGTCAGATCTATTCAACAACTCATAAGAGCAGCTCAGAGTCGACAGAAAAGTTATGCCGAAAATCGAAGAAAAGACCTAGAGTTTGAAGTGGGTCATAAAGTGTTCTTACGAATATCTCCCTGGAAGGGGGTCATGAGATTTTGAAAGAAGGGGATGTTGAGCCCTAGATATATTGGTCTTTTCGAAATACTGGATCGTGTTGGGAAGGTAGCTTACCGATTGGAACTTCCACCGAATCACTCTCAAGTTCACGATGTGTTCAATGTATCTCTCCTGAGAAAGTACATACCTGATCCTTCACATGTACTCAGCTCAGAAGTTGTACCGCTGGGGCAGAATCTTTCTAATGAAGAACATCCGATAGAGATTCTGGATCGTAGCGAAAAAGTCCTACGAAACAAGACCACTTGATTTATGAAAGTTTTATGGAGGAACCACTAATTAGAAGACGCTACATGGGAACTTGATGATATGATGGGGGAGAGGTATCCTCATTTGTTTGTTATAAAGTGATGAATTTCGAGGGTGAAATTCATTTTAAGGGGGGTAGAATGTAACACCCGAGACTTTTATGTTATATAAATCATCAAAGGAATCCTTTTCTACACAAAACTTTCTTGACTTGCTTTACACGAAATCGTGACCTTCCTCGATAGATTGCGTCGTACGCAATACCGAGTTTCACTAAACAACGATATACCATTAAAATATTATTAAAACTAGCCGTTATAAATAGTAATAACCACTTTTTGAAATTTTATAAATTATATTTTTCAAAATGGGCTTCATTTTTGGATTCGGAATATCGAAATTAGCTTAGGGTGAAATTTTGGTATTTTTCTGAAAACATTCAATTTTTGATGAATAGTGAAACCACTAAGTGGTAGTTAAAAAAACTGAATTTTTCATAAAACTTAATTTTACCGCTTCTGTGAGTGGAATTTCAAAAATTAGAGAGACACGATTGATGACAGTAATTAAAATGTTGTTCAATGAGATGAAAATAATTTTTGGTGAATAATAACATTTTACTTTTATTTACCACGGTTAAAAGTAAATAGGGTAATTAAGGGTAAAAATGATATTATTATTACCCTAAAACATGTCCTAATTCTATTGTATAAGTTAAATTCGACCAAAAACAAACTTAGGAAGAAAATATGACCATTTAGGCTCACATGGATTAGATTAGGACATTTATTATTAATTTATTTAAAGAAGGGTTAAAATAGTTAAAATCAAAGTTTAATAACTAAATAATTTTTAATGTAGGGTTATACATAAGATAAATTCTACTATAAATATTCATTAGAAATATAAAAAGATTTCCTACATAATGATATTTTATTTGTTATTTTTAGACATTAAATAATTTAATTTATTTATGACACAAAGATGATGCAGTAATTATCTTATTAATGAAATATTGACATAATTGATGATATAAATACCCAAATAAATATAATTTGAGAC
Source organism: Viscum album (assembly GCA_963277665.1). Taxonomy (NCBI): domain Eukaryota; kingdom Viridiplantae; phylum Streptophyta; class Magnoliopsida; order Santalales; family Viscaceae; genus Viscum; species Viscum album. The sequence continues at coordinate 1,804,506,736 of OY728128.1, read as the reverse complement.
TTTTTATGAATTAAACTAATTTTCTAGATTAATATGACATGTTAGTATAGATTTAATGAACTTTTTTCTAACTAATAATTCTGTTATGATTTTCAGAAAAATCAATTACTAAATAGTTTCAAAATTGACATAAAATAGTTTCTAAAAAAATATTATATTAGTAATTGTTATTTTATTCCTAAAAATATATGTTTTGGCCAAATGACTTATATAGAGTTATATATATTAATAATAAACAACTTGGGGTTCTTTTGTCTGCTTATAGTATGTTTATTAACCTTATAGTATAAGAACACAAGAAGACACGATAAAAGTAAAATTATTTAACTTAATGTTAAATCTAAATGATATGTTTAAAATAAGAACCTAAACTTGTCTAAATTCTATTTTATTAGAGGATTTAGACCCATACCCACCTTATCTTAGAAATATATCAATTTGGAGCTATTTAAAACCGAACGTGACTTTATAATAAAATAATATTTTAAGTTTTTCCAAAGGAGCCCCTCTCCTCCCTTATAAAAAGGCACCTCCTCCCCCTCTTCCTCACACCACATTGAGCCTTCATGCTCGGACAACCCCTGAAACTTTCTCCTCTTCACTTCTCTAGAGACATCCTAGAGGTACTGGTCTTCTTCAAAGACCAATTTTAGTGCCCTAAAAGGAGGTCTCAAAGAATAACTTCAAAGAAGAGTTAATGTCCATTACCGATTCTTTCATCTTTATTTCTTCTTCCACTTCTTCTTCTTTAGTTGTTTCATTATGAAGTAATAAAATCAGTATCAATAATATACTGATATGTTATTATAAGTATTAAACAACCCTATTTCACCATCTATCCATCCTACAGAATATGAAATCACCGCACGTGCGTACATACGGAATACCGTCTCCACGCCGTGGTGTAATCTATTTTCCACCACCACCTTACTTGGATGGGTATAATGATGTAAATAATTACTATATATGATTATTGTAAAGTGATATTGATTCTGAAATAGTATACATACACTCCAATACAATTCCACGATCATGGGAACGATATCATCACTCATGTGTACGTACGGAATACCGTCTCAACGATGTGATGCGATTCGTTCTACATGATATTCATTGCATAATGATTATATAAAAGAATTGAATGAATAAATATGATATATAGTACATTAATACCATTCTGGAAATAATGTATCTATAACCTAAATATAAGAATAAGAATTTATTCGACAAAACACGCATAAGAACAAAAAGTTATAAACACCCGAATAACAAGTAGCAATGAAATATTACTACTAAGAACCTAAGAATATTACCATATATGATATCATAAAAATAATTATGATTCTGGAATAAGTCAATAACATTATTTAAATCATTATAAAAGAGGTTCGGACACTTTCGAAGCAAATCGGACCTAAGGTAAGGGAAATATCACAATCTCATTTTTATCCGAGATTGTTTATACTTTGGTATTTACTGGGGATTGTTTTATAATCCACATCCATGTTTCCCCAATATGTAATATTTATATCCTTCTAAAATAGTTTATATAAAATTTTACCCTTCGATGAGTTTTTAGTAAAAGATATGAAAGGAATCTTTTGTCATTTTTCATACGAGGTATTTTTTGACATTCCTGACAAAAGTACGAGAAGAATGTTTTTTTAACTTATACGGCATGAATGGATTTTTAAAACATTATTTCCAAGAAGCTTCCTTAACATGTTTTCAAGTTTATTTTTAATCAACTTCTTTTTGTTTATAATTGTATGACATGTTAAGAAAGGAAAAATGTTTTTGAAGTAGAAAGGATATTTTCCTCAAGAATGGAGTTCAAGTGCTTTATCAAAATTATTTTCCATATAATATAATATAGGGTTCTGTTTATATCTCTATTATGACATTGATTTGATTATGTTGTGATGGAATTATTTTTATGAATTCCTTTATCTTATATTAATTGTTTTATGATGTCATGTTGTTTAAGAATCCCCTTTTTATTACATAGGTTATGCTATGATGTATGGTTTATGATTTTTGTGGAACACATAAGAATGGTATCATTATGATATGGGTGTGACCTATATCTCCCTCAAATGTATTGGGTAAAGATTTTATATCTCATGAGATAGACATGGCTAGAATGGTATGTTAAACCAGTTCAGTGAAATAGGACTGAAATGAGGAGTGAACTCAGTTTAGAAATGGACTTTATCCACTAAGATAGTCTTGGAAATGAGCCGTGACTAAAAAAAATGATTCTCTATGATTATTTGTGGAAGCCACAATGTTTAATGTTTTAAGATATGATTATTGGGATTGAATTTCACTACTATGATTTATCCCATGTTATAAAAATTATGATTTCTTTTGCAAGTTAATATTTCAAAAAGTTATGTTCTTATGTAAATGATGTGATTGGAATTTCTTTTGTTTACCCTTACTGAGCATTTGAGCTCACCCTTTTGTATGTTTTCTTTCCCCAGGTCAGGAAGAAGGTTATTAAGTAAGATATGCCAAAAGTTACTATAGATATGATGAAATTAATGGGAGACAGTGTAGACGCTTTATGAACCAGTTGTTTATGTTTCCCAGTTTCTAAAGACACTATACCTATACGGTCCTTTCCTATTTTTTCTTATATGTTGTAATAAGTGTGATTCAATTCTGATGTAATAACAATGTATGTAATGTACGGGTCATTATAGTTGTTCTTCTCAAATTATGTAAAAACTAATAGAAATGGTCACGCATAGACACCTTCCATGCAATGTGAATAACGTCACGCATGCTATCATCAATAAGCTACCATAAACCCTGTAAATAATTTATAATATCATGTTATTAATAAAATACATTTAAAAATAAAAATTATTTATTTATGTACTATCCAATTATCAAACATGTCACACGACACATCAATAGAATCATTTACCATGTAATCCATGGATGAGAAAAATAATTGCACAAGATAGTGCTCCCCTTTCCAATAGCTACATGCACAAACTGTGAAACAGAAATAAATAATCAAACAATTAGTATATATATAAATAAATTAATGAAAGCTAACTAAAATATATAGGTTACCATAACTTTGTGTGCATCGATCAGAACCAAGATGTGGACTTCACTCGGAGATAGGGTCAGGAATCATCAATCACATAAGACTACACCCCCTCTGTGTACCGCCTGAACCGTTAGTATGATAAGGGTCATATGGTCCACAATCCCCCTCATCCAAAGGTAGATCAGCCTCCTGGAACTCACAAAATAGATCAGGATCCTTTTGAAACACAAAATGTTTGTTGTTAGAAGATATTTTAAAATAACTATTATATATACATATATATTAGTTATGATTATAACCAAAATTTAACTGTGTCAATTTCCATCTTCATCCTCATCTCCATAGCTGTCCATGTCAATGTCTTCATCTTCCTCCTCAAAATCATCAATATCCATATGAGTTTCTGTTTCATAATCTCTTGTCATTTCAAATTCATTTGTAACATCATTAACTTCATCTTCATCGATCCTCAATTGTGGAGTTTCATCATTTATATTCATGTCTCTTTATGAAAAATATGGATTTTGAAAAGTCTCTTGAAAAATTTCAATTCCTTCCACTTCAACAGAAACACATTCAGTTTGTGTAAACTGATTTTCCCAAGATTTCATTTTTATTATGCTCCACTAATCACTCAAGTCTCTTTATGTAGTACAATACTTTGCGTAATAAATTTTATGTGCCTTTTGAGCCAGTAAAAATGTTTCATTTACTGCAAAAAGACTTTTATATTTAATATCAACGATTCCATGAGTCAGATTAACATGAAATCATCTCTCCGTATCCAACCACCGACATTTAAGCATTGATATGTAATTATGTTATAGATAACACATCTCAATAATTTCATCTAGAATGCCATAAAAGTCAACTTTGGTTTCTCTATGATGCGATCCTCTCAAGAAAACTTCACTGTTCATTGTTTTTTTTGATTCCCCATATGGACGTGTATGAAATCAAAAACCATTCACCACATATTCATTATAAGATTTAACCATTTTGGATGGTGGGTTACTCAATATACACAGTCTTTTATCAATTTTATTAACATGTTGAGACACCTGAAAATTTGTATAAACATTATCAATATGATAAAAAATAAATGGAATTGATATTAAACCATCAATAATTTATGTTACCAGTTTTTGAAACTATTGAGAATTTTTTTATCTGCGTTCTTCAAGAGAAGCTATTGTAATTTGTGGAAGTTGTTTCTTGATATGATTATCATATAACCTAGAAATAAAACAAGTTTACATAATGCAATATAAATTATAGAATAAGTGATAGAATCACTCATAGTACAATTGACTTCATTTCTTCACAGTTGAGAAGAACATATGTATGAGCTATGTGATGTTCATCATATGAAATCCATAGATCATGAACTCCACCGAAACAAAGATTTGGATGATTAAAAATTAATAATTGATTGTCCATTTGGTCATTAACATTACCCTTGTCTCGTCCCATGCGATTATGTTTTAATGGATATTGAGATTCAACATAATGAGAGCAGAAAAATGAAATTTCCTCTGGAAAATAAGCTTCAGCAATTGAGCCTTCAACTAATGCTTTGTTACGTAATTTTTTCTTCCATTTATACATGCATCTATCCATTGGGTACATCAATTGAAACTATACGAGACCTCCACATTTAGCTTCAAGTGTAAAATGTAATATCACATGTTTCATTGAGTCAATGAAAGTCGGTAGAATGATTTTTTCCAGTCTACATATAATTACATTAACATATTCTTCCAGTTTTCATAGGGAATCGTAGCCTGTTTTCGCTGTACAAACGTCTCAAAAAAATATGATATGTCTATTATCGAATCCCAAATGAAAGAATTCAACAAACCCCTCAATCCAATTCACATAATTCTTTCCATTATAACATGAAAATCATGAATTTTTAATCCGGTAATATAACCATTCTTAAAAAATCTGCCCAAATTAGAATCACAGCCATCTGGAAGTATCAAACTTGTAATCCACTGACAGAATAATAATTGACTCTCTTTGGAGAGTGTATAATATATTTTTGGCTTCATTAACCTCTGAGATCTGACTTTTTCAAATTGTTCAAGTTCTCGTCACCAACAAATTTGGGCTAGATCTAATCATTCCTTTATAGTATCTTTGGTCTTACCTGGTGTATCCAAAACTGTATGAAATAAATTATCAAAATAGTTCTTCTCAATATGCATGGCATCCAACATGTGGCAGACCAAAAAATCAGACCAATATGGAAGATCCAAAAAATGCTTCGTTTTATCCAATTTTGTTCTTTCCCAAAGACATCTATTTTATGTTGGTTTATTATAGGCCCTAATGTTATGGGAGGTAATGAAAACACAACGAATTTTAACTCTTTACATGAGATCATCTTTGGAGGTTCATCCCTTTAAATTGAACATTTTTTTATAAGATATTTGTTCCTCCGAAAAGGATGATCAGTTGGAAGAAATCTATGATGACAGTCATAATAGAAATGTTTTATCCCATTGACAAGCATAAATGATTTTTTGTCTTTCATACAGTAAGGACATGATTTCAGACCATTTGTACTATATCCAGATAACATGCCATATGTCGAAAAGTCACTAATCATCCACATCAATGCAGCTTTTAATATGAAAATTTTTTTCGCAGTAACATCATATATACTAACACCATCATTCCACAATGCATTTAACTCATCAATGAATAGATTGAAATAAACATCAATAATCTTTTTCAGATGTCTTGGGATTAATATAATCAAAAAGATATAGGGCTACTTCATCAACACCCATGGAGGTAAATTGTAAGGAGTTATAAAGACATGCCAATATGAATACTGACTTTCATAAGAACCAAATGCACAGAAACCATTAGTAGAAATACCCAATTGCATGTTTCGAGCTTTTAATGAAAAATATGGATGCAGATGTTCAAAAAAAATTCATGAATCGCCATCATTTGGATGATTCAATCTTTTTTCTGTTGAGATCTTGATTTTGTGCCATGAAATCATTGACACAGTATTCTGAGACATAAATAAAAGTTGAAACCTGGCTGTAAGGGAGAAATATCTCAACTATTTTACTGGAATCGATCCAGACATCCCTAGTTGAGCTTCTTTATACCTCAATTTTCCACATGATGGACAACTATCTAATGAATCATTTTCACCAGAATATAAGATTTTTTCATTTGGAAATGCATGAATATTCTGATAATTAAGGCCTAGATTACGAACAACCTCTTTCTCTCATATTAATTTATAGGAAACACATTTTATTCAGGTAACCATGTTTTAACCTAAGAAAATATCTGATCAAAATAGTTGTTTGACATTAAATTATCTGATTTAATAGCCATAAATTTCTCCACCGCTTCTAATTTTCTTATCTTTCAACCAGGATATAATGTATCCTTTGTAGCCCTCAACAACTTATAAAATTTCTATGGTTCCAACTCAAGAGTTAAATCACTATCATCTTGAGTTTTAGTTTGTTGAACAGATGGACCTGCAACATCATGTACAATATTTTGAAACTGTGATGGATCCAGAATCAATTTATTAGTAACTTCTCCAGAACTGCATTCACCTTGTTGATACCAAAAAACATAATCTGGTTGAAAACAAAACCGCAAGATATGTCCCCCAACCTTGTCAAATGTGTCAAACGTTCTGATAGAACATTTTTACAAGGACACTAAATTGTGCCTTTTGAAAAATATTCTGGTTTTGATGATGAAAAATATAATAAAGCTTCAACACCCTCAATATATAAAAAGATTTATACCACAACCATTTTTATTTTTGAACTTATTTATACACGCATGATTATCTATTAATTACTAATGTTGATTTCTTTATTCTATATTTTTCTACAAAATATAAATCATCACAGTTTGTGAATAATTTGAAATTATAAAAACACTCTCTAAAAAAAGAAGATAAATAATTACAACTACTTCTTAATAATTACCATTAAATTTAGGAAACACAATTTGTTGTGGATTGACAGCTACTCTTTTTTCTGATGACTCATTTACTCACAACTTTATTAAACTGAAATCACAATGAAGAATTTTCTCGGAGGTATGCTTATTAGTTGTGATTTCAGTGTGACAAAGATGCAAGTAAATGAGCTGTAGGACAAAAGATCCCCCTTTTCATCGATGAATCATCTTCTTACAACTATCACCACCGGAAAACATTATAAAATTTTTGGTCCTATGAATTCATATTCAAACTCTTGCATACAAGAATGGATTTACAAACATAGAAACATACTTTTCATATTGTTTTGAGTCGGTGAAAGTAAAAACCAAAAGATTCATGGAGTAAAAGGAGTGTCGTTAGACCACTGTAAATTATGCCATGTTATTACAAGTTATTAGAATTTATTCGTATTTATTCATATTTATTCCTCTTTATTCCTATTTAGTCCTCCTTATTTCTAATTACTTCTATTAATTCTTATTTAGTTCTCTTTATTCCTAATTACTCCTATTAATTCCTAATTACTCCTGTTAACTCTTAATTACTCCTGTTAACTCTTAATTACTCCTGTTAACTTCTAATTACTCATGTTTACTCTTAATTATTCATGTTTACACTTAATTAGTTTTATTTACTGCTAATTATTCCTATTTACTCCTAATTATTCCTATTTATTACCATTTATTCCAATTTATTACTAAATATTCTTATTTATTACTAATTATTCATATTTATTACTAATTATTGAAAATTATTCCTATTTACTACTAATTATTCTTATTTACTACTAATTATTCCAATTTATTGGTAATTATTCTTAATTACTTCTAATTATTCCTATTTACTATTAATTATTCCTAATTATTGCTATTTATTCTTATTTATTGCAATTTATTTCTATTTATGAGTCATTATTTATATTTATTAGTAATTATTCCTATTTATTAGTAATTAATCATATTTATTACTATATATTTCTATTTATTGCTTTTTATTCATATTTATTGATATTTATTACTATTTATTCCTATTTGTTCATATTTATTACTATTTATTACAATTTACTATTATTTATTCCTATTTATTACTATTTATTACTATTTATTCCCATTTATTTCTATTTATTTCTATTTATTACTAATTATTCTTATTTATTCCTATTTACTACTAATTAAGATTAATTAGCATTAATTATGAATAATTAGTAGTAATTCGGAATAATTTGTAGTAGATAGGAATAATTAATAGTAAATAATAATAATTACAATTTATTCCAATTAGTTCCTATTTACTAATTATTGATATTTATTACTAATTATTCCTATTTACTACTAATTGTTCCAACTTACTACTCATTATTTTTATTTACTATTAATTATTCCTAATTACTGCTAATTATTCCTAATTACAGCTTACTATTCTTAATTACTGCTATGTATTCCAATTTACTGCTATTTATTCCTATTTATTAGTAATTATTCATATTTATTAGTAATTATTCTTATTTATTAGTAATTATTCCTATTTATTGCTAATTATTCCTATTTATTGCTTTTTATTCATATTTATTTCTATTTATTACTATTTATTCCTATTAATTCTTATTAATTCCTATTTTTTACTATTTTTTACTATTTATTACTATTTATTACTATTTATTCCTATTTATTACTATTTTTTCCTATTTTTTCATATTAATTCCTAATTATTCCTATTTACTCTTAATTATTCTTATTTACAACTAATTATTCTTAATTAATTCTAATTATTCCTAATTAATGATAATTATTCATAATTAATTCTAATTATCCCTATTTATTATTATTTATTCCTATTTATTATTATTTATTCCTATTTATTCCTATTTATTGCAAATTATTCATATTTATCCCTATTAATTACTATTAATTGATTTTAATTGCTATTTATTGCTATTTATTCCTATTTAATACTAATTATTTCTATTTATTACTAATTATTTCTAATTACTCCTAATTATTACTAATTATTCCTAATTATTCTTATTTATTACTATTTATTCCAAATTATTTCTATTTATTACTAATTACTCCTATTTATTACTAAATATTCCTATTTATTACTAATTATTTTTATTTATTACTAATTATCCTTATTTATTACTAATTATTCTTATTTATTACTAATTAATCCTATTTATTAATAATTATTCATATTTATTACTAATTTATCCTATTTATTACAATTTATTCCTATTTACCCTTATTTATTACTATTTATCCCTATTTATTACTATTTATTCAAATTTATTATTATTTATTCCTATTTATTACAAATTCTTCCAATTTATTACTAATTATTCATATTTATTACTATTTATTCCTATTTATTACTAATTATTTCTATTTATTACTAATTACTACTAATTATTACTATTTATTCTTATTTATTACTATTTATTACTATTTATTTCTATTTATTCCTATTTATTACTTATTATTCCTATTTATTACTAATTATTCCTATTTATTACTAATTATTCCTCTTTATTCATATTTATTCTATTTACTACTAATTATTACTAATTAATGCTAATTATTCTTAATTAATTCTAATTATTCCTAATTATTGCTAATTATTCCTATTTATTTGTATTTATCCTATTTATTAGTAATTATTCCCATTTATTCATATTTATTTCTATTTATTGCTATTTATTGCTATTTATTACTATTTATTTCTATTTATTTCTAAGTATTCCAATTTATTTCTAATTTTGTCTATTAATTTCTAATTATTTATGTTTATTACTTATTATTTCTATTTATTACTCATTATTTCTAATTATTATTAATTATTTCTAATTATTACTAATTATTTCTAATTTTTCCTAATTATTTCTATTTATTTCTTTTTATTCCTATTTATTCCTAATTACTCCTATTTATTACTAATTATTCTTATTTATTACTAATTATTCTTATTCATTACTAATTATTCATATTTATTACTAATTATTCCTATTTATTACTAATTATTCATATTTATTACTAATTATTCCTATTTGTTACTAATTATTCATAGTTATTAGTATTTATTCCAATTTATTAGTATTTATTATTATTTAGTCCCATTTATTATTAATTATTCCTATTTATTACTAATTATTACTAATTATTAATAATTATTCTTAATTATTATATTTATTCATATTTATTACTATTTATTCCTATTTATTTCTAGTTATTCTTAATTATTACTATTTATTGCAAATTATTTCAAATTATTACTATTTATTACTAATTAATACTAATTAATACTAATTATTGCAAATTATTCTTATTTATTACTAATTATACCTATTTATTTCCAATTATTCTTATTTAATTCTAATTATTGCTAATTATTGCTAATTATTCTTATTTTTTGCCAATTATAAATATTTTCTCCTAATTATTAATAATTATTCCTATTTATTATTAATTATTCCTATTTATTATTAATTTTTCCTATTTATTACTAATTATTCATATTTATTATTAATTATTCATATTTATTACAAATTATTCATATTTCTTAAAAATTAGAACTAATAATTTCAATTTATTGTTACAAATAAATACTGCTAATAAAAAAATTTAAATCTTATTTAACTAAAACTAATAAAAAATAATTAAAATTAACATAAAAAATTAAATAAATATTAAATTAAATAAAATATAAGTACCTTTAAACAAGATCTTCTATAGATGTAGACGACTTGAAAACTTTTTCATCAAAAAAACTAAAACAAATTTCCACTCTGAAAATAGGATTGAGAGAGAGAGAAAATAAGAATTGAGAGAATGATTTGGAAAAATAGATGGTGGTATATATAGGTTAAATTAGTTGCGAAGAGACCTTTTGTGACGGGAATATGGTCGCAAGAGGCACCTTTTGCAATGGGGCCCGTCGCAAATACCTTTATGACGGGGTAACATCCCGTCCTAACAACCCATTTACCGTTGTTGTGTATTTACGATGGGAATATTCCTCCCATCGCAAATAACCTTCCTATAGTTAATCGCGCAAACCGCACCAAACCGTGCATTACTTTTTGCGACGGGCCACCAAAACCCGTCGCAAATAACAAGTTAGTTACGATGGGGGGGGTGAGGGGGGGGGGGGGTGTTCCCGTCGCAAATAATCTTTGGACTGGATTATTTGTGATGAAAAAAAATCTCGTCGCAAAAGGTTGTTTTTCCCGTAGTGTTTGGATGTAACCAAGATCACATGAATGTTTATATATATACACACACACTTATAGATAAATGTAAGTGTATCTTACGGCATTTACATGTTTTCAACAATTAAAAACTCCAGTGAAAATATATATAAGTAAAGAAAGTCTAAAATGTTTTCAGAAAATCCTGAAACACAAACATTGTAAATATAGAATATTAATTAGGAGTAAACACATCTTTTTCTAAGTGGGTTGGCCTAGACAAACTTCATTGTTTAAGTAGTCCGATTTTTTCCCAGAGGTTTGCTTAGTATTTTCTGAAGAAGCATTGGTTTATTTTAAATTACTCTCAATCATAAGTATTTTCAAAAGTGTAACTACTTTCTCATGCTTTATAGCATATTTAAAAGCATAACTATGTTGAAAAGAGATTAGTTATCTGTTTTAAAAGTAGTAAGTATTTATCAAATGTTTTTGAAACTCTTTACTGAGCGATTGAATGCTCACCCTTTGTTTTAAAATGATTTTCAAAGGTATCTAAGAAGTTTATTTACAAATGTCTTTGCTTTCAGAGTTAGAGCGTGTGGAATCCTTTTGGGAAATTTTTTTATTTTATGTTTAACTCTGATAAATGTATGGTTTTGTCTAATCCTCCAGATCCTAGACCTGTAAAAGTTCCTCTTTTGTACTAAGTGTATTGTAATTGTTTATTCACAATAACAAAAAAATTACTCAACATTTTTAAGCACTGAGTCTGGAAGCACGGGCTCGTGGAGTCATATATACTCTTGAACCAATGAAAATATCAGTTTCTGGAACTATTTCTCATGGACCTATAGAAATTCTTAACTATCTTCCTTCAAGTTAAAACTAATTTTATGACTGCTCCAAATGGAAAATTGATTTAGAATGATATGATGAATATAATGAAGAGTTCATTTACCCCGATTAAGAAAATAAAGAAAATGAAGAATGTGTAACTATTCTAGCGGATAATGAAGGGAAAATATCTTATTGGTACTCCACATTCAAAAAGGGGGAGAGTCCCGAGGATCATCTCTACTGGGCATTGATTACCCAATTCGGATTAGGGTGATGATCATGATGATGGAGGAAGTATACCTTAGCATGATGGATCTTCTATTATTTTAGTAATTGTAATTATTGAAGGAGATTTAGTATATCTGATTGATTTGGAAAAATGATATAAATACCCTCTCCTAGATCTAGAAGATCTTTACTGGAAAAGTAATTGGATCAAACTATAGATCATATTTATGATGATATGTGTGGACCAACTCCTATGAATCCAATTGAAGTTATAGAATTTGAATAAAAACATAAAATATTAGACAAGTGTTTGATTTTTTTTCTATGAGAGAAACATCACACTTATTAGAAGTTGTGGAAGTAGTTAGTAAAAAAATCCCTCCATTATAATATACAACATCACCTCCTTCATTATCTGCATATATGGGAAAATAATACTAGAATGAGCTCAAAGTCAATCTAATTAACATGATAATGTATCTCTTTTTGAATTTTGGTTCTATATTTGATAATTCTACAGAGGATGGTATATCCTTATCTATATCCTCTATTATTCTTCATATCCTACAATGATTTTCTTATAAGATGAATCTCATGGAAATTTAGATTCATAGTCTGATTTAAAAATGTGAGTTATTAAGATATATTTTTCATATTTTATGATATGTAAAGATCATATATAATTTATATTGTTTTCACATTCCTATATTTTCAGATAACCTCTTCTTATATTAACCAATTATACACCCACACCACTTTTCACTACATTAATTAATTATTATTTTATTTGGTATATTTTAAATGATACATTAAAGGATATATTGATTGTTTTTTCAAAAACTCGTGGGTTGATTCAATCTACTTATTGAACACAATATAACATGTTTTTTGATTTGATAAGTGATGATGATAAAATAATTAGAAAATATATAGGAACAATCACTAAAGAAATTATTTATTATTTATCAAGGATTTTTAAATAGGATAACATGATATATTTTTTTCCTAATTTAGCTAGTGATATAAATATTATTCCTTTGACTCAAGACTTTATGATACAATTTTTCTAGTTAAATGTGTTGGAACCTCTGTCAAATATTTTATGAAGGAAACGAATCAATTTTTTTAGTTTATAAAGTATGTCTCTCATTCTTTTAGTGAATTCACTAGGCTAATGGAACCATATTTTTATGTTTCCAATACTGTTGTGCTGAGTCCATCTTCCATTACTAATAGACCTCATACACAAGTTTCATCTTCAGTTACTCAAGTATTTACCCCTACAACACCAAAAATAACACAGTTTGGATATTCAATTTCCTATACAATGTAATGATTTAAAAATATTTCTATGAGTATATTTGTTTAGTGAATTATCCTCTCATTTTACCAGGAATACTCCTAATCCTTATCAAGAAAAATAAAAAAAATTATTGATCCCAATGGCTTGAGGGAATTTACCTTTAATTTATATTTGAGTGCCTAATAGGGTCTCTTTATATTATTTACTTATTATAAACTTTTTAAAATAAAATATTATTTTATTTAATGGATTATGTGTAATTATTTTTTTCTCTAACATGACTAAATTATTTACTATTCAAAATATTATATCACTTTATTATTTCTTATTCTAGATATTCATTTATTATTTATACTATATTTATTAATTTTTGTTATAATACCAAAAGAAGGATAAATATTATGATCTAGAGAATTATTAATCTTATTGTAACTACCATGTTTTATGATTTTATTTTATTTAGGATTTGATTAATGTTTTTTTAAATTTGAAAAATATACTTCCATGATTTTTGATCATCAAAAGGGTGATTTTTTAGATTAGTTCATAAATTATTTATTTTAACGATCCCTAATAATTTTTATTATTATTCTTATTTGTTCTATTTTGTATGATAGAAACTATTTTTTGATGAAAAATTATAGGTTATGGATCAACCATAGGGTATAGTGGATTGAGCGTGGGTTATAGTGGATTAGCTTTGTGTTTCAATGGATTGACAACATGACTAATGAATCAACCACATGATCAAAAAAATTTAATTACTATATTATCCATGAATACAAGGTGACCATGTCGATCGACCATATAAATTATTTCAACTACAAATAAAACTCTTCTATGTGTCAGATCTACTTTATGTCATAGAAGACTCAACTTTTATATCTAGAAAAGATATCATATTTGAAATTCATTGAATTTGTGATGTCACTGACCCAGTTCACTAATATGTAACTAAAATCAGTTGGCCACATGGCCTTAAGAACACCTCCCCATATGTTAGTGGCTACTGACTAACAACAAGGTTCAATGATGGTGTAGTGGGGAGATTATACTCTAATGAACAAAGTGATATACAATGGTTATAATAGATAAATTATAGTACGTTTGGAAATGACTGCATTGTCGAGTGTGCCAAATTAAGTGTTTAGTTTTAACTATAATTTCGGACGTATAACACCACCCTTAGTGTAACGACTGAAAAATTCATTAATGAAAATTCCTCTTTTCCTATTTAAATGTCTTCTTATGGTTATTTAAAATGTATACACTTATTTAGTTCCATGTTTTGGATTTTAAAATACCGTTATGAATTTTGACCGTTTATAATATAGTCTTTGAACATTGATCACATGATTAGTATCAATATAGGGCTTTAGCAAATCCAGTTTATTCAGAAAAAGGAAGTGATGGCCTTATATAGTAGACTTACCCCATATGAATCCCATTTGTCAGATATCGGAAAGGTGGGTTCATAATTGGGCTTCGCTCTGGACCAAGCCCAATCTGAGCATGAATAAGTTAAGCTCGAGCATAACTGCCTATTAGAGAAGTTGAAGTTTATAGAGATTACCACTAGATAAATGTTATCTAAGCCACCCCAAGAGTCTGTCACCATTGCGCACCTTACCCTAAGGTCTTATCTAGGTGTTTTAAGGGGTTATGTAACAAGACCCTAGTAATACAATTATGTACATTATTCTTGTACAGTGAATATACATTCATTTTATTAGTGTTACTTTGTAAAACGTTTTTAAAGCACAAATAGTATTTTAAGTTAATATTAAACTACAAAATATATTTGGATGAATTAATGGATTTTTGAATTAAATAATATTTTAAAAAAATATTATTATTATTATTAAATTATTTTTTATTAAATATAAATGATCATATAATTTTATTAATACAATTGTAATTTTTATTAAGGTTTGAAAGCTATTTTTGTCAAAACCCATGAATTTTAAATATATGTTAGTTTTTATTTTAAAGATAAAAATTCACATATTTAGAAAATTATTTAGCTAAAAGTAATATTATTTTTTGAATTAGGATGTTGAAATTATACAACGGTGATTTGTTTATAATTTTCTGAAACAGTGTAATTTTTGGGTAAAAATTAAATACCGTTTAAATATATAATGTGTTTTATGACTTCATAATGACCCAATAGTGATGAAATAAAATACTATAAACATTATTTTCCTCCAATATATGTTTTAAAATTAAAATAATGTTATTTTGGGGTTTTTTGAGTTATTTTACAAAGGTTTAGTGGAACCTTGAAGGCATATAAAACATTTTGTCTTTAAAATTGGTCTCATTGAGAGTGTGACTGACCACCACATAAGAAACCATATTATTTTAAGAAGTTTGGTCATTAGACTTATAAAATATTTTTTTCCACTCTCTTTTGGAATAAAACCAAGGGAAAAAACATGGGGTCATTTGTGTGTTTGATTATTTTAATGTGTGGTGTCCCAAACCAAAATAATAAATAATTCTCCCTCATTTCCTATATAAACCCACCCAGTCTCCCACTTCCTCTTCTATCAACGCCTTTTGAGTTCATCCAACTTATTCTCTCATATCACTAGAATCCTCCAAAGATGCCCTATGCTCCCAAGAAGCCACTCTCAAGCCTCATACAGGATTTTGGGATCACACTTCCATGTAAGAAATTCACAACTTTCTCTTTTTATCCAAGTTTGTTAATATTGTTATGCCATCTTATTTTCAATTATAAATGTTGGAGGAATTATTTCAAACCTCCCTTATACTTTCCCCTTTATTTTTTGAATAATTATATATCACCTTTCTCTCTCATTAATGCCTCCCATGTAAACTCATTACCAGGTCGAAATTCGGTAAGGAATTTCTCTATCCTCATTTACATTCAAGGAATACTTTCGTATTGCGTATATAAATTCTATTACTTATGTTGGGACATGTATATATATAAACCACTTACATTACATTTCATGTACATATAATGAGCCACTCCTTTCTCCCTCATCAACCTTTTTTAAGAATTCTTATGTCATAAAGTTATGCTGTTGAAATTGCACCACAATTTTTCAAGACAAAGTCATTGTGTAGTGAATACCATGCCCGTCACTCTATCAAGGGTATTCACCTTTATTAAAATTTAGATATTGATTATAGAGTTTCATTTATGAATTCCACATTCTTTTATCATGGAATAAATGATGATGTTTGTTTAATCCATCTTATATGATCCCTGTGGCACACTTATTAATGAAATGAAATTTTAAGAAGGGTGCACCTATATGGTGCTCTAATGCATTGGGTAAAGTATAGTATCATGATACATCACGTGAAATGGGTCTTTACTCATGAAAATTCTAGTTCAATGAGGTTTTATTTGTGCTTCATGTGCAATGAGGGTTTACTCATCCTCCAAGTTCAATATTCCTTGGCTCATACTAATTCCATGATAAGTGTTGTTGCCACGTCTTCATGTTATGATTGTCAAGATTTATCATGAATTTATGTTCATGTTTCTCTTGTGCTCCAATGATATTCCTATTGTATAACATGAATTGTATTATTAATTTTATTCCATGTTTTTTTCCTTATTAGGCTTTATAGCTCACCCTTTTCTTATGCATGTCCTCAGGTTATCCCATGCAATGCTAAGTACGAGGAAATGTAGTGGTCATGCAAAGGAAGTTTTCAAAAAAGATGTTGTGTTTCATGTCTTATGTTTTTATGTAATATTCCTAATCCCCAAATACACTAGACCTCCCGATCTTCCATGTTGTACAAAGTGAAGAGTTTATGTAATAAATCAGGGTTGCGTGTGTACTTAAAGCAGGGTTGTCATAGTTAGTATCAAAGGATATGTTTAGTAATTTTTGGGATTAGGATTAGAAAAACATAGTGAAGCCTTAGAGACGAGACTAAGTATAATAAAAACATCACTACATTTTTGTGGGTATTGAGTAAGTGGTTTATCAATAAAATATATCCCTATTAGGATACGAGCAGGTAGAGGAAGCTCTAGCACAGATGTACCTTGGGGTGAAAACCCCAACATTGAGTTTTGGGTGTGACCCGGGGTATCCTGGTACACAAAAATTGGGCTTTCTGCTTTCTTGGTTATGAAACTCCTGGGTCATATGAATTGGTAAATTCATAGGCTTAGTATGATGCATTATCAAAGGGAATTAAAAAAAATCCCCTAAGAATATTTGTCAGAGAATAGATCATAAATAACATAGATTGAAGCCTATAGATTCATAAGTTAAGGAAATAAAATCTATTTATAAGTCATCTATTTCGTCCTTGGATTACCCTTTATGTGTTACCCATAACACTCATTTTATTCTATCCAATGGATGGTAATATGTGGACTTGGGCTAACTACCGATGTGAGGATCTGTGTGAGGATTGGGCTAATGAGATGCCCAATCTGATGGTAGAGGGAATCACAAACATTGTCACAATTCTCTTTTAGTTAACTAATGATTTGAAAAAATCTCCTATATACTTCAATTTTCCAAATAAGATAAGATTCTCTTGGATGCTTATCGTATGGAGGGTGAATTTAATTAAAAGTGGAAATTGATTAAAAATAAAAATCCTGAGGAGGATATTGAGGTGTTGGAATGGAAGGATTTATAAAAAATGTTTTTTGATATATATTATCCACCCACCCTCCAACATAAGCTGTAAAGGAACTTATTTTCACTCATGAAAAAAAGAAAATGAATCCGTTGGAGCGTAGGAGGAAAACATTACAAGGTTTTCACGATACACCTCTGGATTTGTCGTTACCCCCAAATGCAAGGTTGTCCTCTTATTTAGTGGGTTGAAACCTATCCTGAAGAAATCCCTGGTGATCAGTGACTTCGAAAACTATGAGGAAATTGCTGGATGTGCCCTAAATATCAAAATGGATAAAGGAGAATTTCAGGGTTATCATGGGGATAAAAATCATAAGGTGTATTTCAATCCTGGTGGTCCGATGGATAAATCCAATGGTGCTAAGAAGATTCATAATCCCACTTTCCAAAGGTGCTGAAAGATGCAGCACCGAATTTTCTTGAAGGGGGCGAGGAAATTTATTAAGTGTGGAAGAGAAGGACACCTAGCTATTAACTGTTAACAAGAAAAACCCACAGTTGTGATAGATGAGAGGAAATATCCATTTTTCTCTTAACATTTTGTTCATTATATCAACTGCAAAGAACTATGGAATCTTCCAAACCAGTTCCCCTAGCCAAGGGTTTTCAGGGGAAACAAACAAACTCCAAGGCAGTAAGGGAGAGATTTTTCCATCACTACTGTTGATGTTTACCCTGATAATGAAGTGGAGATATGTATGATAGTTATTCATTTAATAATAGAGAACTTACTTTTTGATTCAGGTTCTACACATTCTTTTATATCCTGATTATTTATAAGAACAATCCCAACACCACCATAAATTATGGAAGTGAATATGTTAGTGAGTACGAAAAATGGGGAAATCATTGCATCCCATGAATATAACTCCTCCCTATAATAATTTGGGGATTTAACATCCAAGTGAACCTCATCATACTCCCTCTAGTCTAATTTCATTCAATTATTACCATGTATTATATTTCCTTATATAGAGGCAACATAAATTTCCATGAGAGGGAAGTCACTCTCCATGTGGAGAATCGACCCCTGATTCTGTATAAGTGCAAGGAGAAAGATGAATCTTCTTTAGCTCCATCATCTCAAGCGTGGATATTACTTCCCTATGAGCAGGCCTATTTGGATTAGATGATTTAGTCTAAGGATAAAACCATCCTTGATTACATGCCTATTGTGAGGGAATTCACTGAAGTGTTTCTCGAAGAATATCCTGGTCTTCCTCATAGAAGAGATTTTGAATTCTTAATTGATCCTATACATGGGGATTTCCAATATCCAAGACTCTGTATAGAATGGATGATGTGGAGCCTGATGAGTTGAAGAAAAAACTACAGAATAATTTGTATAAAGGGTTTGTATTCCCAAGTGCTTCACCATGGGGTTCACTAGTCCTCTTTATCAAGAAGAAGGATGGGTTAATGCACCTTTTCATTGATTATCGTGAGCTCAAAAAATCCTGATAATGAAAAAGTATGCTCTTCTACAAATTGATGACTTTTTTGATCAACTGTGTGGATCACAATACTTCTCCAAGGTAGAATTTTGGTCTGGATACTATCAAATAAGGGTGAAGAAGGAAGATATCCCCAAGACTGCACTTCGTACAAGATACCGGCATTATGAATTCATTGTAAATCCTTTCAAACTCACTAATGCTCCAAAAATAGTCCTAGACTTGATGAATAGAGCCTTTATATATTACCTTGAAAATGTTGTAGTAGTATTTATAGATGATATATTAATATACTCAAAATCCAAAGAGGATCATGGGGAGCATCTAAGAACTGTTCTGGAGACCTTACGAAAGGAGAAGCTCTATGCAAAGTACAGAAACTGTGAGTTCTCGTTGAAGGAGGTCTCATTCTTGGGCCATATCATCACAAGAAATGGGATATATATATGGACCCCACTAACACAAATACAATATAGGCATGGACGAGTATAACATTAGTAACAGATATCCGTAACTTTTTGGGGTTAGCCGGATATTATCGATGATTTTTGAGAAATTTCTCACAATTGTCCAGCCCTCATACCATGGTAACATGGAAGGGAGTAAAGTTTACTTGGGCTGATGAATGATAACACATCTTCAAGGAGTTAAAAAATATGCATATCACTGTGCCCATGCTCACTTTACCAAAAAGTGGGGAACTTTTTGTGGTATTCAGTAATTCTTTGAATAAGGTCATGGGCTATGTGTTGATGAAAAATGAAAAAATTCATTACCTATGCTTCAAGGAAATTGAAAGTTCATGAGCAGAATTATCCAACACAAGATTTGGTGTTATCTACGATGATCTTTTCTTTAAAAAATTTGCGGCATTATCTCTTTGGGGAGAAGTGTGAAATATACACGGACCACAAAACCCTCAAGTATATATTACCATAGAAATTTTTTAACATGTAACAACAAAGATGGCTATAGTTGATAAAATACCATGACTTCTCAATCCATTACCACCCTGTAAAAGTGAACAAGGCGGCTCGTGCTATATGTAGAAAGGACCTATCAATTCAATCATTTATGAGAATTGAGAAGGATACAATGTTCTTAGATTTGATTAATATGGACATGGGAATCATAAATAAGGGAACATCATAAATCCTTTCACAAATGATTTCTCAATAGACTCTTTTGGAATGGTTAAAGTATGATCAGAAGAATGATGTGGTTATTTAGCAGATAGTGGAATCTATCGAAAAGGGAAATACTTGGAGTTTAATATTAATGAAGATGGAATTGTGAGATTTGGGAAAATAAAATGTGTTCCATATTTTCCGGAGCAGAAGAAGGAACTTTTGGATGATGCACATAGTTCAAATTTCTCTATTCACACAGAAAACACAAAGATATATCGATATCTATGAGAGCATTATTGGTGGGATAATATGATGAATGAGATAGAAGAGTATACATCAAAGTGCCTGGTGTGTCAGCAAGTGAAGGCAGCGAGGCATAATTCTAAGGGGATGATGCAACCATTGACCATAAAATCATGGAAATGGGAGAAAATCATCATGGAAACTGTTTCTTGAATTCTGAATACATCCAAAGGAAACAATGAAATAAGGTTTATTGTGGATCGTCATACAAAATCTGCACAATTCATTGAAATTGGAGAGGATTTCCAATTGGATCAACTAGCACATACATACATCATAGATGTTGTATGGATGAATATGATACCACTATCTATTTTATCTAATCAAGATACAAGATTCACCTATATGTTTTGGAAGAGTCTTCAACATGTTCTAGATACTGAACTGATCTTTAGTATATCCTATCATATTCAAACTGATGGACAGTTTGAGTGAACTATTATGACACTGGAAGATATGTTAAGATCATGATCAATGGACTTTAAAGGAGGTTGGGATCAACATCTTCTTATGGTTGAATTCTCCTATAAAAACAATTTCCAATCGAGCATCGTAATGGCACCTTATGAAGCCATGTATGTTAATAGGTGTAGAACACCAGTATGTTGGGATGATGTTGGTGAGAATAAGATTTTAGGACCAGAAATGGTCAAAGAAATGATTGAGGAGGTGAAAACCATTCATCAGAATATCAAGGCAACTCAAAGTTGATAGAAGAGTTATGCAGATAGCCGTCGATGAGACCTTGAGTTCAAAGATGGAGACATGGTATTTCTATGAATATATCTATGGAAGAAGGTTGTGAGGTTTGGAATGAATGGGAAGTAAAGTCCTAGGTACATCAGCCCCTTCTATATTCTTGATCTTGTTAGGGATAAGGCCTATCGACTATCAATTCCACCTACCATGGAAAAAGTACATGATGTCATTCATGTATCCCTTTTAAGTAAGTGTATTCTGACCCCTTAACATGCACTCTCTTTAGAGGTAGTACAATTAGATGATGATCTTTATTATTAGTAGAAACTAGGGTAGATCTTAGATCGTAGAGAAAAAGTTCTACTAAATAAGACAATGCCCCTATTCAAGGTGTTGTTGAAAAAACACAATTTTGAAGAAGCGACATTAGAATCAAAAGAAGTGATGAATCAATGTTACCCACATCTATTTTAGTGTGGGATGAAGAAATTTTGAGGGCGAAATTTCTTGGGGGGTGATATTTTAATGACCCAAAAATTCATTAATCTAAATTCATCTTTGTCTATTTGAATGTCTTCTTCTGGTTATATGAAACATATGCACTTAATTGGTTCTATGTTTTGGATATCAAAATAATGTTAAGATTTGTGAGAGTTGCTAATGTAGATGTTGAACAGTGATCACATGATTAGTATAAATATTGGCCTTTAACAAATCCAATTTACTCAGCTAAAGGAAGCGATGGCCTCATCCAATAGACTTTCCCAGTTCGAATCCCATTTCTCAGAACTTGGAAAGGAGGTGGCATCATTGGGCTTCGCTCTTATCCATGCCCAATCTGAGCTTGAATACATTAAGCTCAAGCTGAACCACCTATGATTGAAGTGGAAGTTGATAGGGATTACCACTCGAGCAATGTTATCTGATCCACCCCAAGAGTCTATCACCATCGCGCACCTTAGCCTAAAGTCTTATGCGGGTGTTTTAAGGGTATATTTAACAAGGCCTAAGTAATACGATTATGCACATTATTCTTGTGTAGAGAATATACATTCTTTTTATTATTGTTAATTTGTATATAATTTTTAAAGCACAAATAGTATTTTTAGTTAATATTCAACTAAGAAATCTATTTTGATGAATTATTGGATTTTTGAATTAAATAATATTTTAAGAAAATTTTATTAGTATTATGAAATTAATTTTTATTAAATATATATGATCGTATAAATTTTTTAATGCAATTGTATTTTTTATTATGGTTTTAAATCTATTTTTGTCCAAACCCATGAATTTTCGATAAATACTGGTTTTTATTTTAAAAGTAAAAAATTAAAATGTTTATAAAATTATTTAGATAAAATTAATATTAGTTTTGGAATTAGGATGTTGAAATTTTTCAACGGTGTTTTTTTCATAATTTTCTGAGACAGTCGAATTTTGGCAAAATCCATGGGCAGGTGTATGGTTTTGAATTTTTTAATGTGTGGTGTCCCCAACCTAAATAATAAAGAATTCCCCCTCATTTCCTATAGAAATCCACCCATGACCCCACTTCATCTTCACTCAAAGAATTTTAAGTTCAACCAACTACTGCCCCCCAATATCTATAATCCTTCCATGGTTCCCCATTCTCCCAATAAACCTCCCTCAAGCCTCTCCCAAGATTTTAGGGTCACACTTCCAAGTAATGGATTCCTACCTTTCTCTTTTTATCTATGTTTCTTAATATTGTTATTCCCATTTATATTAAATTATAAATGTTGGGGGAATGATTCCAAACCTCCACCATTCTTCCCCGTTCATGTTTGAATAATTATAGATCCCCTTTCTCTATCATTAATGCCTCCCATGTACACCTGTTACCATGCCAAAATCCTGTAAGGAATTTCTCTCTCCTCATTTACATTCATGCAATTATTTTTATTACATTTGTAAATTCCATTACATATGTTGGGACATCTATCTATATTAACCCCTCACTATAAATTGTGTGTACATATTATGAGACACTCCTTTCTCTATCATCATCCTTTTTTATGAATACTTAGGCTACACCATTTTGCTGCCAAAATTGCACCACGATTTTCCATGCCAAAGTCATTGTGTAGTGTATACCATGCCCATCTCTCTATCAAGGGTATTCACCATTATAAACATTTACGTATTGAATATAGAGTTTCATGTATGAATTCCAAATTCTTTTCTTTTGAAATAATTGATGATGTTTATATAATCCATGTTATATTATCCATATGGAACACTTATGCATGAAATGTGATCTTTAAGAAGGGTGCGCATTGATATCCCTCCAATGCATTGGGTAAAGTATATTATCATGATATGTCATGTGAAATGGATGTTTTGTCATGATCATTCAAGTGAAATTATGTTTTACTCATTCTTCATGTGTAATGAGGTTTTACTCATCCTCTATGTGCAATGAGCCTTGGCTCATGCTAATTCCATGTTAAGTGTTATTGCTAAATCTCTATGTTATGATTATCATGATTTATGGTGACTTTATGTTCATGTTTCTCTTGTGCTCCATTGATATTCCTATTTTCCAACATGTATTTTATTTATCATTTTATTCCATATTTATTCCCTTAATGGGCTTTATATATCATCCTTTTTTATGCATGTCCTTAGGATATCCCATGCAATCCTAAGTACGAGGGAATGTAGTGGTCATGTAAAAGAAGTTATCAATAATGATGTTGTGTTTCATGTTTTATGTTGTGATGTAATGTTTCTAATCCACGAAGAAACTAGACATCTTGATCTTCCATGATGTATGAAGTGAAGAGGTTTGGTAATAATTCATGTTTAAGTGTGTAATTAAAGCTGGGTTGTCATGCTTTGGTCATCTCTCGATGGAGCCTTAGATCATTAAATTAAAAATAAGGTTATAATTATGAAACTAAAAGGGGAATAGGAATTTATAAAACATGTGGGTTTTATATTTTAAAATATAAATTAAAACACTATTATCAAGTGAGATAAATAGTATGGATAAATCACGATCAACTTGGGTAAGTATCCCTGGATGCTCAATCCGTCATCAATCTTAAGGGATTGGGAAGGATCATTGATACATTGACTGTAAAAATACTAAAACTAGTGTGGTTTGTGAGTTCTTACTGGTATAACAACTCATATTTTATCATACAGTGATATTAACTATTGATTAATGCTCAAAATAAACACTATTAAATCGATGTAAAAACCAAACTCGATCAAGGAATCACATCAACAACATGATGAGATAAATAGATTGGTGTCAATGATAATATTTCTACAAAAAAATATATGCATATTTTGGGGTTTTTTCTTCTTAATTTTATCAAACAATTTGATCCATCATTATATGCATGAAAGGGAAGGCGTAAGATAAGAGTCAAACATACACAAAATCATCATAAAATCTGGGGTTTTGCATGAAATAATGATGATTATTGTTCTTTTGATCTTCATTTTATCATACCAGAATAAACAAAAATTCAGAAGGTATAAATTAAGAACAATAGAAAACAAACCTGGAAATTCAATTACCCTACAAATATTACAGGCATGGAGCATGAGATTACAATAAATTACACCCCCAAATTGATCACTAAGTGGATTAAAAGTACATGAGGGAGATGAGAACCAAAATGATGGAATAGTGATCTTGAGTTTTACTCACCCTTACCCCTAGTCATGAAACTTGATAGAATGAGGGTGAGGGGCTATTTTATAGAAATTTACATCACACTTTTCACAAAATAAGTTCAGTGCCTACGTGACTAGGTGACTATTCCTGGTAGACTTCTTTATCCTTTTTATCTAGATGTTTCATTGAAAAAAATGTATGAAATTGACATAAAACTATCTATAGAGGTGAGCCTTCATGTTACCTATCCAATATAGGTGGAATCATCCCAATTGGAGTTCTAAGGCCCATGTTATGAACCAAAAAACAAAAGGGTGATCCAATCTGGCCCACCCAGAATGTCTTCACATTGTGGGCCTATTTCAGGCCTCCAAATAGACAAATTGGGTTCCCTGGTGTTCTAGAGAAATATATACCACATGTTTTGCATTCATGAAAACATTTTTATCTCAATTATATGCACATATTATCCTATGTACATATTTTTCTCTACATGTATGCTTTGTATTTCACACAGTTTGGTCCATTTTGCTTGAATTCCATAATGGTCTCTCCAAATCACCTCCTCCTAGAATGTAAACACTGAAACAAGTAAAATTTACACACTAAATAGTGAAAAAATTAATTAATTTAACAAAAAATGATGTTCAATTTTATATTGTATTGAGAATATTCATTACAAGAACAATTTAAAATAGTGGTGTAAGGGTGGAAATGAATAGTGAATCATTATGGGATCACACCCCCACACCTAACCATTTACACTCCTAGGAAAATTCACATATCTAAAAAAATTATGCATGTAGATATTCCCTACTTCATGAATATTTATTATTTATTGAAATTTAAATTTAAATTTATTAATGTAATGTGATCAAATCAAAAACCAAAACAAAGAGTTATTCCTAGTGAAAATGAAAAAAGATCTCTCATAAATTAAATCACAATATAATTCAAAGTGATTTATGATAACAAACTTAGAAAGGAATTAAAAAGTCTACTATGCCACTAACTCTCCATGTGTGTGTGTGTTAAAACCATTCCATGATATTCTTTCCACTTTCTACCACTAAATATAAGTTATTTTAACATTTTCCAATTTAAATGGTTTTTTCTAACAAACATTCCCTACATCCTTCGCAATCATATTTCAAAAACCACAGACATAATAATTATTGAAATTCAAACCTTAATCTCCTGACATAGATATCCCCACATGTTGTACATTTCATCACTCCCATTATTTATTATTATTTTTTTTAAAAGTTTCCTTTAGAACAAATCTCTCACCCATCTCACTACCCTTATTTGATCTCCTAATGATATTAATTTAAATAGTTATAACAAGATCAAATGTTAAGGAGGAGTGGTTTATGAACTTCCAAAGACAAAAAAATCTTTTTTAATGTTTTAATTTTTTTGGGCATACAATAGTCAGATATCTGGTACA
The DNA here is from genome assembly GCA_963277665.1 of Viscum album. Classification (NCBI taxonomy): domain Eukaryota; kingdom Viridiplantae; phylum Streptophyta; class Magnoliopsida; order Santalales; family Viscaceae; genus Viscum; species Viscum album. The sequence goes on along the minus strand of OY728128.1, from coordinate 1,804,479,778 downwards.
CATGTATAGGTCAATCTGATATAGTAATGAAATTTGTTGGATAAAGAACAAATATATTGAAAAATCATTTTAGAAAGATAATAAATATCAACCAGACATATTTTTACCTTCTATTAAGTATAAAATATTCACACTTTGTGGATTGGTGAAAAAATGTGTGGAGATATTAGTGACACAATTTTCCTACAAATTACTCACACAAGGGGTATCAATTATCTAAAAGGATTTATATAGATACAACCATTTATGTCATTGACTGACAAAACATTTACTAACAATCACTCCTCGTTGCTAAATTCACAAAAATATCTATTCCGTGAAATAGAAAAGTTTTCTTAAAATTTTATAACAACATGGAATCCCAAATTTCATCTTGCATTTTCAGTAAATTCTAAGATTTGGTGACCACAAGAGGGGGAAAATTAAAAATACCATATAGAATGGAAAAAAGAGAGGAAAGAAGAAAGATGATTAAAATATAAATGATATCAACTAGAATGAGAAAAGTGAAGTACCATACAACATGCGAAAAAAAGAAGAAAGTTGATAACATCCTAACTATCCTAGGAATGTACCCACCTAAGACCTAGAATGTGCAGTGTTATCAATATAATAAATGATAATTTGGGAAGGAATAATAAAAGTAGGTGTGTTTCACTAGTATGTTTCTTCTAGAAGGTGGATTTCTTCCACCAGATTCTTTGGAAAATCCTCATAAATGTTTTTAAGTTGCTTCCTATTGATGGTAATTCTTCGTCCAATCTTCTCATGAAAAACATTTATTGAATGAAAAGGGAAAACAATTGTAATAGTATAAGGACCAAGCCATCGAAAACAAAGCATACCTTGGTGGATCTTTATTCTAGAATTGTACATAAGGGATTTCTCACCAATATAGAACTTATGATGATGAATCATGCTATCATGGTTAGCCTTTTTATTTTCTTTATAGATCTATGGGTTCTGAAATGCATCTAGTCAAATTGTTTCTAATAATTGAATCTACATCTTTATATTTTCACCTGAATCTAAAAGATTCATAATACATTGTTTAATAGTGAAATATGTACAATGTTCTTCCTCCACCTAGAGTGAGAAAGAATTCAAAAAACAATCTTGTATGGTGACATTCTAATTTGGGTTTTAAATGCTATACAGTACACCTAAAGTGCCTCATCTAAAAGAAATGTCCAATATTTCATGTTGGGTTATACCATTTTTTCCATGATTTTCATAACTTATCGATTTGAGATTTTTTATTTTCTGTTATTTCAGGTATGATATGAAGTGGATAATTTATGAAAACCCCCATAATTATGAAGAATTTTTTTTTCTTGTTGCGATTTAAAAAATATGTACCCAAATCACTAATGATGAATCTTGAAAAACCAAAACTACAGAAAATTTAGGACCTCACAAAATAAAAAACAAATCAAGTGTCATCTGTGCTAGTATACTTGTCTTCCACCCATTAAGACATGTATTCAACAGCCTGTAAGATGTAAATTAATCCAAAGGAATTTAGAAAAGGCCATGTGATGTCAATGTCCATTGAATCAAATACTTCATAGTATATTTTGGGCTTTTGGGGAATTTCATTCCTCATGGAGATATTCCTTGTGGTTATATAATTACTACAAGAATTTAAATGTTGATTTGAATATCTATAAAATGTTGTCCAATAAAGTTCTAAGTCATGGAAATTTTGAGCTATATGTTGAGAGACAATGTTTCCCATACAAGACAAAGTGTGGAATGAGGTCTAAATCATGGTGAAATCATGTCCAAGGCACACTGATGAATAAATTGGTCACTACAAATTCTCCACAAATATGGGTCATCAAAAATATTCCAATGATAATCATACTTTAATATCTCAGATTTTTATGTGAGGAAATATGGCGGGACCCTATATGTTGCTAGAAAACTCACAATATCTGCATAATAAGGGGAAATGTCCCCAACATCACAAAGATTATCATGAGAGAAGAATTATCCAATGGGGAGGGATGAGTCATTATGATGGTATAGTGGTAGTGAAATTCTAGTAATGTAGTCAACTATAATATTCTCAACTCCCTTATTATCTCTAATATCATGGTCAAACTCATAGAGGAGGTGCTTCTACCATATGAGGTGGTTCATAGCTTCAGGTTTCATTAGTAGAAAATGAAGGGTATCATAATCAGAAAATTCAATGACTTTTTACCAAAGAAGATATGAATGAAATTTTTCCATAGAAAACCCAATATAAATTCGTTCTTTTTCATTGGTTTTTTTACTTTACCTTAGAATGTTCAGGGGTAAGAGTGGCATAAACAATGACATTAGAAGCCTTCTTAACCATTTGTGAAAAAACTATCCCAATTGAAATTTTAGAGGCATCACACATATGTTTAATGGAGAGATCCCACATTGGTGTTTGGATGATGGGAGGTGATGTGAGATAGGTTTTTAGTGAATTGAATTCATTATCATAATTTTTAACAAAAACATGCATAAAATAATTTTGTAATAACTAAGACAAAGGAAGTGCGATATTTTTAAGTTTTTAATGAATCAATGGTAAAAATCATCGTGACCCAAGAAATACCACAGTTCATGAATTTTTTTTTGATATTTAAGGGTTGAAATTATTTCTATTTTTGTTTTATCCACTTTAATTTCTTTATTTGAAATAACATGCCTATGAACTATCCCCTACTTAACCATGAAATAGAATTTCTCATAATTTAATATAAGATCTTTTTCGATGTAGTAGAGGAGGATATAACATATTTATACCACCTAGTCATATAAAATATCCATATATGGTGAAATCATCCATAAATATTTCAATAAAATTTTCAATTTACTAAAAATAACCTCAATATAAATCATTGAAAAGTACTAGGAGCATTACATTGACCAAAATGAATCATTCTGTATGAAAATGTGGAGAATGTATAGGTAAATATTGTCTTTTCTTAATCCTCATTGGCAATATGGATGTGGAAATAACCCGAATAGCCATCAAGGAAATAGTAATGGGACCTAATAGAAAATATTTATAACATTTGGTTAATGAAAGGTAGAGGAAACTGGTCCTTTTATATGGAATGATTCAGTCGATGGTAGTCAATACAGACTCACCAATTGTTTTTCACACATGTTGGAACAAATTTATCTTATTCATTTGGCACAACTGTTACTCTAATATTTTAGTCACAATTTACATTGGTCTAACCCATTTACTATTTGATATAGGATAAATTTTCCCAGTAGGAAGTATTTTACTATCTTCCAATTTTATAACTTTAATGAGAGTGGGATTCAACCAGAATTGAGATTATCTTATGGTCTTACCTCATCATCCAAAATTATATTTTACTTACAAATAAATGGTCTAATCCTTGGAATATCTTTTAATTTCTACCATATCACCTTTTTACACTCTCTCAAATTCTTGAGTAGTATTGATTCCTACTGTGGAGAGAGGTTATTAAAAATAATGATAGGAAATTGGTCAATACCGTAAAAATACACATATTTTAAATTAGAATGAATTGCTATTAATTCAAACACTGGTGGTTTTTGGGGTGTAGGGAGAGGATTTTGGGGGAGTGAGGTCTATGAAACTATCTATATGATCATTTTAATTTTCTAAGGAAAGAGAATATATGGAAATGTGATTTTTAGAATCATCCATTAATATGGTTACCTTAGAATGAACAAACTCATCGATTAAAGCACATAAATTATATTTTTCATAACCCATAAAACACTGAAAACATGACTCAAAACTCAAAACATCCAAGGGTGAATAATAAAAAAATGAGACAGTGTTTGAGTCAAGTAGATAGTTTTCTGTGTGTGTGTGTTATTTGAGAGAACATCCATTGATTACACAAGAATATTGAAGTGCTCTTCAACGGGGAGTTTCCTTTCATCAAAGGTGTTAAAACATAAATTTTCTCTACTAAACTCCATGAATAACATAACATTGTGAACATTGATAATTGTATTTACTATTTGAAGGAATGAATCCCTAGTTTTATAAGAGAATTTTCATGGGTTCAGGTATCTTCCTTCTTAAGAATGTAGAAATTGGCGGGTAAGATAAGTTTATTCACTCTTATAAGGATGTCCTTCATCATTCCTATTGGATGCGTAGTGCTCTGATTGAATAGTTTCATGAAAATTCCTATCGGTTAAAGCGCTCCAACCAGCAATGTAATATTCACAGAGTGAGGAATTGCATTAATGGAAGCACCTAAATGTATTATAGAAGCTGAAATTAATGTCTCTCCTGTAGCATAAGGTATCATGAAAGTGATAGAATCCTTTCATTTTTTTGGAACTGCTTGTTGAATAAAGGCCAATACATTATTTCCCAGGTTGAATCTCCCATTCCCCTTCATACTCTATATATGGGTGCAATGATCTTTAAGAAATTTTTCATATCAAGGTATTTGTTTAACTACATCCAATATAGGAATGTTAACTTGCTACTTTTTAAATGTATCCATTATTTATTATCAATGCCATTATGAAAATTCCTTTTTAGATTTATATTCTTCGGGAGAAATGAAGAGGAATGGATTGTTCATGGGAATCCTCAATGATAATTTCATTACCCCTTTTTTTTCTTCATTGGAATATTTTATAGGTTGATAAAGGATGTTTTCAAGAGGGAGACATACATTTTGGGAAGAATCATTGGAAGAAGAATCTTCCATAGAACTAAAAAGTGTGATTGAAAACATTACCCCTGTCTTTTTCATTAGAAACATGTTAAGATGTTAATTGTCTAGAACATTGAATCTTTATCACAATGATGGTGTTTTCCAATTCTACCACATGAGTTCGTAGGTCTTGAATATAAGATTGTGTGGTTTATTGGAACTGAAGGTTTTTGGTTTCCATTTGCTTCACCATATCCTTGAGGCATGGTTTAGATTTGAGACGATAGGGAGAATTGTTTTGATAAGTTTAAGGATAACAAGGTTTCATACCTTGGTTTTATTGATACCAATTCTACTTAGGGAAGCATGAGTTTCAACTTTGTCAGTACTATGGTTGTGCTTGACACCCAGGGTTTATATTTTCCCGGAATGGTTCTTCCTTCAAGGGAGGTACTTGTTTTAATGGATTCCCAAGGAAAACAGCTGCACAAGACTCATGTGAATCTTGAATTTGTGGGAACTGGTTAGAAAATTGAGTATTATAAGAAAAAATACCACAATATAATGGAATTGAATTAGCCTGTGAGTTACTATGTACTTGATCTAATTTCCTTAATAAGTTATTCATCTCATAATGTTTATTATCTACCTTTTATTATGATGGGGAATGAATTATATCCTGAACTCCTTGAGTGGGTACAATTTCTCCTATACCAAATTTTTGTGCATTTTGAGTCATTTTGGCTATTAAGTCATGAGCAGTAGAAGAAGTATTATCAACTAGAGAACCACCAGCTACAGTATCAATCATTCCACGATATGTGGGGACAAGTCCCTTACAGAATTATTGGATTAATAGTTGTTCACTAATCTAATGGTGTGGGAAGCATGAGAAAATTCTTTTTAATCTCTCCCAGTATTCATGAAGGGTCTCTCCTTACGATTGCTTAATACCAAAAATTTCACTCTTAATTGATGCAGTTCATGTGGTAAGGATCAAAATCTATAAAATGAGTATTTCAATGTCATTATGAACCCCAATTTTTGTGGGCTTATAGTATAGATAGTATTTGTCAACACCATCAAGGGAGAAAGGGAAGGACCTAAACATAATGAGGTCCTAAGACACATTTGGGGGTTTCATGGTGGAGAACACTATGTGAAACTCCTTAAGATGCTTGCGAGGGTCCTCACAATGAAGACCATGGAATTTGGGAAGGAGGTGGTGAGGCCTACTCTCAACTCAATGTTGGATTCTTCATCGTGATATTGGATGTACGTAGGTTAGTGCACTACATACGAGGGGTTAGTTCTATTAAGGTTCAGTTATTTTTAGCCATGTTTTCTAGTGTTTTTTTGTTTAATTTTTTATTCACTTAGGAACAATTTATGTTTTAAAATTTTTTTTCTTTGTTAATTTAGTTTCCTACTTTGGATGAAAAAATTTATGAGTGAAGTGTCTTTTCAATTTTAGGGCCGATTTCAAATTGTTTTTATTTTTCTAATCTTGTTGTGAAAATAAATTGTGAAATTTGTTATTTTTTGGTTTTTTATTTTTTTAGTTTTATAATGGGTAATTTATAAAATAAAAATACTTAATAATAATTAAATTATAAAAGAAAATTTAATTCTACATTATATAATTCGAGAGAGTGGAGAAGAAGATAGAGAGATGAAGAACACACAAAAATAAACAAAATGAAAAAAACCTAAAAAAATTAATCAAATAGGAAGGGGGTATTTAAAGGAGTAAAAAATAAAATAAAATAGTAAAAGTGAAACACTATCTTGGATCCCTGGAAAAGGGTCCAAAATTCGATCACATTGTAGAGTACACCCAATTAGATGTTAATTTATGCAGTATAGCAGCAACCCTAGGTCATCTCTCCATGGAGTCATAAATAATTAATTTAAAAATAAGATTTGATTATGAAAATAAAATATGGATGGGAATTTATACAACTTTTATTTTATTTTTTTTAAAATAGAAATTGAAACTATATTACTATGTGAGAGGAACAAGATAGAGAAATCATGATAAGCCTAGGTAAGTGTCCCTTGATGCTCAATCTATCATCGCTCTCAAGGGTGTGGGAAGGATCATAGATTCCTTGATTTTATACATACTATAATCAGTGTGGTCTGTGAGTTCTTAATAAGTCTCCACCATAGATTTTATTGACTAATGATATTGATTATCGGCGACCACTCATAATCAATACTATTGAATCGATGTAAAAACCGAAATCAATCAATGAATCACATCAAGAACATGATGAAATGACCAGATTTGTGTAAATGATAATATTTACACATGAAAAAAGAAATTATATTCAAGGGTTATATCTTTGGGATTATATCAACCTATGTGATCCATTTGCATACTCATGAAAGGGAAGGCGTGAGAAAAGAGACAGACCACTCAAATCATCACAGGATCTGGGTTATGCATGAAAGCATTAGGATTCTTGTCCTCTAAATTTGTATTTGATCAAACCAGAATAAAAAATCATAAGGTATAAATGAATAACAACATAAAATAAAGTTCGAAATTCAATTACCTTACGATGATTACAAGTGTGTATCTCAAGATTACAAAAAAGGAAAACCCCAAATTGATCACTGAGAGGATTAGAAGTACATGGGGGGAGAAGAGAAATAAAATGGGTGAATAATGTTCTCAATTTAGACTCACCCATACCCCTAGTATTTCAATATTAGAGAATAAAGGCGAGAGGTGATTTTATTGACAAATACATCACAATTTCCAAAAAATAAGTCATGTGCCTAAGGGACTAGGTGACTATTAATTAAAGACATCTTCCTCCAACATTGTCCAACTTGTATACAAAAAAATTAAATTGCATTTAAATTTGGTGGAAAAATTTTCCATCAAGTCAGATGTCCAGTTTATGTGGAATCAGACCAATTAGAGTTCTAAGGCCTGAGTTATGGCTCAAACATGGAAGGGTAATCCAATCTAGCCCACCCATAATTTCTTCACACTATTGGAATATTTTGGGACTCAAAATGGATGCATATGGATCTATGGTATTCTAGGAAAATGTATCCCACACGTTTTTTTGCATCCAAATACCAATTTTTTCCCAATTTGATGCACAAATAATCCATGATACATATCTATGTCCACATGCATGCTTGGGATCTCACATAGTTTGGCCCATTTTTCTTGAATTCCATCACGGTCTCTCCAAATCACTTAATCCTATAATATAAACACTAAAAAAAGTAAAATTGACCTATTAAATAGTTATAAACAGTAATTAATTGAATAAAACATGAAGTTCAATTTTATATTATATTGGGAATATTCATCACAAAACAAGTTTAAAATAGTTGTGTTAGGGTGGAAATGAATAGTGAATCATTATGTGATGAGGAAAATAAAAAAATAAAAGTAAATAAACAAGAAAAATTACTAAATTCATCAATATCAAATATCATAAACAATATAATGATATCATGTATGTATGATAAAAGAAATGAGGTCATAAAAATGGGAATATGGTAGCTGGCATACAAAGTAAATGAGATAAAAAAATAAAAATAAAGGACAAATTCTATCTCCAATACCTTCAAGGGAATAATCTCAGTCATATACTACCATACTATATCCTAGTACAAAAAAACCTGCATCCATATAAGGGAACATCCCTTTCCCCCTAACGATATCTATAAATTTTATCTAGATTACAATCGATGATCTGAATTGGGTGTGAGTAGAACTCAATAAGACACCACCAACAGTGTATATCACTATAAAGTATGTGAATATACAATAACTTGTTTATAGGTATAATTAGTAAAGTGATAAATAAATAAATCATGTTGGTTTGGGTTCCCTATGGGACACCCGTTTAATAATACCTACTTTGGCCAAAGTTTGGAATATCTATAAGCATTTTAAACTTTATGATAATTTTTTTTAGGTTGGGATCAAAGGTATACAATCAAGGCATCCATGAATACTGGTAGTAGTGATGTTTGTTTCCAAATTTACATGGAATTTAAGTTGTATGAAGTCAGTAAAGTCTAGAACGGTTGTGATGTCCCTGATCCAGTTCACACAATAATAACCAATCCCAATTGGCCACAAGACTTCAAGTGCATATCCCCATGTAAAAGACGCTACTGACATACAATGATATAATAAATCAAGAATCAGAAACTGGGACCTTTTTCCTATCCCTACCATCATCCATGAAGTCTATCCAGGTACCAATCATTGTCCTGAGTAGGGAGTGAGATAACCTCATTAGGAAACCACCAACATTATATAATTTCATCCAATCAGTGAACATATAATAAATAGTGTAAAGGTAATAATAAAAACTGTAATTAAGTATGGTAAATAAATAACCCACATAGGGTTGTGTTCCCATGGAACACCCATGATATGGTACCTTCTTTTGTATATGTTTTAATATATCTATGTAGTTATTCAGTGACAGTTTAATTTATATTATATTTTTGAGACCTAGATCATAGCCCAGTAATCCCCCATATCTCACATCTGAACAAGGCATGTATGATAATGACATTAACACAATTTAAATATGTGATCAAATCCAATATTATGATTTGTCTTGGTAGGTTCTCCATATAATTAATTAAATTATTTTCATAAGAAAACTAAGCCCCTCTATAGTGTTCTTAATTTGGAATCCAAGCATTACTCTAGGAATACAGCAATCACATCACATCACAAGCCCATTGTAGGCATTCTTCATGGGATCCTTGATATATCTCTAGGTGTGTCATAAAGTCACCTCCCACTAAATCTGTCCTTAATGGTTTATTAAGGTATCCCAAATGTCACTTGTGGAATATATAATGATCATCCCTCTGAGTCCATCCTTGGTAGTATGTAGAGGTATTCCAAGTATCAGTCATGTGTATATAAAGATAAGAATCATGAGTCCATCCATAGAAATCAATAAAGGGATTCCAAATATCATTCATGGGACATAAATATCAGCTTCCAAATGAGTCTTTCCATGGATTTCATATAAGAACCCATGTATCACCCAAGGTTCATGAGAAATTAATTTATGATTCATTTAAATAAATAATTCCAAAGGGTCTATTTATTGTGTTCCTAGAAAAAATCCATATCTCAATCTTAGCAAGGAAATATGAATGGTCATGGGACCTAAGACTAACCATACCACTAAAGTTAAAATTTACTTCATCTGGATATTACATTTAAATTAGTAATCAGCTTCGAAGTTCTGTATTCTCATGAATCCTCCCATTCATCGTATTTTGTAATTGTATTTAAAGAACATATCAAGATTATGAAATAACGATAATAAACAAAGCCACAGTGACATGGTCTTTCATTCCCTGATTTATCCAATTGAACTTATATTTCAACCATTTAATTTAACATATGAATGCAAGGGGTAAAGAACCTACCTCAAACGGATAATCAAATTCATAGGACACCCATAGTGGTTTTATCAATTTAAGAAAAAAACCCAAATCGGTGTTAAATTCAAGGTTCTTAACCTTTAATGATAATTAAATAGTTATCATGGGTTAAATAGGTCAAGCATACCTATTTATTTTAAAATTAATTATATTTAATAGGTATCATTTAGAAAATATGACAAATGAAAAACTAACATATATATAAACCGAAATACTTATATGTAAAAGTATTAGACTACATACCTCAATTGGGTAGTCGAATACTCATCTGTTGATGGCCTATAGTCGAGAATAAAAAAGAAGAAAATTGAGAAAATAGAAAAATTTCCGTAAAAGAGGGCATATAATCTCACAAAAAAACTCTATCAAGTGGAAGATATAAAATGAAAGGAATAAGAGTAATAGAGAACATACTCATGAATATCCAATGAGACAGATGATGGCTCTATCACAATCCTTATGAATAGGATCTTTTAAGGCCTATAGCTATCTATGAGGAGATCTCCAATGTGTAAGGGATTCTGTGCATGGGAAGAGAATATAGAGGATGGAGAGATCTTGATGTGAATTAAGAGAAAACATAATTTTGTATAAACATTAAATTTTTTAGGGTTTGGATATACAGTTGAATAGACCATGTGCCTACCAAGTGCCGAGCTCTGTCCAATGGCACCCCTAACATGGATTATGTCACACAGTTAGACAATCCATGTGCAACCTATATGCACCCTATATCTCAAACTTACATGGACGTGCATCCTGGTGGTACAGTTTATCAAACCATGAAACCCTATGACTGTGAAAAAAATCACCCGACATGGTTTTTTACTAACCGTGTAGACAAGGTGGTACGATTTCTACTAACTCTGTAGTTGAGTTGTGTCTTCAAAAAGTTAGACCTATAGGCTTCAAACAAGTCTCAAATTCTCCTAAAACCTTCCCTAAATAGTATAGAACATTTATATGGATAAACAAAAGTGTTTAATCCAATATTTAAAGGATACATACCTCATAGAAAAGTCAGGTTCATACAATATTACCCCGTTAATGAAAATTATCCCTAAAATTCCCTTCAAAGTGTCGTAAAGCATTTTATGAGAATAAATATTTCTACCAATAATGTAAATCCACCTTTATCTCCCATGTATCATCCAATACATGGTTGTGATACCATATCACATGTACTAGAGGAATTGACCAGCCTCAGAGAACCATTATGCCTCGATCAACAACATAGATAGGATGCTACTAAAAGAATGCATCTACCTCTTTCTCAACCTCCTCAGGATGAAAAATATGATATGGTTCATAATTAGATTAAAAAATATGTGATACATGGATGATTTTGTGAATGTATTGGTACCTATGAGATAACTACAACTAATAGGCTACCATCCTAACTACACTATCTATCCTACCACTAACCACCACATGAGTGAATTGAATGACCTAATGTATATAGCCTCAAAAGGATCCATATGTATGGTCACTTGAAAGATAAATTTATAAGTTAACTCAAAAATAGGTAAGAGTTTTTCCCAAGAACCTCTAAAATGAATGACTCATGCTCTGATCGTGTCCTACAAAACTCATATCGTATGCTCAGATGGATCATCAGTCTATGGGTGATATGATGTACTCAATAGTATCTATAAAACTAGTTACATCTTAAAACCCTTCCAGAACCATGATTTGATATAGTCATCTATATTAGATAGGATAGAACATGGAACCCATGGAGGCATATGATCTAATTAATATATATCCTCTTATGATCATTCACTAAAAATGCCTCTTAAATATGAAAGAATGGGGTTAACTTTTTCATCCTATATGTGATCACCCATATGTCATTACTGTCCTAAGGTGATCTTGGAAAATCCATCACAATATTAATGATGGAATCATCCAACCTTCACTCCTTAATAGGTAACGACTATAAAATACCCACTGGTCACTAGTGTTCTTCCTTCACCAACTGACAGGTGGAACAGCTATTAAAAAACCCATTTATCTCCCTTTCATCCCCGACCACCAATATTGGTGGTGTAATTCAAGATAAATCTAGGTAGGATCAATATATATTGACCATATAGAGCCATGAGACTCTTACATCAACTCCTCCCAGACATCTTTAAGCACCAATATACATCAAAGAATGTGAAACATCTCTTTCATTCTCATCAATGACTCAATCGGGTGGAATGATATCCCTTGAAATTATCTCTCATAGGTGGAATCCCGCAAAATATGATATATTCCTCATATTAACTACCACCATAAGTTAATAGGTCATATATAATAATGAAATCACATAATATCCATGATGATCATGGACCACAATACACATCTCAAAAAATAGGACAATATGTTGCCACTCTCTATTGGCCTCCTCAGCCATTTGTGTCTAAGTCCCCCTACTCAGAGAATCAGAAACTACATTTACCCTTTCTATAATAAAACCAATATAAAATTCAAATTTTTATAGGTATTCAACCAACTATCATTTCCTAATAATAAATTTATTCTGTGTAAATATGTACATGAGGATTTTATCATCCATAAACACCCTAAAACACAACCCAATAAATAATGCTTCAAACAACTTAAGGGATGAACAACAACTAGTAACTTGAGATCATGTGTTGGGTATTTCCTCTTGTGTGGCCTCATCTGATGAGACTTATATGCCACGAATTTCTCCCACAACATCAAAAATTTTCCTAGGCCGATTCTTTATCCATCATAATAAAAAGTATATCTTTTTAATGTCTCTAGAGGAATGAGGATCAGTGCTGATGTCAGTCTCCCTTTCAAATATTAAATTTCCCTCTTGTAGGATTCTGACAATATAAACCACTTAAACATATTAGTTAATCACATAATATGTTATTCTAGTTGAGGAAATTCTTATATGAAACTCTTTTAATGACTAGTTTTCCCCAAGAGACTCTATATATAAAATAGGTTCTTGGGATGCTCCTAGGAAACTACCGCTCTAACCTTTTCTAGGTCAAAAGATACTCCACTCTCTATGATAATATGTTCCAAGAAGTGGATCTTATTCATCCAAAAGTGACAATTTTAAAGGTTAGAAAATAACTAATTATATCTCAATGTACTCAATATAATCTCAAGATGTTTGGTATGGTCATGTCGAGTGTTATAATAAACTAAGATATCATCCACAAATATCACCACAAATGAACCCCTATATGGATGGAAAACCAATTTCTTCAATGTCATATAACCTTTTGTCACATTCATGAGACCGGAGGACATGACCAAATACTCATAAAATCTGTATCTCCTATAAAATGTCATATGTGGTATATATGATGGTATATGACTCACATGATGATTAACAAATCTCATATCAATCTTAAAGACAACCATTAATCCCCATTACTGGTCAAATAGATGATCTATATAGGGAATCAAATAATAGTTCTTAAATGTAAACAAGTTTAACTAATGGTAATCCAAAAAAATCCATTGAGTATATTCTTCCTTCTAAAAAAAGGACTAATGAACCTCATAATAAACAACCGGGTTATATAAAATCGCTACATTCAAAATCCAATAGCTACCTGTTGAGTTACGAAAACATGGTAGTAGCCATCCCGTAAGGTGGAATGGATACCAATGCAACTTATAGAGTTATCTTGAAGGAAAAAATTACTAATCTCTTGGGTGGTAATCATAAATATTATTCTAGGAAAACATTTATAAAATGGTGTACCACAAGAGGGAAATTCTCATGATTTGTTCCCAGATCATCGAGGTATAAGTTTGAAGTCTGAACTGTCATTCCACCCATCCCATGATGATTGGGTCTAACGTGTCTTTCTTGGAAATCCTCTTACCCCTTTTGAATAAAAACCCCACCCTATGGGGTTGTGAAATTCACTTTTGGTTGATAGCAATCATCATATGAATGATAGGGAACCAACTAATATATCTCAAGAATGATGTAAAACCCTATCATCATAAGGAAAAATGAGGTCCTATATGAAGCAACACCCATGAACCTTTTGGGGTCACTCCATACACTAGCGTATACTATCTGACTGTATCCCCAACAAAGCATTAAGTTTAATCACAGCATAGAAAAAATGAACATAAAGCCCAATGATCTCCACAAAAATAATGTATATAAAGGAAAAAAGAATCACCTATATCAAAATGATCTGATACTAATGAATAGGTTAATAGATTCATATATCTCACCATAAAAGGTCTAGCACTCTCCTCCCAAATAATCAGCCTCAATGCATACATCTGGCTTAATTTTCATCCATGAGAAATATCCGGGTTACCCTAATAAGGATTATTGTAATGATGATATAAATTTAGTTTCTGGATATCCCATCCAAGAAATCTATATTATCCTGATCATCTAGTCCTACTATGCCTCCCTACATAATGAGAAGCCTCTGAACCTACTCTTGAAAATATAGTCCGTGAAGACCCTAACTCACAGGATATGGGAGTAAAATATATACACAAAGCACTGAATTGGTCCACTATGATCTAAGGCCTTGTAGGTCATAGTTTACTACCCTAATGACATCTTACCTAGATACTTGAGTATATACCTTGGTTACTAATATCACTACATGGATGCTCCAAATGAAACTTCCTACTATTGGTCTATGTAGTTCTAGATCTAGGTTTCAAACCACCCTGTATTTTACCCCATCCTCTCTCTAGTTATTCTCTATGGTAAGTACATGATTCACTATTTTAGATTTGTTAGTAAGATAAAATTCATTCATCATAGATCATGTTTTAAAACTAATACCATCATTGAATCACCATGATTTAGATAACTCATGACTTAAATGAATAGGTACGAAATGATGGAGCTATATAAAATGGTAAAAATTGTCAATTACTATTTATTTTCAATGATTTATGTGTATAAATTCTCTAGCTCTATCAAACCTCAACATATTGGGATAGAAATAATCATATAAGGTCATTTGAAAATCCCTCTAATACGTATCTTAATAATGATATGTCTGTGTAAATATATCCCCCATCTCTTAGTGGAATCCCATAGAATGAGTAGTGTGGGATTCACTATCCTCTTAGGAGGTGTCCTATGATGCTTGAAAATAGATATCTTGGCATCTATCCATGACTCTACATCATGAAAAAATCCATCCCTAGAAAACATGGGTGGATTTTCCTACAAAAACTCACACGTAAACTCTATTGTAGTTGGGTTAGGTTACGAGGCTCGCTGAATATTTTTCATAAAGAATAAGAAACTCTATTGAAATTAGGAATTGACACCCATATGAGGTATTATAGGTTGTTTAGTAAGATTCACTACTAGAGGTTCAACCAGTGACATAGGAACCACCACCCTTAGAGCATTGTTCCCACCACCCTCCTGGAGCATGACTTGAGGTTTTAATGGTGGAATGTCTCTGAAAATGCTAAAAACATGTTTAAATAAAATAATTGAAAGTAACTAACAATAAATATGTAAAAATATTATTGTTATAAGCCTCCATATATAATATTCAAACCCCCATTCCTACTCTTAAAGTCATGTCCAGGCGATGTACAACTCAAAAGAAAAGAAAGAGACAATTCCTACATCCCACTACTATAGTCGGTTAAGGGTAAAATTCTATTATATAAGTAAATAGAACTGGCATATATAGTGTAAATTTCAATTAATATAATAAAAACCTATTAAATTTCAATTGGACTCACCATTTAATGGTGAATGTTTTATTTCATAATACATTTTTATTTAAATTCAGACTCATTTAAAGAACAATTTCTTAAAAAGGATGAATTATATGGATAACAATTTCTAAATTATAAGGGACCATACACCTTATAATTTTCAATTAAGAATACATTTAATTACAACCAATTATTTATACAATCCTTGCATGAAATCTTAGCACAATTTCATGGACATAAAAATAAGGCACCAAAACATGCTATAAGTAATACACATAGTAATATAAACATGCAATTGAATATGCATGGCATGTAAAACATTTAGTGTGTATGATGGTGCATGGTGAAACAAATCCTTTTCATATGGGACAAGGGTAATATTCCATATTCATAAGGATAAAAAAATCAGGTGAATCACCCTATGGTGAAATTAAGTCATCTATAATAAGAAAAATCTAGAACAACATGCCCCATAAAAGGTAATTTGGATTTTTACATTATATAGGTTATAGACTACTATGAACGGGATCATGAAAAAATACCAACATGTACTATTTATTCTTTCTACAATCCCAATTAATAGAAAATAAATAAAAAAAGAAACTCATTTGATACTACTTTGTGTTGTCTTGGGCTCAGTTTACTTAATAGTAACTAAACTCGATTGGCCACATGAACTCAAGTGTACCTCAATTTACAGTAGAGGCTACCTACAATCAACAAGAGTCCATGGTGGAATAGTGGAGAGATTATACCCTCATGACCATAGTGTAATATAGAGGTATAATAATAGAAACTAATAGAGGAATCATGAGAGAAATCTAGATAGTTGAAGAGAAAATGTAAACCATATAAATAACCAAGTAATCACATCCATTAATGAAAGATTCAAAATTATGATCATGGAATGATATAAAGAATAGAAATACAATAATACATGGAAGATTACAAACATACAAACATTTATACCTAAATAACCAATAATAATTAAAATACTATCTATAGATAGCATCACGAGCCATATCTCGGTCTTCTGCTCCAATGCTCCCATACTACAATAAATCAAGCTAAGGTGACTGAGTAATTTCCCCCATCCCAACCTATATATATGATATCTATCTGAGTAATAAATGAAATCCTGAGTAGGTTGTGCGATAAACTCAATAGACCCCCACCAATGGTGTCTAATGCTGTCCAGTATGTGAACATATAATAAACCCTATAGAAGTAATAATAGAAACTATAAATGAATTTTAGTGAATAAATAAACCATTTTAGTCTAGGTTCCCATGGAAATTATATCCTCTAATACATTCTTTGGCCTAATCTAGAATATATCCGAGTAACTATTTAGTCATGATTTAATTTATAGTAAAGCCTAGGGGACCTATCTTATATCCCAAGGGTCCCCCATATTTCATTTCGAAGAATTAAATGTATGATAAGTCCATTGAAAATGTAAGTCTAGGATTGAATCCAATCTTGTGATTTATCTTGGGAATCACATCATATAATAAATTCTATTATTATTAGAAGAAACCAAAGAACATCCTTGAAATTCCTAATTTGGAACCAAGGTATTGTTGTAGGCATATCATGGACCCATCACCTTACAAGATTTTCCCATTAATTCCTCATAGGAAACTTCATATCTCTCTAGGTGCGGTATAATGACACCTACCACTGAGTCTATCCTTGGACGTAAATAAAGGGAACCTATGTGTCACTCAGAGAATATAAAATGATTATCCCTCTGAGTCCTTCCATATATGTACACAACAGTAGTCCAAGTATCAATTGGAATTATATAAATACTTTCCCACATAGTCTATCTTTGGTGTTCCAAAATGGGAGACAAAGAATCATTCATGGAACAAATAAATTAATTTCCAAAATACACCTTCCAAGGAGACATATAAAAACACTTATTTGATAGAAGTCACATGAAAAATTTATTTAAAATTTATTGAATTAAATAATCCCAAAGTGTTTGTTTATGGTGGTTCGAGTCACAACCCATCTCAAAATATCGACATTGAAATACAAATGGTTATGGGCCCTGAGATAAACTATACCACTTAATTTCACATTTAATTCAACTATACATAACATTAATATAACTAATAATACTCACCTAAGAAGGTATCTCAAAAAGAAGTATAGTGTTAGAATGAATAGATTCAAATAAATACACCCATTCATCCTATTTTGTCATTGAATTTAAATAACATATAAATCCTATGAAATAAGGAAAAATGAAATCCTCGTAGGTATATGGTCTTCAATTACATCTTTTATTAAATTCAAATTATATTTTAAACATTTAATTTAACATCCATAAGAGTGGGGTAAAAAACATACCCCAAAAGGATAATATAATTCATAGGACACCCATAGTGGTTTATCCATTTAAGAAACACATCCAAAAGGTTGGTTAAGTTCAATGTCCTTAACCTTTAATGATAATTAAAACTTCTCATGGGTCATATTGGTCCTGCATTCCCATTTAATTTAAGATTCATCCCATTTAATAAGTGTTCTTAGGAAAATGAAGTGCATGGAACACCATTATATATATAAACACTAATATATTTATGGAAAATCATGAGACCACTTACCTAGGATTTATAGTCAACTTCTCGTCCATTGTTGGCCTCTAATCTAGGGTATAATGGAAGAAATAAAAAAACAAACACCTTAAAAATAGGGTATGTGATCTCAAAATAAAATAACTCCTTAGAGAGGACTACAAATAATCAAAGGTATAAGAGTAATAGAGAAATTAATGATAGATATCCCATGAGAACAATGACATCTTGATCAGATTCTAGATGGAGATGATCTTCTGAGGCCTAGATTTACGTGCATGGTGAGCTCCCAAGGGTGAGGAATTTTGTGCATGAGAGGAGAAATGAGATAACGAGTGAGATATTAAAGTTAAAGAGGAAAATACGATCATTTCAAAATAGATTTAAAAGTAATATGGTTTGGATATATGTTTTTCAAAACTGTGTTCTGACTATGTGAATAGATCTTCCCGAGACCCCCCTGCACAGTTTGCAGTGCATGGTTAGAAAAACCATATGCAACCTGTCCACACACTATATCTCGAACATTCATGGACATGTGGCATGATTTCATGTTTTTATCAAACTATGTGACTCCATAGAAGTGAACATGATCACCTACATGGTTTTTCATAGTAATATAGATTGGGGGGCATAGTTTACAATAATTGTGTTTCCTTGTTGTTTCCTCCAAAAGTTAGATCCCTAAGCTCTGATCAAGCCCCATATACACCGGAACCCAACCATAAATCATAGGAAACATTTATAAGGTTAAAAACAACAATATAATCCAACATATAAAAGATACATAACTCATATAAAATCTGGTTTCTTACATAGTTGTCCCCTTATTAGCTAACCCCGAGGGGGGAAATGCTATCTGATCCCTAGGAGCATGCCCTGGGCAGCCTTGGTGCTAGAATTTAAAGTATCCCAAGGTCATAACCCAGGTGGTCTAAAATATCAATATGAATCCAAGGATAAATATCCCAGGAATTCAATTTATTTTATATTTATAAATTGAGATGAACCCATTATTCAAAGACAATTAATGTGCAATCTAAGACAAAGACTGAATCCAGGTGTAATCATTTACATGGAATATTTACAAATGAATCAATTGAATCCTATGTACTTATCTATGGAAAACAATAATGTGATTCCATTTATCACTTAGGAATGCCTCGCCAATAATATAATTCATGGTATTTGACTATAATCACGAATGATATAATAAATAATCAATTTTGTATATTGATAGTAATAGCCATTACCATGATTCATAATTACAGAAGGTATAGTTTACATGGTCTAACTATTCACCATTCATTCAAAATAAAATTGTTTACATTATTTATATATAATAAAGGGAAGGTTAACCCACCTTAGAGGGTGGTTCAATATCATATCCTTGGCTTAGAGGTTTGAGTAAAGTATCAATCCATTTCATTTAATTCCATTAAACCATTTCATTTCTCATTTCCAATTCAACCCACTATAAAATGTGATTTAAAATTATTTCAAGGAATAAAATTCATGTTCCATTAATGTGAAACCTCTATAAGGGGGTGGGTCACATTGATGTATAAATCCTATGATGGTTCTAGTTAGGGTTCATAGTCAACTTATTTCAAGGGAAGACAATTTAAAAATTTAATTGATCATCTAAGGGGAACAACATGGAAAGTGTGAAGTATATCACAATGGAACATAATATAAATTTAAATAATTTAGGAAAAAAATTATAAACCAGCAAACATAGATGGGTAGTATAATCCTCACCTGATATTGGACTTTAAGTCTTGTTAGGATTGGAGAAATCGAAGAAATAGAAAAATAATTGGGATAGATACAATGTGACCAGTGAAACTTGAATTAGAAGTCGTATGTCGGAGGAGTTTCAGATTCTAAGTGGAGAGGAGGATATTAAAACAAGAGGGGGGGAGATATTGTGCCTTTTAGGAAGAAAAATAAAAGAATAAGTGTTAAAGGAACATAGAGAAAAACAAAAATTTGTACCTTTTTCAAGGGGAGCAGAATTTGGTTTCAAGGTTTTCCAAATTGTGCACTAATCATGTGGTTAGATATATATAAGGCGACACCCCCATTCATGGATAATTATATAGTTTGAAAAAAATCATATGCATCCTACGTATTATCACTATCTAAGGGATGAAACCATATGCATGGTTAGTTACATTGTTAAACAAACTGTGTGCCATCTATGCTCCACGTAACTACAATTTATTACAGGTTTATCATGGTCATGTAACAACCCTCTCAAATTTAGAATAATCATGATCCTCCAATTTTATTATGAAAGGATCTGCCACATGGTTAACATAAACCATGCACTAATCATGTGCCTCACACTTCTTCTAATAAAACCAGAGCTCTATGCTCTGAACAAGACCTAGATATCCCTGAACCCTTCCTCAATCTCTTATAAAATTTAATTAGGGTGAAATAATAGGATTAAATTGTAATTTAAAGGAATCTATACCTCTCTAAATGTTTAATATCATATAACCTACCATCCTTATAACAATTCATCCCAATACATACCTTCTAAGGTTGTTGTACCATCATTCAAGAATAATTCTAGCTATTGATAATGTATATAGGCTTTTCTCTCCCATGTATCATCCTATATATAGTCATGCTTCCATTACATCCATACTAGAGTAATGATCATTTTTTAGAAAGTCTTTTCACTATGATCAACAATACATAGAGGATACTCCTTAAAATAAGAGTCCCCAACCAACTCAAATTCATCTGGATGAGTGGAAATGAGATGTATCTTAGTGATAATGACCTAATTGAAAAATGATAAAGTAATTTTCCACAGCCCTCTATTTGTGGGGGGAGTTTCATGAAGCAAACCACTTGTCAAACCCAATTAAGTACCTCAAAATTTCAAAACAATCAAGGTAATAACTTTCACTACCTTTGAATTCATTTATGACCTAGTATATAAGAAATAAGAAAGAAGACTTAATCTCCGACCTTAAACACTAGAGGTTATCAATGATTATTATAATAAAAAATCTACCTAGATTGAGCTATATCCATTAACTTTATAATATGTTGTACCTGATCTGTGGTCTTCTTAATGAGACTAGGTCCAATAAGTGCTGCCTCCACACTCTCTAACTAGTTCAAGGGTGAACAACACAACCTACCATATAAGACCTTACAAAGATACATTTGTATGGTCTCTTGAAATATTTTGTTATAATAAAACATAGAAATTGGTAGAATATTCTCCTAAGAACCTTCAACATAAAGGATTTATTCTCTAAGAATGTCCTTCAACGCCTATATAATATGATCAGACATCATGTTATCCTGAGGATGATTGGCTATACTCAGAAGCACCTGTGGATCAAAAGCTTTCCGCGATCCCTATTAGAGCCATAATGTGAATCAAGAATTCATGTCTGAGAGTATGGTATGTGGAACTCGATGAATAATTACTATCTCCCTAAAATATTCTCCATGAATTCTTACTATATACCAAATATATATCCTCCATAACTAATCCACTATAATTATATTTGGAATAGGCAAGAAGTGGGAAAATGTTTCTAGCTTATCCATGCTAAAGCATGCCACATCACTATATTGTAGTGATTTTGGAAATCCTACCAAAAAATAAATAGTGGTTTCATCCAATTTCAACTTATTAAATGGATTAAAAATTCATTCTAGTCACTAGTGGTCTACCTTCACCTATTGATAGGTGGAACATTGAGTAATTAGACCAACTATCTCCAATTTAGTATTGAGCCAACAATACAAGCGGTGTATGTCATGATACATCTTGGTATGACTGGGATTTACTTCCCAAGAATATGAATGAGACACTCATGTTAACTCTTATTATATGTATTTGGATACCCAAACATGTCCATGAATATGAAAAATATAATCGCCAATAATAACCTAACTATGTAGTGGGGCTTAGCCTGAAATGATCCCTCGTAGGACCAAGCCCTTAGAATATAAAAATATTCTTCGTCTTCACTGTATCCATAAGTAATGAGGTCACTAATAATGATGTAATAAATGGGTTCCTGTGATTTACTTTAATCTTAATATGCCTCTCAGAAAATTGAACCATTAACTTCAATTCAATACTATTGTCCTAAACAGCTTGCATCTGATCCTTCTAGATCTGAACATCATCAAATACATTTCCCTTCCAAAGAATATAGGAAATACCAAACTAAAAATACTTTTGGTATTCAACCCAACTTCATATTATAAGAATAAATTATTTTTGAATGACAAAATTTTTAAGGAATATATTTTACGTATACATAATGAACCGCTCTACTAGAAATTAGTGCCTCTAACAATTAAAGGAATGTACCATAACTACTAAATTGAGATAGTGAGTCAGGTAATTATTCTCATGAGGTATCAAATAGAAATAAATATGCACTAGGAATTTACCTACCTACATAGGAATGGCTCCTAACTAGATCCCTGACACATCAGAATAAACCATATATCTCCTACAAGGATCAGGTAAAATCATGATTATTACTAAATTCAACCTTCCATTCATCTTATGAAAGGCAGTATGAAGGATTATCACCATAATAATTTAAATCCATTAGATTTAAAGACAGTTATATGTTACTAAATTAATGATAAATCTAGTATAAAAATGTTATAATCATCATATATCCCCAAGAAAATCAATATATAAAATAAAATAATGGGATAATCCCAGGTCCCCATGACACTAAAATTCTCTAGGTTAATGAATATTCTCAATTCTGATATGATGGGAACTAGGAAGTGAAGTTTATTAATACAAAATTGGTACCATTTAATATTAGCATAAATTTTGTTCTCACTTAGTGTATTCAGCATGATGTTATGGTGTTTTTCATGATCATGTTGTTTCTTTGACTAAACTGAGAAGTCATACATGAAAAATTCCATAAATGATTCTAGATATAAGTGTAAAACCAATTTCATTAGAGAAAAAAACATTAGGAATAATTTTATAGCTGTGAAAAATGAAAAAATACCCATACAAGAAATATCTACTCTGAAATATTGTATGAGGTACATCTAATGGTCTGACATGTACCTGATGATAGGCCAACCACAAATAAATATTTTATTAATCTCTCACTCCACAGAGATAATCGAAGGGGTCATTGATATGTTTAATAAGATATTATTTATCAACTATAAGATGATTCAACCATTGGTAATCAATACAAAGCTCGAGGGTCCCATATGCCTTATTATAAAAAAGAATAGGCTAACCGCACAATGATGTACTTGGATGTATAAACCCCTTGTATTCCAAATCCTCAAACTACATCTTGAGCTCTTGTAACTCAGTAGTATCCGTACCATAAAGGGGAATTGAAATTTGTATTGATCTTGGAACTAGTTTAAAAATGAACTCCACCTCTCCCTCAGGTTTCATCCTAGAAAATTCATTAGGGAAGATATCCTTGAAATAATCCACCATATGAGGTAAATCTTTATGAAAATTTCCCTTGTCATATAATAAAATACTATAAATCTGGGATAATACTCTACCCATACCCCGATGTTATCGTCTAGATCGAGCTTCATGGACATCCCATTCACCCTTTTGAATAAAGATACCACCCACATGTGACGTGGAAGATACCCTATGGTGATAAAAATCTACATCATCACAATAAGGAACCAAAAAAATACATCCTGAGAATAATGGAAAAAACAATTCATCTGATGGATGAAGATGGTCCATACAAAAAAACTGCTATCTATATGAAGTGTCTATTCCTTAAATCGATGTACACACCTTGATGACACTCCTAGAAGAATATTGAGAGTCATTAATCAACATAAATACTCTCTCTCAATGCCAATAATTTTCATAATCACCCAAAATATAAAGAAGTGGTATGTGAGTATATAGAACAAAGAAAAAAAAAATTAGGCTACTAAAATCATACATAGAACCACATATAGGTAATAAATATTCTCCTTGGGTATTGACTGTACTACATATATTTTGCCTAATATGAAAACCTGCTCTATAACCTAACTTCCCAAAGTAGGTATTCTTGATTAAATTGTAAATTATAATGCTGACTTCCCAAACGTCATTCACCACCTCATCCTGTACATCTTGTGGCACTCCAGATCCCTTCCTAACATGGAGCTGTAGATCCCACTCTAGGACCTAGATTTGGTTTAGATACTCTCTCAATAGAAACTTGGTGATAAATTATATTAAACTTCTGAAGATTCCCCATTTTGTTGTAATACTAATGTTCAATGAGGTCTTTACTAAAATGAGTCCTCATGTGTCTTGGCCTACCACATTGGTGACATATAACTGAGATACTCAGGTGCATAATAATACCAAATCTATCTCCATGAGAATGATTAAAATTCTACATCCATCTACCAGATGAACTTATTCCCTATCGGGGTACTAAACTACTGTTCCCAACACCTTCTACTTCTTTAAGGTTATACTCAATGATGAGGGCTTGGTTAATTATCTCAGCGATGGTAGTCAAATGAAACACATTCACTTATGATTAGATGAAACATGTGAACCCATCATAAAATTACCTAGAAATGGAAATCCCATCACCATGGAGATTAGGAACTTAATGATAAATCTCCATTAAGTGAGTGGAATAGTCCATAAATTACAATGATACAATCTCAAATAACATAAACTATCTGGCTTGGTCAGCTCTTAGTGTCTCAATAAATAAGTAGTTATAGAAGGATATCTATAAATCCCTCTATACTATAACCCAATGAGGGTTATACTGGGTTACAACATCCCACTATCTATTGTTTGATCCTCTAAGAAAACACACAACATGTTTGACCCTCCTTTTAGGATGTGTCTCTAGAATGATGAAGTTAAGTAACATTAACTCTATCCATAACTCAGCATCCTAGGGACAACCTTCCCCTAAAAATTTAGGAGGTTACTACTTATGGACTCCCTATAAACACTTCCATAGAGGAGGAAGGTCCTAAACCTCCGATTATAGACTACACTAGTCATAAGAAACCCTCTCTAAAATAAGAATTGGCACTCAAATAAGGAATAAAAGGAGGAGTCATAGGTGGTAATACAGTACGTAATACATATGGATTAGGGACCACCACCAACAAATCATGGGCATCACCACCAGCCTATAACATGACCAGATTCCATCATGGAGGAATATTTCAAGAAATTCCAAACAAAAACCTCTGAAAAAACATGATTATAGAAAAGTTCATTGCTAAAATAATAGGATACGTACACATCCTTATTATATATGAGTCAATACCTATATACCTACTTCTAAATCTAGGTATAGGTAACATATATGATTATAAAATAACATGAGGGACACTCTGAACACCACTACTATGGTCAGGTTAAGGTCAAAGCCTCATATCTCATAAAAGTGGTCCTTGTATATAGAGTCCTAATTTATTATTACAGAGGAAAACACCATTTATCATGAAATTTAAATTCCCATTTAAATGAAACCATTTCATTTAATTATTACAATCCAGCAGTTATATATATATATAATGGTTCAGTTAGATGAGTTACAACTCCCAAGTTATAATATCACATGTTACAATTAGAATTTCATGCAACTATAACGAGACCTCCTACATCTTTTATTAGGATGTAAAAAGATGATGAACAGATATTTTCATGAAATTATTTAAAAATTTACTAATGATTTTCAAAGGATTATAACTATTATTCCCATTAATTTAAATGTTTAATTAAATTTTCAGAATTTATAATTTTGATAAAAAATGATTTAAAATAGAATAAAATTGGTATTTCTAAATATCTATGAAAATTTTGATATTTTTTATTAATTTGATTAATAATTTATAAAATTTTATTAAATATAAAAAAGTGGCTAGAATAATATATCCTTCGACCAAGATAGGCCGTCCAACAACCATGCCAGCCTATAAGGACCAAAAAATCCAAGAAAACCCACCAAGAGGGATTGTTTAGGTGGTGGAGGAAGTGCAAGGATACACGAGGAGGATTCTATAGATAATAGGTTGCGCCAAGGCCCATATAGGCCATTTGAGGAAGCATGAACCTTATGTTTTGGTGCTTGGTATGAGGGATCCCATCCCCAAAGTAGGTGTCCGAACAATTCCTACTGCAACTTGTTACTTATTCAAGAATAAATACTAGTTTTATTTCTAATGTGGGATAATATTTATTCAGTTACAACTCATCATTTATTTAAGAGACATCGTCCATCTTCACTCATGCTCCCTTGTGCTCAGATACACCTCACCTTTTACTTCCTCCTCCATATTTGACCACAACCACATGAAACTCATTGAAGGAACCATAGAAACCATTTGTAAAATTAAGGCTCAATCCAAATAGCCATGTAGAGTGTTTGAACCATTATAGACCCCTTCTTGGACCTCATATGAATTTGGATATTCCCACATCATAGAAGGGAATTTCACTACATGGAATAACAATTTTATCCAACCATTATGAAGGTTAGATCATATTGGTATGTACATATGCACTTACCAATGCCATTGCAACATCACTGATAGGGGAGAACATATTCTGTCAGAATTTCTACCATGGTAGAGTACTAGGTAGTGGATGATTCATGGAAGCACCATTATTAAAGCTACAACTATTGGTGATCCACCATTGAATCATCAATGGGTATGCTAACATTTTAAATAGTAAGAGGTGCTACCATCAAAAGAGGCTTTACCATACCACACCTAAGAATATGAAATTGTAATATGAATCCCTATTTTATACGTTTTCAGGATGAAATAGTAGACAATGATCTTCTTTTTATGATGGAGATACTATTTTCACTAATGGAATGGAAGTACCATTCATGCTTTATTCATTTAAGGTCGAAAGTTATACCATGGTTAAAGGACATGATAATTTTATTGTGCTACTATTAGTAGAGAGCTAACTTTTGAGCTACTGTGTGGGATACCATGGTGTACTGTGGTGATCCTCTATGTGCGAGATTCTATTTCCAAAATTAAGGGATGTTACCATGATGAGGTACCACCACCCATGAGATACCATTATCTTGATACAGTCCTCTAGTGGATCTACTATTAATACAAGGATCTATCATTGAATGAATAATGTTTAACCATTGCAGTAGGTTATAAGATAATCCATTGATGGATCTACTATATGATCTACCATTGAGTAGTAGATGAATAAACCATTTTGTTGTGATCCACCGTGCTCATGATACCATTTTGAACACTAAATATGGGGTATTGTTAGGTTTGGAAGAGAATAAATAGCCAATTTGATCCATGGAGAATTCAATTATGTGAACCAAAGTTATCAATAGATACATGGATAGTGATTTACAAAAAAGTTACAAAAAGAAGATAATAAATGACTACATAATCTATGCAATGATTTGACTGAATAAATCTATTACATGACGCGACGAAAGATTATAAATTTTGGGGAAATAAGGAATAGGTGAAATATAGGAAGTGATGAAATTAAAAGCTACAAGAAAAAATCACATGAAATATATGGGTAGATATAAATGTGGGTATTATGAAAAATAATATGCGATGAATTTAATGATATGATAATTTACTACATCACAAGTGTATTTTCCAAGGCAATAGTACGAGTCTACAATGGATATAGAAATACTCAATATATATATGGAGATTAATGATGAAATTTAAAATAAAGATAACCTAAGGATAACTTAAAAGTAAAATTGGAACAAATATTCATTAGAAGATATTGGAGACATGAATGAAAATAAAGTGGGGATTCCTCCCTTCATAAATAAGATGATTGGATGTTCTGGATTGGGGCATCAAAAGTGTACTGCTATGTTGCTGCTAAATTCTCTATTTTTGATTGGTTTATTTTATTCTATTTTCACCATGTTATATACCCCATTAATTACATTACTTCTCTAATTTCGGGGTATAATTCTTACGTTTTGGTTGTAGGGGAGGTGATCCAAAATTTTGATTCTAGAGTCTAGTTTACTTTATTCAAATACAGTTATATGTTTTATTTGTTCAATGGTTTTTAATTATAAATTCCAGATTTTTTTATGAATATGATTGTGTTTATAATAATAATGGAAATTTTTTACTTACTTGATTAATTAAAAAATTTATCCCTCTTCTTTGTTTATTATCACATCGATTAGATAATCTAGTTTCATGTAGAGAAGTGTTTAGTGATTACTAAACACACGAGGATATAATAGTGGTCTAATTTGGATATTTGGAAATTTCTATACCATATTTGGTATTACCTAAGTTATTCAATGAAATATTGTTGTTTATTTCACACATTAAGTAGAATAATCCATGAATGGAAATTATGAGGATTATTCTCATTAACATCAAACTTGATCAGGGGTGAAAAGGGAAAAATGATTTTTTATCTTTTCATTAAATTTATTAATAATAAAAATTTAATTTGAAAGGTTATATGATAGAATTACAAATAAAGGAATCCAATCTAAAACCCCAATAATATATCCCTCTTAGTTTGACTCTCAAAATAATAGTTTCTTTTCTTGATAGGACTTGTGATATCATTAATATAATTTTCCTTTACATAATGACAATAAGATTAAAGAAATAATCCTTGGAGACAAATTTGGTTAATACTAATACTACACCTATAAGGGAAATTAAATAAAATTTTGACACCCTATGACAGGTGAATGCCAAAACATAGAATCCTTGCTAAGGATTAAGAGATAACCTAACCTGTCTTGAATGAAAAGGAACTATAATGAAAAGTTATATTATTTTTATCTTAATATGGAGATAACCTTGATAAATAGACTTAGAAACTTGAATATCCTTAAAGAAATCAATCTTGAGGTATCGATTGAATCTTCCAAGGATCACTACAAGACTACCATTGTGTAATTAAATCCATAATAAACCATAAGGGACCTTTGTTCCCCACGATTTACCAACCAAAAAAATTAAGTAACTATGTATTCTCAATAAAATGACTTTGAATTACATGATAACATGGTTTCCATGTTTCATAAATTTCATGTATTTTCAGGAGAAGATCCCAAGTAGAACATTCACGAGTTTAACTTCATATACTCAAGATTCAATCCAAGAGGAGTAGTTTAGGATCATGCGAAGTGGAGGGAATTCCCATTTTCACTTGAGTGATATTCCAAGGAGTGGATAGAAAACCTATAACCTAGACAGATTCATAAATGGGAATAACTCTGAAGATGATTTTCATAAAGATTCTTCCCAACCTTCTTGAAAAATGAGATAAGGTATTAAATCTACACTATCCAAAAAATATACTAGTGAGACACTCAATAAATACTAGGAATGATTCAAAAAAAATTGTTCAAGATTACCTCATCTTGTAGTAGAATAAAACCACATTATATTATTCTTATACCAAGGAATTATGGAAAAGGATAGGAACACCTTTGATAAATCATCTATAGGATATTTGATTCAAAAATAACCCAAGGAATATAAGATAATAATCAAGAAGATATTATAGAATTCTCATTAGTTCAGAATAAGACATAAAAGAACAAGTTGTATTCATGAGGTAAGAACATATGACTTATTACGTATACTTGAAACCAATATTGATGAATAAAATGTTTGGTAAGACAAATAGATGTGAAATAAGTGTTGTACCACCTGCCCCACTGTAGGTATGTGGATTCAATTCATCATCCCATCACTTAACATATTAATATTTTACGATACAGGGTATAGAGATCTGTGAAAATATATTATAAAATAAAAATTTAACCAAAAGCCACTATGGAGAGAAGGGAAAACCCAATAGGGATTTGGAGGTCAAAACAACTAGGCTAGATATCCCTTTATAAACCAATACCCAAATAATTCCCCTTTACAATAGTAATTCTAGAACCCACCTCTTTTCTACCAACCATACAAGAAACATTAAAAATAAAAATCTTAAAAAAATAGATCATTTCAAAAAAATATCCTATAGAAAACCCTCATCTCTTATACCACCAACCGAACAAAGATAAGGAATGAAGATTGAGGAGATAAAAAATGATATGAAGTATTTTTCAAATAAATTTCAGAGTTTCATAGAAATTATGTCTAGGAACCTATTAAAACATAAAGATAAGACAATAAAAAACCCAAAAGAGAGTTTAAGTATGATCATCATCAACATTTTCAAGGATATACAACCAGTATATTCTATAGAAGTTAAAATATAACTAGAATAAGGTTAGTCTAAAAATGATGGATATAATCTATAAGAATAACCAACTACACCGAAAGAAGAAAACAAAAATAAGTAAGAATGACCTAGGAAAATATTTATAATGGAAATACTCATAATCTATTAAAATGAAGATAAAGGAGAAGAAGGAAATTCTCATTTCATTCCATTATAGGTTTAATAAATCAATAAAAGTAGAGAAAGAGTAACATCAAAAAATATCTACGAGAAACTTTTAATGGTTTAAATGAATATACCTCTCTTGGAAACTGTTTATAAAATTTTATTATATGCTAAATTATAAAAATGGATTTCTGCGAATAGAAAGAGGATTTATGGGAATGAGTGGATCAACCCAAGGAGAAGTGTTTCAGTTATGATCAAACTACAATTTCCCAAAAAAATCAGGATACAAGGAAATCTTTTATTACCAACACAATTGGTTCTTTGAAATTTCATAATTCTTTGTGTGATCCTATTGCTTAAATTAATGTCATGTTACATTCTATTTTTAATCATTGAATATAGGAGAAATCATTCCCACGTGAGTGGTTTTCCATTTGGAAACAGATCCACTAATTTTACAATAGAAGCATTAAATGATGTACTAGTTGGAGTGGAAAGAATAATTTTTCCAATATATTTTTATGTTCTATCCATGAAAGAAGATAAAGTACCAGACCACTCAATTATCATTTTGGGAAGAAAATTTCATAAAAATATCAAATATGATCATCAATTTACACGAAGGAATAATTTAAATATAGCTTGGATAAAGTATGGAGAACATTATAATCATTGAATCCGAGAGGATTATTTCAATAAAAAATCCCTTTTGAAATTACCCATGAAGAAGGTGTTAATCCCCTTGATTACTAAGGTATTATAAAAGAATTTTTATCCTTGGGAGATCAATTCTATAATGAAAGAACAACTGAAAAACTGAGTACTTTAGAATTGTAAAATTATACTTTTAAATAATAGGTAGAAATAACCTATGATTTATTTGAAAATTTATTATAGGAGGCTGATAAGATCCTATTTACACATGAAATTAATGATTTTGAGGTGGGAAATTTTCATTCAATCTCATCTACAGACTAACTCCATAATCTATAATTATAACCTCTCCCATTTGATTGAATATATGTTTATATTTTTAGTGGAGAAACATTTCCAGTAATCATAGGTAACAAACAGTTCAAATACGAGTAGAAAACTTCAGTAGATATTTTAAAAAGAAACATCCAAGCTATAGGTTGGAGCCTGGGAGACATCACTCAAATTATGAAAAAATTTATAATATTTCTATATGTGTATTACCAACCTATTGGATATCCCAAAAGGAGGGTAAACCCAATCACTCTTGAAGTAGTTTAAAAATAAATAATGAAAATGTTAGCAGCTGACATCATTTACTGAATTTATGACTCACAATGGCTCATCCCCATCCATGTGGTGCCTAAGAAAACTGGTTTGATGATTTTAAAAAATGATAAAAATGAATTAATTTCCATGAGTATTTATAATAGTTGGATATTATTTTCCAATCAAAAGATTATTTCAATGGAAAACAAGAGGGGTGTGAATTATAGTTTAAATATTTTTAAACTAAACAATACACTTAACCACATTAATAAAATTATCAGAGTCATTTCTTTTTGATGATTAGAGTATTAAAATTGGAATCACAAATTGTTCAAATATATCAAAGTACATTTTATTAGTTTCAAATTCACACCAATAAAATTAATTTTTTAGAAAGATAATAATGAAGAACAAATTTCTATAACATTCATTTTAAAAATAATAAATCTTATAAAAACAAGAAATTAACATCTAATAATAGTGAGAAAGAATTTAAACATATAATTAAAATAAATAAATCTTTTATCCTTAAGACTAAAAGGTAGTAATAACACCCTAATTTTAGGTACCCACAGTTTTATAGCTCTAGTAAAGGTCTATCTTTCATTTCCACAAAATCACTTGATATGATGATCACAAGAATTTATGTCTTTTTATAAATTTAATAACTTTATAAAATGATTGACATTAGTGTTCCTAGATCCAAAAGCCCTAGATCCAATGTATCAGATTTACTATATTAATATTCCTAAGAATCCCTCAATTGGTACAATGATCAGATGAAGAATATAATAACAAATTATTCTAAAGAAAACAACCTTGATAAAGAATCCTTAGAATGGAAACATTCTAAATTATTACAATTACTAATAATGAGTAGTTCATGTTAAGAAAAATTTATAAGACCTGAGTAGAAAAATATATCCACTCCAAACTCTTAAAATGTATAGTTATTTATTGGTGAAGATCCAATGATCATATTTCTGAGATTGTTTCAATAAACGCATACATATTAACCTTGAAAAGTCATTGTCTTTTAATGTGGAATTTCATTTTTTTAGAACCATTACAATGAAAAAAGGTATTACATATGATAGAAATAAGAATCTATATTCCAATTTTAAAAATAGGAAAATTTGATAGGCTTCCTTATCATTTTTCAATATGATAATCGTTATAAGTGTTAGTACGATGTATCTATAACAGTATTATTCTGATGGACATGATTATTTTTGTAAAAAAAACAATACAAAAACCTATCCACTGGTTAGAACAAAGGTATTTTTGATGAATCAGATGCATCCTTATTCCGATGGATCATATTAAAAAATGAAATCATATATTCGTTATATATTATAAC
This sequence comes from Viscum album, assembly GCA_963277665.1. Classification (NCBI taxonomy): domain Eukaryota; kingdom Viridiplantae; phylum Streptophyta; class Magnoliopsida; order Santalales; family Viscaceae; genus Viscum; species Viscum album. The sequence continues at coordinate 1,804,446,379 of OY728128.1, read as the reverse complement.
TATTTCATCAGTTGGTAAAAGTAATGTTTTTTACAAAAACATATTAAACCACATGGGAAACAAATGTTAGTAAACCTAGTATTAACAATAAATTTGTTGTTTCCAAAACTGATCTAATAGAAAAGTTATAAGTAAAACTTATGACTCAATAATCTCCCCCATTTTTAAAATAAATATACAAAACACTTTAAATGGATATAATAACATTGAAAACATACAATCATTTTTTATTTTAATAAATATGGAATTATTCATTATAACTCCCCTTGAGTTTATAAGTACATAATAATATCATGGAAAGTATTAACACTTCCCCCTTTTAATAATATCTCCCTTTTATAAAAAACTCCCCCTTAAAAAAATATCATCTTAAAAAATATACCCCTATCTAATTTTCAATGATAAATGGGAAATAACACATCCAAATGTCCATGGAATAATTTCATACACTTTTATTTAGATTAAAATAAATATTTAATTAAATGAACCATTTACAATGATTTTTCTAAATAAATTACACATCAAGAGTTGAAAATAAGTTATTTGTTATTTCATCATTAACTTATTTGTAATTATCTTTATCTTCATGAAATACTCATGATCCTTCTCAAGCATTATGATATTCTCTTCCATCGTACTTTACTTCCTGGCTTCTATATTTAAACATTCATCTTATTTATAAATTATTTTTTTATCATCCCATAGAAGGATTAATTCATTCTCACCAGATTTGATACTGGAATTATCAAACTGAAAATTGTGATCCTTTTCTTTCAAAACATTTATATCCTGAGATCGATCTCAGTTGTGTATCTAATATCTTTTATGATATTTAATCTATAAGTTTTTTTAAGGATAACTTGTTAAAGGGTGCTTTCATTTTAAAAGTTAGTTTATTCATTTCTTTTAACTAATAATTATTCTATCTTAGTTAACTATCAACTTGGTTCTACCTCTTAACCATATGATTATAAAATCATTCGTATGTCCTATATTTGTTTTTGAATTTTTTTTAAATATTCTTCAATATGAAAAAATGATTATGTGGTGAATTTCAATGTTTTTTTTCATATTAAATTCTTTTTGGATAATTTTACCTCTTGAATAATGATTATAAAAAATTTGGAATGGTATGAATTAAACTTTCAAATGTTAAACAAATGTATAAAAATTATTACAACTGAGTTTGATGAATCCGATGAAGGTTTTTGTGGTTTATATCATAATGTTTTGGAAGAAAGATTTTTTTCATTCCTAAGAATCTTCTTTTCCATTCATATAAACATTTTTAGATATACTAACATCTTCTAAAACATTAATTATATCACGATATTTTTCAGAATCACTCTTATCAAAAAAATTTGCCTGAGATTTTTGGTATTCTTATTATGCATTTGATTATGATTTTTCATTGAATGGTCCCTTTATGTCAATACCCTTATCTAAATATTATGGTAAAATTGACGATGATGACGATTCTAATGAATTATTCTCTTTTAAACCTTTATTAATATCTATTTTTTCATCATCATTATGTTTATTTTATTCTTATTATTTTTTAGTCTTTAATTATTATTCAACATAAAATTATTTCCATACGTATTCTACTACTTTTTTATTCTTCATATTTTTATTATTTTTATTATTAAAATTTTTATTTTTATTCTTTTTTTATTCTTTATTTTATTATGTCTTCTTCTTCCTATTTTTCTTCTTTTTTATAGATCATACTCTTGTTTCCTTATAGTTCTAAGAGAACCCTTCCTAATTTATTTTAAAATAGATTATTTTTATTTTTGAGAAACAAGTGGATATGATTATTCCACAACTAGATTATATTTTCACAAATGAACTCTAAACCAACATATGGTATGATCTTATTGGTATGGGAAACTGGAAGGATTGGATTTTCTTATTCTATTTCCAAATATTTCCAAATACTCTCTAGAAATCTGGATTTTAGTAACCCTTTATTCAATTTCTTTTTATTTTCATTCTAATTTGAACTATTTTGATGTCTTGATCATCAAATCATTTTCCTTAGTATCATCAATTCCAAATCCTTGATCCCCAAGATACTTTATTTTATTATAAGACCTGAGTTTTTTAGATTCATCATATAGAATAATATTTTCTTTCATTAATTTCTAATCAGGAAGGTATAATTATGCTTTAATATTATTTTCTTTCAACAATATCATCTTTTATAGAAGGATAGGATTTGTATTCTACCCCTATAAAAATTACCCATATAATTTTTATTCATTGAATCAAACACCAATATTATTTTTGATATCGTGTCTTCTCCAATAAAAAAATATTTCATCATATCATGTAGATTTTGTTTTCAACATTAAAATTTTCCATAACTTTCAAAAGTAACTTATTGATTAAGGAATCTAACATGATAGTATTTGACTTTACTGATGATCATTTGATAGCCTCCATTATAATAAAAAAAAGTTCACTAATTTAATTTGTCTCATATTGAACTAGTAATCCTGAAAAAAGATATTATAAACCATTAATTTATCATTATCACCCTTCATTGGAATTATATTTCAATGAATCCATAAAGAGACCAATTTATTATCCAGTGGAAGATGTGATAATTTCTTAACTTTATCATAAATTGGAAAAATATGATTATAATTTATCTTTTTCAAAATTAATATGTTTATCGTGTAAATTTTAAAATGTTAGGTAAGCTTGTCCTCTAGTAGGTATTACAACCAATTATGAAGAATTTATATTTATAATTTTGTTTCTTATGGAAAGGAGAGAAAATGAAACCGTTTCCTTATAATATTTTATAAAAAAAACAGAATGTATTCATAACAATCTCTCATAATTTCTGGATAGTACAAATCAAAATATTTTTCTGGTTTTTATACACTTACATTCTACAATCCTTGTAAAGAAATTATCCTTTTCAAAATAGAATCATTATTATCAAAACACTTTCATTCCATTAACCTTTCCTATAAAACTGGTCTATTTTCATAATATTCTTTAGTTTCCATTATAAATAGAGTAATTTCAGAGGTTAGAAAAATGAAAAAAATAATAGACTGAGAGATTTAATAAGTATATAATTTTGTTAGAAAATATATGGAGACCTGATGTGTAATAGGGGAACGTCTCACCATTATATAAAAATTGTGGGAGACAACTCATCATTTTTATTCAAATCAACAATTGAGATTCAAATAATTTTTGATATGAGGATAGGGATTTAATTAAAGAATATTTTAAATGTATTTTAAACTAGTAATGTTTTAAGAAACAAATTTCATCTATTGTAAAATAGTATGATCAGAATAAATTTAATTTTAAGAAAATGTTAAAGATAACTTTCAAAATAATAGATAATAAAAAAATATAAAAAAAATTAAATGATAGTGCAAAGACTAAAAGATTATAGAAGTATCTTTCAAAGTATATATTTTCATCGGTATGAGTAACATGTTATTCTTGATTTTATTTACATTATAATGATAAAGATTGTTTGATTATGAAAATTGATTATGATTGCTTTAAAATATCATTTGGAAAATCTATAATAAAATTTTTATGTCTAGAACTATTTTGTATTAATTTTTTTTGAAGAGTTTTATGGGAAAAACAACTCTAAAAAATTTATAAAGGATTTTGAGTCTGTAAAATTCCATACGATAATTTTTTTTAAAAAATTATAAACATTTTTTGATAATTTTTGTTGAAAATAGAAAAACAAATGTACGTTTCCTATGATCAAAAGTTTATTAATGTAAAGTGTTTTCTAAATAATAATTATAAGTGAATAATCACATAAAATTTATCATTCATAGGTTTTATATAATGTATTAAAGTAGATAGAACTAATAGGTTTAGTAAAAATATCATCATGTTGTTCTTGTGTTCAGATGATTTATAAAATGATATCCCTTTTATGTTCATGATTTTAAAGGAAATGAAGTCTTATGTATATGTACATAGCAAGTGAGTGATGTTATGGGTTTCTAATTAATGAAAAGGGACTTACACTATCCTAAATTATTTGAGTGTTGGAAGCACACATTATATAGTTTATGAGTGTGTGTTGCAGCCACACCACTTGCACAAAACAAATTCCACCTACCTCATATTTGGATTTAGTAGTGAAAAGTGACAATGAGTGTTGTTTCTTATATGAAAACGAAACTAAAGTGTCTCCTAATAAATTTCATGTTATGGATATAATTTTTCAATCCATTATACATCCATCAATGCTCGTATCTAAAAACATTTTAGTTGAAACACATTTCTAGAAGAATATAATAAGCCTAAATCCATAGTTCCCATAAGATAAAAAAATTTCTTTTATTGATGTAATGTGATATTCTTTTAGATTAGATTTATATCTAGAACATAATAATCCTAAAAACATTAAATCTATATTACTAGATGTTAAGTAACGTAAACACCCAATCATACCAATAACAGTTTTTTGATCAAATGGTTTCCCAGCCTCATCATGATATAAAGAATTGGAGGTACCAATGGGAGTAATAATACTTTTAGGGTGGTAATACCTGAATTTATGATGTAAATATTTTATATACTTGTGTTGAGATATAAAAATTCATTAACATTTTTGTGATATTTGAAAACCTAAAAAGTATGTTTCTCACCCATTATACTCATTTTAGACTCAAATTTCATAAGATCCTCAAAGGAATATGTTAAATAGTTTTTTATTTTAACTAAATATAATTTAATCAATATATGTTTCTACAATAGTCATGTTTTTAATAAATTATTTTGTAAAAAGTATTCGATCCACAGATCCCTTGAAATTTTTTTTTGAAAAAAATCTAGTTATCATATCAAACTATGATCTAGGGGATTTTATATGTCCATAAAGTGCTTGGTATGTTAATAAACATGTTCTGTATGTTTTTTATTTTCAAAACTTGGCAGTTTATCTACATAAAATTCCTCCTAAACTTATCAATTATGGAAAGTGTATTTAACATCCATTTGAAATATTTAAAATTCAATAATAATTCATAGGATATAAGTATTCATATAGCTTCAAGTATTACTACTAGTGAATAATTTTCTTCATAGTCTATTCCTTATAGTTCATTATAATCCTTTACAACAAGTCTAAATTAATTTATAACTATTATCTCATTTTCCTTAAATTTATTCTAAAAAACCCATCTTACTAAAATTATAGAAGTTTCTTCAGGTTTTTCTTCTAAATTCCAAAAAAAGTTCCTCTTAAAATTATTCAGCTCATCTTACATAGATTTTATCCAATACTCATCAATTAAATCCTCATTAAGATTCTTAGTTTTTAACTGTGATATTAAATATAGATATTAAATTTTGGGAACAAAATATTTGTAAAAGTATGTTTTTGATTTCTATAATAGATTCTATAATTATTACCATGAGGTCTAATTTCTGTGTACTTTTTTTCAATGTTTTAAATAACACAAGTAATCTTGGATTGAAGTTTGAACAAACTATGTATTTTAGATTTTAGTTTGATAAATAAGTTTTTAACCTCATGAGTAGTAGCATTAGAACTAAATTTCTCTAAATTAGTTTGTAAAGTATTTTTCTTATAAATTGATTCCTTAATATCTTTTGAATGTTTTTCATTTTCAAAATTAGTCTTATCAAGATCCTTAAAATGATATAATATTTTATTAGTTAAAATACTAATCCTCAAATATTACTTTGCAAGTATTTCCTGGAAATTTTGATGTTTTTTAAAAAATTATAATTTTCCTTTTCATGTTTTTTTAACCCTAGAAACTTCATCAAAACTAGGTAATTAATTATCTTCTTTATCAAAAAAACATTCTTCTTCTAAAGATATAGAATTTTCATCACTATTTTTTTTAGGATAAATTTTATTTAAATTCATATTTGTATGAGATTCAGTTAGGTGTCCATATTCTATAATACATTTGTTTACTAATGGTATTTCAACAAATAGATAAATTTTCCTCTATTGGAACCTATTATTTTCAGAGGAAATATAAGAAGATCTATCTCCACCACTATAAATCCAAGTATTATAAGCTTTCATAACTCTATTTCCTCTATAATTATAACATTTATTGGCATTTATGTCTTAATTTATATCCTTCCTATATTTAATTTTTTTTTTCTTAGGAAAATCAGGTCTAATATATCATGACTTTTTACATTCATAACAAGTGACTTCTGTATCTTTTTATGCTGACTGAACTTTAGTATGAACTAAAAAGTAGTTTTAAAAGAAACTCCACCATTATTATTTTTATCCTTTTTATTATATCTCTTTAATATTCCTTTATATTTTATGAGGGTTGAAATAGGATCATCATGAGTTAGATTTTTTATCTTCCATATAACATCCATAATAGTTATTTTGGATTCCCACCCATTGGGCATTATATCTATAATATTTGAAACCAAAATATTATCATTAAGAAATTTCACTCCCTTAAACTATAAGATATTGATGATAGACATAAAATTATAGTAAATCTTATAAAATATATCACTAGGTAGAAAATAAAAATATTGATAATCTACTCGACTCATAGATATTCTTGCTTCAATAAATTTGGAATTACTAAAATGTGTGATTTATAATTTTTTCCAGATACTTTTAGTAGAATCACAAGATTAAAAATAACTGAATATAAGTATGTTCATGGAACACAATAGAGTATTATATACCCTATAATTGAGTTTATATTCCAACATGTCTTGATTTTTTAATTTAGTAATAATATTACCCGGAATAATGTAGTTTTATGTAAGTAGTAAAAATTTATCCACTCTAGTGTTGAAAACAAGTCTTTATCTAATATCTGAAGTACTCATAGTAAATACCATAAAATATTGGTGGTTGAATTATATTCATATTTTCAAAATTTAAAAAATTATGGTATGTCCTCATAAATTAAATAGAAACTATTTTTCTACCAAAAGGATAGTTAAAACAATGTTTACAAACAAAAATTTTATATCAAAACTTAATAAACTTAAAGTAATTATATAAATAGAAATCTCAACTTGTAATATTAGTAGATCCATATTTGATATGAATTTTTGTATTGATATAATTTTGTAATGGAATACAAGAGGGTTAGAAGAGTGAATTTTTGATTAAAAATATTTTAAAATAAACAAAATCACTTATACTTCTTAAGTAAATGATTTGACTCAACACTATTCAATAATTAGAGTATTAGAATTAGAATAAAAAAATTTCCAATTATATCATTGTATGTTTTATCATTTACAAAATCAAACCAATAAAATAGACTATTTTGAAAGGTGAAAATGAAGACTAAATTTCTATAACATTCACAATATAAATAATAAATATTTTACAAACAAGAAATACACAACTTATAATAGTAATAATGAATTAAATGATATATTTTTAACAAATCACTATTTTAACATTATGAGTAATGTTAGTGAGAACATGCTGGCTAAAGTTAACCACAATTTTATAAATCCTATAGCGGATTACCGTTCCTTAATAGAAATCCCTCTGATATGATGATTAGAATAAGTACTATTTTCAAATCCTTAAAATCCCTTGATATAATGATCAGTTTCCATCTTCCTAGCCCTAGAACACCTCGATCTAATGGATCAAATTCACCGTCATCATATACCTAGAATTCAATTATTAGTACAATGATCAAATATAGAATAAAAAATAAAATTGTTCTAAAGTAAAAAAAACTAAGAAAGTATTCTATATAAATATAACTCTCTAAAGAATTACAATAGCTAAGAATGATCAGTCCACGCTAAGAAAACTTTTGAAGACCTATGTTAAAAAATATATTTGCTCTAAACACTTAAAATGACCAGTTAATTCTAGTAATGTCTCCAATGGTCATATTTATATTTTTTTTCAAGGACCTAGATTAGCTTTCACATGATCGCTCATCACAACTGAATGTATGACATCATTTTGTTTAGCACCATTACCATGATAAAAGGTGTTCCATCTAATAGAAACAAGTCTCTATATTATAAATATATACTTTGGATAGTCTGATGGAATTCCTTATCATTTTTCAATATGATAAACTTTATAAGTTTCATTTTTATGTATCAGTACCAGTATTATTCTGATGGTCGTGGCTTGTGTCTATATGAAGATAAGAAAAGAATATAAATACTGGCCAGAAAAAAGGTCAGTCTGATGAATCTGATGCATCATTAGACTGATGGATCATACAAAATAATTAAAATTTATGTTTTTATCTATTATAACTATTTAATTATTCATTAATAATTAATTAATTTTTATAAAAACAAAGTAAAACAGTTTGAGAAATAATTTTAAAAATCATAATATTAATAATACATTGTTTATTTAAAAAACTAAAATAATGGAAAAGTAAGAATTAAAATTTCTCACTGAACAAATATTCATTGACTATATAAAGGTGAATCAAGGTATAAAAAAAGTACATTTATCCACCCCATTCGTTGAAAAGATGTTAGAAAGGTTATAAATTTGTATACATTATTTTTTAATGGATGGATTTTCGGGATATTTTCATGTACCAATTTTCTTTAGAAGACCAAGAGAAGACCAAATTAAACTATAGATTTGGAACCTATAAAAACAAGAAGATATATTTGGGTCTATTAAATAACCTTGGTATATTTTAGATATGTATTGAAATCATATTCATAGATCATATTGAGGGATTCATGGAGGTATCTCTCAATGAATTCACTATTTTTAAAAATTCCTTGGATCATTTCTTTGAAAATTTGAAAAATATATTGAGAACATAAATTGAGAAAAATTTCATTCTTAACTTTAAAATGTTTCACATTATGGTTTAAAAAAGAATAGTTATAGGTTATATGATTTCAAAAAAGTCATTGAAGTAGATAAATCTATGGTTTATGTAATCTATTATTTTATGTATCCCAATTTTATCACCCCTGTTAGATCATTATATAGAAATATGGTATTTTATAGAAGGTTCTCCAAGGAAATTATTATGATTTATCTTCAACATTAAATATTTCATTTCAATGAATCTTAATTTGACTTTAATAACAATTCTACGATGGAATTTGATGAACTGAAGTAGAAACTGATCAACCCACCAATAATGAATCCCTTAAATTGTGATCACCCATTTGAACTAATTTTTTATGCCTCAAACTGTGTTTTGGGAATATTACTTTCACTAATAATTAAAGGAATACCAAAATTCATAAAATATAATTCAAGTACCTTGGATACCACTTTTATAAATAACAAAACTATTATAAAATAATTCATTATTTTTCTATTTTCATTGGATAAATTTAGATCTCATTTACTTAGAACTAAAGTTATTGTATTTTATGATCATGTAGGATATAGGTACATAATAAATAAGGATTATTCCAATACAATATTGTTAAGACAGATACGACTATTTAAAGAGTTGAAAATAGAGATCAATGGAAAAATGGAGCTACAAAATCAGGTGGAAAATAATTTAGGAGACTTCCAGACACCATTGAAATAGAAATTCTAGAACTGGGCCGACTCAATGATGAAATATTGTGAGAAGAAATCATCATAATAAAAGGTTAAGAAACATTGTATTCCAAAATAGTGAAATATTTGGTCTCATACCAATTATCATATCACCTTAACTCGCATAAATTACACAAACTTAAGGTTGATGTTCGGTTTTATATTTGGGATGATCAATTTATGTGGAAAATATGTAATATTGATGTCATAAGATGTTCTTACCAGAATTTAAAATATAATCAAATTTTTAATTTTTTTTCATACACTTTATTATGTAGGACACATTTGACCTCAAATAATGGCTATAAAAGTATTGGAATCTGTAATTTATTTTCAAGAAGTGTTTAAATAATATCATTATTTTTGTAAGAAATGTAGAAGACTCAATATTCATGAAATATTTAGAAAATATATGAGATACATAAAACACCCATCACTTTTATGGCAGTTGTAACATATTTTTTAGGTTTATAGTGACAAGTTACATCATCAGTGAACAAGGTACTCTATTATTCAATAGATAGATAGAGGATTTTCTTAAAAAGTGTGGGTTTAATCACAAGAAATCTACACGCTATAATCCTCAAAAAATTGGGAAATTTTATGTGTCTGGTCTGGAGATTAGAGATATCTTGGAGAAAATTTTCAAAACCCAACTACTTGTATTGGAGAATAAGAAATAAAGACACATTATGGGAATATAGAAAAACGAAAACAACACCCATAATTATGATCCCCCACCAGTTGATTTGGGGGAAAAGTTTTGATATGCTCGTTGAGTTAGACCACCAAGCATTTTGGGTCCTCAGAAAGATGAATTTGGAATTCTTGAGTGTTGGAAAAGTGAGAAACAATTATTTACAAGAGCTGAATGAAATTAGAAAATTGGATTTTGAAAACTCTAGAATTTACAAAGAGATAACCAAAGTGTAACATAAAAAAATAATTTAGCAAATGACCTTTCAACCAAGAGATAATGTTTTTAAATATTATTCTAGATTGATTTTAGTTTCAGGGAAGCTTCATTCAAAGTGGGAATGAACTTTTATTATTACTCATTTATATAAATTCTTCTCCATTAAAATCATGAAATAATAAGAATGAATATAATTTACTATTAATGGGGAAAGTATTAAAAAGTTTCATGATAATATATCTCAAGAAATAGTGGAGGATATCAAACTTCTCCACCCCATCTAATAATTTATTTTAATTCGTCTAGTTTGATCCTATGACCTTAACCAAAGGCACTTATGGGAGGAAACCAAATATTTATTATTTACTAAAGATTTATGAGTTTATGATAATGTAACATATTCCCTTTCAAACCCTAGATTTCTAATCAATCTTTCCTTACATTGGTATAAGTTGTGTTATTGCTATTGGTCCATCCAATTTTGAAGTCATCAGGTAGTAAAAAATAAAGAGAAGTATGTAGAGAAAAATATTTATTAGAGAAGGGAGTTTACTCCTACATTCTTTTTTCATTTAACTCCCAACTTTTGTTCTAAAAATTATTTTTAAAATTGAAAATTATTGCAACTGTGTAAGGAGGAGGAAGCCTTGGAGAGGTAGTGTCTCGTTTCTCTCGAGCATTAGGGTTTCTTCAAAGGATTCACTCCTTTTCCTCCTCCGGCATCGGTCAGCTAGGCATCAGTGTCCCCTTCCTCGGTGATCCTCGGTGGCTCAGTTGTCATCTTCATCTCGTCATGGTGGGAGAAGGCTTCAGTATGGCAGGCAGAGGCATCTCAGTGGCAGATTAGGGCTTGGTGGAAGCTTGCGATGAATTGGGTCCTGAGTGGTTTTACGTTGGCCCTAGTATGGTGCAGAGGGGGAGTGGCTTTGGTGGTTTTTATTTTTCTGGTTTTTTAAATGTTTTTATTTGTGTGATTCTTTCCTCGAGTTCGTGTGTCAGTGTCTCTTTGGTGTTCCCATCTACATCATTGGCCCTTCTTTATTTCCATGTCTCATTAATTTAATAATCCATTGAGGGTTATTCTGTGGTATAAATTTCTCCAAATCCAGCCTAGAGAGGCGTTGTATGCTCTGATATTCTCGGATCCTCTCAATGTTGACTTTTTCTCGAGGTGATTCCGGTTCTTCCAGACGTGGGTGACGTTGACCCGACTTCTTTCTCCTTGGATCATCATCTTCTTTAGGTTGTTGTAGGTGTGTCTGGAATATGATCGTGGTTTCTATGGGGTGATTCCAAATTTGGCTCTAGTGCTTGGACTTTTTGTTGTTGATGGCTTGCTATTTGATTCCGTGAAGTTTTGGATTACGGAATAGAAGGCTGCTAGTCTTCATTTGAAATCTTTGATAGTAGGTGATTTTAATTTTCAATTATAGGCAGTGGATGGTTCACTTTTGTATTTTAAGGCACTGGAGGATGTTTGTGAAGGAGCATTAGGGTGTTCTAGGTGTGGAGGTTGTCAGCTCTTAGCCATCTTCTTTTTGATCTCCGTGCATATGAGTTAGTGCTTCAACTGGTCTTGACTACCTGGAATAGCCAACGAGAATGTTTCAAAGTAGGGATTCACCTTTGTAGAGATTTTTGGATTCCGATTGTTTGAGAGGGTATGGCTTCAGCCATCGGATCAGGCCTGTGCTTTGACAAAGGACACTTGCCTCTTGAACTGCCATGAAATGGTGAAGATTTTTATCACGATAATTTTCTTGGGTGGGGTTGCTCCATGTATTTTGTCTATTTTTTATCTCTTTGACCTTAATTTTGTGGTCTTGTTATATGTCTTGATGTCTGGGTTTCCCCTTACTCCATTAAAATGGGGTTTATCTATAATTAAAAAAACCATTTTAGGTAGCAACTGTGTAAAACTAGAAATTCAATACCCATTGTTTGAATCTATACTTTACTTGACTTATCTTAGAGACATGAGTTTCCTAGGAACACATTCACTGAATTTTTTACATTTTAATGGTAATTAGTATGAATTAGAAAGGTGTATAATTGAATTATTATAGTGAATCTTGGATATTGAAATGATGAGTCATGATTTGAGGGAATTGGTTGATTCATGTAAATGAAATTTATGTATCATTTTTTTACACATTGAACTTATAAAATTTATGTGAATTTATTTCTTATGATTATTAATTCCATGAGTGATTATACAAGGATTCATATCCAATTCCCAAGAGTATTTGTTGAAAAAAATACTATATTATATATTGAACATAATGCTTGAGTGATATTGAGACATGTCACCTTCAAGAATTTTTTTTAGAACATTTCAATTATACAACAATAAAAAACCACATATAAATGTACTGAGGAATTTTTATTAATCACCTATTATTGAGACATGCTTTTACATTTATCCTTATTTAACCCATAGGTACCATGAATGACCTTATTAGAGATGATTCATATTTCAAGAAATTTTTATCCATTCCTACCCTACTCTTAGTATTTTGAATAATATTTTAAAATTTATGTGTGGGGATCAGAGAAGTTATGGTGGAAGGGGGAACTTTAATGTAAGTAACAATTGTGTGAATGCTAATTTAGTTACAAAGAAAGATTTATGATTCATACAATGTACATAACTCTTTTCCTTTCTTAAAATAAAAAAATGGAAAAATAGGAATGGGGTGTGCCTTGGGAAAATAATAATTCACCATTACTAGATTGATTATTTCATCCTATGTGGTTAGGTGATGGATGTGTTCTTTAATTCAAGAGCGATTTTTCAAAAATAATCTGAAAAAGTAGTTGAAAAAAGTAAAAAATATGTAGATAAAATTCAATAAAGACTAATTATTTCATTATTCTTCTATTAATCAGTACCATTACTTTTATCTAGGTAAGTGGTAGTTAGAAATTTTAAGGGGATATTATTCATTACAATTTTACTTTTGATATCATTTTTTATAATTAATATATAAACCTCCTCCTCTCATCCTTAATTTTTAGCACCAATACCTTCCAACCATAAGACTTTGAGTCATTAAATTCTTAATTAGAAAGAACTTTTAATTTCATGTGATTTTTTTTCATTCCATAGTGGATAAAGTAGATCCTCTATAAGACTATGAATTTGGAGATTTTTATCATGATATTATCATAACACTACATTAATTTTTATCATCAGTGATGAGAGGAAAAGATCAAAGAGAGGTGGATTATAACATGGCATGACTGATAATAATTAATTAAGACTATTAAATGAACGAAAATATAATCCTCACCATTTTCAAAAGGGAGAATGTAAAATAACTGGATTGGTAGTATCTTTGAAATGTTGGAAATTGAATTAATATTTTATATGTAACATTAAATATTTTTATTACATTAATAATCATTATATTTTATTACTTTGAGATTTTAAAAATTGTAACATCGACTACCTATTTAATTCCATGTCGAGATTTTTTGCTTGAAGGAAGACATAGTTTAAGTGTGGGGGTATTTAATGTACACATATTTCCATTCAATTATTTAAACAGTTTATAATGATTTTGAATATATTTTAATTATTATTCACAATTAATTTGATGTTTTATAAAAAAATTTAAATTTTAAATTGGTAGATATAAATGATTTGTAATTGAATAAATGAGTTGTTTTAAATTTTAAATTTTTTTTATATTATATAGAAATTTTATTAAGAGTTTTTAATATTTAATTAGATATAAAAAAGTGTCTAGCAACATCTATCCCTCAACCATGGTAAGAAAACCATTCACATAGGCATCCTATAAGGGCCATATGGATAAGCCAACACACTAGGAGGGCCCACTCAAGTGGTGGAGGAAGTATAGGTCAACATAGTGAGGATCCCACAAAGCATAAGATGGGCCAAGGACTATATAGGCCATGCAAGGAGGAATGACCCATGTGAGTGAGTGTTGTTTATCTGGGAGCCCATTCCCATAGGAGGCATTTGAATGATGCCTCCCATAGATTCTTATAAATTTAAACATGGATACTGTTTTCATTTCAAATTTTGGATGAGTTTTATATGTTTAATGTTCATCATTTATTAGTGTGAAATCCTCCCAATTCACTCACAACCCCATGATTAGACAATACATTACACTAAATTAAACCAATATCATCAACCGATATCAATTGAAACACATCTGATATGCCATGGTACCCATTTAGAAATCTCAGTCTCAATCTAAATAGCCGTGCAGAATCTCAAGATGACCATGGATCCCTTCCAGGACTTCAGATGACCACATATATTCACACATAAAAAAAAGAAATTTCCATACATAGATTAAAATGTATAACTAGACACTATAAATGTTGAATCAATTTTATAAGTATATAAAAACATTTCCACTCTATTATACTATCACTAGTTGGGAAACATATCTTCTGTCCAACATTCATTCATTGAGGAGGTTGAGGAAATTGATGCTCCATGGAAGCACCATGAATGGATATATCATTGATGGCGATCTACCTTTGGATATTACATGGGTATGCTACCATTGTGAATATTAGTATGTTGTATTATCACATGATCTTTCACCACTTATTCACATGAGAAGATGAAATTGTACTATGAATAAATTTTTTCAGGAGGAAAAGAGGACGACATGGTAGATGGGGAGCTACTGTGATGAAGGAGCTACTAAAATAAATGATGGAATAGAGGTACCATTTATATTACCATCAATAAAGGTATTAGGTGATACCCTGTGTAAAAGAGGTGCTACTATCATTGTTCTACTAATAATATCAAGATACTGCTTGACCTATCAGGACAGCTACCATGGTTTACTATGGTGATCCACTATGCATGATCTACCACTGTTAATGGTAAGTTATACTACCATGATGAGGTATGATCACTTGTGAGCTACCATCATAGTGCTACCACTTTCTAGAATAGCTAATTTTGATACAGGGATATACCATTGAAGTAATAACAGTTAACCATTGTAGTAGGCTGGTCGAACCTCCATTGATAGATCTACTGTTTGAGATAACATCGAGTAGCAGTCAAAACCACCATTTCTTGGTGATCCATCATGTGGAAGTTACCATTAGGAATTGAGAGGATGAGGTGGTATTGAGCATTGAAGATAATGAATAACATAAATGATCCCCGAAAAAATATCCTACATGAACCTGAGTGATAAACAACATTATCGATAGTGATTTACAAAATATATTCTTGATGAATATACATGATGGGTTTTTAATCCATTTAGGGATTCAGATATATAATTTTGTTATGTGAAACCTTGAAATATCTGCTACATGTGGAGAATAATATATATTTAAAATAGAGAATATTTTGAAATTCTCTACCACATAAAATTTAAAATCACATGAAAAATAATGGAAACTATATAAGTGAGTAAAAAGAAGAAGAATATATGAGGAATTTGGTGATACAATAATTTTCTGTATTGTGACTTTATCTTCCTAAGACTTAATACAATTCCCAACTGAGTTTATAAATAAAAAATATATATAGAGATTAATATCATGATATAAAATAAATAGATACCTAGGATAAAATAAAAAGAAAATTTTACCAGATATGAAGGAGAAGATATAGAAGATTATAATATGAATAAATATTGGATATATCCCAATAATAAAAATAGGGGAGGTTATCCGTTATTGGGGTATCAGAAGTAGACTACTATTCTACTACTATATGCTTTGTTTTTTATCATTATTTTCACCTATTTTACCATGATCTCTACCCCCTAGTTTCCATTAATTCTTATCTAATTTAGGGTTATAATTCTTAAGTGGCTGGGTGAAGGGTAGGTGACATAAAATTTTTAATCTTGAGTCCAGTTTAATTTATGCAAATACATTGATTATTTTTATTTATTTAAATGGTTTTTATTTCAATATTCCATAATTTTGATATGAATATGATTGTGATAATATTTAATTATCGGTTTTTACAATTTCCTTGTTTAAATAAATATTTTCTCTTTATTTTTGGATTTTTATCATGCCAATTGGTTGGTATATAATCATGTAGAGAATTTTTTCTTGATTACTAAACACATCAGGAAGTAACAATTGTGTAATTTGGATTCTTAATAATTTCAATACCGAATCTGGTATTACCTATGAAATTCAAGGAAAGATCATTTCAGATTTTATACATTGTAAGGAAATTAATCTAAGTATACATATTTTTAGGATTATTATCATTAACATAAAACATGATTAAGGGTGGAAATGAACAAATTTATTGTTTATATTTTCATTAAATATATTAATTATAAAAAAGATCAATTTCAAATGTACTATAATAGCATTACGAATAAGGAATCCAATATAAAACCCCAATATCTTATATTTATTATTTTTATTTTCAAAATACATGTTTCTTTTATTAATATTACTATTTACCTCATTCATATAATTTTATTTTACACTTTTACAACATGATCAAAGAAATGTTCCTTGTAGAAAAAATTAATGACTACTAATACCACATTCCTAGGAAAAATTAAATATATTTTTCCACACCCATGACAAGTGTGTATCAAAATCCCTATAAAATGATTTGATTAGAAGAATAACTATTCAAAATTTAGATGTAATAGTTTTTTTAAATTACTATTGGAATTAATTTAATGTAAATCAACTAACGTTTCAGCTCATTAACCCATGGTTACATACATCAAACATGTGATAATTTGTTAATTAAGGTTCTAACCTCATGCTATGTGAGAAAAAATGATTTAGGTTGAGTCATACTCTTTAATAAAAAAATTATTTATTCTCTTTATTAATGAAAACTTTGTCTAATTATAATATAAAAATCAAGGAAACACAATATTTTACAAGAAATGCATGCACTAAAATAAACATTATATGGAACATGCATGGAACACACATGGAATATAAATCTTCTGGTGTAACATCCCAGGTAAATAATGAATAAAAAATTTCATATTTATTAATATTTACGAATTAAATATTAATTTTACTTTAAAGAGGTTGCTATGTTCGATAGCGTACTAGATACACAACAAATAGTTTCTTTGAAATCTTACATTGCACACTAGTAATAAAATAATTTTATTTTAAATGGTAGTTAACACATAGTCGTTGTATTGGCAGGAATTGATAGAAATAACTAAAATATGATTATATATACTTTTAAATGTTTTTACATTTATCCAATAAAAGATAAAGGCTTAAAATACGAAAAGAATTTAATTTTAGGCTTTTATGCCATAGTTTTCACTAAAGGTTCACTTATCACCTTTTGATGATGAACCGTCATTAAATATAGTTTTTTTCACTCTTATATATTCTATTGGACCAAATAAAACTATTCTTTAGAATCTGGACATCAAAATTTACTTTGTGTAAATTTTTGGTATTTTTCTGATAAAGTTCATTTTTTATGAATAGTGTAAAATGTTGTATTGTAATTCAAAACCGCTTTTTAATCAAATTTATTTGTATGATTATATTATCTTTTGAATTTCTTTTAAAGTGAAATTAGAATATATTTTTCCCATTAAATCCAATAGTGGTCGTTGGAATTAATTTCACTTTGAAATCGGACTTAAACTAGTGTCAATCTTTTGATACTTATTGTTTCAAAGAAACACGCTATTTTATCTGACAGCGGGAATTAATTATTAAATTAATTAATTAAACTTATATATTTTGAATTTTGTAAAATGGACTTAATTTTTGAATTCGGAATATCAAATATAGCTTAGGGTGATGTTTTGGTATTTTTCTGAAAAACTTCAATTTTTGATGAATAGTGAAACAACTAAGTGGTACTTACAAAACTGAATTTTCATTTAAATAAAATTTTACCACCTCTGTGTTTTGAATTTCAAAAATCCGATATACATGGTTTTCATTAAGAAGTAAAATTTGGTTCAATGAGATGAAAATAATTTTTTTGGTGAATAGTAACTTTTAAGTTTTTAATCGCGATTAGAGGTAATTAGTGTGGTTTAAGATAAAAATAATGTTTTAATAATATTAGATGAGCTTGACACATGTCCTACACTAATTTTATGTGTCATGGCCGACCATGACAATCCATGGGTCAGCTTGGGGACCCCATGGAGCCAATTTTGTTGGGAAATGACATAAATAACTTTTTATTTAATATTAAAGTAAAAATGACACAAACATGAGATGTTTTACTAAATCAATTTTTACATGGGGTTATACAAGTCATATTTTTGACTATAAATATTCATTAGAAATCTAAAAAGATTTATTACATAATTATATTTTTTATATAATTTTTAGACATTAAATATATTAAATTATTTATGACATCATGATGATGCAGCGATTACCTCATTAATAAAGGATTTAAATAAAATGAAAAGATAATGTAAAATCTATGACCTAAACATGTCAAAAACCTATTCGATGGGTGGATTTAGAACCCTTATCACCTTATCCTAGAAACAAAACAATTTGGGACCATTAAAATCCAAAACACATTCTAAAATAAAGGATCATTTCTTTACTTTTCAAGAGTGCCCCTCCTCTCCTCTTATAAAAGGCCCCCACCTCTACCTCTTTACCCACACTTCCAAAGCATTTGGCTCAGCAAAACCCTGCCCATTCGGTCTCTACACATCCCTCTCTTACTCCTTGAAGCCTCACTTTGGGCAGAAGTCTTCTCAAGGAAGCCTTTGATCTCAAATCTATGAGAGTTACCCGATTTTGAGGTAATGTGTTCACTTGTGTTCTTTTGTTTTATTTTTCTTCTCCAACCCCCTAAACTATTTTTATTCATTTATTTTGTAACAAATACAGTATCTTAAATATACTAGGATGTTTTTATAATAATAATTAGAGCTACACTTACAAACATCTACATCTAATGGTTAAAGAACATACTGTTTCTGTGGTTGGCAAATTTCTGCCTCACGAAACGATGATTGTTCAATCTTCTTTTAAACACCTTTAATATTGGCCATTAAGATGTCACTCTATTTATATATGATATATATTATTTTTATGTTTCCCTTATGCTTCTGTATTTTTTATTTGTGGTATACCTTTATGGTTTCCATTGTGGGTAAACACGATAATTTCATTTTAGGAAGTGCGGACTACCACCCCCTCAAAGTGATTTGATTCGTTAATTCCATATGTGGGACGTATAAAGGATGGATTTAAAGTTATTATATATGATGTTATACTAGAATTATAATATACCTCTACATCATTATTATTTCTTCCCATTAAATTATGTGATAGAAATGAAAGTAGCGTTCATGCATACGTATGGCTTACCGTCTCCATGAACGGTGCATTTCATTTCTTATCCCCAAATGTAATGTAATATTATAAGTACATATATATAATGGATATATATGATTTATGTGACATCTAAATGATTAATATAATTATGGAATTAAAATATTCATACCTCTCATTTAGTTTCAATTCCATTAATATGACATAGAAATGAAAGTAGCGTCCATGCGTACGTACGGCTTACCATCTCCATGAACAGTGCATTTCATTTCTTACCTCTAAATGATTATGTGATATTATAGATACATGTATATGATAGATATATATGATATATATGATATAAAAATCAGGAATGTCATTTTGGATATAAAGAACCCTAGACCACACGAACAACATGTAATTGTAAGAAGTCCACTTTCAACTTAAGAACCAAATATCGACAAAACAAACATTATTTACTTAAATAGTTACATAATGTTTATAACATGGAAATAAGTGATATAAAAGGAATAATGAACTTGAAATGGTTCTTAAGAAAATATAAATTAACTCAAGTTTGTTATTCAGGATGTTAAAGAATGATCGAGTCAAGTTGGACCTGAGGTAAGGGACTACGTCTCAATCTCCATTCATTGAGGCATATGTAATTTTATACACAAGTATCTTTTATACGGTGTATAAAACCCTTTGACTTTTACTTTTATACAAAAGGAATATTTTTCTATGATGCGTTTTACTAAACGACAAAAAGGAATGTTTCTTTTAACGTACGTGGTGACAACGACCTTTTTCGCCGCCGCGAGTATTATTTGGTCTTTGGATTCCTCAACAAGCCGTAATGTTTTTAAAATAAAAAAATACCATATACTCTTTTATGTATTTTGGTATTGAAAATGGTTTTGATAAAGGATTCTATTATTTCAATATATTTAAATGATATATTGTGATTGATATGTGGAAATGTTATCATTATTTTATATTGGTTTTATGTTTTATGATTTTATATTGGTACTTGGACATTTGACGGGTGGTTACGTGATAAAACATATGAAGGGTGGTGCCATGAATACCAGGATGAGTGGTTATGTTATAACCTCCAATTCATTGGGTATGGAAGTCTACCGTATGGCTATTCCATTAAGTATGTATGGAAGTTGGCCGTATAGCTATTCCATTAAGTGATATGTGTGGAAGTCGATCGTATGGTTATTCCACTTAGGTATGTTTATGTCCCAAGTTACCTTTATATGTTATGTGTTCTTTAGATGGATTTTATGCTAATCATTTGGTTATAAAAGGGTAAGTATTGATATTTTATTCAGTGAAGATTTTTTACTACTTCATGAAGGTGAAGGTGTTACTTTGATAAAGTATACATGGTTTACTTGATGTTTGAAAAAATAACAGTTTTCATTCATTGTGTATCCCTTACTGAGCTTTTTATGCTCACCCCAAGTTTTTATTGAAATTTTTTTAATAAGACTTAATGTGGAATAGGGTCAAGGATGGGATCAAGGGAAAGTCATGCTATATAAAACATGGCACTAGACATGTTTCTTTTTAAGAGTTTTTTATTATATTGACACTTAGTAGAAGTGTGTACTTTGTAATCTTTTGAGATGTAATAGTTATTTTATAATTCTCTAAAACTCTAAACCTGAAAAGATCCTCAATGTGAATTATTCATTTAATTCAATATTAAGTAAGGTTTAAGGCTGGCGCCTCATAGTTGGTATCAGAGGTCGGTTTAGACAACATTAAGAGTTAGAAAATTGTTATATTATGAATTAATTTATGGTATGATTGAAATGATATAGCATTTAAAGATTACCATGTTGCTTCGCCTAAGATATTTCTGTGTTCAGAATGGTTTTTCGTTGAGGAAAGATATAATCTTTTTTTGGGAAGGCATACTGAGGGAAATGACATTCCAAATCAGCATATTGAGATGGTCAGAATCGGAATTGAGCAGTTTACTACAGTGATGGCTCAGTTGAAGCAGGTGATAAATGGTGGTTGTGTTATTGATGATATTTTGGTGTTTTATAAAAGTAAAGCGGAGCATGAAAGACATTTAAGGGTTATTTTGCAAACCATAAAAGAAAAGAAATTGTATGGAAAATTCAACAAGTGTGAGTTTTGGTTGCAACAAATTTCGTTCCTTGGTCACATTGTTTCTAATGATGGGATAACTGTTGATCCTGCTAAAACAAAAGTTGTTGAAGAATGGAAAAGATGCACAAATGTAATCGAGATCCATAGTTTTCTTGGTTTGGCAGGTTACTACCGAAGGTTTGTTGAAAAGTTTTCACGGTTATCTAGTCCAATGACTAAGTTAACTTGGAAGGGTGTTAAGTTTATCTGGAAAAAAGAATGTGATGATTGTTTTCATGAGTTGAAAAGAAGAGTGGTGAATGATCCAGTTTTGAAACTTCCTTCTAAGAATGGTTAGTTTGTTATATATAGTGATGCTTCGTTGAAGGGACTTGGTTGTGTCCTTATGCAGAATGATCAGGTAATTGCTTATGCTTCACGTCATTTGAAAACTCATGAGGTAAATTACCCTACACATGATTTGGAATTAGCTGCTGTTGTTTTTGGTTTAAAAATTTAGAGGCATCATTTGTATGGAGTAAATTGTGAAATATATACTAATCACAAAAGTTTAAAGTATATATTCACTCAGAAATAATTGAACATGAGATAGAGGAGATGGCTGGAATTAATCAAGGATTATGATTATGCAATTCATTACCATCCGGGAAAAGAAAATAAATTGGATGATGATTTGAGTCAAAAAAGTAATGATTCATTAACAATGTTGCGTTTGGAACGTGATCCTTTGGTTAAGTATTTGATGAGCTTTGGCATGGAATTTGTTGGTGTAGGATGTTCTTCTGTTTTTTTTCAGGTATCAGTGAGATCATCCCTATCGGATAGAATTAAGCAAGCATAGAGGGAAGATAGTGAGTCGCAGAAAAAGGTAGAGCTGGTTCAGAAGGGTAAGTTGCCTGAATTCAACATTGATAATGATTGTGTTTTGAGGTTTAGAAAGAGATTATGTGTGCCTTATGATTCAAAGTTGAAGAATGAGCTATTATGTGAGGCTCATAGTTCCCCGTTTTCAGTTAATCCTGGAAGTACTAAGATATACAGAGATCTGCGGGAGTATTACTGGTGGGATGGAATGAAAAAGGATATTGCTGATTTTACTATGAAGTGTTTGACTTGTCAGCAGGTTAAGGTAGAGTAGCAGTTACCAAAAGGGATACATCATCCATTACCAGTGCTAGAGTGGAAATGGGAAAACATATCCATGGACTTTGTTGTGGGATTACCAGGGACATCTCAAGGTAATAATGCAATCTGGGTTATTGTTGATCGCATGACTAAATCTACTCATTTCCTTGCTATACGAGATACTTTTTCCATAGATCATCTTTCCCATTTGTATCTTAAAGAGATATTCAGGTTACGTGGAGTTCCTCTCTCCATTGTGTCCGATCGTGATCCCAGGTTTACTTATAACTTTTGGAAAGGCCTTTAAAAGTCATTGGGTACTGAATTAAATTTTAGTATAGCTTTTCATCCGCAATCCGATGGGCAGTCAGAATGAACAATTAAGACCTTGGAGGATATGATACGAGCTTGTTCAATGGATTATAATGGAATTTGCGACCAACATCATTCTTTGGTTGAGTTTTCATATAATAACAGTTTTCATTCTAGTATACAGATGGCACCATTTGAGGCATTATATGGGAAGCGGTGTCAAACTCCATCTTTTTGGGATGAAGTGGGTGAAAGGAAGTTGATGGGACTATAATTGATAGAAGAGTTGGTAGAAAAACTTCAGTTGATTCAAAATCACATGAAAACATCTCAGAGAAGGCAGAAGAGTTATGCAGATAACCGGAGGAAAGATCTATCTTTCGAGGTAGGTGATCATGTTTTTCTCTCGCGGTTCCTCCATGGAAAAGTGTGATGCGATTTAGTAAGAAAGGAAAGCTGAGCCCAAGGTTCATTAGACCATATTAAATTCTGGAGAAAGTTGGATCAGTTGCTTACCGAGTGGATTTACCTCCGAGTTTATCTCAGGTACACAATGTTTTTCATGTTTCGATGCGGAGAAAGTATATGCCAGATCCATCTCATGTTTTGAGTCCAAAGGTAGTTCAGCTGGAGGAGAACCTATCTTATGAAGAACAACCAGTCCAGATTCTTGACCGAAGAGAGCAATTGTTGCGAAATAAGGTAATTAACCTGGTAAAGGTTTTGTGGAAAAACCATATTGTTGAAGAGGCAACGTGGGAATCTGAAAATGCTATGAGGGATAAATACCCCCACATATTTTTATAAGTGAATAAAATTGCGAGGATGCAATTCCCAAAAGGTGGGAAGGATGTAACATCCCAGGTAAGTAATGAATAAAACATTTTCATATTTATTAATATTTACGAATTAAATAATAATTTTACTTTAAAGAGGTTTCTATGTTCAATAGCATACCCGATACGCAACAAATAGTTTTTTTGAAATCTTACGTTGCACACTAGTAATAAAATAATATTATTTTAAATGGTAGTTAACACATAGACATTTTATTGGAGGGAATGGATAGAAATAACTAAAATATGATTTATATGTTTTTAAATGTTTTTTCATTTATCCAATAAAAGATAAAGGCTTAAAATACGAAAACAATTCAATTTTAGTCTTTTATGCCCTAGTTTTCACTAAAGGTTCACTTATCGCCTTTTGATGATGAACCGTCATTAAATTTAGTTTGGTTCACTCTTATACATTCTATTGGACCAAATAAGACTCTTCTTTATAATCGGGACATCAAAATTTACATTGTGTAAATTTTTGGTATTTTTCCGATAAAGTTCATTTTTTAAATGAATAGTGTAAAATGTTGTATTTTAATTCAAAAACACTTTTTAATCTAATTTATTTATATGAAAATATTATCTTTTGAATTGGTTTTAAAGTGAAATTAGAATATATTTTTCCCATTAAATCCAATAGTGGTCATTGGAATTAATTTCACTTTGAAATCGGACTTAAACTAGTGCCAATCTTTTGAAACTTATTGTTTCAAAAAAACATGCTATTTGCTCTGATAGCAGGAATTAATTATTAAATTAATTAATGAAAATTAAATGTTTTGAATTTTGTAAAATGGAATTTATTTTTGAATTCGGAATATCAAATATAGCTTAGGGTGAAGTTTTGGTATTTTTCTGAAAAACATCAATTTCTGATGAATAGTGAAACCACTAAGTGGTACTTAAAAAACTGATTTTTCGTTTAAATGAAATTTTACCACCTCTGTGTTTTGAATTTCAAAAATCCGACATACATGGTTGTCATTATGAATTAAAATGTGGTTCAATGGGATGAAAATAATTTTTTTGGTGAATAGTAACTTTTATGTTTTTAATCGCGATTAGAGGTAATTAGTGTAGTTTAAGATAAAAATAATGTTTTAATAATATGAGATGAGATTGACACATGTCCTACCCTCATTTGATGTGTCATGGCCTACCAAGAAAATCCATGGGTCAACTTGGGGACCCCATGGAGCCACTTTGGTTGGGAAATGACATAAATAACTTTTTATTTAATGTTAAAGTAAAAAATGACACAAACATGAGATGTTTTACTGAAACAATTTTTACATGGGGTTATAAAAGTCAGATGTTTAACTATAAATATTCATTAGAAATCTAAAAAGAGTTCCTAAATGATGATATTTTTTTATAATTTTTAGACATTAAATAGATTAAATTATTTATGACATCATGATGATGTAGCGATTACCTCATTAATAAAGGATTTAAATAAAATGAAAAGATAATGTAATCTATATGACCTACACATGCCAAAAACATATTGGATGGGTGCATTTCTAACCCTTATCACCTTATCCTCGAAACACAATAATGTGGGACCATTAAAATCCGAAACTCATTCAAAAATAAAGTATCATTTCTTTACTTTCCAAGAGTGCCCCTCCTCTCCTCTTTTAAAAGGCCCCCACCTCTACCTCTTTACCCACACATCCAAAGCCTTTGGCTCG
This sequence comes from Viscum album, assembly GCA_963277665.1. Classification (NCBI taxonomy): domain Eukaryota; kingdom Viridiplantae; phylum Streptophyta; class Magnoliopsida; order Santalales; family Viscaceae; genus Viscum; species Viscum album. Next base: position 1,804,420,543 of record OY728128.1, on the reverse strand, counting down.
GCCAAACCCGGCCCATTTTGTCTCTCCACATCCCTATATAACTCTTTGAAGCCTCACTTTGGGCAGAAGGCTTCCCAAGGAAGCCTTTGAGCTCAAATATAAGAGAGTTACCCGATTTTGAGGTAATGTGTTCACTTGTGTTCTTTTGTTTTATTTTTCTTCTCCAACCCCCTAAACTCTTTTTATTCATTTATTTTGTAACAACTACAGTATCCTCAATATACTAGTATGTTTTTATAATAATAATTCGAGCTACACTTACACACATCTACATCTAATGGTTAAAGAACATACTGTTTCTGTGTTTGGCGAATTTCTGCCTCACGAAACGATGATTGTTCAATATTTTTTTAAACACCTTTAATGGTGTCCATTAAGATGTAACTCTATTTATATATGATATATATTATGTTTATGTTTCCCTTATGCTTCTGTATTTTTCATTTGTGGTATACCTTTATGGTTTCCATTGTGGGTAAAGACGATAATTTCATTTTAGAAAGTGTGGACTACCGCCCCCTCAAAGTGATTTGATTCGTTAATGCCATATGTGGGAAGTATAAAGGATGGATTTAAAGTTATTATATATGATGTTATACTGGAATTATAATATACCTCTATATCATTATTATTTCTCCCCATTAAATTATGAGATAGAAATGAAAGTAGCGTTCATGCGTACGTACGACTTACCGTCTCCATGAACAGTGCATTTCAATTCTTATCCCCAAATGTAATGTACTATTATAAGTACATATATATAATGGATATATATGATTTATGTTACATATAAATTATTAATATAATTATGGAATTAAAATATACATACCTCTCATTTAGTTTTAATTCTATTAATATGACATAGAAATGAAAGTAGCGGTCATTCATACGTACGGCTTACCGTCTCCATGAACGGTACATTTCATTTCATACCTCTAAATGATTATGTGATATTATAAATACATGTATATGCTAGATATATATGATATATATGATATCCAAATCAGGAATGTCATTCTGGATATAAAGTACCTTTGACCACACGAACAACATGTAATTATAAGAAGTCCACTTTCGACTTAAGAACCAAATATCGACAAAACTGACATTATTAACTTAAATGGTTACATAATGTTTATAACATGACAATAAGTGATATAAAAGGAATAATGAACTTGAATAATGTTCTTAAGAAAATATAAATTAACTCAAGTTTATTATTCAGGACGTTAAAGAACGATCAAGTCTAGTCGGACCCGAGGTAAGGGACTTCCTCTCAATCTCCTTTCATTGAGGCATATTTCGTTTTATACACAACTATCTTTTATAAAGTGTATAAACCCCTTTGACTTTTAATTTTATAAAAAAGGAATCTTTTTCTACGAAGTGTTTTACTAAACAAAAAAAGTAATATTTCTTTTAATGTACGCGGTGACAACGACCTTTTCTGCCGCCACGAGTATTATTTGTTTTTTGGCTTCCTCAACAAGCCATAATGTTTTTAAAATAAAATAAATACCATATACTCTTTTATGTATTTTGGTATTGAAAATGGTTTTGATAAAGGAATCTATTATGTCAATATATTTAAATGATATATTGTGATTGAAATGAGGAAATGTTATCATTCCTTTATATTGGTTTTATGTTTTATGATTTTTTATTGGTACTTGGACATTTGACGGGTGGTTACGTGATAAACCATATGACGGGTGGTGCCGTGAATACCAGGACAGGTGGTTACGTTATAACCTCCAATGCATTGGGTATGGAAGTCGGCTGTATGACTATTCTATTAAGATTGTATGGAATTTGGCCGTATGGCTATTCCATTAAGTGATATGTGTGGAAGTCGACCGTATGGTTATTCCACTTAATATGTTTATGTCCCAGGTTACCTTTATATGTTATGTGTTCTTTAGATGGGTTTTATGCTAATACTTTGGTTATAAAAGGGTATGTAATGATATTTTATTCAGTGAAGAGTTTTTACTACTTCATTAAGGTGAAGGTATTACTTTGATAAAGTATAGATGGTTTACTTGATGTTTGAAAAACTAACAATTTTCATTCTTTGTGTATCCCTTACGGAGCTTTTTATGCTCACCCCAAGTTTTTTTTGAAATGTTTTTCACAGGACTTAATGTGGAATAGGGTCAAGTATGGGATCAAGGGAAAGTCATGCTATATAAAACATGGAACTAGACATGTTTCTTTTTAAGAGTTATTTATTCTATGGAAACTTAGTAGAAGTGTGTACTTTGTAATCTTTTGAGATGTAATAGTTATGTTCTAATTCTCTAAAACTCTAAACCATAAAAGATCCTCAATGTGAATTATTCATTTAATTTAATATTAAGTAAGGTTTAATGCTGGGGCCTCATATCTGGTGCGTATAATTTTGTGTGATACAATACATCATTGTTTTAATAAGATAAAGATAAAAATATAATCTATAATAATAATAATAATAATAATAAATGTTGTAAATTAGGTGGATCACCAATTTGTGAAATGGGTACAACTGTAATAGAAAAAAACCATAATAGCAAGTCCCATAATAGGAAACATAGACTTTTCCTTATAATTTTTTAGGATACTCTCAAGTTCATAATCATTTCCAAATTCTGACACATTTCAATTCTCCTGTATGCTAACCCAAAATAATTATAAAAAAGAAAAAAGAATCCCTAATACCAATTTATGATGTCTTAGACCTAGTTCACTCATAAGTAACTAAACTTGGTTGGCCACATGTCATCAAGTGAACCTCCCAAAATTATAGAGGATACCTACTATCAATGAGGTTATATAATAGTATAGTGGCACGACTACACCCTCATGATCTGAGGGACACACAATAGTGATAATAGATAAATTAGAGGATGTATGGAAAATACAACAGAGGAAGCATAACATTAAAAATAGAAATAGAAGTAAATCAACAAGATAAATACAAAAATTAAACAATTTCTAGTATCATATAAAAAAATGGTGATTTCATGTTTGTATGATGTATGAAATGGGTGAAAATAAAGGAGAACTGGGTAGCAGGAATGCATAGTACAAGATATAAAGAATAGATTGAAAGGACAAAATCGATCTCCTACAGAATCAGGGGAACTAGTTAGGTCCTCTACATCAATAATCTGACTTAGTATGTAAAATAATGTTTCTATAGTAGGTCTCTTCTAATTCTCCTTCCCAACATTGATAAATGTTTTCTGGGTACCAATCGGTATCCCAAATAGGGTGTGAGTAAAAATTAGTAATCCCCCACCAATAGTGTCTATCACTATCAATTCTATGAATATATAGTAAGTATTTTATAGGTATAATTTGTAATGTAGTTAAAATGTAAACTATATTTGTTTTAGTTTCTTGTGAGACACCCATTTGACAATACTGGATTCTTTTAAAACTGGGAATTTATATAAACAATTTACCCTTTAAGTTTTTGTTATAAGGTTGCGAACCATGTTATACATTTGATGTGTCCATGAATATTTACAATCATGCAATTTTCCACATTTATATGGATATTATGTTTTATAAGTTGAGTGGAGTCTATAGAGGTTTACCCTTGGTAGTTTTCCCAAAGGGAGAAAAATGGTACCTGAGCCTATAGTGCATTCCCTATGTATCCTTAGTGCTAGACTTGAATGGAGCCCAATATAGTAACCAAGGTGGTATGTAATATCAATATGAATATAAGGAGAATAATCCAAGGAATTCAATTTTTTTAATTTTCAAAAATATTGATGAACCCTCGGTGCCAGGACATGGAATTCATATTTTAATACAAATGCCGAATCAATGTCTTTCTAATAAATTGGTTGAGGAATTAATGAATTAGTGGTTTCTCATGACCCCATATAAAGAAAAACCCAATGGTATTATATATATCACTCATGACATGGCTCAAAATCAGGATAATTCATGGTCTGTGACCATAACCATACATTATATAATAAATAATCAAGTTCCCATGTTGATTGTGATAGCCATTAACATGCTTCAAAATTATATAAGTGCAAAGTGACAAGGACTTACCATTATCCTTTCATTTAAAAAAAAATCATCTTTATTTATATATAATAAAGGTTATGTTAACCCACCATATATGGTGGTTTAATATCATAGCCTAGGCTTAGAGGGACGAGCAATGTATCACACCATTTCATCTAATTGCATTAAAACATTGAATTTTTAAAATACATTGCAAACCACCATAAAAAAAGGTCAAAATTAATTTATCTTAATAAAATTTATTGGATTTTGATACAAGATACTATTTAGGTGTGGATCGTGTCAATTTAGAGATCCTCTAATGGTGCTACTTAGAGTGGATGGACAACCCATTTCAAGTGATAACAATTTAATGATTTGATTCAAAATTTAAGGGGAAAATAAAGGAGAATATCGTGAGTCGAATGATAACTCATTATATAAATGTCAATAAATTTAAGAAAATAGGATAGACTACCAACCCTAAATGAGTAGTAGACTCCTCTTCTGTTATCATCCATTAACATAGGCTATAATTGGAGAAATTGGAGAAATTGACTAATACACGAGATTGACCCAACATGACTAATAAAACATGAATCAAAAGTGACATGATAGAGGAGACTCAAATAATAGCTAGATAGATGAATCTTCCAATTATCGGGAGGAGTTTCTATCCCTTTGAGGGGGAAAAGAAGAGAAAATGGTTAAATCCTTAACGAAAAATAACAACTTCTACAATTATAAATGGGGGTCTGGTTTACCAAAACAGTTTTCCAAAAAAAATCACCAAACATGAAGTTGGTACTCTAAAATGAAGTTCCCCATTCTCATGGATACAAAAACTATTTGACAAGACATGCATAGCCCGCGTATTCTCACTATGAAAGTCCTACACCCCCATGCATTGTTGGGCACATAGTTAAACAAATTATGTAAAACAAATTCTCAAAATACTAGTAATTTATTGAAGGTTTTGTAAGGATATGTGAAATACCTCACATGGTTATTAAAACTGTACTCCTACTCTTTTGTGCCCCATGGTTGAGTAGCTCAGTTGTCACAAACCTTTCACCTACTAGGTGCCTCAAATTGATTGGCCAAAAAACTAGAGCTATAGGCTCTAAAAAAGCTCCAAATAACCTTAATCCTTTCCTCAAAATCTTAATAAATTTTATTAGAGTAAAATAATAGGTTTATATATAAATTTAAAGTAATATACACTTTTATTAAAATATTATATCTTATATAAGTATTGGATAGATAAAAAGTTTCTACAATCAACCACACATGGACTAACCACATTATGAGGATATTGTATGAAGGAGTCTTCATCAACTACAAGTCCTAAATAAACTACAAGTGATGAAATAAGGACCTACAAAGGTATTAAATTACCAAAATTCTAGATAAAACTACCACAAGTCTTTGTCGTTTACTAGAATCGACTATGAGTGTTGACAAACCTTTCTTTAGTTTCAATGGCCATATTTTGCAATTTAATGAATGTGTCAGAGTAGCCGAAGATTCTCAATTTTAGAATATGACTATGGATTATCATTAGATGACTATTTTTAGAGTATTATTCTAAAAATTCATGTAATAATCTAATGATAATGATACACACATTCTATTGGAAAAAATGATTACTAATTAAGAGTTCAAAACACTCTATTTTTTGTATGACTTTTAAAAAGGTGAGAGAAAGATTCATTGGCCCCTAATTTGTAACATAGAAAACAATGAAGATCATACCAGTATAAGATAACATTTTTTATCAACAAATTTAATCAGGGAAATATTTTCACTAAATTTTCATTACAATTTTCTCTCTTACTCTATTTCTCTTTACTTTTGAGTTTTTTTAGCCTTTTAAACTGATCTATTTGTCAATTCTATTTTTTTTTTAAAGAAGAGTACTTTCATTCTCTTTCCTTATATGTATTTATTTTTTTCTCCCACAGAATAACTAAGGAAGAGTATTATTGATAATCCTATACTTACTATGTATAGTTTGTTTCTTACTACCCAATATTTATTGTGGCTCAGCATGCCCAATCTAGTTTGGGGACCATTTAGAGATTTTAATAAATATTCATGGAGTGGATTAATATAAAAATAGTATATTAGGTTCCACATTAGAACAAAGCCTCTCTTTTTTTTTTAAATTCCATTTTGTGTTTTAGTCTTTTCTTTCACTACATTATATTCACTGAATGTTTTCAAATTTTGTCAGAAAAAAAACGAACAATTTGAATTTATCAGTGATATATATATATATAAATATTAGTGTGAAAATAATAATTTTAAAGTTCAAATAATTTTATTTTTTGACTGTTTATTTATATATGAATTTTATAATTTTTATTAAAACATAAAATTCTATATATCTTATATAATGGTTAACTAGTACATGTTTTAAAATTGATGGTGTATTAATTATTTTAAAACCATATTTTTTTATTAGAATCTAAATTCAACCCCTATTGAACATACCACTAAGACTAAGAATATTAAATGTTTTAATAAATGATCTTGTGATTGTGAGAAGATAATTTAATTGGATTTCAGTATCTTCTTTATCAAGAACAGAGAATTCTGTAGTAAAGATGAGATTCTACACTCACATGAGAATGTCCTCGATCACACCAGTTGGGTGTCTTTTTTTTATTGGAATGTTTCACCATAATCACCATTAAATAAATATCACCAATATATAATTAATTATGAACAGATCAATGCATAAAATTATCTGAATCACCTAAATCAAGTATTGAATTAGAAAAGAAAGTATCCTCTATTATAAAGGGAACCATAAAGGTTTTTGGATCTTTACATTTTTTTGGAATCACTGGTTGTATCAAGGCTGAGAAATTCCTTCTAAGGTAAAATTTCTCATTCCATTTAATTCTCTACATATGGGTGAAAATATATTTTATAATTTGGAAAAGTAAAGAATTCTATACCAAAGAGAGGATTGATAACTTGTAACTGTTAAAAATATTAATGACCTCTTTATAAATTTCATCATAAATTATTTTATTATATCGAGAAAGTATTTATCAAAATATTTAGAGGTAGAGAAATAAATTTTGGGGGAGGTAGGTATGAAATCAACATGGTTTTTTACATATCACTGAATAAAATCTTTTTATTGGTGAGTAAATGAGGAATTTTGATCCATGGAGGAGGCACAATATTTTCCTTAGATGTGAGAAATAAGTGATGTTTCCATTTATGTCTTATAATGTTTTATCTTACCTTAGTATAATTGATCTCCCAATTATAAAATAGTTTATAGTTGGGAATTGATGATGATCATATTTTCATACATTATATATGGTAATTTAAATGTTTGTATCCCAAATATTTGATCAATTTTAGGGTCATTATCACATTTTTATACTTTTAGAATTTTTTTTATAATTATGAAATGGATTAAAATATTTGGTTTAAATTTTTTTTTAATCATTTCAGTAATTATATATTTAGTTGGACACATTTGTTTTAATTTTTTTTATTATTTTTGGAGAAAGACATCATTGAAATTAGGTTTATTCTAATATTTTATTTACCCTTACATATTAGAATGTATGATGTGTAAGGGTAGATAATATTGGCCATGTATATATATAAGACACAATGAGTAAAGGTATCTAAATTAACCGTTTTAAGGTGAGAAATATAGGCTACATTAGGGTACTCAAAGTGGTTGTGTAAAGGTGCCACCAAAGATATATAAGTGCATATAAGGAATTTGTGTTTCTACATTTGGGTAATTGGGATATTTTTAAGGTTTTATACCATAGTGTTCAAAATGGATAGCTATTTTCACCATGCCCATTTCATAAGTCATTTCAACTAATACATCCACCTATGAAAAATAGGGAGTTCAAAATGGGTAAGTGTGATTACCATAGGAATAGTGAGAATATAGATAGATCATCTCTATTACCATTTCAAAACACATAATTAAATAAAATTAAAACATTGTTGATTTTGGAGAAATCATTAACATATCTTAGGTATTTATCATTGCATCATAGAGAGAGAGACATGTCCTTTTTACAAATAAAAATATCACTACAAATTGAACTAATCATGCGTTATTATTCAATGAATAAGATAAAAAGTAAAATGGTATGGGGGTTTAAAAATCATAAAATCCAAATGAGAATTGGAATATGAGTGGAGTTAATCCTTCCAACAAAGAATGTGTGAATAATATATTATGAAGAATACACCATCATCGCTGCCACCTAGAGAGAATCACTTATGAAGTTCTACATGCAATGGATAATTTACCTTTTTATAAAACATGAAATTGAATTATAAATCTACCTCCACTATAAAAGGTTTCATACTTTTTCTCAATATGATGCTAGTGTGATAATATATTTAGTTTTCTATATCATCCGCTTTTATATATAAATTTTTCTCTCTCTCTGATTCATTCATTATTTTTATTTTGTGTTTTTTCCACCATGTGATTCTCATATCCATAAAAATGGAAAACTATCCTCACTATTATTCAAGGGAGAGTGTGTTTTTTCATGAGTTTTTAATGATTTCATGTTATTTATTTATTCTATTTTAATAATTTTAGCAGTGGATGGATTGATTATAGTGAGTGTTTTCCCTATATTCTCTAATATTTAGTTCTTCTCCCTTTATGTCAAACATCCTTAACTTAACTATTTGATTCATGTATATAGAGGATTATGGCTTGAATAACGTTGGTCGATGAAGTGGTCTCCTATATAGCTTCATGAAACATATTTTCCCTTGTATAGTGGTCTATGTAGATGATAATAACAATTAAAACAATTCATGTGTGATGTGATTGAAAACATTGAGTAGAATATTGAAATTATATTTTGATAACAATGATCACATTACTATTTAATCATAAGAGAAATGGCCTTCTTATATTAACTTCCATATATTCGGCCTCTTTTTACGTGTATTGTATAATTTTTATATTAATATTTTTATATTATATATTTCCAAAATCTCTTTTATATAATTATGAAATTTATTATTATATTTCATTGTTTATAAATTGTGTATAAAGAAACATAGTATTATGTTAGTGGCCACCATGTGATATTGACTGTAGTTTGTGCCACTATATTTGATTCTTAGCTAATAAGAAATTTATTGACTAGTGATAGAGGAAAAATACACATGTATCACATTATGGTGATTTTGAGGTATTCCATAATCTTACATGCATTTTTATCATAAAAAAATAAAAAATCATAAATTTAAATAAAAAAACTAAAAAATATAACATCATTAAAATTCATCTATATTAAGGTAAAAAAGGATTACTTTAGTGAATTTTTATATGCTTATCCAAATGATAATTTATCCAAAAAGTAATAATATCTAAATATTTATGGAAGTAAGAATTTAAAATGATGTAAGGATTTAGAAAACATATGAATAATATTTCCCCTTCAATTCGTGAAGTCAAATTATTATGGTTGTAAAAACATTATTTAATAATTAAAGATAAAATAAATATCTTTTCACTTACTTAAATAATTGAAGAAAATAAAGAGAACATGTGAGAGAAACATAACGATCTATTCGAGCACTCTCAAACATTGCTTTATGACTCTCCTAATGAACTCACTCCAAATAGTAAAATTATGAGAGTTTAAAATGATTTGGATGAATATTGGATAAACCTTGTTAATGATGAAAAGGTATGTGACTCTTAACTTTGATAGTGAAAAATCAACAAATATACACTCATATTTGTACATTGATGATGAATACAATAATATGGAGGAATTTTATGAAATAATTGATTATATTGATAGTCTACCTTCATCTTCAATAGACCGACTCTAAGATGCCTTGAGAAAATAAATGGTAATTGATACTGAGACAATTAAGACTGATACTATTTAATTAAACACAATTTATTAAGATTTTATAGGATATTAATAGATTGTTACCCCAAATACATTTATTTCTTAAATTCTTCTACCACATGATTATCTATAAAGTATAATGAAGAAGAACACCACACTACTTAGATTGAGTTATCAGTAGAATTTACGTATGAAATCAACTTCATGATAACATTTTTGAGAGGAGTATTTCATTATTTATTATTATTATTATCAAAATTATATTTAAATTAATAATTTAAGTAACTTCCCTTTATTTGAAATTTCTATCACAAAACATATGGAATGTGCCCTAGATATAGTTAAAATAGAGGATGCCAAAAAATTGAGGATAATGTGAAAGAAGAGGTCTCATTCATTTTCCCCCACCTTGAAAGCAATGCTATATATCATAGGGGATGAACCTAAATTACTCAATCCATGGGTTCCTCTACAATGAGTATGTATGACTAGATGATTGATGAAAGTGAATGTGGTAGTTCATCTCGAAGAAACCCCATCCACATTTTGATTAGGGATAGTACACTGAATCTTTATAAATAGATGTAGTAAAAACCCAAAAACAATTTATGGTCCAGAATTATATTCTAACCCTTTACTTTTATCATTTTTATTTATTTTACTACATTTTTTTCCTTAAATAAATATCTTATATTTTTAATTTCAATATTTTTGGTTAAATGTTGTAGTAGAGTGAACATTAACACAAGGATACCACTAGAAAATGAACTCTGGTTTTATCTTTCCCTCCCTTTGAGTTTTAAACCATTATATTTTTAATTTTTTTATTAAATATATGGGTAGTTTTATCTTATTTTTTTGTGGGGATATCAATTTACATTGATAGAATTTGACATGTTTATATTTTGTTTTTAATTTTTTGGAGTGATTCTATGAGATTAAATCAAATAATTTGAAAAATTAATTTAAATTTGTATTTTGTGAACACTAAATTATTTTAATATTAAATTATTTAAATGGTTTGTGAATTGATTCTGTTTTATTATTTATAATCAGTTAATTTAAAAAATATTGATGGATTATAAAACTAATGTGCATTAGTAAAGTAAAAATCTAAAATCTTCCCCTACTCGAGATTTTTTTAAACATAATTGACATGTTATTCACATTTTTTGAAAGTCTTGATTCATGTGGTGTTATCCAGAAAAAAATAATTTTTTTTCATTTTCAAATATTTTAGAGTTTATTGAATATGTCCAGTATTATTTAGGAATTATTTTAAAAAAATATATATATTCAAGATGTAGATACCCAAGCTTTACGTACATGGAAATTATATTACATTTGTGTAATACATATTATATAACAAAAAGTAGACACCCAAGGACCATAATAGTATAGTGTATTTGGAAATTCAGAACATTATCTTCTAATAACTGTGTAAGATCATAAACATATCCCATAAATATCTTCCCCTTTTGGTTTCATACCTAAAACATTTCTTCATATCATTGGGAATGGAAAACATAAAACATAGAAAAGGTGGAATATAATTCCCAATAATGTTAAACATGGATATCATGAAACAATCCATAAACATTTTAACCTAAAAACAAGAACATAAAATTAATCATCAAAATCTTAAGCAATGACATAAAACTTGGAAGTACATAAGTCATGGATCATAAAGGAACATTAACCATGAAATAATATCATTGGAATAAAACATGTAATTTTGGAAAACTAATAAGAACATATTATGATTTTCATAGTAGCGAAGTCATCTTTTCCAAGACCATCATAGTGGATGAAGTCCATTACTAAACCTAGTTTACTTGCCATTACATCCCTGTATTACCAAAACAGATTTAAGTGTCACTCCATCAATGTTTATCTCATGATATATAAATATTTAACCAATGAATTTATTGTATAAAAACCCCAACTTTTAAAATGCTATATTTTTTAAATTATGAAGGTGACAACTTTGACATCATTTAAAATAAAATAATATAAGTGTCATAATCGCTTTTATAAGGATACAAATGGTCCAAAAGTAGACCCTTGGATTATTATTGTTTATATATACTCAACCAATATGGTTTTTTCAAGAATTTGGGCCTTTTATGGGTATTTTTATTTTAATAAAAACTATATTATTGATCTTTCACTAAATAAATAATTTCTGCATCATTAATGTATAAGAAATTAAGGTAATTATATATTTCTTAAAAACTAATAATAAATTACCATGATTAAGAAATAAAATTTATCATTAAAATGAGTTTTTATAATCGAATTTATATTCTGTATAAACTTATATTAAATATACTTTAATTATTAAAGTTTGAGTGAGGCGTATTTCACTTTCCTTTAAATAAAATAAATTAAATTTCTCAATCTCTTCCAAGTGGGTACCAATATATACAATTTCTACTTAAGTATATTTTAGGATAAAATATAATCAAAAAATTATATTAAGGAATGTGTTAGGGTAATTTTATAATATTATGTTTACCCTTAATTACCTGATTTACCATTAAATGTGGTAAATAAAATTTACCATAGTTTCTATTCATAATGCCCGAAAAATAAAAGAAGCATATTTACATAAATTGGACCTAATGATTCCAAATATGAAATCAATTTTCCCAAATTCAATACACTGAAGTTTCATTAATTAATCTAAAATTAATCTTACTGTAAAAAAAGAGTTTTGGTTTAAAACATTGAATAAGATTGAAATTCTTTTACCTATGAATTCACTGTAAAATTAATTACAATGACATAAATTATATTAAATTGTAAAAATATATTATATTTATAATTTAAAACCATTAAATATTATAGATTAACTATATAAATTATCTTGATGAAAGAAGATGTTTTTTTGTAAAATTTAGTGTATTTTTATTATTCATAAAAATATGAAAGTTATCATAAAAATTTGAAAAATTTATCCAAATTAAATTTTTATATCCTGATTCACAATAATTAGTTTATTTTTTATAAATAAACCTATTAAATTATCAAAAATTATATTTAAAATGCGTTCACCATTAAGAGGAAGAAAACTGCATTTTTTGAAAAATATCTCTTTTATCTAAAAAATTGATTGTGTTCTCCTTCCATGATCTTGGAAATGTGTAAGTTGAATGATAATTTTATAAAATTAAAAATTTGGTTAATACTATTCATAACGGCTAGTTCATAATAATATTTTAATAATATGTATTTGTTTATTGAAACTCGGTATTGTGTACCATGTTAGCTTTTGAGGAAGGTCTCTCTTGTATATAACGCAATCCCAGTTAGTGTCCTGTGTAGTGGAAGTTTTATTTTGGTGTTTTTTATAACATAATCCAAATGTAGTTCATTTATAAATTGATAAAAATCAATACTCAATGTTGTTTTGAATAATTTCTACCAAATGAACTTGAAATTGTGTGTAACACGAGCCATGAATAGTGTTGCGTATACAACAAGCTAATACGGTGTTGCATATATCGCAAGATAATATTGGTGTATCACAATACACAAGACATAAAATAAATTAATAGAATCTATCTCATAAAATCTTGGGATGTTACATTCTACCCCCCTTGAAATGAATTTATCGCTTAAAATTCTTCGGGGTTATAAATGGTTTATTACTTGAATGTTTCTTTTATATAAACACACATCGTAAAAAGGAATACTAAAACATAATTTTAAAAAATAAACTTAGAAACATAACAGATACCTAAAGTAACTCATCATTGGGATTCCACATAGGATAAATAGGTGGGAAGTGAAAACATGGATATGGAAGAGAAATCTAACCATCATGTTCTACTGAAGTGTGGTAGAGAACATGGCTATAAAAAATCCAATAGTCACAAAGCCATAAATTTTTGATGATCTTAGGTCCCAACTGATTTATTAGATATGAAGGTACTAGGATAAAATTTTGGGATTTCAATATCATTTCACTAAAGTTGATGAATTTTTTCATAAGGAGAAATACTTACTTGATTTCAATTTAATATCACCGTTGGTCTTTCCATAAAAAATTTCCACTTCAAATCTTATTTATGGAAATGAAGTTGAATTTTTAATTACTAAAGTATCAGTAGATCATGCAATAGAATTATAGGTCATTCCATCTATCTCTATAAAAAAAAGTTTAGCACATGTTATTAAATATAAATAAGTCCATCTATGGTAATATTAATCATATATGGTTTCAAAAAATGGAATTATACGCCAACTATCATACCATGTAATAAACTAAAACAAATTTCTAACAACCAGGAACTTCATATAGGCTAGTGGTAGGTGATAAGGGCTTGTCTCGCATCAGTTCTGGGTTTGATTCCTGTAGACTTTTCCAACGTGATGGGTTGTCGCCCATCCTGGAAGATGTTCTTTTTCGAAAACCACACTATTATAACATTCCAAAAATAAAATCGAAAAGAAAAAAAAATTCTGTCCTTAAATAATACTATGTGATTTCCAACTAAATCCATTACAACCTTTAGGATTATCCAAAATACTGCTATCTAATATCATTGTATGAAGAAAACAATTACCAGAAAGGTCTTATAACAATCATGTTAATACCATCATTTATCCCTCATATATCACAAGACATATCTTGTTGGTCACATTTCAAATATGTGAATATCTTAATCATGTATTCTCTTGAAATATGAAATACCATAGAACATTAGTGAAAACATGAATGCTGTCAAAATTTAACTCTTTCCACATACCAAAAATACCAAAAAAAATTCTATAAACTCAAACCATGATATCACTTTGTCCTTTTATCAGTCATGAACTCATTAATACTATCAATCATATTATTTTCTCTGTATCCCTCCATTATGCACATATCACTCTCTTTCAAGAAATATTTCAACCACTTTTCATGGTTCTCAGTACCATATAATTATTGTAAACCACAAAAAACCAATACATATATATTCCAATGTTCCACAATACTATAAATTATATTCCACAACACAAATTTAGAATCCTACTACATAAACACTTAATCATTCCCCCACATTGTTTTTATACTCAATATTACCAACAGTGATCACATGTGGCTTTCCTTTTTCCTTTTCCTTAAGATTTTTTTGATGTTGATCATCATTAACACTTGTGTATTAAGGCATTAGTAAAAAAAATTCCTCATTTCCATGCACTTGTAGCATTGAAGTGTTGGTGGTGTGTTCTCTATAGTATTATCTCTATTCATATCATTATATACATTTCTCCTATTACTTCGGCACTCATTTGCTCGATGACCTTCTTTTCCAAACTTAAAACATTTTCAAGCCCCTTTAAGACAATCTCCAGCATACATCTTTCAACACTTTGAGCATAAAATACATTCAACTTCTTTTCACCATTTTTTTGAGATTATTCCTTGAACATAATCTTTTTTTCTTCTCAAAACCATGAGATGTATATGTAACAACAAATTCCAATTCTACCTTGATATAAAAACACATAATATCTTTATAGAGACTGAAATATATTATAGATAATTCCCTTCTAAGACTTGGTTTTAAGCCACTGAAAGACTGATCATCTTTACTTTCAGGTTGGAAGATAAAGCCAAAATCATACATTGCAAGTCTTGTAAAATTTGCCTCGTATGTAACAAAATATTTATCCTCCTTTTTCATAAGCTCAAGGAACTCTTTTTCCATATTTTATTAAATAATACGAGGAATGTACTTATTGAATAATATGTTCTTGAACTCCTCCCATTCTAGGAATTCAATTTCATTTTGGGGCCTTGTATTCTTAATTAGAGTCCACCACTAGTCTACTTCACCTTCGAAATGGTAAACAACTAGAATGAATTTTTTATGTTATGAATAGCGATGTATGAAAAATATCTTTTCAATGGTATTGATCCATTGCTCAGTAATAAATGGATTAGAAGAACCACTGAAATAAGGTGGATGTTGCCTCATGAAAGACTTAATAGAATATTTTTCCCATATCCGCTCATTTTGAAGTCCGGATTGATTCATAGATTGTGTAAGTACAGAAATAAGACATTCAACTGGATATCCCATAACATTTGGTTGTTCAAGAGGACAATAATTTCATTTCCTAGTGCATTGATCATTAACATGGTTACTTTGGGTTCCATCCATTATCTAAAACCCAAAAAGAATAGTATGAGAGGCGAAAATCATACTTGGAAAAAAATCAAGGTGGAGTACTTTCAATATGTAACTTCTTAGGTCTAATCCTAGGTTATTCATGATCATTATTATAATTTTGGGATTGTAACTTATACTTATACTTAACCTTAGGGACATCCCTAGACATACCTTAGAAATATCTCTAGGGATCTCACTAAGTTTTTCACATCCTAGTATCCAACGGTTAACAAATACTTTTCTCAGATACCAACTGTAGATATCCAAGCTTGATATATATAAAAATTACATTACTTTTGTGGAATACTTAATACATAACAAAAAACAGACACCCAAGGACCGTAATATTTTAGTGTCTTTGAAAACTCGGAACATAATATTCTAATCATGGTGAAAGATCTCCAACATCTCCCGTAAAGATCTACCCATTTAATTTTCTTATCTAAAACCTTTATTTATATCCTTGGGAAAGGAAAATCATAGAACATAAAGGGTGATCTTGAATTCTCAGTAAGGGTAAACATAGAAAATATAAAACAATCCATAAACATTTGAACGTAAAAACATGAACATAAAATTTAAACATTAAAATCTTGAGCAATGACATAAAACATGGAAGTACATATGGAATGGATCATAAAGGAGCATTGAAATTCAAATAATAGCATTGGAATAAAAAATATAATTTTGGAGAACTAATAATCACATATTATGATTTCCATAGTAGCCAAGGCATTTCTGCCAAGACCATTATAGTAGACGAAGTCCATTACTGAACTGAGTTTATTTGTCGTTCCAGCCCTTTATTACTAAACCATATTTAATTTTCATTCCAACCATGATTATATCATGATATATAAATCATTACCTATTTCATTGTAGGGATATAGAGGACCCACCCATATCATAATGAAACTATTCTTATGTATGCCACAAAATCATAAATCATACATCATAGCATAACCCATGAAAATATGGTATTCTTATACATCATGACATCATAACATAATTCATATAAGACAAAAGATCTTCATAAAAATAATTCCATAATAACATAATCAAATAAAAGTAATAATTGGGATATAAACATAACCTTATATCATCTGAGATGGAAAATAATTTGGATAAAACACATGATCTTAGTTCTGGAGGAAAATATCATTTCTTCTTCAAAAAATTTTATTTTCCCAATATGTCATGAAATTTTAAAATAAAGGTGTTAATTGAAAATAAACGTGAAAATTTTTAAAGGAATATACAGGGAAATAATGCTCTATGAGGGCATAAAAATCCATTCAAGATGTAAAAGTTAAAAAAGAAAACATTATTCTTGTACTTTTGTTGAAAAATTCAAAGAGTACCTCGTATGGTAAACTAAAGAAATATTCCTTCCATACCATGTGGTAAATGTCAAAAAGGGTAAAAATGTCTTTAAAAATACATGGAAGAATAGTAATCATTTTATGAAAACATATTTATATAACATTAACATAGATGATAAATATAACCCCAGTAAATACTTACGAATAAACAATCTCAGATAAGAACTAGACTGGAATATTTATCCCTTAACTTAGGTACGATATGATTTGTGTATATCTAAACCTACTATATAATGATTTAAATAATGTCATTGAATTATTCCAAAATCATATTCATTTTTATGATATCATATATGGTCATATTCTTATCTGTTTATTAGTAACATTTCACTGTTACTCGTTATTCGGCTGTTAACAACTTTTTGTTTTTATGCATTATTTGTCGAATAAATTCTTATTCCAATTTTTAGGTTAGAGTTTTTTCATTTAAGAAATGGTATTACTATATATATATATAACATATTTATTGATTCAACTAATTTATATAATAATTCATCAATGAAAATCATGTAGAACGAATCACATCACATCGTAGAGACAGTAGGCCGTACGTATGCACGAGCGACGATATCTTTCCCATGATTGTGAAATTGTATTGAAGTGTATGTTTTATAATATTTCAGAATCAATATCACTTTAAAATACTCATATATAGTTATTTATTTCATCATTATAAAAATATAACTATGTTGGTGATGAAAAACATATTACACAACGACATGGAGACGGTAGGCGGTATGTACGCAAGCGTGGTGATTTCATTTTTCATAGGATTGATATAAGATGGAATATGTTTGTTTCATATTCATAATTAAATATCAGTATAAAAGTGATACATTAGTAATTACTTAATAGTTAAACTACTCATATAGATAAATTATAAGAAGAATGATGTTTCAAAGAATCGATAAAGGATATTACCTCTTCTTCAACATGCCTCATCTAAACCTCCTCTTAGGGCACTAAAGTTGGTCTTTGAAGAATACCATGAGCTATAGTATGTTTCTAGGGATGTTTAGAAGGTAAATGGGTATGTTTTTTCAATGTTTTAAAGCTCAAAATGGAGTGAATGAGGAGAGGGATGAGGTTCCCTTTATAAGAGAGACGAGGGGCACTTTTGGAAACCTCAAAATTGTAAACTATAATAAACACAAAACCCACATAAAAAACTCCAAAATGACTCAAAATTTAATATAAGATGAGATAGTTTTGTAATATCATCAACAAATAAAATTTAGATATGTTTTGATTTTATTTTAAACCTTATCATTTTGATTTATCGTTATTAAATCTATTTAATTTTATTTCTGGTAATATTATTCTAAATTTTAAAAGGTTATAAATACATACATATGTGTTGTGAATTGTCTATAATGGAATAAATTATTAAATTTTATACCATATAATTTTTTATTTATATTTTTAAAATATATTTATGATTTTTAAACAAATTAATAATATGTTATTTTTATAAAATATCAATAGTGTCAATTTTGACACTATTCATTTATTTGGATTTAAATAAAATCCACACAGAATATATATTTGAGAAAAAATATTAAATAGATTCCAAACATGTCATATTAGTCTCAAAAACTCTTGGATCGCACTAATTATTTCATATAAAATTTATTTTAATATTTTTAATACCATTTATTTGATATTTCTCTAAATAAAATAATTACAACAACATTTATGTATAATTATTTAATATACATATTTATTTCAAAAAATTTAAAAATAAAATACTATGATGAATATTAATCTAATATATTTCATAATAATACTTTTCTTCTAATTTAACTTGAAAACAACCCAACTTTTAAAATGTTATATTTATTAAATTATGAAGGGGACAACTCTAACATCATTTAAAATAAAATAATATCAGTGTTATAATATATTTTATAAGGCTCAAAATAGTCCACAAGTTGACCCTTGAATGATTATAGTTTATATATACTCTGAAAAGAAGGTTTTTTCAAGTGTTTGGGCCTTTTATGGGTATTAATATTTGAATAAAAACTATATTATTGATTTTTCACTAAATAAATAATTTCTGCATTATTAATTTATAAGATATTAAGGTAATTATATATTTCTTAAAAATTAAAAATAAATTACCACGATAAAGAAAAACATTTTATCTTTAAAATTATTATTTATAATTAATTTTACATTCTGTATAACATTATACTAAAAATAAAATAATTATTAAAGTTTGAGTGAGGGATATTTCTCTTTCCTTTAAATAAAATAAATTAAATGTCTCAATCTCTTCCAATTTGGTTCTAATAGATACAATTAAAACCTAGGTATATTTTAGAACGAAATATAATCATCAAATTATATTAATAAAAGTGTTAGGGTAATTTTATAATATTTTTTACCCTTAATTAGTTGATTTACCTTTAACTGTGGTAAATATAATTTTCCATAGTTACTATTCATAAAGTCCAAATAATAGAAGAAACCAATTAACATAACATGGACCTAATATTTCCACATATTGAATCCATTTTTCCAAATTCAAGTCACATAATTTGTAGTAATTAATTTAAAATTAATCTCGTTGTCGGAAAAAATGTGTTTTTATATAAAAAATTGCAGAAGATTGAAATGTTTTTACCTATGAATTCAATGTAAAATTAATGATGATGACATAAATTATATTAAATGGTAAAAATATATTCTATTTATAATTTAAAACCCTTAAATATTGTTATTTTTCCATATAAATTATCTCGATTAAAAAAAGCTTTTTTAAGTAAAATTTAGCATATTTTTACTATTCATGAAAATATAAAAGTTATCAGAAAAGTATGAAACATTTATCCAAAGTAAATTTTTATATCCTCATTCAAATGAATTAGTTTATTTTGTAAAATTAAACATATAAACTTGTCGAAAATTAGATTTAAAATGTGTGCGCCATCAAAAGGTGTGAAAAACTGCATTTTTTGAAAAATTGCTCTTTTATCCAAAAAATTGATTTTGTTCTTATACCATAATCTAGAAAATGTGTAAGATTAATTATAATGTTATAAAATTCAAACATTGGTTATTAATATTAATAACGGCTAGTTCATAATAATATTATAAAAATATATCATTGTTTAGTGAAACTCGGTATTGCGTACCATGTAAGATATCATGGAAGGTCGCTCTTGCATGTAACGCAAGCCAAGTCAGTGTTCCATGTAGTGAAATATTCCTTTGGTTTTGAAATAAAATAATCCAAATGAAATTAATTTATAAATTGAAAAAAATATATACTCAATTTTTCATATAATAATTTTTACAAAACGAACTACAAATTATGTGTAACACAAGCCATAAATTCTATTACGAATACTGCAAGCTAATACGGTGTTGCTTATATCAATAGCTAATCTTGGAATAGTGTAAAACACAATACATTAAATAAATTAAAAGAATCTATCTGAAAAAATTACGGGGTGTTACAAAGCCCTTATTATATCTTATCTTTATATCTAACTTTTTTTAATATCCTAGTATAACTGATGTACCTTTTTAAAAAAACACATTACCATGTATTTATCCATTTAAAACATACTCTATATGTTAAATGTATGATTATTATGAAATTTCTGTATAGGGTATTTTGGATGTGTTGATCTGATTTGAATATTTTTTTATGCTAAAATTGAAAACGATTCCATATTTACTAATATTATAATTGGAAATAATTCATAGTTTAAAGATGTTTGGCTGCCCTAAAATATAATTGAAAAGAGAATATGGGATTTCACCAGATTTTTAAGACCAAAATATGCCTCTCCTTCCCTCAAGAACACAAATTTGAGTTGATATTACACATTAACTATATGAAAAAAGATGAAAAAATCAGAGAAGAGGGAAGAAATGAGATTTGTTTTAAAATGATCTTGTGTAGACCAGTCAAAGATATCAAGAAGTTCTTGGAGGTTAGTTTTTTCAAAATTATTTAGGATCAAAACATTATTGATAACAACCATTTTGATGCATTTATATCACATTAGAGTCTAACCCTCTACATTATACCTTTAATGTGTTTTCATTTTGAAACCTTCCAACACTTGGCCATAGAAAAACCAATATATACATGCTCATGATTGAATATTTTATGAATCTATGATTTTTAGATATAAGTAAGAAAAAACCCTTTTATATATCATTAATTCATTATGAAAGATAGTATATTTACATTCCTAATTTTGAGTTAGGGAGAAATAAATTTTTGTGGATGAAGGTACAAAATACAAACATAGATTAGCATAACATTGAACGGAATTTTATGACTGGTATGGAACAAGGTAATTATTATCAATGTATGAGGAATCCAATTTTCCATAGATGTGATAATTGAGTGATGTTTCCATGTATTCCATGTTATGTTTATTTTGACCTTATTATATATGATTACCTATGAGTCCATTGGATAAATGGGCAGGATTTAAAAGTTCATATTTTCATACATTAATTACTCCACTATCAATGCTTTAATACCCAAAAATTATTTAATTTAAGGGTAATTATCTCATTTTAATGTTTTTAGAATAAATGTTTATTAATTTTTTAAATTAATTAGTCCATTGAATTTTAATTTTTTTAATCATATATTGAATTATCTTTTTAAGAGTTATTTATTTTCATTTTTAGTTATTTTAATTATTTTTAGAGAAATACTAAATTGAAATTGTGTTTAATTTCATTTTTGAGGAACACTTATTCATGGAAATGTATGATGTTTAATGGTAGTTAATCCAAGCTATATCAAATTATAAGATACAATGCATAAAGTTAACTAAATCAGTTGTGTGAAGGTGCGAAATACAAGATATATAAGGTTACTCAAAGTAGATACATAATGGGGCCAATCGAGCCACATAATGGTATATATGGGATTTTTGTTTTTGTATCAGGTTCATTGGCAGACGTGTAAGGGTGAATTCTATGGTGTTCAAAATAACTAGGGATTAAAAGCATGACCATTACAAATGGGTTTTTAGCTAATACATCCACCTAGGAAAAACATGGAGTTTAAAAAGGGAAAGTTCAATAGTTGTTGGTGTAGGGAAAATTCATATCATACGCACTGAGTCCCTCTTCAAAATGAAAATCTAGATAATACTACATCATTGCCTAGGATTTTTTCTTTTGAAATAATAAACATTCCTTGGGAATTGCCTTTACCCTATAGACAGAATGTCGTAGAATTCATATGAGATCAGTATCACTAAAAATAGAGAGGATTACATTCCACCATTCAATGAAGAAGATCAAACCTCAAATGATATAGTGGTAAAAATAATAAAATACTGATGACAAGTAGAATTTTCTTGGAGTCGATCCTCCCAACAAAGAACACATTAACAATTTATCAAAAATAATCCACCATTACCACAACCTGGATATAATCCGACATGAAGTACTACAAACACAAGAGCATTTCCCATTCCATAAAACATGATCCAAAATAATACTGATGTCCAAAAACTACTTCCCTTTTTCTATTTAATTCAATATTCATCTACTATAAAAGGATTAAAACGTTTTATATCTAAAATATGAGTGAGACTATATATTTATTTTTCTATAACTTTATATTTTTAATATAACATTTTTTTATCATAATCTCAATCAATTTCTATAGTTTTTTATCGTTTTTTTTTCCACCACCTTTATATTCTCATCTATATGAAAACGGATAAATAAATGCATTCATGTTCAAGGGAGGGAGAGAGTTTTTATAAGTTTTTATGCTTTCATACTACTTCTTTATTATATTCTAATAATTTACATGGTGTTAAAATTGATTATAGTGAGAATTCTCCACATTTTTTTTCTTCCATTTAGTTTTTATTCCTTATTATCTATCATCCTTCCCTTCACTATTTTAGTTATGAATAGGGTATAGTATGGATAAAATAGTGTTAGTTGGTAGATAGTTCTCATAGTTATGTTTAATAAGAGCAATGTCCAAAAATTAGAGGCCTCGGCGTGAGGTAATAAATATTTAAACAAGAAGGATTTTGTGTGATATAAATCATTTAATAAAATATTGAGATGATATTTTTGTATGAATTTTTTATTTAATATAAACCCTAGAGAGAAATAGTCTTATTCTACTTACTTCCTTGTGTATTTTATCTTTATCTATGTCTTGTTTTGTTTTTATATATATATTTTACTATATTATGAATATCAAAAATCCCATTTATATTAGTATATAATTTATAAGTAAATTTTTTATTTTATAAATAGTGACAATATAAACTTAGTTTTGTGGAAGTGACCTATATATGATATCGACCCTAGGTTAAGAAACTATATGTAAGAACACGGGTTTTTAGAATGGCTCAAAATCCCGACCTTATTTGAATTTTGACTTGTCCCTAAGAAAACTAGAGAAATTGGGTAGTTTCTAGAAATTTTCAGACTACAGGCCGTGTACTATAGAGTACACGCCATGTATGGGTTGGGATAGAACCGAACCTGTGCCACCGAGTACATTCTATGTGATGACCATGTTGGAATTTCTTACTACACAGTGTGTAGTTATCGACAAGTCGTGTACCTGTGACTGTGTGGAGGCCATACATGGCATGTATGCCTTTTGGCCTTGTAGAATCGTTTAAACCAAGTACACATCATGTCCTTCTTTGACACGTCGTGTAGTCTGGCCATGTAAGAGGGATATACATGGCATGTGGGTAAGTCAGAAAGGAAGAGAAGAAAAACTAAGTACGCACCGTGTACCCCTAGGTACACTTCGTGTACTCATGTCAGCAGGTTATAGAAAGTATGTTGGAGGAATTTCAAACGTCGTCTGAATAGTAAAATGATACACTATGTGTAGTCCCAAAGTACATGCCTTGTAGTATCTTTTTTTTTACTAAAATGGGCAAAAACCTCGTATTGAGGCAGAACCTCAATATTTAATTGTGTTCAGCGGGGAGAATTGGTCAGGACATCAATCCCTTCTTATTCCTTCGTCCGAGACCCAATTTGAACACCGATTGATCCATTGAAACCCCCTTTGTAAGGCCTTGATTCCACTTGAGCCGTTTTACTTTATTTATGTTATAGAATGAGTTATTATGGTTTGAGCGGTTTGGATTCATTTGTAGATCTACCGCATTTTAGACCTAATTGGAGGTTGTCATCAGAGGAGTAGTATCGTATGAATCTCAAGTTGGTGGTGCATACCTATTTTTGTGTTTTTGTGGTCATTTGGGTGACACGGTCTTTGGCGTGTTTTCGGGTATTTTGAGTGAGACACATTTTTATCTGATATTGCATATTATATTGTTCATTGACCTATGGGATACCTTTGGGGGTGCCCTATTACCTGTGTTTCATGAGTAGGGCCAGGTGAGTGGTCATTTCTGATCAGAGCATTTTGGTTGAGGGTGCCAAAATGGTATTAATTGAATTTTATTGTTCTAAATTGTTGAGTTTGGTTTATTAAGCCTGATATGAATTGTTATAGGCTCTCAATTCCTCAATGATGGTATGGGACAACACTTGGCTAGTTCAATTCACCTATTTAGATTGTTTTTCCAATAATTGTGTTCTGTTTAAATGAGTATATCTGTAATTGCTGAATTGCATATGCTGGAATCCTTTTTGTTGTGTTGGGAATGGCCCAGATATTGTTGAGTGATGTTGATCACAGGTGGGGCTTGGCCCGGGTTACGTTGGGTGCTTCTGACCATGGGATTGGGCGTCATGGGATTTGGTTTGAGGCAGGATGACTGTTAGGTTCGGCATTTCCTGGGTTACTAGGATGGAAAGGCCATCCGACTTGAGTGGCATGGTCTTAGGGACATGAGGTGTCAGAGGTGTTGTGGCGTTGGTACTATTTTGGTGATAATTGCTCAACCGAAAACTTTGAGTAGTGTGCACACAGAGAGACTTTGTGATGAGGTGGTTTTGACCGCTTGTGTGTGTAGAGGCCCCCATTAGTTACGGTTTAGGTACTATTTGTTTGGGGTGCTTGTTTTAGGAAGCTACGTGGAAGGTGAGGAGTTTTTAGGGGATAATCTTGAGGTTATCGGGTTGGGGGCAGAGGCTCGTCGTTATTTGAGGGCAGACATCATTGACCCTCCAGATACATTATTTTTAGGGCAGACATTGCTATCCCTCTGGCTACTTATTTTGAGGTCAGACATCGCTATACCTTCGGTTACTTATTGAATACAGGAATCATTGTTCCTCCAGGTTACAGTTTCTCGGGCATGCCTTCGGGACTTCGGTACTGGTGACATGCGGTGTTAGGGGGAACATGGTGCCAGGTTACATGTTAGAGATTCCGGCATTGGTCGAAGCAGGTGACACTCCAAAGTGTCTGCTGAGCACTAGTGGAGTTAGTGTTTATTTGTGAATTGTACTGTTGATTTATTTCCTAAAAAAATACATTCTTGCTTAAGCACTTAAATTAGGTACGCACCATTGGGTGGAATCCTACTAAGAGTCATCTCACACCCTACAGTTGCCCTTCGGTGCGCGTGCAGATTTTATGGATTTATGTGGAGGAAAAAGGTCAGATTCAGGAGTTGTGCTGCTTTAGCTATTTCTTGGAGATGGTATGGGTCTTGAGGTCTTACCTAGATGGATTTTACTATGATTTGAGTACTTTCCTATATCAGAATGCTTATTTGTAGCTATAGTTGGTTAGCCATTGGCGCCCTTTGTATTTAGATACATATGACTTTCATTGGATGCATATTTTTTTGGTCAGTAGTATTTACAAGTGATTAACATGATTTTGTGTTTACTTCCACTGATTTTGTTCATATTTATTGCTTCCTATGTTTATTGATATTGAATGTGCTTCCGTTCAGCTGGTCTGGTTCGAGTCTGCTGAGTCTTTTATTCCGCTGCATCTTTATTATTATACTTGGACCAGTAAATTTATTATTATCCTCCGAGAGGGTATTGCCTCCCCACTATACCTATAAGACCCTCACTGCAAGTCGGCAGCCTTTGGCATTCGGGTAGGTGCGCCTAAGGTAGTAACACCCGACCCATTTAGCACGGTTCGGGTTCGGGTCGTTACAAAGTGGTATCAGAGGGGTTCTTGACAGGATTTAGTAGCAGTGTTTTACTGGATACTAATGAGATTGAGGCTTCCCTTTTATTTTTTCTAGTTTACTATTTGAGATATGGTAGAGTATATATAGTTTGTTACTAGAAATGGGTTTCTAGATTGTGCTTGGGTGCCAACAACCCCAGGTACGAGAGATGGACCATGTTTCCTTGGGTGGAAACTATTGTTTTCATTTTCTCAGATTACAGTTTATATGATTTCCACCTTGGTTGCTCACTTGGTCTGTGAGTTAGTGATTGTGATAGGTGACCCTTAACCCGGTGCGGTAAGGTGGAATTGGACCATGGCCCAGTATGTCTAGGATTATTTGCTTGGTTTTTGATAGGCACATTTTTTGGGTATTTCAATTTCATAACTACACGTATGCTTTCTGAAGTGATAATGCCATGTGAGGAATATCAAATTTCCATGCATTGTATGATTTGAAATGTGAAATGGTGAAATTTATGATATAATTTCTTGTTTGTTTCAAAGTGTATGCAATGCTTTATATATTTGTAGAATTGAATTTGACATTGTATTTGGGTCTGGATCTTGTATGAGCAAGAATGTACTATCTCTTGAGGAGATTTTGATCACCAGGATTGGGCGACTCGGCCATCGGTTTGTGTCAACATTGGTTGTTGGGATGGGCATGGCCAGAGGTACTTTTGATACATGGATCTATTTAAGGGAGGTTAAGTAGGACAAGAGGCCGATATGTCGTGGGTCATGGTTGCAGTAGGAGAGAGTAAGGGTAGTAGTTTTGAACTGCATTTTATTGCTTTCATTATATGTGTTATATATATATATATATATAAATTTTTGTATATGTGCTCTATCTAACCATTTATGGTATTCATCGGGTTCCTTTTTGGGTGACTAAAATGGACCGTCAGAGAGGATATGACACAGTGCCACAGGTAGAGGATCAGGTTCTGGATCAGGTGCATGCAGAGCAGGAGATGCAGGTATAAGCTCAGAGATTGGATCAGGTTCAAGATCTAGTGCATTCAGTACAACAACTTGGTTTGGAAACATTTGTACCATGGATCGATGATCATCTATGAGCTAGCCAGGGGCATGTCTGGTAGGGTACCGACAGAGGCACGCAAGGTATGGAGCAACCAATGGAATATCTGATATGGGAGTTCCAGTCGCAGCAGCTGCCTCTTTTTAAGGGTGAGGGTGGTCCTCAGACAGCTGAGAACTAGATAGAGAGCATGTAGCTAATCTTAGAGAATCTTGAGATGCCTATAGGGAAAAGGGTCAAGCAAGCGACATACATGCTATGAGAACCGGCAAAGCATTTTTGGGATTTGAAGGTTAAGGCTCACAACCACGATGGACTAGCATGGAAGGACTTTGAGGACATGTTCTTTGATAACTTTTACCCAGAGACACTGAGAGAAGATATAGCTCATGAGTTCTTGAGTCTTCTGCAGGGAGACATGTCCGTCATGGACTATGCAACAACTTTCACTAAACTGTCTCGCTTTTCACCTAGTATGGTAAGTGGGGATGTGACTAGGGTGAGGAGCTTCAAGGATGGATTACAACACACCATTCGGATCCCGGTGAATATTTTCAGGCTGGGTTCCTTTTCAGATGTGGTGAATCAGGCACTCATAGTAGAGGGAAACCAGAGGGATATGCCTCTGTTTGATCGGATGGCGACTTCAGGTGAGGGTTCGAACAACATGAAGTGAGGATGGGATGAGTTCTAGCAGGATAACCAGAGCAAAGACTCAACTAGACCACCTCGTATCAGTTCTCCAGTGGTTTTCTTTCAGTGTAGGCAACCATGGCATGTTCAGACTCAGTACGATAGGCCCCCAATTGAGCGCTGGGCATGTGGAAAGGTCAGACACCTTGGGAGGTTTTGAAGGTTGCCTTCTCAGATAGCCATAAGGTAGGGACTAGGACATACATTGGAAAAAGAGGTTTGTTTAGGTTTGGTACCTGGAGAGGGTAGTTGAGGTTCAGCTGCACGTGGAGGACATGACAGAGATAGCAGGATCCAGCCAATGGGTCAGTGGCTAGTGGTTGGAGCAGAACCGTAGGGAGGTCAGGAATCAAGTAGCCATACTTCAGTCCAGGTGCATGATGTGGAGCTGCCAGAGGCTGAGAAGGCTGGAGATCCGTCAACGGTTAGAGGTACACTAGGGGTGTGGCTGTGATTTCCATGTTTTCTCTTGGAATGACCTATAAGGTAATTCCCTTTTTGAGTGCACATGATGTACAAGATCTATGTCGACTGACTAGATCCTAGTCAGTGGAATTGGAACCATATTGGGTGCATATTATATATATATATATGACATGCGTGGCATCAGTGGCATCAAAAATGCAGGTTCCTTGTGGTTTCGTAGGCATCGTGGAATCAAAGATGTGGGTTACTTGAGGTGCTAGGCACCAGGTTCATTTTGAGCGTCCAAGGGATGTAGGACCTCATGGAGGAGGACACCGATGCGATGTGGGATACATTTTTTATTAGAACAACATAGGATCACCAATGTGGCGTAGGGGTGACAATGCGTCATGGAAGGTCTATGCGTCCGGAAAACATTTTAGTGAATCATTGGTTGTTTTTGAGTTTTGTCATGTCGAGAATGAGTTAATAGATTCCTAAGGTGGGGAGCACATTAGGGAATTTATCCAGGACCTTTGAGACTGGGGAAGTCTAAGTTAATTTGATCGGGGTGGTATATTCGGTTCCATCTTTGGGTTTTGTTTGATAGCTTGAGGACGAGCTATATTAAGGTGGGGATATTGTAAGAACCTGAGTTTTTTGAACGGGTTAAAATCCCAACCCTGTTTTAATATTGACTTTTCCTTGAGAAAAATGGAGAAATTGGGCAGTTTTTAGAAATTTTAAGACTACATACCGTGTAATATAGAGTACACGCCGTGTATGGGTTGGGTGAGCACCGGCTGTGTGCCGCCGGGTACATGTCGTGTGATGACCCTGTAGGAATTTCTTACTACACGACCTGTTGTTATCGACAAACCGTGTACCTGTGACCGTGTGGAGGCCATACATGGCATGTAGGCATGTTGGCTAGGTATAATCGTTTAAACCAAGTACACACTGTGTCCTTCTTGGACACGCCATGTAGTTTAGCTGTGTATGAGGGATATAAATGGCATGTGGGTAAGCCGGCAAGGAAGAGAATAAAAACCATGTACACACCGTGTACCACTAGGTACACGTCATGTACTCATGTTGGTAGGTTCTAAAACGTAAGTCAGTGGAATTTCAGCCATCATATGAACAATAAAATGATACACGACATGTAGTCTTAAAGTATACACCATGTAGTTTCTTTTTTTCACTAAAATGAGAAGTAGTTTCATATTGAGGCAGAACCTCAATATTTCATCGGGTCGAGTGTGGAGAGTCGGCTGGGACTTCAATTCCCTCACATTCCTTCATATGATACCTGATTCAGACACTGATTGATCTGTTGGAACCCCCTCAGTAAGGCCTTGATTTCTATTGATATGTTTTGCTTGATTTATGATCTAGAATAAGTTATTGGGGGTTGAGTGGTTTTGATTCTTTTGTAGATATACTGTGTTTTAGACCTAATTGGATGTTGTCATCAGAGGAGTAGCATCGTACGAGTCTCAGTTATGTGGTGCATAAATCTTTTTGTGTTTTCAGGGTCATTTGGGTGAGGCAGGCTTCAGCGTGTTTTTTGGTATTTTGAGTGGGACCCAGTTTTATATGATATTGCATATTATATT
Source organism: Viscum album (assembly GCA_963277665.1). Taxonomy (NCBI): domain Eukaryota; kingdom Viridiplantae; phylum Streptophyta; class Magnoliopsida; order Santalales; family Viscaceae; genus Viscum; species Viscum album. The sequence goes on along the minus strand of OY728128.1, from coordinate 1,804,390,257 downwards.
GTTCATTGATTTATGGGATACCTTTGGGTATGCCCTATTACCTATGTTGCTTGAGCGGGGCCGAGTGAGTGGTTGTTTCTCATCAGATCATTTTGTCCAGGGGTGAAAAAATAGTATTAATTGAATTGTATTGTTCAAAACTATTGAGTTCTTTTTATTAAACCTGATATGAATTTTTAGAGGCTCTCAAGACCTTAGTGCTGGTAAGGGACAACACCTGGCTAGTACAATTCAACTGTTTAGATTTTTTTGCATGTAAGTGTGTTCTGTTTAAATGTGTATATCCATAATTTCGAAATATTATATGCTATAACCCTTTTGGTTGTGTTGGGCATGGCCCAAATATTGTTGAGTGATGTTGATCATAGGCGGGGCTTGGCCCGAGTTACGTTGGGTGGTTCTGACCACGAGATTGGTCGTCATGGGAATTAGTTTGAGGAAGGATGAATGTCAGGTTGGGCATGGCCTGAGTTACTGGGATGGCAAGGCCATCATACTTGAGCAACATGGTCTTAGAAGCATGAGGTTTTAGAGGTGTTGTGGCTTGGGTACTATTTTGATGATTACCATTCACCCAGAAACATTGAGTAGTCTTCACAAAGAGAGACTCTGTGATGAGATGGTTTTGACCACTCCTGTGGGTAGAGGCCCTTGTTAGTTACAGTTTAGGTACTATTGGTTTGGGAGTGCTTGATTTAGGAATTGACATTGAAGGTGAGGAGCCTTGAGAGGATAAAATTGAGGCTATCGGGTTGGGGGCAGAGGCTCACCATTATTTGAGGGCAGACATCACTGACCCTTCAGATACTTTATTTTTAGGGAAGACATCACTATCCCTCCGGCTACTTATTTTGAGGGTAGACATCGCTGTCCCTCTAGTTACTTATTGAGGACAGGCATCACTATTCCTTCAGGTTACTGTATCTCGGGTGTGCCTTCCGGATGTTGGTACTAGAGACACATGGTGTCAGGGGGCACATGGTGTTGGTTTACATGATAGAGATTCCAGCGTTGGCCGAATCAGGTGACACTCCATTGTGGCTGCTGAGCACTAGTGGAGTTTGTGTTTACTTGTGCATCGTAATATTTACTTCTTTCCGGAAAAATGCGTGCATGCTTAAACACTTATATTAGGTACGTACTGTTGTGTGGTATCCTACTAAGATTTGTCTCCCACCCTGCATGGGCCCTTTGGGACCCTTGCAGACTTTATGAAATTATGTGCAGGAAAGTGGCTAGCTTCCGGAGTTGTGCTGCATTAGCTATTTCTTGGAGATGGTATGGACCTTGAGGTATTGCCTAGCTAGAGTTTAATATGTTTTTCGTACTTTCCAATATCAGCATGCTTGTTTGTAGCTATAGTTGGTTAGCTATTGGAACCCTTTGTATTTAAATATGTATGACTTTCTTTGGATGCATGTATCGTTTCTCGGTAGTAGTTAGAAGTGATCAACATGATGTTGTGTTTTTTTCTGCGGTTGTTGTTCTTATTTATTGCTTTCGCTATTTATTGATATTGAATGTGCTTCTGCTCTGCGGGTCTAGTTTGAGTCTACTGATTCATTTATTCCACCACATCTTTATTATTAATATTGGACCATTACAATTATTGTTATCCTCTAAGAGGTTATATCCCCCCACTATACCTATATGTCCCTGTCCGCTTGTTTCCATCCTTTGGCGTTCAGGGAGGTGTGCCTAAGGTAGTAACACCTAACCTATTTAGCAATATTCAGGTGGTTATTCAGGTACAGGTTGTTACACTATAGTACATCATTTTGTTACCAAATGTTTATGGATGAGAGACCCATGAAAAATACCTATGTATTATTATGTGATGTGTAACTATCATGTACATACTATTAAAAAAATCAAATCATATGAAAGATACATTATGAGTCCTTATTTATGTAGTGTGGGAGAATAGTAATGAATTAAATGGTCTCTAGTTGGATGTATATACCATGTAACTTAGAATAACTCATATAAGATACACATTGAGATAGAAGTTTCATGTATTTCAAACACATAATAAAAATTTATTAACTAATGAATAACTAAACTAAATGGAATTTTCTAGTCCTAAATGCTTTTTGATAGGGTTTTTTTCACCAGGAAGATGGCGATTAACATTGGTGGTCATGTGAAATTATAATATTTAAAAATTATTTTCATGTAAATCTATAGATACAAACATGTACAGTCATAATAAATGTCATGTACTTAACAAGAATAACTAGGGACATATTCCATATATATTCAAGGCATGTTCTGTGGCCAAACATGTTGTGTAGAGTACAAATCTTGACCTAAGAATAATATTCCATATAATATGACAACACATCATATAAGTATAAATGTCATGTAAGTGGAATCACATTACATGAACTATACATAGTGAAATATATATACAATGTGGAATGAAAATATTTAATTTTTTAACTGTTAAAATCCGGAAATGGGTTTAAATAGACACCGAAGGGCACAAATTGTGTCTCCTATAGCACATGTTGTTTATATATTAAATTCCAAATTGAATTTAGTTATATCATGAGGGTACATTCCATGTACTTAATTAGTACATGTTGTATATGAATTTATTTTAAAATAAAATAAAATAATATAAAATTATAGTGGATCAGAATCTCATGGAATTTTGGGAAAAATTGTTAAGATAAAGAAATAATTAATTTGTAAATTGAATAATTTATTAATTTTATTGGTTTATTTTAATAAGGAAAAATTTAAATGAATTATAACAAGAAATCATTACATGTTATAAATGATCATGAGATTTAAAAACCTTTCTATGTATTTGGTTTATTTTTAATTTAATTATTTAATATATTCGTTATTTGATAAATTTTATTATAAAAAAAATATTATGATATGTGATTATACTCTTATAATTTTATTCTGTATGAGCCTATATATCTTTGGATTATTTATGCAACCCTAAACCCCTAGTTCTCCTCACCTGTGAGTGAGTAAAAACTAGTAAAGGATGGATATCCAAGGGATAAGTGATGGTTCAAGACAGAACTAATGTAAAATCAACCAAGGGTATACACAAGTTTATAGAGGAATGATGCAACTTGAGCTAGGTATCTAATAAAGGAGTTTTCCCCTAGATTCATGGTTGGGATATCATTCTCTTGAAAAACTAACTAATAGTTAATATCTCACAATAAAATTAGTAATTCATTTTATTTATCAATGCATGGTTATTTATTTATATAATTGTTTTTTATTTGATGATTATACATGATCAAATAATGTATATGAAAAATAAGAATAAAAGATGATTTAAAATAATGACTTTATGTGTAAATTATTTTATCATACATGGTTAATTAATTATTTAAAATTCACATAATATTAATAAGAATATTATTAAATAAATATATATTATTTACAAATATGTTAATTAAAATTACTCAAGTAAAATACTAATTAAAATATACCCTTAGATCCCATGAGTAAAAAATAATCCATAAATCTATGTATTGTTCTATCCCCCATAAAGATAATTTCACTTATTAGAGAGCTCTATTGAAATTTTTATGTAAACTTAACAATTTTAGCATCAAGATTACATACCCTCGCAAGACTCAGTGAAACAATGAGTAAAGTGTTGGGGAAACGTGAGTATTGGATTTTAGGAATGTTGAATCCACCAAAAATACCAAGGATCTATGATTTAATGCGTTTTTAAATACCTTATATAGATATAAATGTACATAATTTTACAAGACCATCATCGGGGTTATGATATGGGGAATACATATCCTTTTAACTATAATACCCAAGAGATAAGATGCTAAAAATCTAATATTGAGGGGTAATAGGTTTTAATAAAATAGTGGAAGACTAATAAAATTAATTTATTGCATCACATTTTCTAATAAATACAAAGTACTTAAAAATGATTTTTTAAAGAAAATAGTATTTCATTTAAAGTTATAATTACCCCTATTATCACTTTTTTATAAATAATATATATTGGATGGAGATAACTTTTAAGATTTGTACAAGATATTACACAATTTACTATTATAAGAGAAGATGTTTTATATGTTATATTCTCTAGTTCTTATTGATATCTCTAAGGACGTTTGCGAAGAAAATTTTTTCATTAAATTAACTCAATGATGATACACTAGATGTCCAATGCCTCATGTTATCATCTATGATTTATGATATCTATAATCTCTATGAAGACATGTATTCATACACCATGTTATCAAATATCCTTGATATTTATCCCCAATTCATACTAATATTTCTAAGGAGGTATGTGTGGAGGAGAATTATTCCTCCTAGAAACATGTGGATAATAAAATATATGTCCAATTTATCATGTTATCATTCATGATTAGTGAGATCTAGAAGATTTATGAATACATGGATGCATATGACATGTTTTCATATATCTATGATATTTATCTGAAGAAATTAATATAAGAGTGTTATAATATCTCTAAGTAAATAATTACATGAAATATTTAAGAAGGTGCACCAATTTGACCTTATATAATAAATATGTTTTGATATATTGATCATTTGGAAATTATTGTTTTCAAGATACCCATGGGATTGTTCAAAGACCTTATACTCAACTCACTTATTCATATATTTTTAAAGTTGTATTGTGAATTTTAATAATAATAATATATAGAAGACCCTCTTAGATCTCTTGAATATGATTCTCCAAGTAGATAAGGTTATAAAGTATAAAAAACCATAGGCCCTTATGATGAACAATAGTAAAGGAAAGGTGAAAATCCATAAGACTAACTCAAAGTATGTGGAACCTTCTCAATACCCTTCTATGATGATAAAGGCAAAGGAAAATCTAAATAGATGGATGTGATATGTTTTTTATTTTTGAACTGGAATAGGAATAATTCCTTAATAAAGAAGAAAGGGGAAGCTTCAAATGTGATTGTTATCGAATGTAATTTCTTCAATTATAAAAATTGGGAATTAGATTCAAATTTTGGTACACACATTTATATCCAAACATATGAATGAAGAAGATTATATAATATTAACAGGAGTGTGATGGACATTTGAGATACTAATGAAAAAATATTGACTATGCTAGTTATTTTAGACTACCATATCACATTGCTGAAAATGTTTGTTCTAGTTTTAAAGAAATCCTATTTTGTGCACAATTTATCAAAGAACATAAAATTTATGTCCAATGTAGAAATTGATGGATTTATTTTGATGATAAAAAATAATATTTTCAACAATTATTAATGTATAATATATAATAAGATGAAACATTTGAATAATGGCCATTATACACTAGAATAAAAAAATCATGTATTTTTGAACGATAATGAATTAAGTTCACATGACTCATATCCCTTTGAGATTTAGTATCGATGGATTGTTCATGTAAATAATTATCATTCTAAAAATCCATATCTTGAAGTATATTTGTATTATTTGATATGAAATCCATGAATATATTTCATAGTAGTTTACAAGGAAAAAGACGAAATCTATATTCAATGTAAAGGGTGAAAGGCCTACAAATTTTATAAAATTATTTTAAACAGACATTTTTGGACCTTTTATTGTTTGTCCTAGAGGTGTATACTCCTATTTTATAACTTATATCCTTGAATTTAGTAGATATGAATATCCCTACTTAATAAGCTATAAGTATAGATACATTGATAAATTGAAGGAATAAAATAATTAATTAGATAATCATATTGTAAATAAGATAAAGAAACTCCACTCAAACCATATTGTCGAGTTTATTAACAAAGTATTAATTAATTTTCCAAGGGAGTTTGAGAAACTATTTCAACTTATACCCCCTTACACACAATTGTGAAATGGTGTCTGGGAAAGGAGGCACCATAAATTTATTGAAATGGAGATATCGATAATGATTCTTGGAATAATTCCATTGTCCTTTTGGTGATATACATTACAAATTGAAAAAATACACACTAAACCATGTTACAAATAATGTGGAAAATAGAATACCATGTGAGTTTTTGTGTGGGAGGAAATCCATTTTTTTAAATTTATGTGTTTGGGGATTCAATTCGTTTTTTACGTACAACTATAGAAATAAACTTACATCCAAAGGAAAAAAAATAGTTTCATTATACGATATCCTAATTAATCAATGGGATATTATTCATACAAACACTAATAAGAAAATTATTTAGTATCAAGAAACACCATATTTCATGACAGTGATAACACCTCAAAAATAGATAGTGGGATAATGATATACATTAATGATGTTAAGGATCAAAATAAAAAATACTTGGACTAGAACAAATTTTACAATGACTAGTGGAAGAACTTGTTCCAAAGGACCAAGTGCATTGAAATATCACTAGAGAGGTTAGTGAATCATAGAGATGTGGTTTACTAGATACCAAGTTAGGTGAAATGTTATTAGTTGAATATAAACAATCTTTTCTTCAAGGAGAACATAGTAAGAGGACCATAATTTACAAGGTTTCAAGAATCCAAGAATTTAGAAATGGATTCCATATATTGGAACCAAGTATGCATTTTTGTAGATCCTCTTGTTTATGTAAATTATTTGGATTAAAATGGGAATTCAGGAGAAGTATGGACATTTATGGTAATTTAAATACATATAAAACAAAACCACTGGCTAAAGGGTTTAAAAAACATCCAGGTATAGATTATGAAAAAACATTTTCACCAGTTTCTATGTTGAACTCTATTATAAGTATACATTCTATAATAGATTATCCTAATTATGATATTTTGAAAATAGATTTCATGTAAACATTCTTTAATGTAAAACTTATGAAATATGTCTATATGACATAACCATATGATTTTTTTCAAACTATTGATCATTTTTTGGTATTTATTGTCAGTTAGTCAATACACAATTAATAAAAAATTGAATCATGTGAGAATGTACATTGATTATTTAGATATTAAGGGAACATACAATATTTAAAAAGTATATAGTTAAAATTTGGATGAAATGTGAAATCCATAATTGATTATTCTATTTTTGAATGTTTTTTGAATTCAAAACACCATGGTCATACAAGCCACACCATGACATAAGGTCTAGATTGTAAAAAATTGAAACAGGATTGTAAAATTTGTTTCATTAAAATAAAGAAAAATTTATGACCAAACCCTATTTATAAAACCATATAAAGTATATAATTAGGTGAAAATTAGATTAGTGGTCAGTCCCAACATGGTTTGGAAGAGGAGTAGTGTATCAAATGTGGGTAAGAACTAGGAATACTAGATCACTAACTCTGTCGATAGACACTATAGGATAATAGTGGATATAGTTAGGGGAGAAAGAACACGATGATAATGATACATAAATTTTTAGTCATAGATTATTAAAAAATATATTTAAAAATAGAAATTTATTTTTGGATTCAAAGATGTGATATACTGTTAAATATGTGGAACTACTCAAAATATTGGAAACCACACTGCATAGATGAAAAATAGATTTTTGTAGAAATGGAGCTTTTTTTGTGACTACATTTTTTAGGAAAATAAGCATTATATTATTCCATTAATATAAAATTATTGATAAAGGCCAAACTATATGTCATAAATTAATCATAAAAAAAGATCAAGTCATTTCCCGTGGTGCTTGGGTTTTTGAAGATTCCTGCACCATGGAGGGGTTTGTGTTCGGAAAGATATATAGAGGATAGGAATCTAAAAATTTTAATGTAGTAATAATAAATAAATGTTTCAAATGTAGATAGTAATATTTTTTTCTATAATATTTATGATGTCTATATTATGGTAGGTGGACCATTAAACAAATAGGTCTAGAGTTTGTGAAAATATAAGGATGATTACACTATGAATTCCTAGGAGTTAAATGAGGGAGTTGACTGGAGATTGTAGATCTAAATGAATATCAGATACCACACTATAGTAAAGGATAACACACTAAAATATCATAGTTTTTTTTAGAATAACATCCTATAAAAAAGATTATTCTTTATGATTATTGTTGACTCATGAAATTCTAATTGTTTGAATTTATTTCAGAAATAAAGTGATATGGATGATTCGATAAGCTTTTAATGGTTGTTTCAAAGACCTGTTATGTTTCTATAGGTTTAATAGTAATGAAACATGTTTTTGGATATTCTATTCCCTTCTTAAAAGTGAAATCAATTTGAAGAAAAAATAGTTATTATAAAAAATATTGAAAAATCTGGAAAAATAGTGAGCACATAACAAAATCAATAATCTAGAGAAGTAACCCCTTTGAAAATAAATAATTATAGAAGAAAAACGATGTTGATGAAAGAACCCATTAAATTTTTGTATTTAATATATAATGAAAAGTTTTATGTTATTATCAGATATCATCTCTATTGTAATCATTATCTCAATGTAATTTGTAAATACATAAGAAGAGGGAGTTCCCCTAAATTAGAAGTACACATATCTTAAACAAATGTAACACTCATAGTGTGTAGTTTTAATCCATATTATGTTGAAAAAACCTCAATGTATTATCCTTATATTATTTTTTGTGGACCATGTAAAATCATTATGTCCCTGCATTATTTTTTATGTCTAAATATTGTGTTTTCTTTTTGTTGTATAGTTTCATGTTGTACTTTCTAATATAAGAAAAAGATTCGGTGGAGAGAAAAGAATAATTGAAAACCATAATTCACCCCTTATTATGATATATTTGTACTATTCGTGTAATAATATCAATTGAATTGGCCAATTTGGGGCAGTATAGGAGTAGTGTAGTAATCATGGGTTGATGATTGTCTTAGTGAAGTATAGGAAGCGTGGGGTGGTTATATATGGCATTATTCTTTGTAGTTTAGGTTGGAACCACAAGGGTATAATGAAACATCAATTCCTTGTCCCGAATTCCTAAAAATTGACTTTACAATGTGAAAATTGAGGAGGTATTAAAAGATATAGGATACTATTCAGTATGTGGAACCATATTGTAATATAAGAGACCACACCCAAAATATGATATGTCTCATTTTATTAATAGTAAAGATTTGGAGGTACCTATGTCATGGAGGAAAATAAATGTCTAAATATACCAATCATAAAAAATGATTGAGAAAAATGGTGTCCCAAGTCGGTGGTTTTGTTGTAAATAAGATTCATGAGATTTTTGGTGGCATGGGTGTTTTTGAAGATCCCCATGTCATGGATAGGTTTATGTGTCACAACATATCTAGTGGATTGTAATATAGAAATGTTTACTCCATAAGATTATATCAACACCATAAATTTATGAAGGTGATGTTCGATGATTCTGGAAGATTAAATATTTATAAAATATCTTAGCTGGACCATACCTCAAGAGTTCCGTTGTTTGTAAAAATATAGAGATGATTGTGACAAAAAAATCTTGGGAGTTAAATTCATAATATTTCTTCACTAATCAAGAGATGTGGATGATATGATGGGTAGTTAATCTTAGTTTTAAATTCCCTTTGGTAGATAAAGGTATAGAAGTTATGAAACTAAATTTTAGAGAAGTATTTCTATTATTAAAATTTCAATCAGTTGGAATAAATACATTGAATATAATAAATATTTTTTTTAAAATATAGATCACCTAATAACATTGAAAATATGGATGAATAGTTTCTATAAGGATAATAATAAATAGTATATTGCTGAAACGCCCATTATTTTTTTGTGTTTAATTTCTATTATGAGTTATTACAATAAATTATCATATTGCATCTACATTTTAATCTTTATCTTCATGTAGTGTGCAATTTGATAAAAATAAGGAGGTCCCTCGATTTACAATGTTACTTTCTAAAGAAATTATAACACTCACTATGTTTTAATACCTAGTTTGGTAACACACTAATGATGTATATTCCTTGTAAAATCTATTTCTGTTGAACTAATTAAAACCTTTATATCCCTGTAGTGCGCATGACACCCATCATCGACTCCCTCTTCCATGCTCAGATTCGTCTGGTCTCTTCACGAATTTGTTACACCTCGTCTTGGTGAGCCTGTCTGTGTGTTTTTAATGATTAAAATTGTCTTTTTTGACTGCTCTATAACCTTGTTTGATTGACCGAAACCTTTAGGTTCAGGTTTAATTGTGATTCCTTGTTTCATAAATTCTAGGGTTGTACAAGGGGCTCCTCTAGACCCATTGGTCCATATTCTGACTACCTCCGCAATGGAGAAGTATTTCGCCACAGTTTTGGTTCATCATTGTGATATTTGGGTAAGGTATTAAAACCATTATATGGGTTTTTACCCTATGAATTTGATTCTTATTGTATTTTTGTGTTGTGGTTATTATTTTGAGTCAGCGTTGGTCCCATCAGCACTATTTAGGGGTTCCAGTTAATGGTTTTTAGGTGTGATGATAAATATTGGTTGCACGTGTTCTTTTTTCGAGGTGTGTGTATGTGATAGTATTGTGGTTGAGTTATGAATATTGAATCAACAAAATTAGTTGAGTTAGGTGTAACGACCCGAAATTTTGAATAAATCTTGTTTCCTAATTTCATGTGTTATTTTATTTTATTTTTATACTCAACAAAAATGTTTTATTTGATAAACATGATTATAATTAAAATGAGACCATTGGGTTATGACTGTTATATGACCATTGGTCAATATAACCGTTTTGAACAAAAATTTTTGATTATTGTCTCTAAATACAAGTAATCTTGGTTAATTATTATAGAAAGAAGATTCGATGGCCTCTCCTAGTAGTCTTGGACCGATCGAAGCCCATCTAACAGAACTTGGGAAGGAGGTAGCACCATTGGTCTTTTCTCTGGACCAAACCCAAGCCGAACTTCATCATGTGAAGCTAGAACGGAATCGCCTTCGCGAGAAGTTCAAACTGATAGAAATTACTACTCGGGAAATGTTGGCTGAGCCTCCCTCGGACTCTCTCACCTTAGCACACCTTACACTTAGGTCCTATGCTGGTGTGATAAGGGGCTATGTAAGGAGACCGTAACTGCCTTGTGTAATACTTTGTTTTAAATAAAAATTGTGATTTCTTCTTATGATGATGTTTATGAATTTTCAAATGACCGGATAAATATAGTATGCATATTTTTGATGAATTTTAGAAAAAGGATATTTTAAAAATGTTTATGTAAACCTTAAATAATTAAAAATGTGTAATAATTTTCAAAAAATGGTCTTCTACAATTATGTTCAGTACAAAATTTGGAGTCTAATAAGATCAACTTGATTTTTGATGAATAGTAAATTCTGAATAGTGATTTTATGATTAGGATTAGTAATATGACCAAATGGATTTGTAATCTCACTTAAAGAAAGTTTTAAAATAATCTAGGCACCTTGATTAAGTAATGTGATTCAATAAAATGGTTAAATAACGGTTTCATAAATTATTATTCAAGTATTAGTTTTTTCGGGTGAATAGTGTTTTTTTTAATTAAAAATTTAATTAAAAATATTTAGAAAATTATTTTTATATAATGGATTTCATTTTTGAACTCAGAGCACAGATATTATGTTATGGTAATTTTTGTGGTTTTTTCTGAAAAAATGAATTTTCGGTGAATAGTGTATTTATTTAAAAAATAAATTAAAAATATTTAGAAAATTATTTGTATAAAATGAAGTTCATTTTTGAAATCAGAGCATTGATATTTGATTAAGGTGAAATTTTGGGATCTTTCTGAGAATGTTGAATTTTCAGTGAATAGTGAAAATACAGTTTTAGGGTTTCGGTATGTTTAATGACATCATAACTGTGTCATGATGATGTCATGAGTTTTTTTAAGGGTTGGCCGGCCAAGGGTGATGAATTATTGTGTGGGGGTCCCCATGTGGCCTAACTTTATGGGAAGTACCATGGGAGGGCCCATGCTTTTGAGAAAACCACTTTTGAGGTGTCCCTTGGCCATTAATGCCTTGTCCCCTCACTTTCCCTATAAATACCAAGCCCTCTCATCCATTCGACTCCCCACTCTTCCCCAACGAATTTCTGGTCTCATTACCTCCCAAGGAGTCCTCCCAAGGTGCCCCCAAGCCCTCAAGGTCCCATCCTTTGAGGTTTAAGAGTTACATTTTAAGGTAAGGGATCCGATCTCTCTCTTTCTTTTCAAGAAATCTCTTTTATGTAATTTCTTTTATGCTCCATGTTCTTATGTTGAAGGGTGTTCTTTTATACTCCTAATACTGCCCTTTTCATGTTCACATAATGAGAGATCCCCCCTTACTCTCATTATTTCGTTTTATGAAGTGTTAAGTGGCGCCGTTAGGCTGCCGAAATTTTTGTAACAGATTCTTTCTCCCTTCTCATTTTTCAAGATCTATTTTCATGTAAAGTTTTTCAAGTTTCTTTTTATTATGTCGGGGTATGATCTCTAAATTTATCATACTTATATTTTATGATCATATGATGAGAGACCCCATTTGATCTCTTCAATTTAGTATTTTGAAGTTTTAAGTGGCGTCGTTAGGCTGCCGAATTTTTAAGTGGTTCTTCACCCTTCTCGTTTTGAAGTTCTACTTTCATGTCAATTCCTTCAAGTTCCTTTTTGTTATTCTGGGGTATGATCTCTATATCTATCATACTGATCTTTTATGACCATATGATGAGAGACCCCACTTGATCTCTTCAATTCAGTACAATCACGGATAGTACATATGCCACACAAAATGAAATAGTGGCCAATATAGCATGAATCTCACGGGAATAAAAAGTGAGATGAAAAACCCTTACTTGATTGAATTCAAATTGAATCGTATGAACAAAAGTGAATAACCAAAAAATGAATAACATAATACCATTAATATAAATCTAATCATGATAATATATTTCAATGACAATACACATGACACCACATGTAATAAATAAGTGGCGAACAATGGAAATCTCACGGAATTAAAAGTGAGATAAGAAAATCCCTTACCTCGTGTCTGACTTGACTCGATCATTCTTTAATCTTTTGAATAATCAAATAAAGTTAATTTCTACTTCTTTAAGAAATTTTTTGAAGTTTATTATTACTTTAATGTCACTTATTACCATGTTATAAACATTATGTAATCATTTATGTTAATAATGTTTGTTTTTTCGATATTTGGTAGTTGAGTCAAAATTAGACTTCTTATAATTAGATGTTGTACATGTGGTCAAAGGTTCATTATATCCAGATTGATATTAATGATTTAGATATCATATATATAATATATGTTCAGTATATACATGTATTTATAATAGTACGTAACATTTAGTGGTAAGAAATGAAATGCACCGTTCGTGGAGAAGGTAAGCCGTATGTACGCATGAACGTTACTTTCATTTATATTTCTTATTTTAATGGAATTAAAAAATAATGATACATAGGTATATTATAATTACTGTATAATATCATATATAATATCATTATATATATCCTTTATACATCCCACATAAGGCATTAATGAGTCACATCACTTTGAGGGGGCGGTAGTCTGCGCTTCCTCAAATGAGATTATTGTATTTACCCACTATGGAAACCATAAAGGCGTGATATAAATGGAAATTACAGAATCATAACGAAAACATAAACCTAATATATATCATATATAAATACAGTGTCATCATAATGGCCACCATGAGAGGCGGTTGGATATATTTTGAACAATTATCGTTTCGTTAGGCGTTAGTTTTCCATCCACAAAAACATTATATTCTAAATCCATTAGATGGAGGTGTGTGTAAGTGTAGTTATAATTCTTCTCATAATAACATCCTAGTATATTGAGGATACTGGTTTTGTTACAAAATAAAGTAATAAAAATATTTTATGGGTTGGAGAAGTAAAATAAAAAGAAAACAATTTAAGAGAAACTGTTACCTTTAATTTGGGTAACTACCTTTGGTTAGATCCAAATTACTTTTTGAAGTGCCTTCATCCTAAGGTATGGATTATAAGGGGAGGAGAAGGATGTCAATAGCTTAATTTGACAGAGTTTGGATGATCCAAATGGCTTGATAGGTGTGAGGAATTGGTTTAAAATGGTCTCCCTTTATAAGGTAGAGGAGGGGCTCTTTAGGAATGTGTGAAAATGTTATTTTATTATATAATGATATTCGGTTTAAAAAGGTCAAAGAATCATAAAAAATGACTGATGATCTAAATAAAATCATCTAATCATAATTGTAAATGTTTTGGATAATATTTTAATCATTATAAGCATATTTATTTTAATCATTTATTAATGAGGTAAATACTGCATTATTATTGTGTCATAAATAATTTACTTTATTTGATGTTTAAAATTTATAAAAAAATATACCATGATATATGAAATCTATGTATATTTCCAATGAATATTTATAGTCTAAAATATGACTTATATAACACCATACAAAAAATAATTACTAAAAGATTTTTGTTAATGTCAATTTTGTCTTTGCATTATATTAATTAATCTAAATTGTCATTATCACTCCCAAGTGGCTCAAATGGGACCCAAAATAGACCCAAAGATGACCACGGTTGTTAAGGACTCAATAAATAAGGTTTTGACATTTGTTAAGGTAATATGGAATTATTATAATACTCTTTTTACCTTGAATTACCCTATTTACCTTTAACCGCGGTAAAGAAAAGTTAAAAGTTACTATTCAATAGAAATTATTTTCATCTTAATGAACCACATTTTACTTCTTTATAACAACCATGTATGATAGATTTTTTAAATTCAATTCACAGAATTATTAAAGTTTCATTTAAATGAAAATGTCTGTTTTTTTAACTACCACTAAGTTGTTTCACTATTCATCAAAAATAGATGTTTTTCAGAAAAATACAAAAAATTCAGCCTAAGATATATTTGATATTCCGAATTCAAAAATGATATCTATTTTTCCAAATTCTAATCATAGAATTGGAATTAATTAATTTTAAAATTAATTCTGGTTATCAAAACAAATAGAGTGTTTTTAAGAAACAATAACTATCAAAAGATTGATACTTGTTTATGTCCAATTTTAATGTGAAATTAATTCCAATAACCAACATTGGATTAAATGGTAAAAATATATTTTAATTTCACTTTAAAACCAGTCAAAAAGATAATATAACCATATAAATAAATTAGATTAAAAGGCACTTTTGAATTAAAATACATTATTCTCACTATTCACAAAACAATGAACTTTATCGGAAAAATTCCAAAAATTTACACAAAGTAAATTTTTATGTCCCCATTTTAAAGAAGGATTTTATTTGGTCATATAAAATGTATTAAAGTTACCAAAACTATATTTAAATAAGGGTTCTCTATTAAAAGGCAATAAATCAGCTGTTTAATATAAAATATGCTTAAATTTAGATTCATTCACATTTTAAGCTTCTATCTTTTTTTTTGGACAAATGAAAACACATTTAACTAACATGTACAATAATATTGAAGTTATTTTCATTCATTTGCACCAATAGAATATCTATGTGGTAACTACCATTTAAAATAATAATATATTATTAGTGTGCAATGTAAGATTTCAAAGAAACCCGTTGTTGTGTATCGGGTACTCTATCGAACATAGAAACCATTTCAAATTAAAATAATTATGTAATTAAAAAAATAATAAATATGAAAAAGTCATATTCATTATTTACCTAGGATGTTAAATCCTTCCCCCCTTTTGGTAATTTCATCCTCGCAATTTTAAAATTTGGGCTCAGAAACTTTATTGAAAGTCCCATATCGGAAAAAATAGTCAGTAAAACTATCACTTTAAAAGAAAGAAAGAGAAGTAAAATGGTCACCTGAGTTCACCCATACTAAGATTCCATGAATACATGGTCATGGATTAGAAAACAAAGGGTCACGTTCTGATGGAGAGTGATAGGAAACATGTTTGGGAGAAAGTTAACCACTAGAAAATCACAAACTTGTGATGTGTTAAACAGTCTTTGATTCCCCAGTAGGAAAAGTTTAAGGACAAGGTTTTTGCTTAAAGTTACTTTTCGTTGAGGAATTTATTTATGAGCTTAACAAAAAACATAAGGAAATATACTTACATTTCATGTAGAAATTTATATTTTACTAGATTTGTAACACAAACTCATATTTTCTCCAAATGATGAAAATTCAAGATGACTTTTTTTTCACATTAAGAGCGCTATAATCAACTTCGAGAGAATCAAATAATCCAAAAAAGACGAACTATATATTTCCCATGTCATTAGATATTAACTAAAACCAAAACGTTTAGTGTAAGATCCGATAATCCCGAAAAGGATAATCCTTTATAAAAAGAAATACTACTCTTAATCTCAAAAATTCAACAAAAAGAACCCAAGGTTCAAGAAAGACCATTAATTAAATATTAATCCTTAAAATTCATCCAAGTAATCCAAACTAATATTGAAACCCAAATCTCTGAAGTATTTAATCAAATAGTCTTCCAAGGTAAATCATAACATTTTTCTCCAAATAACATCAGTTACTCTTAAAGTATCATAATGAAAAGTAATTAACCTAATCACATGTCCTCCATGATAGGTTAATCATTTACATAGATAAACCAAAATAAACTTATTCCTGATTTCATTGGATCATCTAACTAAAAATAATTAGTCATAGTAACCAAGGACTTCACATAGTCCAGTGGTAGACGATAAATACCCATCACACATTGGTTGTGGGTTCGATTCCCACAGCTTCGTCCGACGTGACGGGTTGTCACACGGTTTACGTGTTATCCATTTTCAAAAACTAAATAATTCTATAACATTCCAAAAAAGAGATAAATTCATCAAAGATAACCATAACATATTTTTACCACAATTGTTATCTAATAACTTTTTTTTGCATCCCAAAATGTATTAAACGGTATTTGCCTCAAATTCATGGATCATATAAACCCAAATGGTTCTTTATAACTACAAAAAAAAAAAAAGATAATTATTTCTTGAATAAAATTTTTATATATCAAACTTCATGGTTACACATACAATAAAAAGTCTTCTAATGTAATCCCATCATAAAAAGAGCCTTAATACTTTTAAGCATTTCACTATCCTAAAATCTACCATAACTCTTGAAACCCTTATTTGTTGACCTCTTACTAATTCAACATTCCTCATGATCTCTTAACCATTCATTACTAACTTATTCTGAAATACATATTTCCTACATACAAAAATCATGAATTATATCCTAAGATTCAATAATATCAAAACATATGTTAAGAATTAATCCACACCTTTCATTGGTCATTTTATGTTTCTTCATCCTAAATCGGAATGGCATTAGATTTTGGTAGACATATATTTGTACGATCCAAGTGATCTCATTCCCGAAACTTCTTCATAGGACATTTGTTTTCATAATGACCATGCACACCACATTTAAAACATTCAATTGATCCATCGAAAATGACTTATTTCCCTTTCCTATATTCAACTAGATGGTTCCTCTTTCCATGGAAGGTTCTTACTTTATGACCTTTATTTCCATACTTATAGCATCTTTCTGTCCCTTTGAAACATTTTACTAGGTGCTTCTTTCCACATCTTTGACACATAGGTTTTTGAGAACACTTACATTTTTTATTATTACCTGAACATCCGTAGGGATTTTTTTCTCTCATATATGATGCCTTATAGAGATCACTAAGGTTCAGGTGGTCAATCATGACTCCATAAAGTTGGTTGAGAATAACCACAATTGTTCTCATTGGAGCTCTCATATCTTTCAGTTGCTCATTCAGAAAACCGTCACAGTTTTCTTCACATCCACTGTTACTTTGGGGCCTCCTAGATCCATCCATTTACTAAAACAAAATATTTTAGTGTGAGTGTATTAGTAAAATTATCATATAATATCTTACGAGGAGGGTAAACACTATGATATACTTAATCATGTTATCTTAAACTCATTCACTTTATCTAAAAAAACAATGACTCTTTTTTAAATCCTTACTATTATGTTAATGTCACTTATGCATACAGAATTCCCTAGCCTCTAAAGTTATCTAAACTGACCTCTGATACCAACTATAAGGACCCGAACTTTAACATTACATAATATTAAATTAAATGAATAATTCACCTTGAGGATATTTTCAGGTTTAGAGTTTTAGAGAATTATGCCCTAACTATTACATTACAACTTGAATATTACAAGTGGACACTACTACTTAGTATCTATTTTTTCATAAAATAAAAACTCTTAAAAAGAAACATGTCTAGTTCCATGTTTTAGATAGCATAACTTTTCTTTGATCCCATCCTTGACCCTATTCATATTTAAGTCCTATGGAAAACATTTCAAAAACTTGGGCTGAGCATAAAAAGTTTAGTAAGGGTTATAAAATAATTAAGGAAAACATTAGCCCATCAATAAATACAAATTAATGAAACCATACTTTTAAATCACACCATATGAAATCATAAGATTTATGAATAACACAAAAAAATAATAAATCATAAAGTATAATTATGGAATCCATATCAATATTACATTGTAGCTATCACATCTACGTAGGGAGTTACACTTGGAATATCCATCACAGTATATTCCGAAAATCTCATAGAAGAAACATCGCGTTCACCTCTCTCACATTACCCAATGAATTGGAGAGCAATCTCAGGATCACATGCCCTAGGATTATCACAGAACCACCCGTATATGTAAACAATGACCAATAACTCTAACCTAATCATTAAATATAACACATGTATAATGGAAAGATAACAATTACACATTCCATTATATTGAATTAAGATATTGAAATAAACAATGTTTTATCAAATCATTTTCAAAACCTTTTAAAAAGAGATTTTTGAATCAATGTGTCCCATACCACTTTGAAGCTTTTAAATCAATTATCATTTGAAAACATTAATGTCCATATAAATAAATCATAAAACCCATTTTGAAAACATGGACATTAATGAGAAATATTTATAAGAATAAATCTTTAAAACAATTAAAATGATAATTTAGTTAAAGTGTTTTTTTAACAAAAAGAGAGACACTTGAATACAAATAATTGAGAAATAACATTTAATAAGAACATTATAATATCATGAGAATAAAAGAATTCATGATATAATATGTCAAAGTACAGTATATACACCATATAAGAGTGAATTGGTGCGTAACAACAATGAAGTCTCAATGGAAATCTAAATTGAGGTGAAATCCCTTATAAATATGGTATCCATAAATTAAGGATAAATCAATCACATAAATATGTGTGAAAAATATAAATACACCCAGTATAAGTGGATATTAAGTGTAATAAAATCAAAGGCCATTCACAGATATTCATTGGACAACATATTCAATAAGTACAAGTTAAACCCAATGAATTGAAATTTGGATAAGAAGTTCCCTTCTAAAAATTCGACAGCCTAATGACGTCTCTTTAAAATTCATAAAATGAGTTGATGAGATAAAAAGTGAATCTCATCACTTTTAACTAAATTCTACATCAATAAGGATATAAAAGAACATATCCCAACATAATAAGATATATGTTAAAAGACATAACTAAAAGAAGTCTTTTTAAAAAAAAGAGGAGGGTGAAAGATTCCCTTACCGATTTGGTAACTTACAAAACATACGCCACATGAAAGAAGAATCATTAAATGAAGATGTAAATAATCATAAATGAAATTATATTACACAAATAGTACAATCATGGAAAGTACATATTCCACACAAAAGGAAATA
Organism: Viscum album; assembly: GCA_963277665.1. Lineage (NCBI taxonomy): Eukaryota > Viridiplantae > Streptophyta > Magnoliopsida > Santalales > Viscaceae > Viscum > Viscum album. The sequence goes on along the minus strand of OY728128.1, from coordinate 1,804,370,553 downwards.
TTGACCAATATAGCATGAATCTCACGAGAATAATAAGTGAGATGGAAAATGCTTACATCATTGTATTCAAATTGAATCGTATTACCAAAATTTAATAACCACAAAATGAATCACAGAATAACATGTCTATAAATATAATCATGATAATATATATTAATGTCTTCACAAATTACACCACATGTAACAAATAAGTGGCGAACAATGGAAATCTCATGGAATTAAAAGTGAGATAAGAAAATCCCTTACCTCATGTCTGACTTGACTCGATCGTTCGTTAATCTCTTGAATAATGAACTAAAGTTAATTTCTACTTGATTAAGAACATTTTCCAAGTTTATTATTCCTTTTATATCACTTATTACCATGTTATAAACATTATTTAATCATTTATGTTAATAATGTTCATTTTGTCGATATTTGGTACTTGAGTCAAAAATAGACTTCTTATAATTAGATGTTGTTCATGTGGTCAAAGTTTCATTATATCCAGAATGATATTCATGATTTAGATATCATATATATCATATATTTCAAGTATATACATGTATTTATAATAGTATATAACATTTAGAGGTAATAAATGAAATGCATCCTTCATGGAGAAGGTATGTCGTACGTATGCATGAACGCTACATTCATTTCTATTTCTTATTTTAATGGAATTAAAAAATAATGATACATAGGTATATTATAATTCCAGTATAATATCATATATAATTTCATTATCTATATCCTTTATACATCCCACATAAGGCTTTAACTAGTCACATCACTTTGAGGGGGCGGTTGTCCGCGCTTCCTTAAATGAGATTATCATATTTACCTACTAGGGAAACCATAAAGGCGTGATATAAATGAAAAATACAGAAGCACAAAGAAAACATAAACATAATATATATCATATATAAATATATTTCCATCATAATTTCCACCATGATAGGTGGCTGGAGATATTTGAACAATCATCGTTTCATGAGGCGTTAGTTCACCATCCACAGAAACATTATGTTTTTAATCCATTAGATGGAGGTGTGTGTAAGTTTGGTTCGAATCCTTATCAAAAACAATCCTACTATATTGAGGATACTTGTGTTGTTACAAAATAATGGAATAAAAATGAGTTTAGGGGTTGGAGAAGAAAAATAAAAGGAAAACAATTTAAGAGAAATTGTTACCTTTAATTTGGGTAACTCTATTTGGTTTGAACCAAAGGACATATTGAAATTCCTTCTACCTAAGGTAAGGCTTTCAAGGGGAGTAGATGGATGTATGGAGATTAATTGAGAAGATTTTGGGCGAGACAAATGTCTTGAGAGGTGTGAGGAATTGGATAAAAATGATATCCTTTTATAAGAGAGAGGAGGGGCTCTTTAGGAAAGTGTGAAAATATTATTTTATTATATAATGATATTCGGTTTCAAAAGGTCAAAAAATCATTACAGATTAAGATAATATGACTCATGATCGAAATAAAATCATCCAAACTGAATTTTACATGTTTTGGGTAATTTTTTAATCATTATAATCTTGTTTATTTAAATCATTTATTAATGAGGTAAATACTCCATCCTTATTGTGTCATAAATAATTTAATTTATTTGTTGTCTAAAAATTATAAAAAATACCATGATTTAGGAAATATTTTTATATTTCCAATGAATATTTATAGTCTAAATTATGACTTATATTACACCATATAAAAATTAATTACCTAAAGATTTTTGGTAATGTCAATTTTGACTTTATTTTATATTAATTAATCTAAATTGTCATTATCACTCCCATGTGGCTCAATGGGGTGTCCAAATCGACCCAAAGATTCCCATGGTCGTTAATGGCTCAACTAAAAAGGTTTTGACAAGTTTTAAGTTAATTTTGAATTATTATAATATTATTTCAACATTGAATTACCCTATTTAACTTTAACCTCGATAAATAAAAGTCAAAAGATTCTATTCACCAAAAATTATTTTTAATATTAATGAACCACATTTTACTTCTTGATAACAAAAATTTATGTATGATTTTTGAAATTCAATTCATATAATATTTAAAATTTCATTTAAATGAAAGAGTCAGTTTTTTTAACAACTACTAAGTGGTTTCACTATTCATAAAAAATTGATGTTTTTCCAGAAAAATAACAAAAAATCAGCCTAAGCTATATTTTATATTCTGAATTCAAAAATTATGTCTATTTTTTCAAATTCAAAATATAGAAGTGGAATTAATTAATTTTAAAATTAATTCTCGTTAACAAAACAAATAGCGTGTTTTTAAGAAACTATAACTATCAAAAGATTGATACTTGTTTATGTCCAATATTAATTTGAAATTAATTCCAATGACCAAAATTGGATTAAATGGTAAAAATATATTTCAATTTCACTTTAAAAGCAATTAAAAAGATAATATATCCATATAAATAAATTAGATTCTAAGGCACTTTTGAATTAAAATTCAATATTTTTAACTATTCATAAAAATAAACTTTATCGGAAAAATTCCAAAAATTTACACAATGTAAATTTTGATGTCCCCATTACAAATAAGAATTTCATTTGGTCATATAGAATGTATTAATGTCACCAAAACAAGATTTAATAAGGGGTTCGCCATTAAAAGGCGATAAATCGGCCTTTTAATGTAAATTATTCTTAAACTTATATTCATTCACATTTTAAGCCTCTAAATTTTTATAGATAAATTCAATTACATTTAACAAACATTTACACTAATATTTTAGTTAGTTTCTTTCATTCCCGCCAATACAATGGATAATTTTTAACTACCGTTTAAAAAAATAATATATTATTAGTGTGCAACGTAAGATTTCAAAGAAACCCGTTGTTGCGTATCAGGTACGCTATCGAACATAGAAACACTTTTAAAGTAAAATTTTTATGTAATTAAAAAATTAATAAATATGAAAAAGTTATATTCTTTATATACCTGGGATTTTACAATATCAATAGCCTGAGAAGTAAACAATTGTGTTATTGGAATTATATTGTGTATATTTTTAACTCTTCTCTTAAAGGTAGATAACTAGTTTGTATTACTTGTTGGACTTTAGGGAATGTATTAAGATAAATTATAAATAATATAAAACATATTTATAAACATAAGATATTATTATTTTCTTATAGATTTTCTTATTCCTTAATAGACCTTTTAGAAAGGTTTTGGTACCCATGGAACTAATAGCTAAGTATTCTAGAATAAAATATATTTGGTTACAAAAAATAATTAAAATTTATTTCTTATTTTTTACATTCCTATAGAGTGCCAATAATAATTTTTGGTACTTGGATAGGTGGTTTCCAAGACACATGACAAGTGACTACACCAACATCAATATCCTTATGAAAGTAAAAAAGGAGGAAATATTACATTTTTTGATGGATTAAAATATAATTTTATTAATATTATATAGTTATATTATGATGTTATCATGTTCAGTTAGAGAATTATGTATGAATAATATATACTACCAAGTATGATTAAGCTTCTATTACAAAGGAAAATTAGAATTCATATACAATATATTTTAATTATTTACTTTCCCTTGTTTCTAATTTAAGGGTTTTCTATAGAGTGTCTTGGATTTGGTACGGGAGACATGAATATAGCATACCTATAGAGCAGAATAACCCTAAGAATTCCTCCCTATATGAAAAAAGTTTCAGACTAGTAATGATGGTCTATAAATACCATGTGGATACAATACCCTCTAGAAGATAATCGTAAATAACCTGGAAATAATGCTGAATTTTTATCCATGAATTAAAACATAATATTTACATTATAGTGATAAGACAAAAATAAAAATCATCACATGATATAATAAAATATTACAGCACCATAATATCATATGGGTTATACATCAAGAAGTAGGATCACCTAAAGGTCAATCATATAATGGTTTATTCCAAAAATGAAGAAAATAATTAGTGTCTATTAACTTGTTGAACCATGGTTGAGGGTGTCACACCCACATAGAATATGATAATAAAACGGGTGGTCTATTTTGTACCACATTTAATGCAGGATACGGAAATTTATTCCATTTATATTTTTATTTTACGCAGACAAGTCCATGGTTTCACAACATTTGTAATCAATATTTATTTTAAAATGTAAATAAAAAATAATTTTTATTATAAAATATTAAATATTAAACACATAATAACTATCACATACATATTAATTTTTATACATATTCATAAATAATTAAAAAATATATATTTTTATCATAAAATTTATACATTAAATCAAAATAAAAATAAAATTGAAAATACAAAAATTGATTCTTATCTTGCTGGTCGAGCCATATATTTTAAAATCAGTTCTCAAAAACTCATGGGATTTTTTCCCAAGTATGTTCAGAAATGTTTAAAAAGTGGATCAATTTTTATAGTTTATAAATATGCATTAATGGATCATAGTAAGCCTCTAATATTGGATTGAGGCCCAATAAAAAAATATACAAATATTATATATGTCTATAAAATCTAGTTTCGAGGCATTGACTAATCCCATCTCCAACCTATCAATATTTCTCATCCATAATTCACAATTCCCATTCCCTTACATGTGTCCAAACATAGAATCCATCTCTCCCACCATGTATCATATGCATGGTATGTGAAATATTCTAAGCTACCAAAAACGATGTCTATAAATAAATCCTAAGTATAAAAATGTAGATGCATAATGGATGCATAATCTAACATGGCAATGAAAAAACATAAGGAATATAACATCATTTCATCAATTACTCAAATAACACTAAAATGGGGGACCCTATCTAATTTTTCCAACACCAGTGTCATGTTTGAACATGTAAAAAATTACCTAATTGAATAGTGAAATGCTTGTTTATAATCACATGATATAGTAACTCAATGATCTAGGGTGGGGTGATTCCTAACAAATAAAAATGTTTAGAGTTTGGGTATGCATCACATTTAATCCCATTTACAAAATAATATGTCTATGTTGGAGTTCTACCAAACCACATTACTGTTTGAGTGGGTCTTTTCCATCTTGATTATTTTTTGATAATTTCAAAATACCCAATTTTTTATTTTTAGAATCATGTTGAATTTATTGAATTTTAATTTCACAGTTTATTTGGTTTATTATTTATTAATAATTATTTTTCTTATTTTTATATTATTTTCATTCAAAAAATTTAATGTTGACATGTTTTTCTTTATAAACTATCTTACATATATTTTTTAAGTAAATTCAAATATCATATGTATGATTTTATACGAATGTTGAATATCTAACGTATGTTATAGATAGATTTTATTGTTATTATAATATCTAACATATGTTTTTTTATTGAAAGAACTTACATATTATATTTTTTTAATATCATAGTTTTTATAAAAACTTTTTATAACAATTCCTAAGTTTGGTTATGTGCCCCGGGTAAATTAGAGTTAGGAATGTCATAATTTAGGTACAATATTTGGGAGGGTGCTTGGTCAGATCAATTCTATGTCTAAATTCATGTTACCATGGGTGGTCAATTTTTTACTAGTTTTGAGACTTCAGTATTGATGTTATTTGAATAAAATCTATGAGAATTTTATTTAAACAGACTTTTTAATTTCATAAGGATTCTTATTTCATTAAAATAATTCATAGTTTCTTTAATTTCTTATTTTTTTAAATATTATTTATCAATACATAATATGTTTCCTATGATTTTGGTGTATTCCCATGACTGATTGGTTCTTTTATTGTGAATGTTATATAATACATCATAAAAGAGTTCATCTAAATCACATTGATAAAACTATGAGATAGATTCCATAGGAAAACCCTCTAGTGAAATCATCTTTAGTAGAATCTATAATCTACACCACTCAATTTCTAGGTCAAGAAGGTGTCACGAACTTGGGAAGAGCAGTGTATCATGGCTCTGAATTTTTAAAGAAGCATCCACTAGCCATCTGTGGTGAAGAAAGATCATAGTAATCCAAATAATTTCATGTGTTTATTGAGAGGATATTAAACTTTTTTAATACTCTTGAGGTATATAAGGTGGTTTTTCCTACATATATGTATAAAGTACTTGGAATGAGATGGTGGGACTCTATTTTGAAAGTTATGTTGCACGAGGTTCTTTCCTATACCAATTTTATGAAAATATTTAACCAATATTTTTATCCTAATACATTATATATGGGAAGGATCTTTTAATTTCTGACCTTTCATTAAGGGTAGTGTACCATTTTGGAGTATTACACCAATTTTTTGGATATGTTGTACTTTTCATGAGAGAAAGACACCAATGAGTACCAAAAGGTTCGAAGGGTTGAGTTGGGTTTGTGGGCCATTGTTTAGTTCTTAAGGATTCTCGTGTGAATTTTGAAAATTATAGAGTTATTTGATAAGGAATATCTAAAGAAGACTAAAATGGATAAAAAATATGTTTGGGATGATCTTCAGTTGTTGTTGTCATTATCCATGGTGTGACTTCTGGCTAAAAAAAGAAGGGCAAAGGTAGACAGTTTTTTTCAAGACTAATTTAGGTACCTTCACCTAGAATATAGTTTGTTATTTTTTATTATTTTCTATTATTTTGGTGGCCTATTCATACCAATAATAATTTTTTTTTTCTCATAATACATTAAATTATAGTGGGAAATTTGGAAACTTAAAACAATTTTGGGATTGGATGTTTCAAGGGAGTAAGGTCGGGTCAACATTCATGAATGTATCATAGGATCCCAATGATGCTTCCAAGGGTCAGGGGTATAATACTTAGGATAAGAGGAGAATTAATGTGGATAAAAAATATTTTGAAGGATATGATATTGGAATTCATTATGTAGAGAAGAATTCACCTACGAAATTAGACGCAGGGTCATCCCCATCTAGAGCTACGTTGTTTACTTGGTCTTTTTTATTGTTAACTTTTTTTCATATAGGTTCTAATAATTATTCTGTATCTTCAAATATAGTTGACATGTTGGTCTTTCAATAATATCTTATTCCAGTATTTTATGATATTTCCACACCTTTGGGAATGTGTTATGAATAAAGTTTAAAGATTCCCATGTGTCAAGACATGATAAAGGACCATGATGTGGAGTTAGACTTATTTACTACATGATCATATCATATTTGACATTATTATTAGCAGGGATTGAAGAATCAGTGTTATGGCCTTTATAAACCATTATAATCAATGGTTTTAGTTCTTATCATTTGATGGGTTCATTCATGTTTTGCAGGATGAGTGGGACTCTAGATCGGGAAGGGCAAAGCCCGTTATTCCTTCTATTGGGGTAATCTCAAACAAGTTGTCGGAGATATTTCTTGAAGATATTGAACCTGGTTTAGGTATTGGGATAACATTAATATTGTGTGCATAACCCTTGGTATTTTTAAATTACTTATCAAGATTACCACCCCAGAGAGAGGTCGAGTTTACTATTGTCCTGCCCTATGGAATTATTCCCATTACAATTCCATCTTACCATATATTTATTATTGAGTTGGTAAAACATATGTATTAGCTTGTGGATCACTAGGATGAGTAATTTATTTAATCTATAATGACCTTATAGGATTCAATTTTCCTCTTCACTGATAAGGGTTATAGGAGCCTCAAAATTTTTATTGAATATCTAAAGATAAATTTGGTGACCGTGAAGAAAAAACTTCCCTTTAACATGATTGAAGATATCTTTGATCATCATAGAGGAGTTTTTTTGGATTTCAAAGGTTTAATTGAAATCACAATACCACCATTTGATAGTTAAATAAGATGATATACCTAAGACTGTGTTTAAGTTCTTTAATGGGTATTTTGAGTTTCTAGTTATTCCATTTGAACTAACCGACACTCCTAAATTCATTTATGGAATTAAATAGACGGATTTTTCATCATTTTGTGCAATTTTTTCGTGGTTTTTATGGATGAAATATTTTTTTACTCCATATCAGTGGAGGATCACATGGAACATTTGTATAATATTCTTAAAACATTAAAGGAAAATCATCTGTATGGTGAGATTTCAAAATGTGAGTTTTGGATTCAAGAAGTATTTTTTTGGGGGAATTTGATATCTGATAGGGGTGTCGCATTGGATACAGACAAATTATAGGAATTTATTTCTTGGGACAGGTACAATAATTTGTTTTATATCTGATGCTTCTTAGGTTTGGGTGGTTATTATAGGCAATTTTTTTGATACTTCTCTATGATTGCATCTGTAATGACATATGTAACCTATAATTGTGTAAATTTTGAGTTTAATGTTATGTGTAAGAGGTATTTTGATAAATTTAAGGTGATATTGAATTTATCTTTAGTTTTTATTATTCCAATTCTATGTTCATGTAATGATGTTTTCTTTGATGTATAAGGAATTGTTTTGGGGTCTGTCTTGATGTAGGGGAGACATGAGGTAGCCTATGGTCTTAATAAATAAACCCTCATAAGAAAAACTACCATAACCATGATCTTTCATTGTAAGTTGTTATGAATTAACTCAAAACATGGAATAAATACCTCTTTGGGGAAAGGTTTATAGTATATTATGATCCTAAAATCCCGAGTTATACTTTAATTCAGAATGATCTGAACTTAAGATAACGATACTAGGAGGTGTATCTATAGTATTTTGAGTTTGATATTTCTTATACTCCAAGAATTTGAATATGGTTGCGGATGCACGAAGAAAGAAATTATTGACACAATCAATTAATGAATCAGTGTAAGAGTGTCCATTAATGAGTTTTTTTTACTAATATGAGCTTGGGAATAAGGGATGATAATGGATGGGTATGTCTTTATTTGATGAAGTATGGCTCATCATTTAATGAGTGGGTTCGACTGGAGAAGATGTAGGACCTTTATGTCTATAGATTTAGTAAAATAATTCATAGTGGGGAGTCCTTTTTTGTGTGGTCTTAGTCTCCTAGTGGAGAACTATGTTTCTATCGAAGGTTGGCTGTTCCAATTTCCCTGAGGTTGGAGTTGATAGATAGTGGGAACTATTATTGTTGGTGTGTATATATTGGTAATACCAATATGTTTCTTGATTTGAGACACCATTATTTGTGGATAGGGATATGACGGTCGATTCCAGTCTTTGTATCATAGTGTCTTTATTGACAGATAATTAATGTGGAACACTACTTGAATTCTAGTTTGTTACTGGCCTCACCCATTATAGTATTGAATTGGGATTTTTTTACATGGATTTAACCATTAGTTTACCACTAAATTATAATTTTAAGGATATGATTTTGTTGATCATTTATTTAATAATGAAATCAATTCATTTTCTACATATCAATGAGTTTAATAAGGTGGATCAACTTTCAGGGTTGTATATATGAGATATTGGGAGACATTATGGGGTTCCACCTATGGTGGTTTCTGATAGGGAAAAGATCTTCACATCATAGATTTGGAAAGGCTTATAGGAAAAGATGCAATTCTAGTTGAAATTGAACATATAGTATCATACGACAATAAATGGATAGAAAAAGAGAGTTATCCCAGTTATTAAGGATATGATTGAGGATTATGTTCTTGATTACCATTTTTCATGGAAAAAGAAATATTATATTTTAGTCGATATTTCCTATAACAATAGTTATCATGTATCAATCAGAATGGAACCCTAAGGGATTTGTATGTGCTGCCATGTGGATCTCCCTTATATTGGGAAGAGTTTGGATAGAGGTCCTAGGTTGGGATGAGTCTCATTTTGGAGACAAATAATAGGGTATAATTGATCTTAAATAGATTTATTATGGAATAGATTAACCATAAATATTATGCGAATCATTGTCTCCGGCCATTGGAGATTATGTTTGGTGATTTTTACATTATTAGAGTTTCTACTCTATTGGGACATTATTAGTTCTATCAGAAGGTTTGGTTATCACTAAGGTTTGTGGGCTCCTTTTATATCTTTGGACAACTAGTAAAGGTGGACTATTAGTTGTAATTTACATTTATTTTTACTTCTACACAAAACATGTTTCATGTTTCTTAGCTTATGAAGTATATTTTGGAACCATACCATGTGATTGGATGGGATAAAGTCAATATTTGGCCTAAAATCACTATGATTTAATGACAAATTTAGATTATGGATCACCTATAGAAGTTATTTCATGGTAAAATTATTCTTTTGTTTCATGTACTATGGCAGTGAATGTGGGATAATCTTAAGATGTAGGAGTGTGAAAGGTTTACATGGTAGTAGTGGCCATTACTTTTTTTATTCCAGAATCCTAGGGACTTCTTGGGGAAAATCATTTGTGGTGGGGATGTTATAACACCATGTTAGATTCATTCAGTTATTTATTATCTTTTTTTTGTTTTCCTTTCTGTTTGGGTACATTTTGGGATTCTATGTAATGGATAGTCTTTGGGGAGAAAAATGACCAAAATTTAATGGATGTATGTTTCTTTGAATTAATGGAAACTAGGTGTAACTCTATGAAAGTCATTGTCGGGTTCTCCACAATATCATTGAACAACAATGTTGTTTTGGGATTTTATATAGAATCTAGACTATTTTTTGTTTACTAGAAGATTTAATGATGTGAAAAGTTTAGAAATTGTTTATTTTTTGAAAGGAAGGTTTCATTAATTCGTTAAATGCATGAAAGATTTACATGCCATAAATGAGGTTTAAATCTTGAATTGAAACAGATATTGACTTTTAATTAGAGGTGACACTTTTTTGGGCGTATTTTTTTTAATATTATATTCACATCATGTAATGATTTCACATCAATAATTCGTCAAGGTTTTGAGTTTTAAATGTGCTACATGTATATTTTATGTTTCATTTATCTAAAACCTTCCCTTAAACTTAGTATATCTTCTAATAATTTTTGTGGATCTATGCTTGTTCCGGATCATTCGTTCAACTATTGATCTTCACAGTTATTGTAGTGTGTATCTCCTTGTAAGCATCCTTTCTACTTCTTCATTTCCTCTGGCCTCGACAACAGTATTGACTAGGTTTTTTTACAAATTCAAGATCAATTGGCATTTTCTATCAATTCGTTGTATATTATCATCATTCCATTTCGTTATAAGGCTAACATGTGTATTCTCAATCTCCTTTTTCAAAAATGGATAGGTTTCCATCATTATTGAGGTAGCTGGATCTATGAAAGTGTTTCTAATTCATTAATTTCTATATTTTCTTATTGATTTATTTGGGTTATTCAGTGGAATTCATTGTTTTGGTGAAAATGGGTTTAATTAGACTATAAATAGATTTTGGAAATGGTTTTGAACAAGCTTGGTACATTTGGAACCTTGGGTGCATCAGTAAATACTCATAGGTTACCCTAGTATGGGTGGATCCACTTGGGGATAATTTTTTGATATTGATAGAATATGGGTAAAATCAATATCAGTTGGAACTAACATATTCATGGTTTATGATTATTTTATATCTAGTATGTATTCCCATATGATTGGTCCCAAATTGTGTGATTTTAATTTTATATATAGTTTATATCATTGATATTTTCTCACAAGTTTAATTTACCTATTTTTTTTTCAAAACATGATATAATCCTAGATTAGTTTTAATATGGTAATCATTTTTAAAAGAAAAGGGGTTGTTTACAAATGGTTTTATTTATTAAAATTATTTATAAACTGGATTATTGTTTTTAATGACAGAACTTCTGCATTCTTAGTATTATAACTTATATAGATTTTTTGGTGGTATCCTACTAGGCTTTGTTCTCACAGTGTAATTTTTTCTATTGGGATATTGGAGAAATTTTTTGGTAGGACTAATGTAATTTAAATGGGCCCAAGTAGATTTCTAGGTTATCTTTTCATCATTTAAAAATATTGAAGGATGGTTTGGTGGGGAAGAATGGTCACATAGAGACTTTTGGGTCCTATTTAATCATAATATTATGGTTTATCATGTCTGGATTTGATTGTATGGATCAAATTAAATCTCATTATTCCTCTTTGAATATCGATTTCATGTCTTGGTTGGGTTATATTCATGACTTATTTCTATTATCCTTTTCATATCTCTCCATGGGGAAGACCAACTGGGGTGAATTTTCTAGTTGGCCCAGGTTGGGTCATCATATTGTATTTATAGTTTATATTTTATAGGCTTAGAAATTCACTTACACGATACTTAATAATGTTTGATGTTGGTGAATTTGAAAGTCTATAAATTATTAATTATAAATATTATATAAATGAAATGTTACACATATATTAAATATATTCAAAAATTGAAAATAAAGAAAATTAATTAGAAATATTGGTGGAAAATAATTTCAACTTAATAAAAAAAATTTGCATCACAATATAACATTTTTACATTGAAATTTTAATATCACAAATAAATTGTGTTAAATAATTTTTTTTTCTTATAATTTCATTAAATTCTTTTTATTTTAAAATAATTATTATTTGTATGGTCAATGTTTTAAATTTCATATAGATTTTATTTAAAAAAAATTTATATTATAAAAATGTTTTAACTGTAAATGTAATGTTTTTAATCAAGAATATTGTTTTCATGTAATTTATTTTAATGTTTATGAAGTTATTTTTATTTTAAACTATTTTTTGTATTTTTAATCCATATATAAGTTTCATTTATATTGTCCTTAGAGTTTTTTATTTTATAGGCTTTTAAATCCACCTATATGAAATGTTTCGAGTAGTTGACTTTTGAAGCATATAAATTATAGAGTATAATTGCAAGATAAATTTAACTTTAAATATTGAATAAAAATAACAAAAATAATTAAATAATAATAATTTCTTAAAAAAGTTTTGATGAAAAATAATTTCAATGGCACAAAATATTTTTGACTCAAAACATAACATTAGTAATTATAAATTGTTTTTGTAGTAAACATTTTTGGTGTAGATATAAAATTTTTAACTTATTTTCATTACATTTATTTCCAATTAATTTTTATTTATAAATTCAAATTTTTAGACTTCATATAGATATTTAGACATTATTTTATGCGTATAAATATTTTCAAGTGTAAATGTTACATTTTTTATTAATAATTTTTACATCATGTAAATTGTTTTTGGATTGTTATATTTAGAAAAAAAAATTATTCTAAACTATTTTTATACATTTATTCCATGTTTTATGTTTTACTTAGATTTTATGTATATTTTTTATTTTATTGGATTCCAAAGGAACCTACTTTAATCTCAATAATGATTCAAGTGGGTGACATTGAAAGCCTACAAATTATAATGTATAAATATAATATAAATTAATGATTAAGGGTGGAGGATAGAGTTTGATTAACGTCATCGAGAGATGCAGGCGATGCTGCTCATACTCTTTTTTAGGTTCCTGGAGGTGATTTTGTGATCCATAACAGTGGCTTTCTCTGACTGCGGTTTAGCATATGTGTTCATCTGCATCATGTAAGTGTGTGTTACAGATCTACCAAGAACCTGAAATGATATTCCATTGGTTTCATCCTTTTTCAAATAGATGATTTAGATTTCAACCTACGATTACTAATCACCATCTTAAGAGGGGTTTCACCATTGAAGAGGTTCTATGAAAGGTTTATACTCTGTCCACAACTTCCCTAGAAGTGTTGTGGATCTCTAGATCTGGTTATGGGAGGTTTGTTGTCACGGTGGATGATGATGCATTGGAGGAGAGGATGGATGTTTTCTCCTTCACCCTGAATTGTTGTTTTGATTTTAGAAAAAGTAAATAAGCCATGTAATTGAGATGAACTCCAATAAAAGCTCTCATGGTTATGAAGATTCATTAAATGGAAAATTATTCCAATATAAAATTATATTTTCATCTTGTTTTCACTCCACATATCAGTGTTCAGTTTCTTGGAACATTAGTTTTTAGAACCTCAATAGTGGTGTTTTATGGGTTTTTGATTGGGATCTAAATTTCAATCCTCATAATCAAAATCACACCAATTCCAAGATTTGGGTTAGGATGTGGAGCCTCAGATGGGTTTTTTTGGAACCCTATTATTCATACCAATATTTCCACATTCATTGGTTATCTACTGAAGATAGATAAAAATACCATTGAATGAAATATTGGATATTATAAAAGGGTGATGGTGTATAATGATTTGCCGAAACCTCTCCCATATTATTCTATCCTCATCTTTAATGGGGAGAGAATTTAAGTTAGTTTTTTATAAGAATCTATTCCACTTTTATTTCTTCAAGGTTATCTGTTATTTGGTATCAAATTTCAGACATGTGCAAAACTTGACGGCGAAGAAAATGACACCACTAAGAAAAAGGAATAAATAAGGTATAAGGCATTGGTGATGGAGACTTCAATTGTTTCATAAATGTCTATTTGATGAAAATTAGGTTCAAATAAAAAATCCATTTAAAAAAATTCGGTGATAAGATAGGGAAAGAGTAGTGTGTGAATGATCCATACTTGCAGGTTGACGAACTCAAATCTAGATTAGTGTGAAACAGGATTGGTGATAATGATGGAATCCCCTAAGAACATAAGTCTTCCTATGATAGACCTGATTTTTCTTGGGAAACCTTAGTCTCTAGTGATGGAATTAAATCATATCATGCTGAATCTAAAAATGAAATTGTTTTGCAGCCTGAGATTGATGACCAGTTGAGACACTAGAGAAGTTTTGCTATATAATTTGATCTCAAGGGTAAGAAGAAATATAATATGGAATCTAGCATTATATGTACATGAAAAAAGGCACTAAAATTGAGTTAATCATGGGTGAAAGTGTCACATTGAGAACATTTGATTAGGGGATGACTCCAAACGCACTTGTTGTTGCACCTGTTGGAAACAACCAAAAAAAGGACACAATTTCATCAATATCTTATTTCGAAGAGCAAGGGAAGATGAAAGAACAATGTAGCATGTATGACAAGCCAAATGGTTCTCAGTAATGGTCACTTAAATTTCATGACATCTTGAGAAGGTCCAATACGAAGGAGGTATTTTCTAAAGAATTCGATAATTCTCATTGAGTCAAAGGCATTGAGGCAGACAAGTAAGCATTGGGTCATGTATGGTGGATCCATCCCCATTAGAGGATGTTGATTATGATCCATGGAAGGAGCCTAAAACATGGTGAAGGGAACAACTCCCAAGAGTTAGTGGTGTGGCTGATTCCATAAATGAGTCTTTTGTGTTGTGAAGTGACATATCATTTTCTTCCTTCCCTATATTCTTTTGTACTTTGTATATATTTTTAAATTATTTTCAAAATAATGGGCCATCCCTTGGATTGTACCATCATGGGTATAGATGAAAGCTGAAACATTGACTAAAAATATAAAAATTATAAAAAAATAGAATATTTTAAAAAATATCCATGAAAATGATTTAAATGGAATTAAATTTTATTGTATCAAAACATAACATTTATACTTAGAAAATTTATTTCCACCAAACATTATTTGTGTTAATTTTTTTTATTATTTTAAAATTTATTTTAATTTAAATTATTTTTTATTTTAAAAGTCTAATTTTTAAATTTCATTTAGATTTTATTTATAGTATATTTTTGACATATAATTTTTTTTCTGTTAAACGGTTTTGTTTTTAATCAATAATGTTTGTGTCATTTAAATTAATATTGTATTTTTTAATTTATAAATTATTTTCATTTCCATCTATTTTTTATATGTTTAGTCCATTTTTTAAATTTCAATTATATTGTACAAATATTTTATATTTTATAGGCTTCCAAAGATACCTACTTGAAACATAATATGTTTTGTTGAGTTTCAAGTTGGCGACTTTGAAATCTTATTAATTTAAAAAATAAATAAAATAAAAATGAAATTTAAAAACCAATCAAATTTAAAATAATTAAAACTAAAAATATTTTTATCAAACTAATAAATAGGATATAATATAGATGATACAAAATAATTTTGTTACAAAACATTACATTTTGACTTTAAAAAAAGTAGGAAACTCTTAAAACATACAACATATAAATTATTGTTAAATTATAAATGAAATTTAATGGATTCACTTAAAACATATATAATATCTAAAATTAAAAACAATTTCATAAAAACAATTTATATAAAATATTAAGTATGATTAATAATACACGACTTAATAATAAATATATTATTGATAAATTAAATATAAATAATTAGAATTCTATACCTGGAAAGTTCAGGATCCGAGCATGCTCAGTTGTAAAAATTTATTAATAAAAATAAAATACAGGAAACCAAAAAACATAATAAAAGTGGGAAAAGAGCCACTACATAACAAAAGGGTCACACATTGACCACCAAAAATAGTAATACTAATATTCCTAATAGTATATTAGATCAAGCATATAAATTCCTCATTAAGAACGGTTTGACATGACACCACTATGACACCGAAGTCAACTGTGCATTCCATCAACCGACCCATCCCTCCCACATCCACATGGCCCACACCGCGATCTATTCAGATATTCTCCTCACATCCAAATGAAAGCAACCACATATCATCCCTTTAGTATAAAAAAACTCCTCCAATTCCAAATAGTAGCATGTATCACAGCCCGATGACAAGCTTCCTCGTAGCCCAATGTCTTTATCTGCTCCCTCCCGTAGCAGAACATCACCTATCACTACCATCAACCTGAAGTCAGACCCACATCCCGAGGCTCTCCATCACCCACCTACACATCTCTCAGCTTTTCACATGCTCCATCCTATCACTACACCCGAGGTCAACCCCGACCCTTCCATCGTAGAAGACTCTCCCAGACTTCATTGACATACCGCATCACCTCTTCTAGCCAGATCCTAGAAGCCATGCATCGTTTCATCCAATTCATTGTTTCGGTCATCCTCACGGCTTGCACCCATCACCCCGCTCTATGTTCCAGAATCACTCCATCATCATCACAGCCCCATAGCCCCATAACCCTACCTTATTCTCCAGCCAACAATCTCCCTGCCACCTAAGTCCACTGTGATCACGAGCGGCACACTGTAGCACCGGTGATCGTATTATCCAGACCACCCCAAGATCCCATACCTTTTGCCTTTATGTGCCCCACATCTCCAACGACGTGTTAATAAACAACTTGATGGACCATGAAGCCACCTTGAATTATATTTTGAACGTTTCAAAGAACATACCATTCATCTTCTTCTTATCTGTGAATGCCACTCCATTGGAGACCTGCTTCTAGGTTCGAGGGTTCCTCTTGCCAACATATTTCTTCACATCCTTCTTCTATGCAGGCTTACTCTCCATCTTCGATGAAAAATACAACTCGATGACTTAAAAAACATTCAAAACAACCACCCCAACATATTTGTTGCAGCGGTGCATAATAATTTAGATAATATTAATAATTAATAATAATTAATAATAATATGATAAATTTCATCATTATTTATAATTTTATTGTTATTATTATTCATAAACAATAACATTATTATTGTTATAAAGAATTTTATAGAAGATAAATACCATGAATTTATTATTGCAGATTTATTAATAATATAATTCCCTTATTATAAAATGTTCTCTTCCCATTTACCTTTTATAATTTTTTATTATTATCATGAATTTTTTTATATAGGATTTATTATCAGTGGTTAAGTTATAGGATTTATGTATTTTATTTTTATCTTTAGGTGTACATAACTATATTTAAATAAAAATAAAAATAATAATATTTTCCATTAATATAATAAATGAAAAATAATTTACATGACACAAACAGTAGTGATTAAAAGTGTAAATGTTATGTTTTCAATCAATAATCTTATGTCTATAAAATTACTTTTTGTTTTTTATATTTATCAAAAAAATTATTTTTAGATTTCTTTCATATGTTAATTCTATGTTTTATTTTTCTTTTTGACTGTAAATATATTTTATATTTTTTATGTTTCCAAAGTTACCCACTAGAAACAAAATAAGTTTTGTTGTGTTTCAAGAAGGGGGAATTGAATGATTGAAAAAAAATTAACTATAAGAAATCAATTTTAAATATAAGACATAAACAAAACACTTAAAGAATAATTTAAAATTAAAAGGATTTCATCATAATAATATACACACAATAATATAGATGATACAAATGAATATTGTTTTAAAACATAAAATTTAGGAATTAAATGAAGTTGGTATCACTAAAATCTTATAAATTATAATTTATAATTATATTCTAAATGAAATTTAAGACGTTCCCTTAAGACATATAAAAAACATAAAATGAAAATAATTTCATAAAACTAAAAAATATAAATTATTAAGTATTAATAATAATTTACGACTTCATAATAAAAATATGACTAATTAATTAAAAATAATTAATATTTAGTACTAACTAATAACGGAAAATATTATCGTTATAAATTATATTTTTATTAATTTTATAATTATTAATATTATATTAATAATTAATAATATTTAATAATAATGTGATTATTATCTTCATTATTAATAATTGTATTATTATACCCATAAAATTTGTATTATCATTATTATAATGAATTTTATAAAAGATAAATATAATGAAATTATTATTAATGATTTATTAAGAATATCTTAACATTATTATAATTAATTATCTATCATTTATTATCATGATATAATTGTCCATAATTTATTATTCATGGTTCTGTTCCTAGATGCATGTTTTTCTTTTCATCTCCATACGTTTGAAATCATCATTAATTATTATTATTATTATTATTATTATTATTATTATTTCTAAAACATATAAAATAAATGATAATGAAAATAATGTCATAAAAATAAAATATAAAAAATAATAAGTAATAATAATATATGAATTAAAAATAATAAAATAATATAATTAATTAATTACAAAAAATATAAATTTTCTACTCTCTAATAAATTTAGATATAATTAATATATTATTTTTATGAAGTCATAGTAATTAATATATTGTTTATTAATAATAATATAAAATAATAAAACTATTATTTACATGATCATCATCATTATTAATAATAGTATTTTTATTAAAAAAAATTAATAATTAAAAAATAATTTGCATGGAACAAAAATATCATTATTATACAGTAATTAATAATAATAATATTTATATTTTTAAATTTACTAAATATAATATAATTAAAATTGATTAGATTATTATTTAGTACTAATTTATTTGAAAATTAAAAAAATTAATAATTTTAATAGATAAACAAAAAATATTTTTATTTTATTAATAATAATAAATTTTTTTATATTTAATAATAAAAAGAATAATTTATTTTAGTTATTTTATTATTTTACATCATCATCATTATTATTAGTATTATTCATAAATATAATAATAAACAATAATTTACCAGACACAAAACATTATTTCTTAATATTAACTCATAATAAATAGGTGGTTAAATATTTTACATTTTTAAGTAGTAACTATTTATTGTAATTGTTTTTTTAATAATAAATTAGTATCATTAATGTATTATTAAAAATAAAATATTGTTCATTAAAGGGTGGAAAAGTGATTTTTTATTCCCACATCAAAACACTAGAATGGATGTTGAGTTCAACACCCTTATAAAAGAGGAGGATATGGGTGATTTTAAAAAGTATTTTCATAATACTTTTATTAAAAAAATATCTGCTAAAAATTTATACATACTATATAATTTTATAATTTAATTTTTTTTTTATAAATAACTAAATATATATATATATATAACAAAAATAAAATAAAATAATTTGTTAAAAATACAAATAAAAATAAAAATATGTGTGTTTTCTGAGATAGACCCCTCTTTTAAAAACATCAGAAAAGGGTTTCCTCTTGGCTAAGAATGTTGAAGAAGATAACCTATTCTAATTCTGAGCTTTTAAAGGTAGAATGCATTGCATGAAGTTGATTTACCATCTTACCAATGAAGATAACACGATTAGGATCACCTTTCTTGAGGAAGAACACCCAAGGTCGAGTATGATGTTTAGGAGTTTGGGTCGTCATCGATGTTGGGTGTTGTTGAGAGACGCTATTTAATTTCAGTCAAGATGCATTTTCCAATGTGATTTGTTCTCAAATAAGGATAGAGAAGATAATAATTAATTATGATGAGGTGTGGGATTCAAAGTAGTCAAAGAATTAATATTTAATGTTTTTTTGTTATTTATTGAATCAAAGATGGTAGAGCCTTATGTTTAAAAGTATGTATGTGTGAAGTTGAAGATAGTTCACCCAATGTGATCAAATGAATATCTCAGAGATTTTTGGTTGGATTCAATGAAGTTTTTATCCACAATAGTCTTATTTCTATCGAGCAATAATGAATGGAAGTATGAAATGGGATTAATTATTTATTGAAGATAAATTTAGGACTCTATTTTATTGAGGATAATTTTTTAATGGGAGAAATTGATTGCTGAAGAATATGAGTGAGCTCTAAAAAAATTGATGCTCCTTGATTGCTGGAGTCTATTGCTTGACGAATGTGGATTTAGAATATATTTTGGGGTTAAATTATTTTCTTTTGTACTTATATATTCTTGAATAGGATATTTTTCAAGAATTTGAGTTATTATGATGGAGGGGAAGAAGTTTACAAGAATTATTTGTTTCAACTAGTTAGCATAAATGATGACTTGATAGTGAGGTGATGTAGTATAACTACTTACAAGGTTATATTCATAATTTTCCATTAACATAGGTGATCATTTTTAGGTTGGTGAATTTAGGATAATAAAAGGTGGACCAAATAAATATTTTGAGATGGGGAATTTTAAATATGAATTGATGAAGGGATCCGGAATAATATTCCAGAGCGTATTTGTTGAGCAGATCCAAAATAGGGAACACCCTCAACTTTCGAATCGACGGAGTTAGAGGTTAAGGAAGAAAAATAATTCAATATAGAATCTTTATTTATCTTTATCATTTTCCTATATTTCATTTTAGATTTTAAATATATATAATATATTTTTGTTTCGATTATTATGGATATGCAATCATAATTTGTTTTAGGGGAGTCTAATTGGAATATACAGTTATTTTTCAATATATTTGATTTAATTATCATAATATTTTAAGTGAAATTATTATGTAGTGAATATATATTTTTTATTTATGATTATAATCTCAACACTATACTAAATATAAATGGGTGACAATATATAATCTTTAACCTTTGGCAATCATCCGATGAACTAAAATTTTGAAAAGAATGATGCCTCTCATCTCCATTAAAGAAAAATTATTTTCCTGAAGTTTGGTTGACTGATCAAGGGATCAAAGAGTTAATTTTTGTAAGGAAATCACCTAATTATAGTTATGTGTTTCAAAAAAACCTTTTTCATGGCCATTAGAATAGTTTTGTTTATTGAATTTTAAACTGAGAAAATAATATTTATTCAATTCTGACTTTTTTGATCCCCCTAATTCCATAAACTGCTAGTATCTATCTTTATTACTCACACTATATTTTCTTTTATTTCTTAAAAGATCCATAACATTAAACTTTCCACCATGTTTAATTTAGTATTTTTTGTTTTAGTCACACAATCCTATTTTCTTTCTTAGTGGATTCAACATTCCTACTTCTACCATACTAGTCATAGAAGGTTTTAAATAATTTCATTTCATAATCCTATATGATTAATACATCATTATTTGAATATATAAAATGAACCCATAAAAACACTATGACCATGGAATTTAATGTGAAATTAATATTTTAATCAAAATGATTAGATATCTACCGCTATAAATATGGAAATGTATAAATCCTTCCTCAATTTATTCATTAATAACATATTATTCATGATTTACAAAACATACCCTAACTTCCAAAAATATATATGATCACATTTTTGGTTTGTACTTCAAATTATGTGAGTCATGACATTAATTAATAATATTATTAAATTCTAAGGATCATTCCACAAGCTCACAGATAGGAATATCCAATGACACATTAACTTTTTTTTCTAATAAGTTTTGTTCCTCCTTCCTCTTACACCATTTTATTACTGTGAAAAAGTAGAGGTAGTTGAGATAAAATCCTAAAAATAGATAAATATTCTAATAAGTATTGAATAATATTTTCTCTTCTATGTTATTAGTTTAGTTTCTTAATTTTATTACGAATATAGTTCTCAAAATTATTTTTTTATTCTTTGAATTTACCAAAATAATCTAACTTATACTCATTAAGTAGAAATATATCTGTATATTAAACTCATTAATAAATTTTTTGAAGTTTGTGAAAAATCATATTTCATCAATTGTAAATGGTTTACACACATAAGTATGAACCAACAGAAGAATATTTGTATCACTTTCACTTATTCTATCAAATCTATCTCTGTTTATTTTCCCTTAAAACATGAATAAAATAAACCAAGTGGTTTTAGTTTGAATGAATACCAACATCAATCATGGTTTTATCTAGTCAAATTATTTTCTTTTACTTGAACAAGTCTACGATTCCATTGTTAAGGGGTGGTATGAGACATGGGAAATATATTTTTTGATTGACATTACATGGATCATGTAATTCAACGCATAAAAACCATTAGCTAAATATTCTGTAAAATAAAAAATTATATCTTTGAAAAATAAGAATAATTTATTCCCAAATTTGAAAAAAATTGATCGGTATCAAGTTTAGACACAAAATTAATGTATTTTTTAACTGATGACACATAATAAAAATATTTCAATACAAATATAATTCCATTCATAAAAGTGAGGTGGTAGTCTCTTTTATCCACAATATCTAGTATATCTCCATTGAATTCTCATAGATCTACTGTATTATGAGAAATATTTTAGAATCTAACTGGTACATATATCTTAATACATATGTGAGAACCACATGTTGTATCTAATAACCAATTTGTTGAAATATAAAATTATCACTTGATAAAAAATGAAACTAATGCTTTTAATTTCTTCTTATCATGGGTGGTGTTTTTCTTTTAATGGCCCTGATCGCCACTAAAAATTGATATCATCATTTTCCATTTATTTTCCATCGATCTTCCTATTATTGGGATGGAATCATTAAATATATTTAGACATGGAGTTATTCTTAGAGATTTTCCTTTGGAATTTACTCATATTCATTATAATTATTGAAGGTTTTTCCACTCAGTATCTTTCTTAACATTGAGAATTAGAGTGTAGATATTTAGGAGAGACATATATATATTGTTCATATTGAAATATATTAAAAATTTAGAAAATATTTTACGGGGTGAAAACATTAATGAGATTGATGCAGAACTCATCTAGTATATTAAACCTTAGAACATCAAAGAACTGAATGTAGAAAATAAGTTTCACTACATAAAGCCCAGATGGAACAGTAACTCCCAGTTTTCTCATAAAGAAAACTTGTAAGATCTTGTGTCATACTTATATGGATCTGTCATGATAAATACCATAGATATGATGTATCATGATATAGGAATCCACATTCTCAACTTACATAATGAGTTATTTAGACTTTGATGATAACATTAGACTTTAAAAATCTACCGAATCATTTTAGAGTTTTTGGTTTAAAATGAACATGTTATCACTGGTCTTTTTAGTAGTGTATTAGGGATTTAGGATTCTACATCATATGTCTTTCATTTATAATAAAACATATACCATATGTGTTTTAATCATTCCTATATGATACTACTAGTTAAGAGGTGTTCTTTCTATAGAATTGATAATAGGGATAATGTGATTGACAAATTATCATTATTCAATAATAATATAAAAATATGTTATTAGTAATTTAATTTATTAAAAATTATATTATACATAATAATTTGATTTTATTAAACATCACACTATTTTATCAAGTCCCAATTGATCTCACTATTTAACTGGGAATGTCCAATAGTGTGGACATTCTAGTGTCTAGGATCGATATTTCCCTTATAATGACCTAAGTAATGATCTGGTAAAATTTTTCAAAGGTTTTTCATGTGTGATATCATGATAAATACGAGCTTCTGGTTCTGCGATATGTTGAATAGACTACCCAATTCAGAATGAATGACTTTGACTTCCTAAAAACGTTCCTCTAAGATACATCAATTCTAGAATGGGAATCTCATATAGATGTTAACATGGTTAAGTTATAACCAAACCCATAATTAAAACTTCTCTACAAAATTAGTTGTCCTCAAAATGATCAGTCAAACACTTAGTTATATTCATCCATTGTAAATCTTGTAATGGATTGTGTTTGGAATTAATATTTACTTGAGTTATTTTATTATTATGTGTAAATATTCTTATTTTTTGGTTTACATGTAATGTTAATAATAAGTATATTTTAATAAGTGATAAACCATGTGATGATAAACTAATTATACATAATAATTTTATTTTAATTTATTATTTGCATATAAATCTATTTATTTATCTAATCCCAATCTTGTATCCATAAAAAAATCTTACATTAGATAAAAATGAAATAAATAAAATGAGGAATAATCATTAGATTTAACTAGTGGGTTTTTTACATAGTAGATAACCTAGAAACCATTGACCCTAGGGGAAAAAATTCTTGAGGAGGTTAATGATTGAGTTGCAGCATTGAGACTATATCCTATGTATCCCATAGGTTTTGTAATAGCTTAACTCCATCTTTAACTACCTTCACATGTCTGGGAGTTTCATTTTTACAATGCATTCAACACACATGTAGGTGAATAGAATCAATATGGGGTTTATATGAAATAAATTATGAGTCTATATGGCCGTACATAATAATGAGAGAAGGATGATAACAAACCATCATTTTAATTTAATAAAAAACAATAAAAACCCCATGAAATAATAAAATTAAATAATCTATTAATAGAAAAAAATTAGTCTATGTTATTGATCAACCACTTATACAATGAATAGACTTTTAAAATAATTATCTAGAATTCATTTAAAATTGTTATTTTATTAAGATAAAACATGTGATAATTAATATAATTAATTATATAATTAATCAATTAATTAAATTTATCTTAATCTCCACCCAATTTATATTGGATATACCCATCCAAAGTGATTACAAAAAAATTAAATAGATTACGTTTATTTAAAATATAATTAAAAATACATAGTTTTTACTTAAAATGTACTCAATGGGTACCTTTTTGACTTTATCGGCATGGAACTCATTGCATATATTGAAAACACATTACATATTATGTACACATCATGTGATGTATTTTCATTTTGTGTACTATCATTAAATCTCCCATGAAACCCAAGAAAATAACATTTTGTACACCATTTTAATACACATGGAGTTTGTAATATTTAATAACCATATATGAATTTTAGTTTCATATATTATGTGGAATATAATTTAAATATTTAATATCATATAAAACCTATAATATGGTGTGTAATTTCATTAAATAACACATGAAACACATATTGATGATGTTTAAATGGGGGTATATTTTAATTTAAATCTTCCTATGTAAACAGGTTCGGTACAAAATAAGTATAACTAGCTGCACACTGTATAGCTCACTCATCATGTGTCTGTGATGCACATATATGAACTAGTTTAATATTTATTCAAAGAAATTTATAATTAATGTGATGTCAAAAACTATTATACACCATGTATCCTCCTTGTTAGAAGATTATTAGTCATTGCACATGTTTTTAATATGTTATTCATATTCGACCACATGTTTTCCACCATGAAAACATGTGGAATATACATCATCTAAATCAAAAACATGCTTCGTTGTTTGATTTGTCATACTCTTTACTATTTTTCTCAACACATGAAGTGAATTTAAGACATCTTCTTGTATTTCATTCATGAAAACCCAGAAAAATCATGGATCAACCTAGTGAAATGTACTAGGATACATGTTTTATACCTTTAAGCCACATGTTGTGTACTTATATGTTATTCATCCAGAATCACCAGTACCACATGATGATTTCTTTAGTCGTTTTTCATTAATTATTAACCAAATATAGGTTATATGAGTGTGAAATGAAGAGGGGAAGAATATATCATAACAATCAAATTAGAAGAATGGATTTCATGAAATGAAAACCAACTTTCAAACTCATAAAGGATCGATAATAAATAAATAATTTTAAATTTAATGTCATTGATTTGATACAACTTGTTGGTTATGATGATGTATAAGAGCCTATTGGGCCTATGTACAACTCTATATTTTCAAATTTAATTGATAATTCAAAATTTACTTGGCCAAAATGTCATGATGAATGAAATTTTTGTGAAGAATATTGATAAATGTTTTTATCATAACAAATAGATAATCTTTTCACATTAATTTATAATTAAATAAATATGCACGACTAAAAATTTCATTAGTCATGAGATATTTCTATATTGATGGTATGTATCATTTGAATCTAATTGGAAGGTCTTTTTTACATCTTAATAACCCAAATTAGAGCCCCTATAGTAGTGATCCACATGTCCTCCATTGATATCCTAACAAACATGATGATATGATGGGCGGTAGCATGATTTATTAATCAACCTGTATTTCTTTCCTTTGACCATTTCACATTCCTTTAGGCTTGAAGGAATCTCCCCTTTTCTTTTTATTCGTTATAGGAATATAGAAGGAAGAAGAGGTTGAGAGGAATGTTGTGCCCAATGATTGAACTCTATCTCGTTAACATATTAATCTATAAATAGACCTTATTTTTAGGTTTAATTATAAATTAGTTTTCTAAAGGCCCTTAACTTTGAATTAATCCCTAATAATCCTCATTCCATGTGAATGACATTAACACTATTATTTTACATATGATATGTTCTAACTCACATAATGATATATATTATTTTATAGTCTTATAAATAAATATTTATCATTAAACACATTTTGGTTCACCATTACACCTTGATATTTATTGAAATAATGAATAAATATACAATCAGATACAATTAATTCAAATAATAAAATAAATATTCTATTCATACTAATTATAAAAAATATTTATTTAATATTTATTTAATTAAATAAATTATTTATTTAATAAATAATTATTTATTTAATAATTATTTATTTATTACCATTTTAATTAAAATAGATAAATAAATATTATATATATCAGTTAAATTATTATATATTGAATAAATTTTTATTAAATTTTTATTTTCAAATAAAATATTTTGAATAAATATTATTCATTGACCTGTAGAAACATTATTTATTCCCACTATTAAATAAAAATATAATTTTATTGAGATCAACCTATACACATAGTGTGTGACCCTATTTGAATCCTTTTCAGTGGAATTAGGAGGGCTTGACTAAAGTCCATGATTTTTGACTGGCAAGGGGTTAATAGCCCCACAATAAAATAATTTAATTTTAAAATGAATACAACCACATATAGATGATCACAATGTAATATATTCCGTTTTTCATGATATCTTGAAGAACCATTTTGATAAATTTTTTTAACAATGTTATTATTTGTTAAATACTATAATTTTTGTAAAGAATGATTTTGTTATTTTGAAATCATACCCATTACATCATGATAAGGTTTTTTTGAAAGTTGGTGAAATCTTGAACTAAATGGAAAATGGGGAGATATTTTTTCTTCTAATTTTTTTTCAGACTGAAAGGATCAGGATCATATGAACAAGACTCGGAGTATCATATTAATCAAAATAAATTTTATATCAATAGATCAAAATGAATTAGTGGAAACAGATTTTTTCTTGATGTTTTCCTTTTTCATAATTTGATAAATAAATAAGTTTCTGAGTTAAAAATACATATGTTGAAATTTGAATAAGTCATTTTTTTATTGAAGATAATGGAAATAATATTGTGAAGTCTTTAGTTATAAATATTTAAAACATTCTAATCATGTCAGATGACGTTTTTTTGATTAATATGTTCAAAAAATCATTAAAACTATCATAATAAAATATATTTGAATAAATAGTGGAAATGCTTTTAGAATTTCAGAGTTACAATATGGAGCTTCCATTGTAATGGGAATTATATAGTAATCAGAATTATACTGTAATGAGAATTATATCATAATTATTATTCCATCCTAATTAGCTGAGAAGGAAAAAAATCGTAATGAGCTAAGAATAAAATTGATCCGTAAAAAGATAATTTTGAAGAATACTCAAAAAGAAGATTCCAAAAGTGTTTAAGAAGTCAAACATGAAATTCAATTTAATATAAATATTATAGAAATGAAAGGATGTGTGAATAAGATAATTTTTATGTTTTAAATGTAAAATATTTGTGGTGTATTTGAAATCTATGTTAGCGGGGAAAGATACATGTTTATTACTATTTATTTTTGGAGTAACCTATAATACTTGCTCAGATCATTCATTCATTAGGTACATTCATGAAAGAAGAAAATGTGTTCTGCTAAAAAAATAAATTGAATATCAATTATAACCAAATATTTCATGAGGAGGATCAGATTGCTGAATGTTTATTTTTCTGATTGAGAAAGATCATATTGAGAAGATCATATCCAATGAATTATATTGATTTAATTAGTCTGAAGAATATTATATTGATTTTCCTTAAAGATTTGGAGAGGCATAGTTTGTGTTTTTTAGACTTAGAATGGGTTCTTATTATTGATTCTATCATATTGAACCCGATCTAGACTCATCATACTGAGAGAATTTTTTACAGACTAATTTTATTAAGAGAATCTAATATAGACTCATCAGATTGAGAAAATTAGAGATAGATAAATTAGACTAAGGATTCAAACTGAGTAATTGTGGAGCATTTGGAAGAAATTCTTTATTCTTTTGTTTGTATCAATTATTTATATATAAACATTTTAAACTTACTGAGGTAATTATAATCATTCCTCCTATGGTATTGAATGTGTCTAATGGGAATTGGCGTATATTGTATTCACATCTTCGTAATAATGGATTTTCACTTACTTATGAGACTGTCTATGAAAAAGATGTTAGTTATCACACTGAGGATTAACCTTGTAAATCTTTTGTTCTTTACTTGCTTTCCTAGTTTATCATGTATGAGTTTTTAATAATAGTTAATAATGAAATAAATCAAAAATGTTTGTAGGGGTTATGTTTTTCAATGATTTGAAACTTATAAAAAGTTAACTGATTCAGCCCCATTTCACAGTTTTTATTCAGTCCTTTGAAATTTCAATTGGTATCATAGAGTGGTTCCTTTGATGAATACTTATCATGGATAATATAAATATTGTCACTAGTAGATTAAATCATACATTTGATGGAAAAATTAAAATGTATGGAAAAAATTGGATGATTCTTTATCTTCTTTCTCTTGGCTGAGAAGTTGTTGATACTGCACTTTTGGGTTTTCACTTATTGAGATTGATGATCCATTGACATTTTCTCAAAAGATAAATATATATATATGTTGATGTAAATTTCAAAAATACAATAATTATTTCTTTACCAGAGAATATTTATTAGGAGTTTGTGGGTCTTAATACGTCAAAAAGTAAGTGGGATGAGTTGGAAAGTGTTTTTGAATGGAATTATAATGATAATGGAGAAAATATACAAAACAGATGTAGTAAGTATGATGACATCATAATGAGAGATAATGAAACAATTGATGAATACTTCACCATAGTACATGATGTTTTTTTGAAACATTACAGGATTTAGATATGTCTTGTATGATTCCAAAATTATAAGAAACTTATGAGAAACAATCCAAAAAGTACGGATTCTAAAGAAAATTCTTAATAAGATAAGGATTATTTTCTTATTGATGAATTTAATAATTTTATTTTTTTCTTATGTAATGAGGAAATATCAAATGTTTAAAAATAAGATGAAATATGAAATTACTTTTGATGTAATAAGTAAGATGAAAATCTTGGAAGTTGAAGAAGCTAATCCTTTTGTGTCTGAAGATAAAGAGGATTATTATTTGAATGAAAAAAATAATGTCTCTTATATCAAAAAACTTTCAAAGAGGGTGAGGAAAGTATGGAGGCAAAATTCCTCTCAAATTTTTGGACTTTGTTGGAATTAGACACTTTTTTATTAATTTCCCTAAGAGGAATCTCAAGAAATATCAAGGTTATTCTGATGTTAAACCATTATGGAAATTTTTTTAACAAAAATGATAATGAAAAAAAGTCTTCCAAAAAATAAAAGATTTGTTTTACTAGATACAAAAAAGATTTTTGAGTAAGAATTTTGAATCAAAAACAAATAATAATAATTTTTCTAAAGATGAATGTTCAGAAAAATTCATAACCTTCATTGAAAGTGTTTAGAAAAAAAATACTCCTCATATAGTAAAGAAGGTGGTGAAGAATCTTATAGATAGTTTCACCATAGAATAGAACTTATTTCATGTCTTGAGAAATAAAAATCTCTCAAGCAATAAATTAGAGTTATGATTAATGATTGTGAATAGTTTTCTTATGGAATAAAAGATGTTATCATGTGGGAGGAAGAATACATTTATAAGATATTATGTTATAAACTTATAATATATTAACATGAAAAGATAGTTGAAGATCTTAGTAAGAAGATGTAATCTAAGGAATATTATGTCAACAAGTTTAAATCAAAACATTATTCTGAATGAAACTTGAGTAAGTTGAATGAGAACTTCAACAAAGCTTCATATTTATAGTATGAGACTTAAATTAGCTGATATTGCTGAATATGATAATTAGGTGAGATCTTCACTCTCTAAAAAAAATTTATCTGATTCATTTAACATTTAAGGTTCCAAAAAGGTGTTTGGAATTCTTGGGTGAATAAATCATGTGAGAAACCTATCACATCTAAAAAAATTGGAAAATCACCCAAGAGGTAATATGGTATACCACCTAAGTATGTTAAATCGTAAAGAAGTTATCAACCTCAATAATGTTTATATAGATAATGATATTTATTTAATTTAAAATCATTCTTTTATGTATTTTTTTGGTGTTGTGATATATATGAGGAACAAATCATATAATTCTAGGAAGAACTTATCTATAATCGGAAGATTGTATGACAAGATATTTAGAAATAGAGAAAGTAGAATGAGTAACTTTCCCAACTTATAGAAAGGTGAAAAGATGAATACTAATGATGTTAGAAACATTCCAATATAAAATCAATTTGAATGTTTGTAAGAGGTTTATATAATATGTGTTAAGTTAGGTCATCATGACAAAAAATTTATTACACTATTTAATAAACAATTGTCTTATAATATAATAGAAAATTTAGTTATAAATAATAAATTTGAGGAAATAGATTTTCTTGTTGAGATGGCATTGAAATCTAGTAAATGAAAAAAACCATGGGAACATGATAGTGTTTGTGATTTATATATGATAGGTGATATAAAATCATGAAGAATGTAGATATTCATGATGGAGGAATAATTACTTTGGTAATGATAGTTCCTTAAAAATCCGAAGAATCAGAACAATAGAGATTGATGATGATAAATTGAAATCCAAGGATGTTTAACTTATCAATGGGATAAAACATAACATACATAGTGTAAGTAAAATTTATGATTATGGAAAAGAAATAATATTATGAATGTGTTTTAATATCATCAAAACTGTGAAATAGGGAAAAGAATTAAGAAAATATAAAGAACTAGTTACAAAAGTTTCTAAATAGGAGAATACAACAACTCATGTTACTTGAGTGCGGAAGATGAAAACTAATTGTGGCACCGAATACTTGGTAACTATGGAAAGAAATTATGATTTTTTTAAAATATAATTCCATTTGAGAAACTTTATATAATTGGATATAAGATACAATGGTGTTAATATTACATTCCGAAATGAGAAAATTAATAACAAAAGTTGTAAAGGATTTGATATTAAATCTACCTGACCATGTGAGCTTATTCATTCCAATTTATGTGTTACATTGAGAAAATAATTAAAAAAAATTATGTTTATACTTTATCAATTTTTTGTTCATTTCAATCAAATGAAAAAAATCATGTTTATGAATCCCAATTTTGAGACTATTGAAATTTTCAAACTCTTTAGAAAATATGTTGAGAATGAAATTGGGGTTCCCAAAAAGGATTTGAAAAAAGAAAATGGTATAAAATTAAAAAGAGATACTTTTGAATCCTATCTCATAAAAAATAGTATCAATCATCTGTATAGTTCTCTATATACTCAAAAAAAATGGAGTAAATGAAAGAAAGAATATAAGATTAGTTTAAATGGGAATAAGTATGTTAGTATAATACAAACATTAAAAATTCTACTAGTGGGAAGCTGTTAGTACTACTGTACATGTTCAAAATAAATACTTTTTGAGGCTTCAAATTAACATGAATCCTTATGGGATTTGTTATAACAAAAAACCTCCATTGAAATACTTCAATGTTTTTGAACTTTTTATGTTTTCCCAAAATCAAATATCCAGATTTGGGAATGTTTTATGTGAAAGTTGAGGAAGGAAATTTCATTGGTTATTCACCCAATTGATGAAGTTACAAATGATGGAATAAAAGTGTTAAAATGTATGTGGACTAATATGATGTGAAGGTAATTGAAAATAAATTTTACTTCACAATATTCGTTAATACTTTTATGGAAGATAAAATAAATATTTCCAACAATATTGAATGTAATTAAAAAGATCAATATCAAGATTCAAAAGACTCGTGTGATTAGGAAATTCTAGATGGGAAATAATTTTTGATTTTTACTACCTTACAAAATCATGTTGAATCCAAAAACATTAATGGGGATAAAAAGTCTTCATTTAATAACAGAAATAATTCGATGTTAGAAAATCAGACATCACTTATCTCAAAAGTTGAACTTGACTCAGTTTTAGAAGATATTAAATAAAATTGATAGATTCTATGAATGAAGAGCTGGATTAGATTGAGAAAAATGAAACATGGGAGCTTATTTCAAGAACTGTAAATAAAAATGTTATCATAAACCAGTGGATTTATAGAAACAAATTAAACTAGCATAGTGAAGTTTCCAGAGACTAAGAAAGAATTATTTTCAAATGATATGCATAGGAGGAAGGTGTAGATTTTGATGAAAAATTTTGCCATATTTTATTGATAGAAACTATTTGAATGTTTCTCATAGTGACTTCTCAACATAATTACAATTTTTATCATGTGGATGTAATGTCATTTTTCATAAATGGTGAGATTGAGGAAGAAATTTACGTTGAACAACATTGAAGGTTTCTACGTGATGAGGATGAAAACAATTTTTATAAGTTGAAGAAATGTTTTTATGGGATAAAACATGCTCTATGTACATGTTATTATAATAATAAAAATTGGATTATAATGTTTAAAATTTGTAAATGAAAATTTTATAATAACTTGTATCCGAAATATTTTGAATTATAAATTCAAATTGCAATTTTTTTATGTCGATGATATATTTTTTTCTAGGGGAAAAGAAAAACACTGTAAATAATTTTATGAGGAAATGAAGAATAATTTTGAAATTTCAATGTGATAATAATTAAATTTCTTTTGAGGATTTCATGTTCATCAAAAAGGAAATTATATTTTCTTATATCAAGAAAAGTATTGCTATAAGTTGGTGAAGAATTTTGGCATGGAATAATCCAAAGAGGTTACTACTCCTATATCCGTGAGGACAAAGGTGGGTAAATATGAGTTTAGAAAAAGTATGAATCAGAAAGATTATTTGATTCTGATAGGAAGTAAACTTTTCCCTATAGCCTCAAGACATGATATTTCTTATGTTGTTACTTTGTGTGCTAGGTATCAAATTAATGTGAAAGAATAATATATGTTTGAAGTTAAAAGAATTTTGAGATATGTTAAAGGAACAAATTTACATGGTTTATTATAAAAAATAAAATATGAGATGAGGTAACATGGTTATACTGATACTGAATGGGATACAGATTGATATGATATAAAATTAACCTGAGAATGAACATTTTTTGGGGTGAATGTTGTTTTAGTTTTCATAGTAAGAGAAACATTTTAGTAACATTGATCATAATGGAATCTAAATATGTTTCATCTACTCAATCGTGTACCCAAATTAGGTGGATGAATGTTCAGCTAGATGATTTGAATGAAATGGTACGTAAACCATTGAAAATTCATTGGGATAATAAAAGTGAAATCAATCCATCCAAAAATCCTTTTCAATATTCAAGATCAAAAAACATGGATATAATATTTCCCTTTAATATAGAGAATGATTTTAGTGGGGTTGTTTACCTTGAATACTTTTCAATAAAGTATCATATATCTGATATATTTACAAAATAAGTACAAAAATATGGGTTTTTTGAATTGAGGCTACAACTTTATGTTCACCATCCTCCCATTACTTCCTAAACCTCATAAGGAAGACCCCCACTATTCATTGGATTATGTTGACTAAGGGGGAGAGAAATTATTAACTTATTACTTTGTAAGAATTTTTAAATTGTAATTATTTTATGAATTTGAAGATGTGGTTATCATAAAATGGGGGAGATAAAAATAAATTGGGAAAATAAAAGTTATAATGGGGGATAGAAAAAGAATGTTAGATAAAAATTTAGAGGTAAAAAGATAAAAGTGAGGAGGAGTTTATCTTTTCATGGATGCAATATTTTTTTCACTAAGGGATGTAATTCCCTCAAAAAAATAAGTTTACAAATTAATGTGGTTCTAGAACACACTATGTTGATAAAGTATATGTTTTGATAAAATTTAAAAACCTTGAGCAGTTTAAAAAAGTAGAGTTGTGAAAAAAATTTAAGAGTAGTTAAAGTTGTTAACAAGGGATGTCAATAAATACAAAGGGTGAGAATGAAGAACCATTTTGATAAATATTTTGAACACCATTTTTTATATGTTGATAAGTAACATTTTTGTAATGAATGTTTTAGTTATTCAGGAATCAAATGTAAACCATCATAATAAGGTTTACTGAATGTTTCTGAATGTTTGATCTCAAAGGTAAAGGGTGATAGAAGTTTTCTTTTAATGAAAGATGTTTCCATACTCAAAGGATCAGACTAAGAAGATCTATAATAAATGTATCATTTTCATCTAAATCAAATTCAGATCATAGGATCCAAAATAATTGGAGGTAGAAGTTGATTTCTAGAAGTTTTTCTTTTCCATATTTTGAGAAATAATGAATTTTATGAGTTATAAATACATATGTTTCTATTTGAATAAGTCATATTTTTTTCTGAAAAGTCTTGAAATAAGATTTTTGAAGTCAATAGTTAAAATGTTTTTAAACATTATTATCAAGTAAGACGATTCTTTGTAGATCATAATGTTCTCATTAGTCAAGAAAAATAAAATGTTAAAAGATTTTGAAAAATGGTGGGGAAGTTTAAAGGATTTCAGAGTTGTAATATGGTGATTCCATTATAATGGGAATTCCATCATAATGGTAATTACACCATAATGATAATTCCAATGAATCAAGGATTTTTCCATACTGATCAATGAAGGATACATAAATTACAATGTGTTGAGAAAGAAATAGATTCATTATGATTTTATTAAACGAAGACTAAAAAAAGATTCAAGATGAGTTTAAGAGGTCAAAACAAAGATTTAATTTTTCATAAAATTTGTAGAAATCTAAGGTGCTTAGTAGAATTCAAAGTTGATGTTTTAAATGTGAGATATTTGAGGCATTTTTGAAATTTGTGGAAGCAGGTAAAGTTTCATCTTTCCTAGTATTTATTTTCTAAGACACCTATAAATATCTTCTCAGGATATTTTTTCATTAGGCACTATCACATAAGAGGAAAAGTAAGAAAGGAGATTAAATCAAGAAAAAGTAATTTTAAACCAAATATCTTATTAGGGGGATTAGATAGATTATTTTTTGCTAGTTTGAGAAAGATTTTATTTGAGAATATCGTACTAATTGATTTAGATTGAGTAAATAAGGGTAATGATGATCTTATTGACTTTCTATGTAGCATTTGGGAGGTAGAGTATGATTTTTTCATATTGAGAATAGGCTTATCGTATTGATTCCATCATATTGAGGGATTCATATCTAGAATCATCATATTGCGAGAATTATATTCACACTCATTGTATCAAGATAATCTGATCTAGACACATTATATTGTGAAAATAGTATCTAGCCAAATTAGAATGAGGATTCAAACATGGAAATTGTTGTGCGGTTTCAGCAATGTTTTATTATTTTCTTGGGCTTAGTTGTTTTATAAGAAAAATTATAAATTGATGTGAGTAATTATAATATATCTTATTGGGAGACAGATGGTGTCTATAGGGTGTTGGCACAAGTTTTATTCATTTATTCATAGTAGTGGATTCCCATATACCTCCAGAATTGTATAGGATAATGATGTAGGTTCTCCCACTGAGGTTGAACCTTGTAAATATTGTGTTCTTTAAATTGTTCCCTATATTTTTTATAAATTATTTTTTTAAAAAAATTATATGAATATATTCCTTAAGAGGATATAGGTTTTATGTTTTGAAAAGTTTTGAATCTTATAAAAATTTAACAACTAATTCACCCCCCTCTTTCATAGTTTTTATTAGATCAATTGGAACTTCATATCTCATAAAAAAAATTCTCCCACTATCATGATACTATTTTCATAATATGTATTTCTTTGACTATCTGAAATGAACCCATCAAAACAACATATACTTGAAATTTAATATGGAAATTCTACTTCAATTAAATTGATGAGATATCAACTTCTATAAATATGGAAGGGACAGATCCTTACTTAACTCAATAATCAATAACATATCATATTTGACACACTCAACAGACCCTACTTCCCATAAACATAGAGAATCATAGTTTTGGTTAGTACATCAAATTACATGATTCGTGATAAAAATTAATAATAATGTAAAGGTCTATGGATTATTTCACATACTCACAGATAATAATATCCAATAGAACAATATAATTTGGATCTTTAGTAGGTGGGTCTATTCCATTAGTATTCTATCTTGGAAATTACCATGTGAGGTCTTCATGAGATGAAGTATCACCTTCTAGTGAATACTCAAAGTTTATTTTCAACATAGTAATTGTCCAATCATTGAATTTTATGCAAAAAATAGAATAATATTTAAGAATATCATCATATCATTTCAAGGTTATCATCAGAATGGGAAGTTTCTATGACATTTTCAATATGATAAATAAACTAGGAAATTATTAAAATATAGTCATCTAAAACAATGAATAATATTTAATAATATTTTTTTAATATTCAATTAATTGATTATATATATATATATGAAATCAAAATTACAAATAGCTGGTTCTGTAACACCAACTCAATCAAACATTCAGTTTGACTAAAACCAACTACTTATGACTTTCAATTTTTTATATCTCACAAAATGATCATGTTTCAACTGAGTTAAGGCTTTAGTTAAGAGTTACACCACATTGTATTTCATGGAAACTCTACACATTGTGAAGAAACATCTCCCTGAAAAATATATGTAGAGATTATATTTCCAATGTATGTTCTTAATTTAATAATGCGACCTTGAATCTTTTACAAGATCCAATGTCATAGTATTAACACTATATAGTGTTATAGGGTTTATACTGATTGGATTCATGTTAATATCTGTGATGAAGTTTCCTATACAGACCACTGATTTAGTTACTTTAGAATATGTAATGTACTCACAATCCACTACACAATTAATGACTATGGATTTCTTTGATCACTTTTAGCTCACAAAACCTCTTTTTAGAGTTAAAATATATCACAAATTCTATTTTAGATCATTTTTATCTATTTTTAAACTAGCATTTTATATCCCTTGATGACTAGTTATTCATATCCTCAATATATTAGTAACATATTCATAAGAAAACTTATACACTTAATTATATTCTTTACGTTCATACAAAGACGGTCACCTATTACCTCTTGATATATTCATACTTGGCTTATGGAATATGTGACATCTATCATAGTATGTAGGATAAAATACAATGCTAACTCCATTGTAGATGTATATGGTATCTTTTCCATCCTCTGCCTCTCTTAATATATCCGAGGAATCATTTTCGTTGAAATATTAATGTCATGTGACACCAAAATCAATCCA
Source organism: Viscum album (assembly GCA_963277665.1). Lineage (NCBI taxonomy): Eukaryota > Viridiplantae > Streptophyta > Magnoliopsida > Santalales > Viscaceae > Viscum > Viscum album. The sequence continues at coordinate 1,804,332,459 of OY728128.1, read as the reverse complement.
CTTTTAGATCATTCCATATTGAATCTCCTTAGTATCATGTATATGTAATTCCATTTTTTAGACCAAGAATCCTCCAGGATCTAACATGATGGATATCGATTCCAAGAATATACGATTCTTTTCTTAAGGCCATTATTGAGAATCAAATTTCTAATTAGGCCTCAACATATTATAATACTGGAGTATAATTTCAAATATATATATCCCATCAAAATAGAATATTAATAAAACATTACACTCCCACTAAAATTTGTATAGACACAAGGATCACATTATTTTGTTATGAAACCATACTTCATTATGGATTCATCAAACTGAATTATCTAAAACCCATAGTATTTCATTAATACATTAATAGATCTCTGTAACTTTTATTGTCTATTTAAATCCTTTGGAGTCACAAACCCTTCTAGTTGTTTCATATAGACATATTCTGGAAGGTTACCATTTTTAAAATCTCTTTTTTCATTTATCTACCAAATCCCCTAGTCATGGAATGATTCTATGGTGAGTATAATTTTGATGGATTTGAGTATTGGAACTGAGGAAAAGGTTTCATAATTATCTATTGCATGATGTTATTAAAACCTTTTTATAACCAATAAATCCTTATAAGTATTAAATCTCCATCCATGTACAGATTATTTATGAAAACCCATTTTCAAACAATAGGATTTACATCCACTATAGGATCTACTAAAATTAAATTTGAGTTTTTATACATGGAATTCATTTTTAAATTCAAAGATTATTTTTATTTTGAATTTTATATTCCACTTAATACTTCCCTGTATGGTAAAAGATCATTATAGTTTTCTAATAATGAACCACTATCCTCAGTTACTAGAAAACCACATTGTTCTAGTTCTCAAACTCTCTTGAACTACATTGAAATACTTGTATCTATAGAAAATTCTATTCCATGTGATGTTGTAATATCTATTTCTATATCCAATCTTGTGTATCTTGATACATGATTTAATTTAAGTATATCACATTCCCAATATATCTTCTAGATATGTTTAACCGCTCATGTAATACAATGTGTCCTACCACTATTACATTTTTTTTCTGGTGTTATGCATGTGATATGCTATTATTTAGCCGGGGTATCCTATAAAGGTAAAGTTAATGAATTTAAAAGATTGCTTGTTACCGGAAGAGGCCCTAACAAGAACTTGAAAAACCCAAAAATGTGAATTTGATAGCATAGAATACCATCCAAAACGTAGTTCATATAAAATACCATTGATCATATTAGCTTGAACATTGTTTTGTATATGTTTTTTTGTATGCAATGTGTACACCCAAAAGGATTATATAAGACCTACATGAATCCGCATTGATAAAACCATGTCTAGTAGGGTACAGTTTCACCTCTCACTTATCCCATTGCATTATGGTTTATAATAAAGAATTTGTTGATTTAAAATCCCAAACACTCATAAATAAACAATAAAGTCTTAATTAATATATTAAATTCCATGGTTAGAGAAAATATTCGTAATATTCTTACCATGATAGTTATAAATTTCATTCTTGTATTCATTGAATTTATCAAATTAATACAACTTATACCTATTAACTATAAATATACAAGTCTACTATATCCATTATTAAATTTCATATGTTTTAGTACCAACCCATTGGCTTAGATAGAAATGGTCCATACACAACAATATTAACCAAATCGAGAAGCTTTTTAGCCCTATATCCTTTTTACCTAAATTAGAATTTCTTAATTTTACTTAAAAAAATACATTATATACACCATGTGGTTTTAGATAAAATTAATCAAAATGTATATCTTTATTTAATATGGTCAAATTTTTATCTTTTATGTGAAATAATTGTTGATTCCATAGTTGGGTGTGGTAAGAGTCATGTGAACTATTATCATTATAAATTTCCACTACTCAGCTCAAGTGATCCACACATAAAGGCTATAATTTAAAGATTCATTACCATATAATATGATTTCATTATAAAGTTGAAATATGTATTTCTAAATTTGAACATAAATCCATTTTTATCATGTTTATAAATATAAATAACCTTTTTTGAAACTAAATACATATAATAAAATCATTATAAACAAATATCATTTTAGTTTTCAATGTGAGGTGGTAGTATTTAATATCAACAATATCAAGCCAAGCATTATTTCACACTCATTGACCAATCTCAATATAAGAAATTCAATGAAATATTACCGGTTTATGTATCTGAATACATATTTCAGCACAACATGTTGTATCACATTACCAATTTTTAGAAATGGATAATTTTCACATGATAACTTACACACATGAAGAATATCGTTTCTTCATTGTTTGGATGAATTATTTCTTCCATTGACCATTGTTTCCATATGTGAAATAGATAGTATCATATTCCCTTGATGTCCCATTGATTCTTCTATACTTGGAATAATATTTCAACTAATTTTTAGTCTTTTATCTCTTCTTATAAAGGTTCTTCTTATTCAAAATATGAAAATAATGATTTTCACACATTTTATCATTGGTAACAGGGTAATATATATTGGGGAGAACTTGTAAAAACATTTCTATGTTTTTTATATCCGAATTTTAAAAAAATAGAGAAGCTCTATGGGAGTGATGATATATTGAGATTGATGTGAAATTCCTTAGGTATTATAAACCCAAAAACCTCTAAGTGCTCAATGTATCCCATACATTTGACTAATTATGGCCTATATAGTGAACATTATCTAAATTTCCACATGAAAACCACCTTGGATGTCTCATAAAATTATTTATGGATCCATCCTCATTTATATTTAAGGGATTATAGATAATTCATTTGATATATATTTTCTCATGCGACATAAGGAGTTCACTAGACATGGATGATTACATCAGACACTTATAATTTAGTGTATCATGTATATGGTTTTTATAGATAGGAAAATCCTCATAACTCACCTCCTCCTAAGGGAGATCAATGATTTAGTATTATTTTTTGTAATATTTTTATTAATGAATAAAAGTATTCTTGGAAGTTACTACAACAAAATAGGTGGTTTTTTCTAGAATTGGTAATATGGATAATGTTGTTGATAAAATTTTGATTATTCTATAATAATATAAAAGTAGACTATTAGTAATTTACTTTATTATAAATTATTTGAAACATAATAATGTTAATTTTCTTATGTCCCCCTATATTTTTTCAAGTATCAACATACTTTACCATTGAACCTGGAATGTCAAATCATGTTGAAATTCATGTGTCTAGGTTCTATATTTCGCTTATCATAAACCAAAAAAGTTCCTAGATAGTTACTTAATTTTTTTTTACGTAGGGAATCATTCCTACTGTGGGATGTTGTTCCCTATATATGTTGAGTGGAATCCCTATTCATGGAATCTAGAATTGTATTCCCTCAATACATGCCTCCAAGATATATAAATTTTATAAATGGTTACACCCCTTGATTTAAACATTGTTAAGTGAAACCCAAAACCATTATTATAGAATTTATGTATAAGTAAGTTTCCTGGAATATGTCAATAAAACACTTAGTTCTATGTTTCTATTATAAATATAGAAATGGAAGGTGTTTTGACATAATATAAAAATAAGGGGTTTTTTGTTTATTATGTGTTAACATTATTAGTTTATCCATTACATGTCTTGTTAATATTAAGTTGCTTTTAATTAATTTATTAAAAATGTGATGATAAAATACTTATGATTAATCCTTTTATTTTAATTCTATCATTTTATATAAATACATTTTTCATGTGATTACGGTATTTCATTCATATAATAAATCCCGAATTTGATAGAAATAAAATAAATCAATCATGGAATGGTCATGATATTTAATTATAATTTTTTATTGAGAGAAAAAAAATGAACCATTAACCCTTTTGGAAGAATTCCATGAGTTTGGATGGGATTGGGTTGTAGTATTTGACATTTATCATATGTATCTCATAGATTTTGTTTCACATCCACATAGTCTAGAACTAACCCCATGCACCTTGGAGTTCTATGCTTACAATGCATATACGTCACATGTTGGTGAAGGGAAGAAAAAGGGGGGTTAATATTAAAGAAATCATGGGAGCACCATACATAATGAGGAGGGAGGGATGACTCATTGGCTATCATTTCAATTTATTAATAAATTTCATAAACCTATTAAATAATTAAGGTAAATGAGACAATATAAATACATGTGGCAGTCTAATCTTATAACCATCCAATTATAAAATTAATATCTTTTAAAAATAACAATATAGAATTATTTTAGACATTTTTTTATTAAGATAAAAACATATGAATTAATTCATTAATTATAATATTAATAAATTAATTCAAATAATATTAATATCCATCCAATTTTTGTTAGAGTTACCCATTCACCGAAATTAAAAGTAAATTTATTTGATTAATTTTATTTAATATTTAATTAAAAAAATACAAAAAATTTAATTATCAGCAAAACATTGAGTACCTATTTGAACTACTCAACATAGTCGTTATTTTATAATATGAACCCACATGAAAAATTATTACACTATAGGTGACATAATTTAAGGGAATGCATTTTCTATTAGTGACACATAAAACACTAGAAATTTATGTTGTGTGAACTTATTGAATGATAAGTATTATTTAGTATGTAACAAAATTCCGTTACATGATGTTTAGAATATTATTCAGAATTAAAATTAGTAATCTAATATCATATAAAACATATTCATGGAATGTACTATATGTAAATGAAACATGAAACACATAATAATCAATTTTAATATGGTAATAAATTATATTTAATTTTACACATAAAAATGTTGGGTACATAAAATAAAAATATATTTAATCACCATGTATCTTACTCATTTTTTATCAATGAAACACATCTATGGACTGGGCATGATTTTCTTCAGGAACATTTCTAAGGTATACAATTTTTATAACTAGTACACACTATATAACCACTATTTTTTACCAGGATATTATCCATTGAACATTGTGTATTTAAACATGTTTAACATTTTAACTTTTGTTTTCCACCACAAAAAACATGTGGACAAAATGACATATATCACAGTAACATGGTCCATAGTTTTAGATACCATTCACCCGCTTGTTCTGGTCAACACAAGTAGAGTGTTTCAAATTTCTATTTTAATTTACATCATAATGATCCATGGAAACTATGGTTCAACCTAATGCAATTTATTGGGATTCATAGTGCATAACTTCAAGCTACACATAATGTACTCCAAAACTATTCATCCAGAAATTTCAAGCACTTATAGTTGAGTTCTTCATATATTATTCATTAATTATTTACCATATCTGGTTTATATGAGTGATAAAAAAAGGGGAATAAAATTTCACAACAATTTTATTATTATAATTAATTTTCTTGAAATTAATAATATCATTCCAACATATAAATGATCAAAAATCAAGAAATAATTATAAATTTAATGTGACTTATCTGATACCACTTTTAGGTTATGAAGGTAGTAAAATTTCCTATTTATCCTATGGAAAAATCATATTTTGTCATATTAAATGTATAATCCACAATGAACATGATGTGAACATCATAAAATATGAATTTTTTCTAAATAATATTTATAAATGATTTCACCAGAACCAATATAGAATATTTTCACATTAATTTATAATTAATTAAAAACACAAGAAGTAATATTACCTCAGTTTTGAGATAATTCTTCATTGATGGTATAGATCGTTTGAACTCTATTGGTGTATCCTTGTTGCATCTCAATGACCCAATGCAGATCCCATCTAGTAATTATCTACATATTTTCCTTCAATATTCTAACAACAGTGATGATACACTGAATTCTAGAACGTATGATTGAATGTTTTACATTACTCACCATTCATTGCTACATGTAACTTTGTGCTTGAAAAAAATCTATCTTATTCTTATCAATATTTATATGAATATAGTAGGAATAATAGGTTTATAGGAATTCCTCACTCAATAATTTACCTATCCTTGATTGATATATAAATCCACAAATAGACCTAGGTCTAGGTTTTAATTCTAATTAATTTCCCAATGTCCCTTAACTAGGAATTAATCCCCAATAAATTACATTTCGTGTAAATAAAATTAATATTAATATTTTATTATGTAATGAGAAAATAAATGTTTTGATAAATATTATTTTATAGTCTGGTCAATAAATATTTATCAGGGAACCCATATTTCCCTTTTCTCCGTCATTTTAATTTTCTGAATTCTTGAATAAATATTCAGTTAAATATTGTTCATTCGATAAATAAAATAATTATTTTATTCATAGTCTAGAGAATAAATATTTATTTAATATTCACATAATTAAATAAATTATTCATTTATAAATAATTACTTATTACCTTGTGAGTAATAAGAGATAAAAAATATTATATATATTTGAATAATTATTAATTAATTATATACTAAATATTTATTTAATATTTATGAAAAAAATAAATATACTGGATAATTATTAGTCCTTGGTGTATAGAATAATCATTTGTTACAACCATTAAATTTCGAAATAATTTAATTGAGATCAATGGATACCCTTATTGTGTGGCCCTCTATGCGACTTTTTTGTGGTATTAGATTGGATTTCCTAAATTCCATGATTACTATCTGGTGATACATCCAGACACCCACATAGAAATATTTTAATATTATAATTATGAGAACCACATATAAAAACTTCAAGCCTAGTATTATCCATTTATCATGATATATCATCAGACAAGTTTCACACATGTGTCATCAAAATATTTTCTTGATTTGTCTTTTTTAATTATCTGAAATGAACCCATCAATATATCATATCAATGGAATTTAATGAGGAAGTTATATTTTAATCAAAAGTATTAGATATCATCTTCTATAAAGATTGAAGGGGTAAATCCTTCTCTACTTATTCACTAATAGCATATCATTCCCTGCTTCCCATGAGAATTTGTCGTCATGGTTTGGGTTAGTACATAAAATAATGCATGTAATGTTATGAATTAATAATAACGTAAAACTATAAGGATCATTACACATTCTCACATATATGAATATCCAATGGTACATTAATATGAGGATTTATTATAGTTAGGTCCATTATCATAATCTCTCATCTTAGAGATTACCATGTTTGAAATTCACATGATGAAGTAACATCTCATTATGAGTACACCTACTTGACCATTAACTTTCAATGTGTTCTATTATATAATGTTATATTTATGTCATATAATATTTAAGAAAATTTTCATATAATTTCAAGGATTTAATTACTATAAGGAACTACTAGAAACTTTTACAATATGATGGATACTCTAGATAATTATTATAATAAGTTCATAAAAAACAATAAACAATATGTAATAATATATATTTTACCAATATTCAGTTCTATGAATATCTATAGGTAATGACCCAATGGTATGAATAATATTTTGTTTCCACAAAAGGTATGGTTTACTATATCATAATCAATAAAAATATAGAAGTATAATCGAAATTTTATTAATGATTTTTCACAGTTATATGACTGTTGGTTAATATGACCATTGGAAATAATAATAATTTTTAATGTTATAATTATTGTTTTTAAATATAAAGGATAATGGATAATTAATGCATAAGGAAGAGTAAATGGCCTCTACTAGCAGAATCGTACCATATAAAGATCATTTTTCGAAGCTTGGGATGGTGGTAGTAGTACTGGGCTTTTCTTTGGACCAAGCCCAATCCAAGCTTCAACATGTTACGCTTGAATGAAATTGCCTATAGGAGAAGCTCAAGATGATAGAAATCACCACCCTGGAAATGTTTTCCAAGCTGCCTTAAGATTATATCACCATTTCACACCTTACTCTTAGTTCTTATGTAGATGTTATAAGGGGTTATGTAACTAGGCCTTAGTTACATCATGTAATCCATTTTCATAAATAACATTTTTTTATCCTAAAATAAACATCATTTTTGAATTTAAAATGTCAAAATTAATCTACGATGAATTTTTCGTATTTTTATATGAAGTTTCATATAATTTATTAATATTGAAAAAATGTATTTTAAAATATTATTTATAATTTAAATAATTGATACTGTGAAAGGATTCTCAATAAATGGAAATACACGGTTGTGATCATTACAAAATTTATATTCTGATTAGATCAACATAATTATTGGTAAATAATAACTTATCATTAGTATTATTTACCTTATGAATAGTAATATGACCAATGGAATAGTAACCTCACCTAAGGATGTATCAATATAATATAAGAACCTTCAATTGTAATTTGATATAATAGTATATGTAAATAATGCTTTTAGAAATTTTTATTCAAGTATTGTTATTTTTTGAATAAATTTTGATTTCACTTAAATATTAAATTTCTCATATTTAGAAAATTATATTCATAAAATGGAGTACATATTTTATGTCAGAACATCAATATTAGGTTAGGGTGAATTTATTGTTTTTTTACGAAATGTGTTGTTTTTTGGTGAATAGTAAAAATATAGTTTTAGAGTTTTCAGTGTGTTTTATAACATCATAATTATGTAATATGTTATTTAAAAATATGGTCCACTCATGTGGATTAAATTATTATAGGAGGTATCCCTATTGACCAAAAAAATAGGCAAATACCATGGGAAAGCCCATGATTCATCAAATACCACCAATGAGGTGTCCTCCGAAATTAATAAAAAAAACCATCTTGTTTTCTATAAATACCAAACCCTTACTTATTTTCCTTTGATTAAAAAATCATTACACTAGAATATTTGATTGTATTACCTCCTAATTAGTTATTCCAAGGTGTCCTTAACCACTCAAGGTCCCAAACCAAGTGTTTTAGATATTACTCTTCATGGTAAGGTAATTCTCAACATATCTTTCCCTTTCATGTTCCCTTTTATGTGAACATGGTCATTTACTTTAGGAAAATGATATAGAAATGATCTCTTTAGAGAACATTCTCTATGCATCTCCAGTGATTTTAAATTTAGTTATCATTACCTGTTCGCCCCCTGTCTTTCTGTTCTCTCTCCTTAAATCTTTCTTCATCCTAGATCACACCTCGTCTCCTCCCCCCAGCTTCTGTGTTTCTACAGTTCATACTCCAACGTTTTCCTAGAAGTTGTCCCTAGAATGATTCCCTTCTATTCCTACCTCCTACATTATGATTTCATCGACTATATTCTCGGTCCATATCCTTCAAAGACATCCTTTGTAGTCCACAACTTGTTCCCCCACGTTTCTTAATTCATGATTTTTGTGTGCCGCTTCCAAATGTCTCAGGGATGAATTATTATCTCCCACTATAATTTACATTGGTAGACATTGTAGAGACGTACCTGAAGTAGATGTTGGTGGCTCGTTTCGGGGCTGAACCCCCCCCCCCCCCACCCTTAAGGTCTTCTAGATATTTGTCCTCTCCTAGGGCTTTCGTTCTATAGTGAAAATATCTATGATGCACCAAAACTCATTCTGACTCTTCCTACCCTCAAAGGATGATTTTGTGGATTCAAGGTGCGGGCCCCCTTCTCATTCAGCTGATGGAGCTTCAGCCTGTTGTGATGGTCTTTGGAGGCTTATAGGGGCATGGAGATCCCCATGACTATTGTGTGGATCAACATCCTAGGTATTTCACTCCCATTCCATAATGGTAGCTTTATATAGGCTATTATTAATGCCCTTGGTGGATATCTATGCCTGGATTCGCAGCCCCACAGTTGTGTGCATGCATCGGTGGATCACATTTTTATGGATATTTATCCATCCCACATTTACTAGAGAATATTTATCTTCTGGTGCAATAATATTTCAGATGTATCCAGGATATTACATATCTTGTCTTCCCTATATTCTTCTCCCACTACCTTTTACAAGGAAACTTCATTCGGGTGTGTAGAGGGTGTGGTTTGGGAGTCTGCCACCTTCCCAATAACCTGGGTCCCAAAGTTTTCATGGTTCCCTATCCTGTTGTTGCTTAGATTCATCCACTAATCCTTCAGATTCCTTATTAGTGGCTTGTCTAGCCTCCCTGGATCAAGTCCATGTTCAACCTTCTCTTCTTCAGTCTGAAGTTTCCATGGCTGCCTTGTTGAATTTGTTTTTCCTTCTCTCTAGGCTCTTGTATGGATTCCATTTGGGGCTTGCTCCTCCCCCCCTTCTTGGCTCCATGGTTCTTCATATTTTTATCCAGGAGGAGAGACGACTCTTCCAAACTTCCTCTTCTTCAGTTAATCATGCCCTACTTACTCCTCCTCAAATACTACCATGCAGCTCCTTTGAAGATTCGGACTTTCTACAAGATGAGCCTCTTCCCCAACCGAGTGTCACTCCTAGTGGATTTCGTGATCTATATAAGATCATTGGTCTCTACCTACACCCTTCACAACCTCCAATGCACCCTAACCCCAATGATCCAGATCATAACTTGGTCCCTTCGGGTGAGGAAGCGAAGCAGTCTAGTTCTTCTCTCTCGGATCCTACTACTCCCCCCCTCAGGATGTCTCTCATAATAGAGGGAGTGTGTACCCACTCAAAATCTAAGAGCCTTAAGGAGAGTGCACCCTCCCACCTCTCTAAGGCCTTTTGTTATGGATTCATTGTTAGAACTCTCACCTATCAATGATTCCAATAAAAAAAGGAATTATTGGGGTCTTTGGGCTCATGACAAGATAGATTACATCACCATAGATGTTCAAAAATATAAGGTTGACAATGTGTCTATTCTTGAGCATAAACAAAGCTTCTCCAAGCTCAGCTATTTTTTCTGGAAAATTGGAATGCAATGGTCCAGGAATGCTGACCCCTTCTAAATTCCACATTTGGATCTTTTTCCATAATAGCCTTTCTATCAACGTAGTGCAGGATGGGAACTAGTTCAACACTACCAGTGTGATTAAGGGGGAAACCGTCTTCTTCATGTCAGTTGTGTATTGGAGCTATGATAAACATAAAATAATGGAGATATGGAGGGACCTCAGTGCATTTAATCCTTTCAATATCCCATGAATCATTGGGGGTGACATCAATTTCATTAACACCCTAGTGGAAAGGAAGAGATATGGTCCCTTCTAGAGGAAATACAGTATGGATTTTTTTCATTGTACTGGATGATAATGGGCTTATTGATCGTGGATTCTTAGGTGATCGCTACACCTGGTTTAATAACCAATGGGGTGCCCATCATTCTTGGAGCTGCTAGGATAGGTTCCTTTCCAACCTCCAAGACGCTACACTATTCTCATATTCAAAAGTGACTCATCTGGTTTGAATCCTCTTAGAACTCCCCTCTTCTGGTCTTCCTCTCTTCCATTCAAGACTGCACTGATCATTTCTGGTTTTTACAATAGTGGGACACTTCTCTAAGGTATCACTCTCAGGTTAAAACATATAGAAAGAACCTTCCCAGGGGAACATTTTTTTGTCCATTCACAATAATATCCATTGGTTAATGTCACCTCTTCAGGGGTGGGGGAAGTACCTCCTCCTCTGGGACAGTGAGGTGGATCGCACAATGAAGGAAGTTTAAAGGATGGAGGAAAATCTTGAGGAGTCATCGGATGATCAATTGTTTGAGGTCCTATCTAATTAGAATGATATTTTGGGAGAATTATTCTGAGATAGGTAAGAATGTAAAGAGACATATCTCGTGATTAGTGGCTCAAATACTAAATAAAAAAAACAGTGTTTTTTTCACAAATGAATAAAAGAGAAGAAGCAGGAAATACTAACCAATTTAATTTTAGAATATGGATCTCACTATGATGAAAGGGATGTGTTGGGATCCTTTGGTCAATACTTATTTCAAAATATTTTCATAGGTCCAAATCCTCTGATGACCAACGACTATCTGGGTGGGAATAATGCACTCTATGATGTGATTCCTACTGTGTTTTCTACCCAAGAAAATGTGGATCTTAGTTCTATTACTTAGGAAAAAAACCCATGATTCCATGATGAGCCTGATACAAGAAAGTGCACTGGGATCTGATGGATTCTCAGGAACCTTTTTAGGGGCCTCGTGGGACGTGGCGAAGGAGGGCATTGTCTGAGACGTTCAATATTTCTTTTGTGGGGGTAAACTTATAAGGGTTTCTTCTACCATATCTCTTATTCTTATTCAAAAAATAAAAATCCTATCTTCTATTTTGTACTAAAATCTAGTGAGCCTATGCAACTTCCTATAAAAAAATTTCCCAACATGATCAACTCCTGTCTATCCTTGAATCTCCCTTGGTGGATATCATTGGAGCAACCCAACTTTTGGAAGGGTCTCTTGATCCAAGGCCCCATCACGCATGATGTTATTATTATTTTAATGACTTATTTTATACTCCCTTTACTTGATTTATATGAAATGTGCAAAATTGGTCTGAAATATTAATGTTTTAATACAAAATATAATTTTTGAACATTTTTAGAAGTAATACAATTGATCCAGTTTACTATTTATTTATAATTATCACCTTACTAATTGATGTTGTGTGATTATTGTTTTTTATGATTCCTAATTCAATATATAACATTTCCATAGAAGGAATCATGGGCATATTATGTCATTTTATAGTTCATATAGATCACACAAGAAGGCCCACAGAATCTGCGAATAAACTGGACCATCCATGTTGATTGAATTACTATCCTAAATCTAGAAGTTGAAATTCATTAATTATACTCAATGTTTTGGAGGAAAACGTACAGAGTAATGGATGAAAATATAAAGGCCCACATCCAAATACAAGGGGCCCAACTAACTCAATTAATATCATCTCATCATTCTGTCCGAGAATAAACATTAGTACAGTATTAATTCCATGTATCCTAATATATTCATCCAATCAAGATGATATTTATCATTTTGAAATAGGTTATATATTCTTCTGAAATTTTTGAAAAAAATCATTCAGATTTGAAGGCATCATCCTATTCAAAAATCCATTCACATTTCGGAAATTGAAAAATCCTGGAAAGGAATGTATAGTTACCTTTGTTGAATCAAAACGCTATAAAATTGTCTCTATACATCCAAATCCCTCCAAATTTTGATAGTAGTCAGTTAATATTACTATAGACCACTTTTAAGAAGTAGATATCTCATGATTCAGCATTCTGAATGTCCATATCATCGAGCCAATTTGAGGGGTAGTTTTGTAATGCAAATTGTCCACCTCCTTGGGCTATAAATAAAACCCCCTCTTCTCCTTGCATGGGTTTGTAATTTCAGAAGAAGTGAGAACATATTGGCACTACCAAAGCCTTTCTAAGGGCATGGGTGGACCTGACATACTCATGTATTCACTTGAGATACCCTTCCTCCTCTCTTTGCTTCCTTTTACTTTTGTGTTCTTCATTATTGTAATCTTGTAAGTCTTTTTTGTAATTATATTTTAATGAATGTTTCTTCTTAAATAACTCGTATTCTAATCCACATAATATAGTATAATATTTATGTTGTTATAATAGTTTAAATATAATTGAATCATCTTCCCTTATTTTTCTTTCTCATTCATTCTACAGTTCATTTTTAATTATCATCATCATTTGTGTGTGTGTTTGACGCACCACTATTTTTTATCCCTTTATTTTTATTATATTATTAATTTATCATCCTTATCATTATAACTATAGTAATAATAATTTCATTTGGGGAGTAAATCTACCATTGGGGTGAGTCATTATTGAGAGATGTTAAGCGATTGAGAGCTTTTGCTCGATGAGTATTCTTTAATTTAAGATTGTGTATATTAGACTTAACATGTCATGGATTAATGACTTGTCTTGTTTAATATATGGATTAAATGAGTTATTGGAACCATAAATAAACTACCACAATCACGTATAGATTTATATTATAATACTAGTTAAGTTAACTCTTGGATTAACTCCTTAACACTTAGAAATTTCAATCAACGTCAACTTTTGACATGGGTGTTAATTTAATGCAATATAAAGCAAAGCTCAAGGATATAGAAATCTTAACTACCTAATGATGAACTCATCCCAATAATTATCAAATTATTAAATCAATATTAATCAATAAATCATTTCAATTAATGTCTGCTAATAAACCCACCAATGAAAATACAATCAACTAAAAAAAATTGACTATTAAAAATTATAATCACTGATGATTTGACCTATGTGCTGCTATAAACATTAGCTGAGAATCAGAACATTGACTGGTCGATAGGTGTTAATCATCCACGTTTTCAAATGGCTTCGTTGTCGGGGATGGTACTTTATGTAGTCATTAGTTTTTTTTTGTAATAAACCAAAAAAAAAATCAAATTTTAAAATAATTGAACAAATGAACACAAAGAAAAACCCACCTTCTCATAAAAATAATAAATGAAAAAATAGAAAGAAAAACCTGTCTTCCACTTTCTTCCAACATCTCTCTGAATTCCCAATAGCCTCCCAAACAATCCCTCGGATTTGTTTGACCCTGAAATTGAGCGAACTCTTCTGCAACTTTGGAGGAACATTAGGGATAATCAAATTATTCAAGAACCAGTCCTTGTCCAACCAGTTGAATTAGAAATGGCCAATCATACGGAACAAACACTTAAAGAACTTTATTCCCCTGATATGAATTACCAACCCCTTGGTATTCAATATCCAAACATAGTGGTGGAATTTGAACTCAAATCAAGTTTGATTCATCTTCTTCTTCATTTCCATGGGCTAGCCGGTGAGTATCCATATCTCTACTTTAATGAGTTCCATGTGGAGTGCTCAACCATGAAGCCTCAAGGGGTTTCCGAGGAAAAAATAAAACTCTGAGAACTCCCATTATTCCTAGCTGACACTACTATGTCATGGCATTACTACCTCCCTCCTAGTTCCATAACCTCATGGAATGACAAGAAGAGACTCATCATAGAGAAATTCATTCCTGCTTCTCATACAGCTTCTATCCGAAACGAAATAAGTTGTATTAGTCAATTCCCAAATGAATCACTCCATGATTACTAGGAGAGGTTAAAAAGCTTATGGAAACCACCCCACACAACAAAATCCATGAACAACTCTTTATCTAATACTTCTATGAGGGGTTATTGTCTATTGAGAGAACTCTCATTAATATCACATGTGGCAGTTCTCTTGTTGATAAAACTCCTTCAGCTCCAAGATATATCATAAGAAACATGGATATAAACACACAAAAATTCCATACTCGAGCACATTCTCAAGTAAAACATGTCAATGATAATAAATCCATAGAGCCAAATAAGATGACAGAGTGGATGATTGAACATACAGCTCTTGTGCGACAACTAGTTGTGGCTACCAAATACCCAATGTCATCTTCTCCACAATCAATGCTTCCTGGACCTGTCAAAAAATGTGGAATCTTCCACTCACTAGCTCATATAATAGACACATTTCCACAACTTCAAGATAAACCATCTGATTCATCCGGATCAATGGATCTTAATGCAACATATGCTCTAAGGAACAACAACCCTCAAAAATCAGGTAAATTTTTTAGAAACTTCAACCAACCCCAGCCGGATCCATTCTCGTATACCTTCAACCATGTCTTGAGGTATGGTAATCCAATTTCTTAACCCCCCTAAATTCCCTCCTCAAAACCCAAACCAATTTTAATCTGGTCAAAGTGTTGGTAACTTCCAACAACCTTACCCTTTTGTTCCTCAACCATAATGTATCAATCATCCTCTTCCTCCTCCTAGATTCCACTATCCTAATGTACCTTCCCAATTCCCAAACCAATACAATCACTTTTCCACGAACCAAAATCAAGACAATCCCAATTCCGGACAAGCCCCTTCTTCCAAGAAACAATGGGCTTGTTCAGTGAAGGATCTAGCCTCCTTCACCCATTCCAGCCTCAAAAATATTGAATCCCAAATTGGTCAACTTGCTTCCCACCTAAGCCAGCAGTAAAATTAAAATTCTTCCCAACTCCCAACACAACTCTTACCAAACCCCAATGGTAATATAAGATAAATTTAACATAGATTGGGAAAGAAAATTTCTATGCCTCAAGATAAGTCCTTCAACCACCTTTGAATGTTGACCTTGAAAATGAAAAGAAAAAGAAACTCAAAAAGGAATCTGAATCCATTACCTCACCTCTACCCATTCCACTTAGCAACCTAATTCATTTTCCTCAGGCCATTTTTATGCCAATGAAGTCATTTAAACCTGATCAAGAAATTCTTGACATTTTTAGATATTTTTAAGTAAACATTCCCCTGTTAGATGCTATAAAACAAATACCTAAGTACTTAATGTTTTTCAAGGAATTGTGGACTCATAAGAGGAAACTTAGGACTATAGAAAATGTTTCCACCTATCAGTATATTCTGATAATGTGAGAAAATATAGGGATCATTATAGTTCCTTTCCAAATTGGATGTTCCAACTTTGATGAATAACTCATAGACCTAGGAGCCTCGAAAAATTTCATGTGAAAATCCATATGCTCCATTCTTAGTCTAGGTCCCTTAGATCCAACAAGTGTTGTAATCCATTTAGCCAATCGAAGCACAACCAGTATTGAGGGAATAATTGAGGATTTCTGTGTTTGATTAAATGATCATATCTTCCCAACTGACTTCTATGTCGTTGATATTGATGGTGAGATATCTTAATGAAAATCTCCTCTAATTTTTGGAAGAACATTCCTCCTGAAATATAAAACTAAAATTGATGTCCATGTTGGCATCTTATCCATGTAATTTTGTGAGCAACTAGTGAAGTTCAATATTTTTCAATCCATGTGAGACACATCAGAGAATGAATATGAATTCTCTATCAATTCTTCTAAATCTATATCTGAGAGTTTCTTGAATCCCAATCCATCATGTTCTTCTTATTCTACTCATAGATGAGTTTTTTAATATTGCATCTTCATTAACCAAGTCATAAATAGAGAATTTGAAGTTGAAATTAAAAATTTAAACTCCACTGATCTAAAGGATCTGGAAATCTCATTGGAATCCAAATTCACCTCTGACATCCACTGCACCAACTTGGATGGTAATGGGGAAAATTAACAAGCATGTTCATTTTTTAATTCAAATATGATTACCAAAAATTCATCATTTTATGTCCATGATTCTGAAAATTCTTTTATATTGGAGGTGAACCTTGAACCAATGTGTTTATATTGTCTTGATGGTAGTGATGTTTGTGATATTTGTTCAACAATTAATAAAGTGTTCACTGGTTATTTTTTAAAATTGATCATTCCTCCGCGAACAACATTGATATAAAGGATGTTAAAAAATGTATTCAGTCTTATGACACCACTGATCCTAATTACTCTAAATCAATAAGTGTGAAATAAATGAGTCAAAAACAATTGGGATCTCATAGTCTTATTTCGTGTTATCTGAACCTTACATAAATGAACCATCACAATTGAGACATCTTCATGAATTTATAAGCATAGAAAACCATTACATTTTGTGAATAAAGTCATTACTCACATTAAAGACTAAAGGTAGGATAGTTATATTCCCATTCCACCCCCATTGAATTGAAAGTTAAACTTTAAGGAAGCGATGAAATTATCCCATGAATCATTAGGCCTCCAAAAGGAAAAGTTTTTCTAGGAGCACACTAGAGTTGAGAAAATACGATGGCCACCATCAGACTATGGGTAGTCCTCTGTAACTATCCAGTTGTAGAAAAATAAATGCAGTGCTTCTTTAGAGGAAACCCATAATTTCTTAAACTTTTATGAAATTTTAATTTATTTTTAGTTTTTCATTAGATGAATAATGATTTTTCTTTTTCAGGGAACCACCTCCACTTCCATCAGATCCACAACTTCTATTGTAAACACACTACTGGATAGAGAGGGTGACCTACAAAATCCAAACTAGGGGAACCAATTTCACTTTAACTCTCTCTATCTCTTCCTTTATCTCCCTATTTCTTCTTCTTCCCCTATCTTTCATTATTTTTCCACTTTCTTTATAAAACCCTTCTCTTTTTCTCTATCTCTTTTTGTGTGGGAGTGTTTTTATAAAAAAACAAAAAACCAAAAAAAATATAAAAAAATAATATTAATAATTTAAAAACAATATGAAATATCAAGAGTAATTCTAACTCACCTTCAATTTTTCAATTTTTTTCCAACTATTTTTGGGAGTCAAAAGGCATGTTTTTATCTCAAATTTTTTTTGCTTTCTTCTTAAATTTGGATAAATAATATTTTTTCAAAACCAAAATATTATGAATACTCAATTTTTGATTTGGAAAATGATTTTCCCCAACTGTGAGGAACACCATTTTCTTTCTTTCCAAGGCCACCAATGACCATATTTTAAAAATATGTGTTTTTTACCCTCATTTGCGAGTCTTGATTTTGTAGACCTTCGAGCTGAATTTCATACTTTAGTGTGCACTAATATGAAAGAGGCATTTTTTGAACCCCATGAGAATCACAATAGCCAAATATCCTCCCATTTCCCATACATAAATCCTCCTTTAGAAATACTTAGATCCTATAAAAACCTTTTCATTGACAGCAACATTAAATTACCAATACCTTATCCCACCAAATATCAAAAAGGATTTTCACTGCATATTTTGTTGAAATTTAAGTGTGGAGGGAATCAATTTTATTTTTTGGGTTCCCTTTTATTGATTTTCAATGAGTTATCATATGCTTAGGGAAAATAATCCATTTTAGTGTGGGGTAGAGGTTGTCATTTAATGTGTTTTGGGGAATTTAATGTAATTTCATTTATGTAATTTTGTATATGTTATTGACAAGTGTTCAAAAAAATCAAAAAAAATCAAAAAAAATCAATCAAAAAATGGTTGTTTTTTGGGTAGTTCAAAAATCAATCTTCCTAAACCATTGATCTTGGTATAACTATTATAATTAGAGTCTTAAGAAGATCAATCGTGGGGTGAGAGATGAGTGTGAGATCTGTTTCATGTTAAACTTTCAAAAAAATATAAAAAACAGAACACTTAAGTCATTGGGAGAAGTTTTTTGGTTTGTAAATATTTCATCTTATCATACACTTCAAATTTATTTCCACTCTTGTGTCTTTATTCACACAGTCATTCCCTTGAAAATATGTCTCTCCATTTCCTTCCATGTCTCATTTCAAAAAAAAATATGCATTCCTTTTTCCATGTTATTATTTTACCCAAATTTTCCTATCTTTTGGATTTAATCTTCCTACTGTCCTATAGCCACAAAAAAACCACTAAAAGAACTCATGAATTTAAATCACTTTAGGATAGGGAGTAGAAGCTAAGAGCTCTTACAAACGATAATATTTTCACTTTTGGTTAGGGAATGAGTGAAAATCCAGAAATATATTTTATCATCTTGAGTGGATTATGTTTTGTGTGCCACAATTTTTCATTTCTAAATTTTAGCATGAAAAGATAAATTTTTTTTGGAACATTTTTTCTGTAACAAGTTTTTGTGGAATTTAATATAGATGAGTTAAATTTCCTAAACCTCCCTTGATTGGGGAAAACAAAATTTTTATATTTGTTGGTGTGTAAAAATGAATCTGTTATGTTTTATTAATATTTGTTGTACATGAGGACATGAACAAGACTAAGTGTGGGTGAGTTGATTTTATTAATATTTTCCTGACTTATTATATACTCCCTTTACTTATTTTATATGAAATGTGCATAATTTGTGGTAAATATTAATGTTTTAATACTAAATATATTTTTTGAGAATTTTTAGAAGTAGTCCAACTGATTTAGTTTACTATTTTATTTATAATTATCACCCTAATGATCCAAATTGTGGGATTCTTGTTTTTTTTTTGGATTCTTAAATCAATATAGAACATTTCATTAGAGGGATTATTTGGATGGTAATTCCATTGGAAGTGTCATATGGATGAAACATGAAGGCCCACAGAATTTGTGAAGAAACTAGACCATCCATGAAGATTGAATTATTGGGCTCAATATAGAAGTAAAAATTCATTAATTATACTTAAAATATCTAGGGACAATGTAAGGAGTCTTGGATAAAGCTTTCAAGGCCAAAATCCAAAGACAAGGTTCCCAACTAATTCATTTAAACTCAACCCACCATTCTGGATGGGAATTAAAATCAGTACAGCATTAATGTCATGTCTACTCATCTAGTAATTCAATAAATCTATGATTTTGTATTGTAAAAGAGAAGATATATTTGGATGAAATTTTTGAGTAAAGCATTCAGATTTTAAGGCATATTCCTATTCAAATATCCATTCACATTTCGGCCATTAAAAAAGCATGGATAAGAATGGATGGTTTAACTTTGTTTAATCAAGCCACCATAACATTGGATCCATAAGTCCAAATGCCTCAATATTTTGAGAGTAGTTGACCAAAATTATTATATATAACTTTTAAGAATGAGTTATCTCAAGATTCTACTATATGAATGTCCAAATTGTCGAGCCAACTAGAGGGGTAGTTTTAGAATGAAAATTATCCACCTCATTGGGCTATTAATACAACCCCATCTTCTCCTTGCATGGGGTTGGAATTTCAGAAGATAGGAACACATGTTTGAATGAACAAATCCTTTACAAGGGCTTGGGAGGACCTTCAACACTCATTTTTTTACTTTAGATACCATTCCACTCCTCTTTGTTTGATTTTACTTTTGGGATCTTCATTATTGTAATCTTGTAAGTCTTTTTTCGTAATTCTATTTTAATGCACATTTCTTCTTCAATATATATTATTATCATCCACATTATGTAGTTTAATATTTATTTTCTTATAATAGTTTAAATACATTTTATTCTCATTCCCTTCTTTTTCTTTCTCATTCAATCTAATGTTCGTTTTTAATTATCATCATCGCTTGTGTGTGCATTCGACGAAACACTCTTTTCTTATCACTATCTTTTTCTTATCATATTAATTTAGAATCATAATCATTATAATGAGATTAATAAAAATTTCAATGGATGCGTAAATCTACCATTGGGGTGAGTCATTATTTAGATATGTTAAGAAATTGAGATCTTTTGCTCGATGATTATTCATTAATTTAACATTGTGTATGTTGGACTTTATATGTCATTGATTAATGACTTGTTTTTTTTAACATATAGATTCCAAGGATTATTGGAACCATAAATAAACTAACACAATAAAGTAATGATTGATATTATAATCCTAGTTAAGTAAATTATTGTATTAATGCCTTAACAATCAGGAATTCCAATCAACGTCAACGTGTGACATGGGTGATAATTTAATGCAATATAAATAAAAGCGAAAGGATATCACAAGATTAACTACCTAATGATTCATTCATCCCAATATTTATCAAATTTTAAAATAAATCATAATCAATCAATCATTTAAATTAATCTCTATAAATAAACCCCCTCAATCAAAATACAATCAACTAAAAATATTCAACTATTAAAAAGTATCATCACTGAGGATTCAAATCAAGTTTTTCTATACACATTAGCAGAGAATCATAACTTTTACGCTCGATAGGTGAAAATTTTCCATTGTTTTTGCGCTCGAATAAGAGATGATCAAATACATGAATCTCAACACTCATAGATCCAATGCATGAATCAATTTATCATAGGTTACAATTGACTCTATGACCTGTTATTATGTCATTCTATTATATAGACACTCCCCGTAGTCTATTCTATACATCATCATAAAGTTCAGATGCATACTCAATTGCTATATTAAAGTGAAGCATGCGTGGTGATAGGGGAACTGAGTTGCTGATTACCTTGCTTCCCAAGATGTTTTTAGCCCCGACCCCCATGTCCTTCACAATTTGATGTCCTTGAAAACCAAAGGGTTTAATTTGATTCTAGGGGATACCCATGATATGCACTACTTTAGACCCCCATGATCCCTGATTGTATGTGGCCAATGTGCCTCTTTCATTGAATAAAACATTATTCGATGATGACGATGATGTTCACATTATGTGGTATGTCTTTCAAATTTCGGTACCATGTTATTATTTCCATTATATTAGATCCCTATTATAAAGACCCAGCCTTAAACATTACATACTATTTAATTAAATTAATAATTCACATAGAGGATCTTTTCAGGTTTAGAGTTTTATAGAATTAGATTATAAATCATGCATTACATTCCACATTTAAACAAAATGGTTACATAAAAGATAGTATTCATTTTTTTCCCATCGACGGAAACATATTTAAAACAAAACATGGATTATTTTATGACACTTATTTGACCCTATCATCAAATCATGTACCTTTCCCTTGACATATGAAAAAAATTTCAAAAACTAGGAATGAGCATAAAAATCTCAGTAAGGGACATAAAAGTACGAAATGAAAACATTAGTCCATGTAGAAACTCATACTTTACTCATAAAACAAAATCACTTTAACATACCTCATCAAATCATGAATAAATCATAGAAATAATAAGAAATAAAGGTAACTTGAGGTATTCATAACATTCTTACGTAGGGAGTAACCCTCTTGGTTACGTTGGGAATACCCATCACCGTATATTCCCTAAATCTCTTCGGTGAAACCTTAACGTTTAACTCCTTCATGTTACCCAATGAATTAGAGAGCTATATTGGGCTCACCTGCCCTTAGTTTATCACAGAACCACCCGTCTTCATAACAATGCCCAAGAACCATAACATAATTGTACCACATAAAACATGCATAAAGGAAACATATCATTTCCCCATTTCAATCACATGATATCAATACAACACATTGATATAAAAACATTATGAAAACCATTTTCAATACCAAAATAAATGAAAAGTAAAACATGGTATTTATTTTTCATTTATAAAAAAGGGTTATGGCTTGTAGAGGAAGCCGAAACTCAATTAATGGTCATGGCGGTGGAGAAGTCGTTGTCGCCGCATACGTACGACAAAAAAACATTCCCTTTTATCATTTAGTAAACGCTTCGTATAAAAATATTACTATTGAATAAATGTAAAAGTAAAAGGGGTTTATACAACGTATAAAATAAATTTGTGTATAAAACAAAATATGCCTCAATGAAAGGAGATTTAGATGAAGTCCCTTACAAAGACGGTATCCATGTATTAAGGATAAATCAATTACATAATTTTGTGTGACAAATGAATACACCAAATATTAGTGGATACTAAGTGTAAAACAATAAGAGGTCATTCAAACATATTAATATAATGACATATTCAAGGAGTACAAGTTTATCCAAAAGAATCAAAATTGGGTAAAGAGCTTCTGTTGCAAAAATTCGACAGCCTAAAGGCGTCACTTCAAACATTAGAAAATGAGTTGATGAGAGATAAAAAGGGTATATCATCACTTGGATATAAAATTTACATCAATAAGGATATATAAGAACATATCCCAACATTACAATATGTAAATTAAAAGACCCAACAAAAGAAGTCTTTTAAAAAGAGGAGGGTGAAAAGTTCCTTTACCGACTTGGGTATATTTCGAAACATACACCCCATGAAAGAAGGACAATACAAAATTGATGTAAAAACTCATAAACGAAATTATAATACACAAATAGTAGAATAATGGGCAGTAAATATACCAATCAAAGGAAATGGAGGCAAATGTAGCAAAAATCTCATGCGAATAAAAGTGAGATGAAAAATCCCTTATGAAAACTCGACAGCCTAACGACGCCACTTAAAACTTCCAAAAATGGATTGATGAGATAAAATAGGGTCTCTCATAATATTAACATAAAATTTACAGTAATAGGAATATAAAAGAACATCCCCCAATATAACAAATAGGAGCTTAAAAGAAGTGACATAAAGGAGAGTACCTAAAAAGAAAGAGAGAGGTTTGATCTCTTACGAAAATTCGGCAGCCTAACAGCGCCAATCAAAAAATCCCAAATGGATTGATGAGATAAAATAGGGACTCTCTTCATATGAACATAAAAATTAAAGAAAGAGTAATATAAAAGAACATCCCAATCATAAGAAATATGATCTTAAAAGTTATGACATAAAAGAGTGTACTTAAAAAGAAACAGAGGGGTAGGTTCTCTAACCTCATGTCCGACTTGCCTTGTTAATTTCTTTATATTATTGAATAAAAAACTTTGGTAAATTTATAATTTATTAAGGAACTCCTTTAAAGATTATTATTCAGTTCATATCACATATTATAATGTTATAATAATTTTTTAATAATGTTAGTTCATATCAGACATTTTTTCTGATGTCTGGTACATGAGTAAAAAATGAATTTGTTTGAAAATGATTGCCCATGTAGTTATAAGTAAATAATTTCCATAATAGTATTAATGATTAAAATATCATATATATCCAGTACATATTCATTTTATACTATTACATTAAATTTGGAGATAAAAAATGAAAAGCACCGTTCATGGGGACGGTAGGTCGTACGTACGCATGAACGCTACTTTCATTTTTTTTTTGTCATATTAATGGAATTAAAAAATAAATGAGATAAATATATATATATTATAATTCCAGTATAATATATATGTTATATAAGTCACATATGTTCATTAATTTCATTCTTTATACATTCCATTTATTGAATGAACAAGTCACATTACTTGAGGGGGCGGTAGTCCACACTTCCTCATATGAAATTATCGCATTTGCACAACATGCAAAGAATAAAGGTATGTTTCAAATATAAAATAAATAAGAATATAGTAAACATAAATACCATATATATAAGATATAAAATACAGTGACATCATAATGGCCAACTTCAAAGGTGTTAAAATAATATTGAACAATCATCGTTTCGTGATGCAGAAAATCACCAACCATAGAAACAATATGTTGTTTAACCATTATACAATGGTGTGTGTAGTTGTAGCTCTAATATTTCTCATAACAACATACTAGTATATTTATGATACTGGTGTTGTTACAAAAGAAAGGAATAAAAAGAGTTTAGGGGGTTGGAGAAGCAAAATAAAACATAAGAACACAAGAGAAGACACTACCATTAAATCGGGTAACTCTTTTTTATTTGAGCTCAAAGGATTCCTTGGAAAACTTCTGCCCAAAGTGAGAATTATAGGAGTAATATAGGGATGTGGAGAGACAAAATGGGTGGGGTTTGGATGAGACAAAGGATTTAGAGGTGTTGGAAAGGTGTTAGAGGTGGGGGCCTTTTATAAGAAGGAAGGAGGGGCACTTTTGGAAAGTATTGAAAAGTAAAATTATTATAAAATGATTTTAGGATTTTAAATGGACCAAAATTATATATTTCAAGGATAAGGTGATAATATTTCTAAATCCATACATCCAATAGGTTTTTGAAAAGTTTAGGTCTTAGAGTTTACATTATCTTTTCATTTTATTTAAATCGTTAAATAATGAGGTAATCACTGCATCATCATGGTGTCATAAATAATTTAATTTATTAAATGTCTCAAAATTATAAAAAAATATCATGATGTAGGAAATATTTTTTATATTTCTAATGAATATTTATAGTAAAAAATATGACTTTTATAACCCCATTTAAAAATTGTTTTAGTAAAACAACGCATGTTTGTAGCATTTTTATTTTATCATTAAATGAAAAGTTTTTAATGTCATTTTCCTAACAAAGTGGCTCCATGGGGTCCCCAAGATGAACCATGGATTGTATTGTTCAGAAATGACACATCCAATAAGGTTAGGACATGTGTTAATGTCATTTCATATTATTAAAACATTATTTTTACCTCAAATTATACTAATTACCTCTAATCGTGATTAAGAACATAAAAGTTACTATTCACCAAAAAATTATTTTAATCCCATTGAACCACATTTTACTTACTAATTAAAACCATGTATGTCGGATTTTTGAAATTCAAAACACATAGGTGGTAAAATTTCATTTAAATGAAAAATCAGTTTTTTTAAGTACGACTAAGTGGTTTCACTATTCATCAAAAATTGATGTTTTTCAGAAAAATACAAAAAATTCACCCTAAGCTATATTTGATATTCTGAATTCAAAAATGATGTCTATTTTACAAAATTCAAAACATATAAGTTATATTAATTAATTTAAAAATTAATTCCTGGTGTTAGAACAAAAAACATGTTTTTTTGAAACAATATATATCAAAAGATTGACATTAATTTAAGACCAATTTCAATGTGTAATTAATTCCAATGACCACTATTGGATTAAATTTTAAAAATATATTCTAATTTCAATTTAAAACAAATTCAAAAGATAATATAATCATATAAATAAATTAGATAAAAAAGAGGTTTTGAATTAAAATACAACATTTTTCACTATTCATTAAAAATTGAACTTTATCGGAAAAATACCAAAAATTTACACAAAGTAAATTTTTATGTCCCGATTCTAAAGAGGAATTTTATTTTGTCAAATATTATACATAAAATTTTCAAAAAGTGGATTTAAAAGTGGTTTACCATCAAAAGGCAGTTAATCGACCTTTTAAAGAATATTAAAATGTTTATGCTTAAAATTGGATTCATTCGCATTTTTAATCCTCTAACATTTATGGTAAAAAGTAAAAATATTTGAAAAACATATATAATCATTTTTAGTTAGTTCTATTAATTCCCTTCATTACAACAGTTAGGTGTTAACTACCATTTAAAATAAAATTATTTTATTATTAGAGTGCAACATAAGATTTCAAAGGAACTCATTGTTGCGTATTGGGTAAGCCATCGATCATAGCGTTCCCTTTTAATTAATATTAACATTTTATTAAAAAATAGAGATAAATATAAAAATTTCATATTCTTTATTTACCTGGGGTGTTACATCCTTCCCCCCATTTGGGAATTGCATCCTCTCAATTTTAAAATTATGCTCGGAATCATCATTGAAAGTCCCACATCAGAACAAGAGTTGGTAAAACAGTAACTTTAAACGAAAGAAAGAGAAGTACAGAGGTCACCCGAGTTAACCCATACTAGGATTCCATGTAGGAAAACATGGATATGGAAAAAAAGAAAATGGTCAAATTCTGAGTGAGAGTGATAGAAAACATGTTTAGGAGAAAGTTAACCACAAGAAAATCACATACTTGTGGTGGGTTAAACGGTATTCGATTCCGCAGTAGGAAAAGTTAATAGGAAACATTTTTGTTTTAAGTTAATTTTCATTGAGGTATTTACTTTTTGTCTTAAGGAAACATACTTACTTTTCATGTTGACTTTCAACTTTTACTAGATTTCTTACACAAACTCATAATTTCCCCAAATGATGAGTATTTAGGAAGGCTTGTTCCCATTACGAGTACTATAATCAACATCTTGAGAATCACCTAATCCAAAAAAGAGAACTATATATTTCACATGTATTTAGACCCTTAAAAAAACCAAAATTGTTAGAACAAGATCAGATAATCCAAAAAAGGAAAACCCTTTATAAAAAGAAAATATATTCTTAATCTCCAAAATCTGTCCAACAAAACCCAAAGTTCAACAAGGACTATTCGATAAACAATTTGTCCATATAATTTTTCAAAGTAAACCAAACAAAGATTGAATCCCAAATATTTTAAGGATTTAGTCACATAGTCTTTCAAGGTAAAAATTAACACTAATCCCCAAATAACATCAGTTGCTCTAAAAGTCTCATATTGAAAAGTACTTAACCTAATCACATATCCTCTATTATAGGTTAATAATTTCCATAGATAACCCAAAATAAACTAACTCATAATTCATAAAATCATCTAACTAAAAAGAATAAGTCATACTAACCAGGGACTTCACGTAGTCTAGTGGTAGGCGATAAATACCAGTTTCACTTTTGTTGTGGGTTCGAATCCCGCATCTTTGTCCAACGCGACATGTTGTCACATGGTCTATGTGTTGTCCTTTTTATAAAACACCAAAAATAACCCTAACATGTTTTAACCTCAATAGTTTCCTTATACCTCTCATTTTCATCTAAATTCATTACAATCTCAACTTCTTAATTCTTGAAGTTTTATTTCACCACCATAAAATAAAATGATTCCCAAAATGAATAACAACATACCTTGTCCATGGAATCCACTCAGTTTCATCATCATCTTGTTCATGTAGGTAGAAGTCACATGTATTATAACAATGATTTAGAGATCCTTCAAAATCATTTTCTTCCTCCATCCAAATACACCTTTTACAACATGGGTCATATGGGTATTCATAGAAGAACAATTTTGGAAAATAATCATGTATGACATATAATTCCCAAACATCTGATAAAACATGATTTCTATAAAATAGTCAGATATAATTTGAGATCAAACTTTCTATTATTGGTCCTTTTAAAATACCATAAGTATGTGCTGAGGGACTATATTTTAAAAGCAAATATAAATAGGTTGCGCAAGGGTCTCCTTCATCAACACCATTTTTAAAATCATAATATGCTTCAAAATCTCGTGATAAGGTAAAATATTTGAAAATACGTTGATAATATTTAACTTTCTTGAAAATATGCAAACATTGTGAAAATTGTATTTGTCTAAATACAACCCATGATCCATGAGGATAATGAGGTATAGCGGAGGTGTTTGATATCTCAAACAACTGCTTGCATGTGAGTTGTATTCTAGAAAAAGTTTCACAATCATCCGAACATGACTTTGCAATTGTAAGCACCCAAAGTTTCATTAATGGAAAATCCATCTTGATCCAGTTAATTGTCTCTTTATAAAAAATGTTTTTATAAGATGTCAACTTCTTTGGTTTTATGATAAGAGTTGTGACCGTTACTTTTATAGTTGTTGAACAGTGATCAATGATTAGTATAAATATAAGGCTTTAATGAACCCAATTTTACTCCGAGAAAGGAAGCGATGGCCTCATCCAGTAGAATTTCCCCATACGAAGCCCATTTGTTGGAGGTCGGAAAAGAGGTGACATCCTTGGGCTTCGCTCTTAACCAAGCCCAAGATGAGCTTCATTATGTCATGCCTGAATGTGACCATCTATGGGAAAAGTGGAAGTTGATAGAGATTACCACTCGGGCGATGTTATCCGAGCCGCCCTAAGAGTCTCTCACCACCGCAAACCTTACCCTTAGGTCTTATGCGGCTGTTTTAAGGGGTTATGTGACAAATAAGTAGTATTATGTTCATGTACATTATTTTTTTTTCATATAATAATGAATATAATTTCTAGTCATTTTTTATACATTGTAAATAGTTTTTAATGAAAAAATGGTGTTTTTTGTTATTATTTAGTTAAGAATTAAATTTTATTAAATTAAGGGATTTTTTAATTAAATAATATTTTAATAAAATTATATTATTACTATTAAATTAATTTTTATTAAATATAAATGATCTTATAATTTTATTAATGCAATTAAAATTTTTGGTAAGGTTTGAAGGCCATTTCTGTCAAAACCCGTGAATTTTCGATAAATGTTGGTTTTTATTTTAAAAGTGAAAATTAACATATTTATAAATTTTTTAAGATAAAATAAATGACATTTCTGGAATCAGGATGTCAAAATTATCTAACGATGAATTTTTCATAATTTTCTGAGACAGTCAAATTTTTGTGTAAAAATTAAATACCATTTAAATATATAATGTGTTTTATGACATCATAATGACCCAATGGTGATGTAATAAAATACTATAATTCTTATGTTCGGCCAATATATGTTTTACCATTAAAATAAAGTGATTTTGGGTTTTTTTACTTACTTTTCACAGCATTAATGAACCCCTCAAGACTTATTCAACACTTTGCCTTTTTAAATTAATTTCCATGGGAGTGTGACTCACCTCCACATAAGAAACCTTGTTATTTTAATAAGTTCGGACCTTGGCCTGGTAAAATATTTTTTTCCTCTTTCCTTTTCCAGAATCCATAGGACAAACCATGGGATGGTTTGTGTTTTGGATTAATTTAATATAAGGGGTCCCAAACCTAAAATAATAAAGTATTCTCTCACCTTTCCTATATAAACCCACCAAAGCTCCCACTTCCTCCTCACTAAAATCCTTTGAGTTCTTCCAACCTCTCCCCAACTCTCTCTAAAATCCTTCCAAGGTTCCCAAAGCTCCCAAGAAGCCTCTCACAAGCCTCTCTCTAGCCTTTGGAAGCACACTTCCAAGTAAGGGTTTTTTTCTTCCTTTCTCTTTTTTTTCAATTTTCTTTAAGTTGTATTGCCCTTTTAATTTCAATTATGAATGTTGGTGTATGGTTTCGCACCTCCCCCATACCTCCCTCTTATTGTTTGAATGATGGGAGACCCCTTTCTCTCTCATTTAATGCCTCCCATGTACACCCGTTACTATGCCGAAATTCCGAAAGGAACTTCTCTCTCTTCTTTAACATTCAAGCAATACTTTTGTATCATGAATCTAAATTCCATTTCAATTGTTGGTACATGTATATATATGACCTAATTAATGTCCATTACATGTAAATATGATGAGGAACCCCTTTCTCTCTCATCAACCTTTTTTTATGAATTCTTATGTCACGCCGTTACGCTGCCGAAATCGCACCGATTTTCTAAGACAATGTCATTGTGTAGTGAATACCATGCCTATTTCTCCATCAAGGGTATTCACCTTTATGCAGATTTAATTATTGATTGTAAATTTTCATGTATTAATTCCATATTAATTTATCGTGGAATAAATGATTATGTTTTATGAATCCATGTTTTATGATCCATGTTGCACACTTATGCATGAAATGAAATGTTTAAGAAGGGTGTGCCCTTACAGCGCTCCAATGCATTGGGTAAAGTATAGTATCATAATACGTCATGTGAAATGAGTGTTGACTCATGCTAATTCAAGTGTAACTAGGGTTTACTCGTGCTTCATGTGCAATGAGGGTTTACTCATGCTTTATGTGCAATGAGCCTTGGCTCATGCTAATTCCATGTTAAGTGTTGTTGCCACATTTCCATGTTATAATTATCATGCATTATCATGCATTTATGTTCATGTTTCTTTTATTCTATATTGATATTCCTATTGTCTAACATGTATTGTACTCCTAATGTTATTCCATGTGTACTCTCTTACTGGGCTTTATAGCTCACCCTTTTCTTATGCATGTCCTTAGGTTATCCCATGCAATGCTAAGTACAAGGGAATGTAGGGGTCATGTAAATGAAGTTTTCAATAAAGATGTTTAATTTCATGTTTTATGTTTTTATGTAATGATCCTAAGCCCCAAAGACACTAAAACTCTCGATCTTCTTTGTTGTATCAAGTGAAGTTTTATGTAATAATGCATGTTTAATTTGTAATAAAAAGCAGGGTTGCCATAACAATAATTATTGCAAGCATGTCATGAGTAAGAGATATGAATGTCATTTGAGATCATCCTCCTTCCATTTGTAAATGACTTTACATGACCTGAAAAAAGTTATAAAACAAGGATTTAACTGAAATAATAGATATAGGGACTGACCATTTATCTAAAAAAACTCTTAATCCCTAAAGTTGTCTAAACCGACCTCTGATACCAACTATAAGGACCCTGACTTAAACATTACTTATAATTGAATTAAATGAATAATTTTCATAAAGGATATTTTCAGGTTTAGAGTTTTAGTGAATTAGATCATAAATCATGCATTACATTCCACATTTAAACAAAGTGGTTACATAAAAGATAGTATTCATTTTTTTCCATCGATGGAAACATATTTAAAACAAAACATGGATTCTATCATGACACTTCCTTGACCCTATCATCACATCTTGTACCTTTCCCTTGACCTGTGAAAAACATTTCAAAAACATGGGATGAGCATAAAAATCTCAGTAAGGGATATAAAAGTACGAAATGAAAACATTAGTCCATGTATAAAATCATACTTTACTCATAAAACATAATCACTTTAACATACCTCATAGAATCATGAATAAATCATATAAATCATAAGACATAAAGGTAACTAGAGGCATTCATAACATTCTTACGTAGGGAGTAACCCTCTTGGTTACGTTTGGAATACCCATCACAGTATATTCCCTAAATCTCTTTGGAGAAACCTTAATGTTTAACTCCTTCACATTACCCAATGCATTGGATAGCTATATTGGGATCACCCGCCCTTAGTTTATCACGGAACCACCTGTCTTCATAACAATTCCCAAGAACCATAACATAATCGTACCACGTAAAACATGCATAAAGGAAACATAACATTTCCACATTTCAATCACAAGATATCAATACAACACATTGATATAAAAACATTATGAAAACCATTTTCAATACCAAAAAAAATGAAAATTAAAACATGGTATTTATTTTTCATTTAAAAAAAGGGTTATGGATTGTAGAGGAATCCAAAACTCAAATTATGGTCAATGCGGCGGAGAAGTCATTGTTGTCGCATACGTACGACAAAAAAAAAGAATCCCTTTTATCGTTTAGTTAACGCTTCGTATAAAAATATTCCTTTTAAATAAATGTAAAATTGAAAGGGTTTTATACACCGTATAAATGAAAGTTGTGTATAAAACAAAATATGGCTCAATGAAAGGAGATTGAGACAAAGTCCCTTACAAAGACGATATCCTTGGATTAAGGATAAATCAATTACATAATTATGTGTGACAAACGAATACACCTAGTATAAGAGGATACTAAGTGTAAAACAATAAGAGGTCATTCAAACATATTCATAGAATGACATATTCAAAGAGTACAAGTTTACCCCAAAGAATCAAAATTGGGTAAAGAAGTTCCCTTGCAAAAATTTGACAGCCTAATGACGTCACTTCAAATTTCAGAAAATGAGTTGATGAGAGATAAAATGTGTATCTCATCACTTGGATATAAAATTTACATCAATAAGGATATAGAAGAACGTATCCCAATATTACAATAAGTAAATTAAAATACCCAACAAAAGAAGTCTTTTAAAAAGAGGAGGGTGAAAAGTTCCCTTAATGACTTCGGTATCTTTCGAAACACACACCCCCTGAAAGAAGGACAATACAACATTGATGTAAATACTCATAAACGTAATTATATTACACAATTTGTAGTATAATGGTCAGTATGTATACCACTCAAAATAAATGGTGGAAAATGTAGCAAAAATCTAACGAGAATAAAAGTGATATGAAAAATCCATTACAAAAACTCGGCAGCCTAACGGCGACACTTAAAACTTCCAAAAACGGATTGATGAGATAAAATAGGGTATCTCATCATATTATAATAAAATTTAAATGAAGATTAATATATAAGAACATCCCACAACATAACAAAGAGGAGCTTAAAAGAAGTGACGTAAAGGAGAGTACCTAAAAAGAAAGAGAGAGAGTGGATCTCTTACGAAAATTCGGCAGCCTAACGGTGACAATCAAAACATCTAAAATGGATTGATGAGAGAAAATAGGGTCTCTCATCATATGAACATAAAATTTACAGAAATAGTAATATAAAATAACATCCCAATCATATGAAATATGAGTTTAAAAGGAATGACATAAAAGAGTGTACTTAAAAAGAAAGAGAGGGGTAGGTTCCCTTACCTTAAGTCCGACTTGTCATGTTCGTTTATTTATATTACTGAATAATAAAAATTTGTCAATTTATAATTGCTTAAGGACATCATTTAAAGATTATTATTCAGTTTATATCACATATTATAATGTTATAATAATTGTTTAATAATGTTAGTTCATATCAAACATTTTTACCGATGTTTGGTACATGAGTACAAAATGAACTTGTTTGAAAATGATTTCCCATGTAGTTATAAGTAAATAATTTCTAGAATAGAATTAATGATTAAAATATCACAAATATCTAGTACATATTAATTTTATACTATTACATAACATTTGGAGATAAAAAATGAAAATCTTCGTTCAGGGAGACGGTAGGCCGTACGTACACATGGACGCTACTTTCATTTTTTATCATATTAATGGAATTAAAACATAAATGCGATATATATATATATATATTATAATTCCAGTATAATATATATGTTATATAGGTCACATATGTTCATTAATTTCATTCTTTATACATTCCATGTATTGCATGAATGAGTCACATCACTTGAGGGGGCGGTAATCCACACTTCCTCATATGAAATTATCGCATTTTCACAACATGCAAAGAATAAAGGTATGTTTCAAATATAAAATAAAGAAGAATATAGTAGAAATAAATTACATATATATCATATATAAAATAAATTTACATCATAATGGCCACATTTAATGGTGTTAAAAGAATATTGAACAATCATCGTTTCGTGAGGCAGAAAATCACTAACCACAGAAAGAGTATGTTCTTTAACCATTAGATGAAGGTGTGTATAGGTGTATCTCTAATAATTCACATAAAAACATCCTAGTGTATTTAATATACTGGTTTTTTTACAAAATAAACGAATAAAAAGAGTTTAGGGGTTTGGAGAAGCAAAATATAACATAAGAACACAAGAGAAGACACTACCTTTAAATCGGGTAACTCTTTTTGATTTGAGCTCAAAGGCTTCCTTGGAAAGACTTATGCCCAAAGTGAGGCTTCTAGGAGTAATAGAGGGATGTGGAGAGACAAAATGGGCAGGGTTTGGCCGATCCAATGTCTTGATAGGTGTGGGTAAGGTGGTAGTGGTGGGGGCCTTTTATTAGTGGAAAGGAGGGGCTCTCTTGGAAAGTCTTGAAAAATAACATTACTATAAAATGATTTTCGGATTTTAAAGGTCCCAAAATAATATATTTCTAGGATAAGGTTATAATAGTTCTAAATCCACACATCCAATAGGTTTTTGACAAGTATAGGTCTTATATTTTACATTATCTTTTCATTTTATTTAAATCATTAAATAATTAGGTAATCACTGCATCATCATGGTGTCATAAATAATTTAATTTATTTAATATCTAAAAATTATAAAAAAATATCATGATGTTGGAAATATTTTTATCTTCCTAATGAATATTTATAGTCAAAAATATGACTTCTATAAACCCATTTAAAAATTGTTTTAGTAAAACAACATATGTTTGTGACATTTTTATTTTAACACTAAATAAAAAGTTTTTAATGACATTTTCCTACCAAATTGGCTCCATGGGGTCCCCAAGTTGACCCATGGATTGTCTTGTTCGGACATGACACATCCAATAAGGGTAGGACATGTGTCAAGTTCATTTAATATTATTAATACATTATTTTTTCCTTAAATTACACTAATTACCTCTAATCGCGATTAAAAACATAAAAGTTACTATTCACCAAAAAAATTATTTTAATCCCATTGAACCACTTTTTACTTATTAATGAAAACCATTTATGTCGGATTTTTGAATTTCAAAACACAGAGGTGGTAAAATTTCATTTAAACGAAAAATCAGTTTTTTAAGTACCACTTAGTGGTTTAACTATTCATCAAAAATTAATGTTTTTCAGAAAAATACCAAAAATTCACCCTAAGCTATATTTGATATTACAATTTCAAAAATTATATCTATTTTACAAAATTAAAAACATATAGGTTATATTAATTAATTTAATAATTAATTCCTGCTGTTAGAACAAATAGCTTATTTTTATGAAACAATATATATCAAAAGATTGACACTAGTTTAAGTCCAATTTCAAAGTGTAATTAATTCCAATGACCACTATTGGATTAAATGGTAAAAATATATTCTAATTTCACTTTAAAACCAATTAAATATATAATATAATCATATAAATAAGTTAGATTAAAAATTGGTTTTGAATTAAAATACAACATTTTTCACTATTCAATAAAAAATGAACTTTATTGAAAAAATACCAAAAATTTACACAAAGTAAATTTTGATGTCCCGATTCTATAGAAGAATTTATTGTGTCAAATATAACACATAAAATTGTCAAAAAGTGGATTTAAAAGAGGTTCCCCATTAAAAGGCGGTTAATCGACCTTTTAATGAATATTAGAATGTTTACACTTAAAATTGGATTCATTCGCATTTTAAATCCTCTAACATTTATGGTAAAAAGTAAATTTTTTGACAAACATATATAGTCATTTTCTAGTTAGTTCTATTCATTACCATAATTACAACGGTTAGGTGTTAACTTCCATTTAAAATAAAATTATTTTATCATTAGAGTGCAATGTAAGATTTCAAAGGAACTCGTTGTTGCGTTTTGGGTAAGCCATCGAGTATAGTGTTCCCTTTTAATTAATATTAACATTTTATTCAGAATAAGGGTTAAATATAAAAATGTCATATTCTTTATTTACCTGGGGTGTTACACCTATACTATATTATGAGTCATTTATTGATGGGATACACCTTTACCCTCTCTTTTTAGTTTTTTCTAAAACCATGTTTCATAGTCATTATGATACAGAATTTGCACCTCCAAATCTCCCTCTTTTTCACAAGAAATTCTTTTATTTTCTTAATGTGAGTACCCATAACATTTTTTTTATAATTTTATTCATAAAGACATAAAAAATATTTATTTTATTATGTAATTTAAATACATAAATCCCTAATTCCAATTATGTGGGTTATGAATGACATAATGAGCATGCTTTTAAGAACTTTTTTAAAACTCCATGATTTTGATATGAAACCCATTTCTTTTATTCTCTATGGTTTATTTATGAAATTTATGAATATTATCTATGATTTTCACTTGAAAATAAATACATATTAATGGAGAAACATATAGTTCTATAATGCATTAAGTAATGAAATTAATCTCTAGAGATGATAAGTTTTACGATACCTTGAGGAATAACCTTGGTAATATTTATGACACCTTGGGGATGAACCTTGTTGATATGCTTATGAATGTACAAATTAAATGTTTTAGACACATTTTCAAGTTATTATTAAAGTAATTATTATTATGATATGCCTTTTTATCATTCATTTATGATATTCCTCATATCATTATAGATATTACTGCAGTTCACATGTAAATTGTTTCTCTAATTTTTTCCATACTAGGCCTTCTGCACACCCTTTACTTTGATGTATGTCCTCAGGTTATGAGCTGAAGTAATTGAACATAGGATGATAAAATGAAAAATAATTTAATGTGGAATAGAATAATTTTATATGTTTTAATGTATTATGTACCTTATTTCCCAGACAATAAACATTAAAGATATTTTGCTTCTAAATTGTAATGAAATGTTATGTAATAAAAAGGTTGGATACCATAATTGGTATCAAAGGGTAGTTTGGTTATCTGTGGAAATTTTGATATGAAAAATTAGGAAGAACCATATATTAATGTTTAAATATAAGAAATTTTTTTATTATTTTGGTCAAATATTAAGTAAGTGTTTTTCAAACAAATATATCCCTTTCTGGATTGAAAAAAGAGGATGTGGATCTGGAAAAGATATATCTAGTTGCAAAACCCAAAAACAATGTTTGTAGATTGTCTTTAATAGGAATTGGTTCATTAAAAAGGGCCCTGATGCACTCCTAGTTTGATACTCATGAGGGATATGTTTGGTTAATCACATGATTTTTATGAATCGTTTTAAAGGATTTATAGAGAAATGTAATTATTTTTTAAGAATGAGGTTTTAAGACCTAAAATCCTTTATAGGTAAAAGATTAATAAATTAAATAAGATTCTCAATAAATTTTTATTCTTTTATAAAATGGTGGAAATAAGATGAAATATGAAAATGGTGACCGTAATGGACCATGCACTAATGGACCTTTGATGGAAGACAGAATGAAAACTTTGTTGAGAATAATGAACCAAATAACTCAAGTCAAAGGAAATAACTTGAATCAAGTTGAGATACCTATTTAACCACATAATAAAAAACATATTTTTGAGTTCTTTATGTATCAATGACCACCAAAATTTAGTGGATCTACCGACCCATTGATTTGTGAATAATGGATGAGCTCTATA
This sequence comes from Viscum album, assembly GCA_963277665.1. NCBI lineage: Eukaryota > Viridiplantae > Streptophyta > Magnoliopsida > Santalales > Viscaceae > Viscum > Viscum album. Next base: position 1,804,294,572 of record OY728128.1, on the reverse strand, counting down.
AAAAGATATTTTCTTTTCATTATAGTTCTAAAAAAGAAAAAGTCACCCTGGATATTAACCACATAGTGGGAGAAGTTGATCAGTGGTTGGTACTGATTAAAAACACAAGACCAAGATGTGAGATTAAACATATGGATTCCGAAGAGTTTATAGAAATATTCTTCAATAAGTATTTCAATCGTTCGATGAGAATGACAATCGAGAAGTAATTTCTCGAGATAAATCATATAGAGAATGAATATGTGGGATGATATGAGATGAAAATCACAAGTATTTTACTTCACACCTCTAGATCTGTCATGGATTCTAATGGGAAGGTTGATAGATTCGTTGGTGTAATAAGGCCTCATCTGCAGAAGAATCTTGTCAACTAAGACTATAATACCTATGAGGAGATTCTGTGGAGTGCTATGAAAGTCTAACTAAAGTTTGGTAAGATGTAGTGGTACTAAAAATATAATGAGAAGAAGAGATAAATGGATCCTTAAATGGGGTGGATCATTGATCATGGAAAAGGAGGAGAGAAAATTAATCCTCCCATGTGTAATAAATGTGTGAAAAATCCTTGGGGTAACTACCTTATTGGGAGTGGGAAGTGTTACATGTGTGGAAGATATGGCTATATCACATGGAATTGTTATAATGAGGTGAAACCTCTACTTACCACCACTATTTTCAAAGGTAAGATAGTTCATTCCCTACCTAAATTCTAATTCTTTATGTATGGACATCTTTGTAACTCTTCGAAACACTGTCAAAATCATAGGGTTGTGGAGTGGAATCACCCTCAGCCTTAGTAAAGGCCAAGGGATAAAGGTTGTGCTGTTTCTATCATGACAGCTAAAGTTGAAGCTCCAAATTATATAGTGGTTGGTACTCTTATTGTTCTCTCAAAGATATAATTTAAATTATTTTATTCTAGTTCTATGTATTAATTTATTTCTTCAAATTATGAAAAAATGTATAATAAACACCTAAATTGCTAAAATTAGTTTTATGTGTCAAGACTCATGGTAGGATTATCTATGAATCGTCAAATTTCAGAAACTCTATAATTTATTGTAGTGATCACAATCTTATTGATAATATATCAGTATTTTCGATGTTGAAATTTGACATTATATTTGGGATGAAATAGATCTCAAAGTATAATTCGATGATAAAATGAAGAAGCAAGGAAATATGAATTTTCTTGAATGGGAAACCTACAGTTATCTTCTAAAAAAAGATTTCTCAACTTGATATTTTTTTATAAGAACATCCTATATATTTCCTTGTGGAGTTGATCAGTGAATATGAAGATAGAAATGATAGTATAATGATATAATATCTCCCCATCATCCAGGAATACATTGGTGTATTTCCTGAGGAGTTACCTGAACCTCCCTCATAAAGAGATGTATATTTCTCTATTGAACTTGTACCAAGATATCATTTGATAAATGATACCATGTATAGGATGGAATATTTAGAGTTAGAATAATTAAAGAAGCAACTCCAGGATCTTATGGATAAGGGTTTTATCTAACTGAGTCTATCTCCTTGGGGATAACCTATTCTTTTTTTTAAGAAGAAGGATGGATCAATGTTGTTATGCCTTGAATATAGAACTGAATGGGATCACAATGAAGAAAAAAAATACTCTCTTCAAATAATGGATGACTTATTTGACCATTTTTGTGGGGCCCAATTATTCTCTAAGGTTGATCTTTGATTTGGTTATCATCAATTGAGGGTGAAGAAATAAGATATTCCCAAAACTATGTTCTGATCATGATATGGGCCTTATGAGTTTGTTTTTATCTTCTTAATTTTGACTAATGAACCTCCTATATTTATGGATATGATGAATAGAGTCTTTATGGACTACCTTGATAATTTTTTCGTAGTTTTTATTGATGATATTCTGATATATTCAAAAAGCCAAATGTATAATTAGGATCATCCAAGGGTTATTTTGTAAACTCTAAAAAATGAGTGACTTTTTGGAATGTTCCGAAAATGTGAATTTTGGTTACAACATGTTGCATTTTTGGGGAACATTGTAACCAATGACAGAATCTCAATAGAACATGCAAAGACAAATATTGTAGAGGATTGGCCTCATCCTACAATAGAAACTAGGATTCATAGTTTCCTTGGTTTACAAAGATATTATAAGAGGTTTATATAAGAATTTTAAAGAATTTATAATACACTAACAAATTTAACTCTAAATGGGATAATGTGCATCTACAAAAAAGAGTGTGAGTAAGGTTTCCATTAACTAAATAAGAGATTGGTTACTACACCTGTGTTAACTCTACCCTCAATCGGATAAGGATTCATTATATTTATTTATGAATCTCTAAAAGGGATTGGATAAATCCTCCTAAAAAATGAAAAAGTAATTTCTTATGCTTATCGATCGTTAAAACCTCATGAGAATAATTATATGACACATGATCTTGAGCTGGCTACAGTTATTTTTACTCTGAAGTTATTGAGGCACCATATTTATGGGGATAAATGTGATATATAAAGACCATCAATGTTTGAAGTATATTTTCTACAAAATTGAATTGAACATGAGGTATAGGATATGGGTGAAACTTCTTAAAGACCATAATTGGTCAATTCATTATCACCTTGGAAGAGAATTCAAATGTGATGATGCATTAAGTAAGAAATGCCCTGTTGTTATGGAAATAATGGGATGTTTCCCTAGTTCAATATTGATTAAGAAGGTGTTCTGAAATTTTGTACAAGACTATGTGTTCCATCAATTCTTTATATAAAGGTGTAGATGGATTAATCTCATAGCTCTACAATATCTATAAATCCTAGAGGGAAGAAAATTACTGGGACCTTGATGGTAATTTTTTTGTGGGATAATATGAAAAAGGGAGATTGCTGACTACACCACAAGGTTCCTGGTGTATAAGATAAGGAAGATAGACAACTTCTTAAAGGGGTATTTCAACAACTACCTATACTAGCATGGATGTGGTACAATGTTTCTATGGACTCTTTCACTGGTCTTTTGAGAACTTCCAATGGAAATAATATAGTATGGGTTATAGTGGACTGACTAAACAAGACTGCTTATCTCTATTCAAGATGATTTCTCTATTGATAAACTTTTGAGGATTTACATGAAGGAAGTGTTAATGATGCATGGAGTTACACATTCTATCTAATCTGATAGAGATCCAATGTTCACATAAAAATTCTAGAGAGGTCTTCAACATGATCTTTGTACCAAATAGATTTTCAGTAGCACCTATCACCTTCAAACTAATGACCAATCTGAAAGGACTATTCAGACACTTGAGGACATTTTAAGAACATTTTTAGTGAAATTTAAAGGTGGATGAGATCAATATATCACATTAGTTGAGTTATCTTGCAACAATATCTTCCATTTGTGCATTAAAATGGAACCATATGAAGCTCTATATGGAAAGCGATATAGAAATCCTACTTGTTTGGATAAGTTGGTGATATAATGCTTCTTGGGTCTGATATTTTGCAAGAGATGATAGAAAAGGTTCATTCCATCCAGAAACACGTTAAGACTACTTAGAGTAGGTATATGGGTTATGCTGACAGTTATCGAAGGAACTTGGAGTTTGATTCTGGTGAAAAATTCTTCCTTCAGATATTTTGGATGGAAGAGATTCATGAGGTTTAGGAAGAAATGGAAGCTCATGCCTAGGTATATTGGAACCTATGAAATATTTGATCATGTAGGAGTAGTGGCCTATCTGCTTCCACATCTTCCAAATATAGCTGAAGTTAATTATGTATTCCACATATCCCTCTTTAGGAGGTACATACCTAACCCTTCACATATACTAAATTCAATGGTGGTACAACTAGAACATGACCTCTCTAACGAGGAGTAGCTGTTGGAGATAATTGATTGTAGAGACAAGGTTCCACGCAATAAGACTACCCACGAAGATAAATTTTTGTAGAGGAACTACAAATATAAAGAATCCACATGCGAACTAGAGGTGACTATGATGTATAAGTACCCAAAACGTTTCCCTTTTATGTGTACAAGTATAAATTTTTGGGACGAAATTTATTATGGGGGTAAAAATGTAATGACCCGAACATTTGAATAATATTTTATTTCTAAAAAAAGTATGGTTTACTATATCATAATCAGAAAAAATATAAATATAATTGAAATTTAACCAACATGTTCTGACTGTTATATGACCATTGGTTAATATATAAATTGGAAATAATAATAATTTTTAATGTTGAAATTATTTTTTATAAATAAAAATGATATTGGATAAATAATTTAGAATGAAGAGTATATGGCCTCTACCAGTAGAATTGTTCCATATGAAGCCCGTTTTTATGAGTTTGAGAAGGAGGTAGAAACACTGGGTTTTTCACTAGGTCAAGTCCAATTAGAGCATCAATATGTTAAGCTTGAACGAAATCACATATGGGAGAAGTTCAAGTTGAAAGAAATCACGACTTGGGAAATGTTATCCAAGCCACCCCAAAATTCAACCATCATTGCACACCATACTCTTAGGTCATATGAAGGTGTTGTAAGGGGAAATGTAATAAGGTCTTAGATAATTTGTGTAGTCCATTTTTATAAATAACATTGTTTTATGGTAAAATATAAATCATTTTCTAATTTCAAATGTCAAAATTAATCTAGGACGAATTTATAGTATTTTTCTAAGAAGTTTCATATCATTGATGAACATTGAAAAAAGAGAAATTTAAAATATTTTTAATACTTTAAATAATTGATACTGTAAAAGGATTTTTTTAAAAATGTACAAACATGGTTCTGATCAGTAAAAAATTAGATTCTGATAAGATCAACGTAATTTTTGGTGAATAATTCATTATGAATAGTAATATAACTAATAGAATAATAACATCACCTAAGTAGAAATATAATTTATTCACTTTGAATAGTAATGTGATATAATAATATATTACCCTTATGAATATAATATTATCCATATGAATAGTAATAATTGTTTTAGAAATTATTTGTTAAGTATTAGTATTTTTTGAGTAAATAGTGATTTTACATAAAAATTAAATTTCTTATAATTATTAAATTATTTTTATAAAATGGATTTCATTTGTGAATTCAGAGAAACAAAATTTGATTAGAGGGAATTTAGGATATTTTTATAAAATGTTTTTTTGGTGAATAGTAAAAATACAGTTTTTGAGTATTCAGTGTGTTTTATGTCCTCATATGGATGTAATATATAATTTAAAATTCTGGCCAACTCATTTGAATTAAAATATTATACGAGTTTTCCCAAGCACCCAAAACCAAGGGAAAATACCCTGGGTAAGCCTATGGTTTTTTAAATACCACCGATGAGGTTCCCTCAATAATTAATAAAAAAACTCCCTATCTTTTACTATAAATACCAGGAAATTCAATTATTTACATTCATTCAAAAATAATTCCCCTTGAAGATCTAATATTATTACCTTTCAAGGATTCCTCCCTGGTGTCCTAAATCCATCATGGTCCCGATCCTTGAGTTTTAGAAGTTACTCTTCAAGGTAAGGGAATTCCCAACATCTCTTTTATGTGGTGTGTCTCTCAAATTTGTATACCATGTTATTTTTTCAATTTAATTCTGTCTCTATACTATATTATGAGTCATTTATGGATGTGATACCCTTTTCTCATCAATTTTTAATGTTTGGTAAAACCTTGTTTCATATCCATTATGCTGTAGAATGTTTGTTTCAAAATCTCTCTATTTTTCAGAAAAAATTATTTTATTTTCTTTATGTGTGTACCCAAAAAACATTCATTTCTAGGAGTATTCTAAAAGACATAAAATTTATTTTTTTAATTCTTGAATTTTCATACACAAAACTTCCATTCCCATTCTATGTGTTATAAATGACATAATGATCATGTTTTTAAGAACCTTTTAAAAACACTATGATTTTGATATGAATGGCATTTCTTTTATTCTCTATCACTTATTTATGAAATGTTGGATTATGATATATGGGGTTCAAATTAAAATAAATACATATTAATGGTTCCCCAAAATATCTCTCTAATGAATTGGGAAAATAAATTAATCTCTAGAGATGACAAGTTTTACAATACCTTGGTGAATAACATTAGTAATTTTTATAACACCTTGGGGATTAACCATGATGACATTCTAATGAATGTAAAAATTAAATGTTTCAACCACATTATCATGTTATTATTAATGTTATTATTATTATTATTATTATATGCATCGTTATCATTGATTTATGATATTCCACATGTTCTTATAGATATCACTCCATTTCACATGTAAACTCTTTCTCTTGTTTTTCCCTTAACGGGCCTTCTGCTCACCCTTTCCTTTAATGTATGTCCCAAGGTAATGAGATGTAGTAATTGAACTTATGATGAAAAAAATAAAAAAATCATTTCAAGTGTACAAGAATAATTTATATGTTTTTATGTATAATGTACCTTATTTCCAAGACACTAAACTTTAAAGATCATTTATTTATAAAATTTAATGACAAGTTACTTAATAAAAATGGGGGATTCCATAATATATGTTTTATAAAGTATAAAAGAATGGTTATAGAACATAAAATTCAACAAAACAACTACCTAGTTTTGAATATGTGAAGTATACTGATCATGTTTTAAAATTTTTAATATCATCAAATGGACTAAATCAATCCCCTCAACCATTTTATGATATATTATCTCAATTTATTTTAAGGAATGGGTTTATTAAAGGTAATGTAGATCAAACCTTTTTTATTAAGAAACATTATATGGATATATTGATCATTTAGATTTATGTTGATGATATTATTTTGGGATTATCCAATGATTTTTTATAAATACTTTTTAGATTTTTTGACTAGTGAATTTAACATAATCCTTATGAGCACATTGAAATTATTTTTGTAACTTCAGATATTTCAAAAGAATGATAAAAGTTTACTTGATCAGTGTAAATATACTATTATGTTAGTTAATAGATGTGTACTTGATTCAAGTATAATTTTGAATAATCATATGATCACTACATGTATATTTTATGACTATGTTACAAGTAAATAATTTGATATTTAAATGTTTTAGATAAATTATTGCATGTCTGGTTTATTTAACCTCTAGTAGACCTATTTTTATTGTAATTTTTTGAATTTATGATATATTTGAATAGGAATTTAATTAAATTAACATTAAATACGTTAAAAGTATTAATATTTATGTTAAAGGTCGAGTAAAACATGTATTAATTTATCATGATAAACCTATATTGATTTTAATATTTTTTTAGATTCTGATTTTGGAGGATGTAGAATTGATAGAAAAAGAACTTATGGTGTTTTTAATTTTATTATTAAAAGATTAATTTTTTATAGTTTAAAGAAAAAATTTTTATTTGTTTTTTTATATATGAATTAGGATTTGTCATTATTTCTTATTTTTATAAACAATATTTATGGAATAAACAATATTTTCAAAACAATTTATTCATTCCGATAAAATTGAAATTATTTGTGACATATACTATTCTATTTTTATTTCTAATAATCCATTACAACATTCTATAATGAATCATAGTGACATGACATATCATTTTTTATGATATCCTATTTAATAATGAGATATTAGTTTGGAATATGTTTCTAAATATGATTATCTTCTAGATAGTTTTTCTAAACCATAGGATATAGTGAATTTTGAAAATAATATATATGAATTAAGAATAATTAAAGTTTAATTCAGTAACTAAAAAATGTTCACGAGAAGTGTTTAGTATTAATTTTATATCTAACTATTTTCATATCTCCTTTATATAAATTTTATTAATTTATTGGAGGATTTGAAAGATTCATTATTATATCTATTTCATAAAAATAAAAGATGAAATCTCGATGGTGTTTAACTGTTTTAAAATTGTCATATTTCCTATATTTTCTAATTGTTTTATTATCCCGTTATATTCAAATGATTTTAATATTCGTTATGGATATATAAAATTTACGGGTACTATTTTGTATATTTCTTTCTATTTTATCATGATGAATTTGATTAAAATATTTTTAGAAGGATGGTAATTTTTTGAAAAATGAGAAAAATTATTTTGAAAAGAGGATAATCTTTTGTTTTAACATTATTATTATTAAAAAGGGTGATATTTTTTTATTTTTCTATATGAATTTTGTTATAATTTCAAAAAATGAGGATATTGTTGGAGTGGATCTTTTTTATCATACCATTTTTTTATAATTACAAAACACTATCTTTTTTGGTTTTAGAATCATTTTTATTTTGATGGATTTTAAACATAATGAATACTTTCATATATATTGCCTATATTTATTATTATTTTGTGCTTACATTATTCTATTTCTTATATTTTCATGTTAAGTGAATTTTCAATGTAAAACATCATACTTACGATTTTATAGTTATGTTAAATATATTATGTTTAATTTTATAGTTATGATAAATATATTATGTATAGTAAAGATCAAATTTTTACTATCTATAATTTCATGGAATTTATTTTTCCTTTTAATTTAAATTACTTAATTATTGAATTGTTTGGATTTTTTTCTAATTTTGAAGACTTAGGTGTTCTATAAAAAAACATACTTATCCTTGAAAATGTCAGAAATCAATTTTTCATTAAAGTTAAAAATATTTTTTATTGTGATTATTTTTATTTAAATATATTACTTTTCAATATTTAAACACAGTAAAACATATTAGATATTATAAAAGTATATTTAAATATATTAAATATGAAAATTTGTAAAAAAAAATTAAATTCACTTGAATATTCTACAGCCTTAGGAGATTTTTTTCAGATTATTTAAAAGAAATTATAGGAGAGTATACAAATTAATTTTATGTTTTGAAAGAAGACCCATATAATATTAGATATGAATCTTAAGAATTTTTTTTGCTCTTTCAATTTCGGTTATTTAATCTTATGAAACTATATGTGTTGTGTGTTTTTATTTATTTTGTATGGTAATTTAATAGAAATTGTTTTTTGTGTGATATCATAAGTAAAGTTTTTTAGATTACCAAAAAATGCAATCTTGGTGATCATAATATAAGATAATTGTAAATATTATATAAATTCCTAGAACACATGTATTATTTTACACATGGTTAGTATATTGCTATTATATGATTGATATTAAAACTAAAGTAACAATTATAATTCCATTTTTATATTATTCTAATCATTGTTTGATATGAAGTAAATTTAAGAAATAATATCATGAATAATATCACAAAGATTATTATGAGAGAATTTTTAGTTTCAATTCACCTAAAAAAAGGTTTAATAACTATAACATGAATACATTGATGAAACGTAATTGAAATGTGTGTGGGACTATGCTTCTAATAAAAATCTACTAAAAAGTCAATGACTGGACTTTATCATTATGAAATTTATTTACTAAGTGATTCAAAGATTCCAAAAAATTATATAATTAATTGTTTCAATACTTGTTTTATGGTGAAGTAAATCCTTAAACATTTTATGGGTGTTTCGTTGTTTGCTTATGATTTCACATTCAAAAGAAGAGATAGTTTGGTTATACATCCTCTATAAAAGGGTTGTTTCTTTTGGTTATATCGCCACTATAAAAGTGATGATTATTTTGGTTATACCTATAATATAAAAATTAAATGTTGTATTATCTTGTGAATCCCCACTAAAAGTCAGAAGTGTCGGGAATATGTGATTTCACTTGTAAAAGGATGGTTGAAATGGGTTGTGACTCCCAAAAAAATCAGATTGCAACTTATGTTGGGACACTCTTATAATATTTGGGATCTAGTTAATAAATTATTTATTATGGATTAATTAAAAGTTAATATTATATGTATGATCTTTTTTTATCTAGACAACTATATTATTTCTTTGTGTTCGTTATTTATTTTTCACTAAACTGCATTTTTATTTTTGTTTAACTGTAATATAAAATCTGTTTAAATTTTAAACTAGTTAATTCACCCCATTTTTTCGTTCTCAAAAATAATATCATTGAAAATTAATTACCAAGATAATGACATGGTTTAAATAACTCCTAACATACATAAAAAATAAAAGGCATGGTTAGAATCACACCCAACCAACGTTACAAGAAACACAGTTGATGTAAGACCAAACCTAAATAATAATTAAATACATTGTTGTAATTAAACCCATTCCAAATACCAAGTAAATATTTGGTTGGAATCTCACCCAACAAAAGTACTAAGGATACATTGTTATTATTATGACTAACTCAAACACTACGAAAAAACATGTTTGGAATTACAACCAACACAAATACCATGTAAAGATATGTTTATCTTTACATAGAAAATAAATATAAACTAAAGATATGTTTTCCTCAGACACAACCCAAATATCAGGTAATGATATGTAGTGGGAATTACAACTAATACAAATACAATTTAAATATATGGTTGACATCATAACCAACCCAATATCATCTTCCTTATACTAATGACACACTTAATAGGACACCCTCTAAGCTAGTCCCATATTATGTATCTGCTACAAATATATTAAGAAACACTCTGGGAAAATTTCCAAGATCCACTAACTCATGTTAAACCAATTAACACCCATTTAGGTTTAATTCCATTGTTTATTACCCACTTTCTACAATAAACATGACAATTGACAATCACATAACCATCGAAACATCTGATAGAAACAATAATGAAATTGAAAAATGTCACCCAACTATCTACATATATGGAAACCAAATTTAGTTCTATGACGCTCCATTTTCTACCATTCAGAAACACCCATATACAAAAATGTTCATAAAAATATAAAACTTTAGGGAAATAAGGGAATTGATGTCCCCGTACTTTTTGGATCCTTACTATCTGATATTGTGGGAAGAATTAATAATAGTTATATTAAATTGATAAACCTAACATAAATCCTCCAAATAGGGATTTTATTTCAAGATTAATATAATAATGAGATGATACTTCAATGGGGGAGGTAAGGGTAAGGCTTACTCATGACGATCTAATAGTATAAAATTCATGTAAATCCAAAATCGAATGAGGGTGAATATCCATGTGAAAGAATGGAATGAGAGATATAGGATTGGATGATTTGTGTGGGTTATCTTGATTTCTGTAGATTAAGTTATATTAAATTTCAAAGTTAATTTAATTTAAATTAAATTATTTAGAAATGTAAGAGGGGCACTGAGAACCTTGTGAACACACAATGGGTAATTGGAATTACATCAACCACCTAATCAAGGAACCCTAGCATGTTAGTGGTCCGCCTAGGCTTACAAACCCATTGTTTTATTTATTGGTTACCTGTTACGTTTCCACTATGTATTCAACAGTATATGTTATAAAATATAGGTTTTTCACCACCGTATTATTTTTCAAATTTATAACCACTTATCTCCCTCTTATTACTCTAATAGTAATAATTTACCAAAATACATGAAGAGTGACTAAAATCAAGTTGAATGATTACCCAAATATATGTGGGTTATTACAAACTCCCCACCATATAAATTATCACCTTAAATATTCATTTTTACTACTTACTAAAAAAATCATTCGACCTTTGTGCTTTTATAACTACCTCTCACTCCCATGTATCCTCCTAGATATGTTGATGCTACCAGCACACACATATGAGGGAAACTGTATTTCGATACGGTATCTTTTAACTATATTAAACTATTCATAATAGACAATAATTTAACAATGAATTAAATTACATCTTTTAATTATCAATGTTGATTGTATGAAAATGGTTCAGATGATATCTTTGAATTTGATATATTTGGAATACAACATGTATCACATTTTTTCTCTAAGATAACAGCAGCAAGTACACCACTATATTAATAGTCTGAATGACCTAAAATGAACACATGAAACATGAAACTAATTTATTTTGACTTTATAATCACCTGTTTATTAATATTTGTGATTCTCATAAGAATTTATGGTCTTCTACCTTAAAAAATCATCACTGTCACTAGTCTTCCTATGATCACTACCTATTTTGACTAGTATCAAACCACATTTAGGATGATTCAATATCATTTTTGTTCTTATAGGAGGTTTATCCTAAAAACAGATGCATCCCCCCTCTCTAGATAGAATATAGGTGATCAGAAGGGCATGCTATTTAGTTCCTAAAGGGGTGAAATATAAATATCCACCAGATAATATTGTTATTGGTAAACACTTTAAATGACATATTACATTCCCTTAATATAACAAAATATAAGATAGATTCTCAAGTCATGTACTAAAATATCTAATTCATGCAAACCTATTACCCATCAGTTTGATGAATAAAAAACATTCTTAGGATAACTTGATTATTTAAATCGTACTATAAAACATTTTAGTACTATTGGATTAAATTTTTATAATAAAATTTTTCTTGTATTTGTTAAAAAATATACTTCTTTCGTATAATAATTTTATTATTATTTAGGAATAATGAATTTTTAGAGTTATAATAAAATATTGTTTTAAAGATAGAAGTTGATGAATACAGATTTCATTTTGTTGCTGAAGAGTTTTGAAAGAGGATATTGAAAATATTGAGAACTCAGAAGTTAGAACGTTTTTCAAACATTTTAAATATAATTAGATTATTCTTTTATAATGAATAATTTAACATAAATAATGAAAACATTCTTAATAAATGATTTTGATGAAATGGTGGAGATGTTTGAATAAATCAGAATCACTAAAAAGAAGAATAAAACTAAATTAAACATTTTTTTGAGAAAATAAAAAAAAATTGAAAAATTAATAACTGAAATTATTCACAAATCAGAACCAAGATACTACGAAAATTATAACTAGTTTTCTGAGCAAACTGGAATCATTTTTCAGAGCCAAATCAGAACTAAGATTCTTAAAAAATCAGAATGTTTTTTTTTATTAAATTGTTACCATCTTTTAATGAAAATAATAACCAGTTTTTTGAGAAATGTTTGAACCAACATTCTATGAATATTGGAACCCGTTTTTTGAGAAAATTAGTACCATTTTTCTTAGAAAATCATAAATAGTTTTCTAATAAAAATAGGATCCAAGATTCTATGAAACTCAAAAATAGTTTTCAGAGAAAATTGGAACTAGTATTATAAGAAATATCAGAACCAATATTTTAAGAAAATTAGAACCAATTTTTTGATAATATCTGAAATATATTTCAATGATTATAAGAACCTATTTTTGAGAAAAATTGGAAAGAAGACTCTAATAAAATAGGATTCAATTTTCTATATAAATCGGAACAAGTTTTTTGAGAAAAATCTAGAAAAATATGTTGATCAAATTTGAAATTGTTTTCTATGAAAATTGTAACCAGTTTTCTAAGTAAAATTGAAACCAATATTCTAAGGAAATCAGAACCAGTTTTTTGAGCAATGTTGAAACTATAATTCTACTAAAATAAGAACCAAATTTTTGAAAAATCAAGACCAACATTCGGTAGAAAACGGAACCACCATTTTGAAAATATCAGAATTAAGATCTAACATTATCGTATTGAGAAACATATGAAGAGTTGAATAATTGAAACATTAATTTTATCATTGTATAGATCTCAGATAAATTTAATGCTTATTGAAGATGTAAAATATTGAAGATTAAATAAGAATGATTTTCAGATATTTTTAGATTTGAGGAAGAGGGATAGTTTTCAAGTTTCCTACCATTGTTTTTCCATGTTTCATATAAATTCATTCTCATATCAGTTGTTCATTTGTAACATTTATATATGTGAGAAAATAGGAGTACTGAAGATTTCTAAGTGAAATTTTTCCAGTAGATTAAATAATATTTCTATTGAGTTATTTAGTAGAGAAAAATCAGAACCATCATTACTGTATTTAGAAGATCGAACACAGCCAAATCAGAGTGATGATTCGAAATAATCATTTGGTGATGCAGATAGAACAATGTTTTTATTCTTTTCTTCAATCATTTTTTATAAGAATACATTATAAACTAACAGGAGTCAGTATAATCTTTCCTATTGGGAGATAGAAGATGTCCAACAGGAGTTGCAACATGTTGTATTCACTTCTTCATAGTAGTGGATTTCCACAGACACTTGGGAGTGGATTTGGAAAAGACGTATATTATCAAAATTAGGAAAAAACTTCTATATATTCTGTGATTATCATGGTCTTATGACCTTCCATGAATAAGTATTTACTAAATTTTGATAAGGATATAAACCATAACATATTTCAGGGATTATGTTTGTAGAAATATTGAAACTTATAAAAAGTGAAAAACTACTTCAACACCCTTATCAATTGTTATTTTATGCTTGGAACTTCAAATGGTATTAGACACAAGGTTCCCTTTCGGAATCTTAATCATAAATAATATCAATACTATCTATAGTAGATTAATTCCAATATTCAATAGAAAATTTATTATAGATAAAAAATAGTATGATTCTTTATCACCTATCTCCATGCCTCGATGTTGTTGATGTTGCAAAAAATGGTTTTCCACCTATTAAGAAAGATGATCCTATGATATTTTCTGATAATAGACTTATATATGATTATTAAAATGATATAAATTCAATTTTTATTCCCTTTTCAGAATATTTTTATGCGAAGGTGAGGGATCTCTAAAGATCAAAATGTATTTGGGACAAGCTAGAATGTGTTTTCGAAGAGAATACTAATGTAAAGGAAGCAAAGATTAAAATTTGGAATAGTTAGTATAATGAAATAAGAATTAGGGAAGAAGGAACAATTGATGAATAATTCCCTATAGTAAATGAAGTTGTATGCAACATTAGAGGATTCAAAGAAGTCCAGGATGATTCTATAATTGTGAAGAAACTTATGTAAAAATTTCTAGACATGTTTGATTCTAAAATTTATTATTTAGAAGATGGGGATGATTTACTTATTAATGAATTGAATATCTTTCTTATTTTTTATTAAAAGATAAAAGGCCCAATTTTTAAAAATAATATGGAAGATGAAATGAATTTTGATGTTCTGAGAAAGATGAAAATACAAGATATTAAACAAGAAGATCCTTGTGATCCTAAAGATAAAGAGGATTATGAACTGAATGAAAAAATAATGCCTCTTATATCTAAGAAATATGGATGAGTAATGGGAAGTCTGGAGTTAAACATCCTCTCCAATTATTTGAGTGTGGTGGATTCAGACACATTGCTATGAATTTTCATAATAATAAAGATGGATAATATCGAGATGATTCTGATGGAAAACATCAATGAAAGAAGTAATAAAAATGATAAAAATGAAAAGGCTTTCAACAGATACAAGAAGAAGTTTACTAGAAACAAAATAAGAATGTTGAGTAAGAATGTTGAATCAGACTCAACTAAAAACAATTCATCAGAAGATGAATGTTCAAAAAAAAATTAGAACCTTCATTGCAAAAGTTGAGAAAACAAAATATTTCTCAGATAGTGAAAATGGTGTTGAAGAACATTATATAGAGTTACAACTCAGAACCTAAATCATTTCATGTCTTTAGAGAAACAAAACTCTCAATAAATAAATTAGATTAATGAAGAATTTTCATGAAGAACTATTTGATGGAAGAAAATATGTCATCAAGTAGAAGGATAAATAAATTCTGGAGATTCTTGGAAATAAACCTAGAATTACATAACAAAGAAAGATTATTGAAGATTTTAGAAAGAATCTAGAAGCTAAAGAATAAGAGGTTAAAAAGTTACAATCAAAACATCTTTAGCCTGAATGTTTCTTGAAGAAGAAGAATGAAAAATATAACAAATCATCAAAATTAAAAGTTGAGACTAGTAAAGTTGCTGAGAAGGCTGAATATAAGAATCATGTAAAATATTATATTACCAAAAATAATGTTTCATCTAATTCCATTAAAATTTGAGGTTCAAAAAATGTTTTTTTTAAAAGATTGGGTAGAGAAATAAAGTGATAAATATATAAATTCTACAAATGTAGTAAAATCACTCAAAATAAAAGATTTTCAACATCTTGAGCATGTTAGTGGTGAAAGAAGTTACCAACTTCAACAATTTTTCTATATAGAATGATCATTCTTGAATAAAAAATCACGATTTTATGGATATTTTCAGTGTTGTAAAATCTATGGGCTTGGAGCATATAATTTTTGGCACAAATTATCTTTAATTGGAAGAAGGTTTGATAAAAATTTTAGAAATACTGAAATAATAATGAGTAACTTTACAAACATACAAGAAGTTGAAAAGGTGAATTATCAATATGTTAAAAACATTCCACCAAATAATCATTTTGAATGTATGGAAGATGTTTTTAGAAGATGTTATTATTCTGGTCATCATGAATAAATATGTATGACATTACTTTTAGAAAATGTTTCTTCTGATAGAAATGAAATGAAAGATGAAAAGAAGACGTTTGAGGAAAGGGCATTTATTAATGAGACATCTTTGAAAGAACAAAAGAGGAACGAACCATGGATACATAATAGTGGTTGATTTTTAAATATGAAAAGTGATATAAAAATCATGAAACATTTTGAATTTCATGATGTAGGAGAAGTTACGTTTTGAAATGGTAGTTTCTAAAAAATTAGTGGAATTACAACGGTGGAGATTGATGTAGAAAAATTGAAATCTAAGGATGTTTTAATTGTTGACAGGAAAACAAATAACATATAGAGTGTATGTAAACATTATGATGACAGAAAATAAGTAATCCTAATAAAGGATTCATGTATCACAGAAAGTATTAATGATAAAAAATTAATTAAAAAATGAGAAAGACCAAGTGTGAATCATTTTAAAATAGGAGAATTCAATAGCTTATTTTACTTGAGTGCTGAAGAAGAAAACATGTTTTGGAACCAAATACATGGTCACCATGAGAAAAAAACCTGAATAAAATTTCTATAGATGATGTTGTCTAGAATTTTTTTGATTTAAAAATAAGATTTTGAGATGTTTTTATTACTTTCCAAAAAGGAATGATGACTATAAAAATTCATAATAGAATTGAGATTCAATCCACCAGACCACATGGGATTTTTCAGTATTATTTATGTTGACTAATGATACATCAATCAATAAAAGTATACTTATAATATATGACTTTTATTATTGATTTCACTCTGATGACAAACATCATTTTCATGAAGCACAATTTAAGTTCTATTGAAATGTTAAAATTCATCAGAGAAGATGTTGATAAATAATTGGGGGATTTCCAAAAAGATGTTGAGAACAAATAATGGAACCGAATTCACAAAAAATTCTTTAATATGTTATGTAAGAAAACATAGAATCAATCATCAGGATATTGATGCCTATACTCCAAAATAAAATTTATTTGTAGGAAAAAACGAATACAAGCTTGATGGTAATGGGAAGAAGTATGTTAGGAGAATACAAAATTTCAATATTATTTTGGATATAAGTTGTTAGTACTACTGTAAATGTTAAAAATAGATTATTTTTGAAACCTAAAACCATCATGAATCTTTATGAAATGTGGTATAACAAAAAAAACATCATTTAAATTCTTTATTGTTTTTGGAATACCATGTTTTCTCAATGTCAAAAATTCATATTTAGTAATGTTTGATGAGAAATCTGAGGAAGGAATTTTCATGGGTTATTCACCAAATATGAGAAGTTACAAATGTTGGAACAAACATTTAAAAAATTTGTTGGACTTGTAAAATGTTAAGGTAACAGAAAATAAAATTTCCTTAATAAATATTGTTGATAATGATGAGAAGGATAAATGGGAGATTTCAAAAAATAGTTAAATTAATTCAAAACATTCTTCTCAGGATTCAGAAGAATTATTTGCTAAGGAAATTCTAACTGAGAAAGATATGATGGAATTTCATCCATTACAAAAAAAATTTGAATCTAAAAACATTATTTGGAATGATAGGACTTTAGTTTTGAATAAAACAATGTTGAGATTAAAAAATCAGACTTTACTTATCTCAAAAGTTTAACTAAAATATGTTTTATAGGATATACAATGAAAAGAATGGGTGGATTCTATGATTGAAAGGTTGGATCTTATTGAGAAGAATTAAATATGGCAACTTATTCCAAGTATAAAAAATAAAAATATATCAAAACCAAGTGGGCTTATAGAAATATATTTAATAGTTATGGAGAAGTTTCAAAAGACAAAGAAAGACTTATTTCTAAAGGATATACATAAGTGGAAGGTTTTGATTTTGATGAAACATTTTCCCCCATTACATTGCTATACACTATTTGAATGTTTATTGCAATGGTTTCTAATCATAATTACAATGTTTATCATATGGATGTAATGTAAGATTTCTTAAAATAGTGATATTGAGGAAGATGTTTTCATTAAGAAACCTTGTGGTATTATACTCTATGAGGATGAAAATAATGTTTTTAAATTTATGAATGATTTTTTTGGGATAAATAATGATCTAAATTAATGGTACTCAATGTTATAAAATTTTATGAGAATGTTGAAATTTACTAAAGGAAATATTGATTGCAACATGTATATGAAATATGTTGACTCTTGAACATTAACAATTATTTTTTATGTGGATGATATAATTTTTTGGGGATAAAGATAATGTTTGTGAGAATTTTCTGATAAAATGAATAATAGTTTTGAAATGCCAATTTTGGGAGAATTAACTTTTTCCCTAGGCTTAAAAGTTCAAAGAAAGGAAAAATATATTTTCTTATCTCAATAAAATTATTATAATAAATTTTAAAATAATTTTGGGATTACTAAATATAAATAAGGTTCAACTTCTATTTATGTGAGAAAAAAGTTGAGTTATGATGAATCTGGAATAAGTGTGAATCAAAAGTACTTTCAGAAGATGATAGGGAATCTTCTCCACCTTGAAGATTCCCGTCCTAATTTTGTATATGTTGTGACTTTATGTACCTGGTATCAATTTAATCTAAAAGAATCACATATTTTGGCCACAAATAGGATTCTGAGATATTTCAAGGAAACAACTTTATTTTTGTTCTTATATAAAATAAATTATGAGATTATGTTTATTAGTTATGATAATGTTGATTTGGATGAAGATTGTCATGATAAAAAGTAAACCACTTGAAAAATTTTATGAGTGAATGTTGTATTATTTTTCATTGTAAGAAACAAAGTTTCTTAACTTTTAAAATAACTAAATCCAAATATGTTGTAGCCACTCAGGCTTGTACTCAAATGTTGTGGATGAATGTTCAGTTGGAAATTTTGAATGTAAATGCTTCTAAACTATTGAAGATACATTGGGATAATCATAGTTAAATTGTTATATATAAGAATCTTTTCTAACATTCAAGATCAAAAAACATTTATATAATTTTTCTATTTATAAAAGAGAATTTTGTTACTAGAGATGCTTTGTTGGAATACATTTCAAAAAAAGTATCATATTGCAGATATCTTTACAAAAGAAATGTCGAAGGAAAGGTTTTTTGAATTGAGGTTGTAACTTCATGTTCATCCTCCTCCCATGTCTTCATAAACAACACAAGGAAGAACCCCCATCATGCATTGGATTATGATGAAAAATGGGGAGAGAAAGTAAAAACATTCTACTTGGAATTAAATTTTACATATCTTCATTTTTTGAATCTGAATCTATGGTTGTCATATAATGGGGGATATAAAAATAAATGGTAGAAATGAAAATATTATATTGAGAGAATAAGAAAAATAATGGGGAGTTATCTTTACATGGCTGCAAAAAATTCTTTCCACTAAGGGATGGAATTTATTCAAAAACATTACATTATCTAAAAGTGTGGTGTCAGGACACTCTATCTTGAGAAAGGCTATGTTTTGATAAAATTAAAAAAACATGAGTTGGTTGCAAAAGATGTGTTATGGAAAATATGAGAGTTGGAAATTTTTTTACGATTTTTGTCAACAAATCCAAAGTGGGGATTGAAGTACCTTTATCATAAATTGTTTTAACAAAGTGTTTTTATTTATTGACATGAATCCTTTTTTATAAGAATGTTATTGTAATTTAGGAAGAATGAATATGTTTAGTTAGAAATAAAGAATTTTCTCAAGACAGAAGTTGATGAATGAAGAAGTATTTTTTTGTTGAAGAGTTTTGAAAGAGGATGTTGATGAATATTTGGAAGTCAAAAGTTAGAATGTTTTCCCAAATTCCAAAATAAAATCTAATGAATCTTATTTTAAGAAATTATCACAAATCATGAAAAGGTTTTTGATAAAAATATTTTAAATAATTGGTGGAGATGTTTGAAGAAATTTGAATCACTAAAAAGAAGTAAAAATAATATTCAAATTTTTTCTTAGAAAACAAGAACCAACATTTTGCACAAATCAGAACTAGAATTCTGTACACATCAAAACCAAAATTATGAGAAATTAGAAACTAGTTTTCTGAGTTAATTGGAATTAGTTTTCTTAGAAAATTGGAAGATTGATTATGAGATAATCAGAACCAATTTTCTGAGAAAATGAGTACCAGTTTTTGGAGAAAATTCCGAACTAAAATTCTAAAAATATTTTAACCATTTTTCTGTTAAAAATCACAACCATGATTCTGAGAAAATCAGAACCATTTTACAGTGAAAATTGAAACAAAATTTATGAGAAAATGACCTCTATTTTTCTGGGAAAAATTGGAACCAATATTCTTATCAAATCGGAAATAGTTTTCTAAGAACATAAGAAACTATTTTTTAAGAAAAATTTAAACCATGATCTTGAGCCAATTAGAACCAATTTTCAATGAAAAATAGACCATGTTTTTTAACATAATTAGAACTATGAATTTTAACATATCAGAAAAAGTTTTCTATGAAAAATTGTATCCAAGATTCTCTATAAATTGGAACCAATATTATATGAAAATGGAAACCAACATTCTGTATAAATCAGAACCAACATCATGAGAAAATTGGAACCAAGATCCATCATTATTATAGTGATAATGATATGAAGAGTTTAATAAGTCAAACATGAATATCAAATTTGAATAAATCTTGGTGATATTTAAGTAGGTTTTGAGAAGTAAAATATTGAAAATTAAATGTGATATATTTTTTTATATTTTGAGATTTGAGAAATATGGAATGTTTTATTGTTTCATGCCTTTTTTTTGGGTTTCTTATAAATAATTTCTCAGAATAGTGGTTCATTTATAGCCTTTACATATTCAAAAATGGTAGAGAACTAAAAAAAATTAAGTGAAAATTTACTAAAATATTGAAGAATATTTTTATTGAGTTTTTGAGCATAGAAAAATCGAAACAATACTTACCATATTAAGTAGATCTGACTCATCCTAATCGAACCAAGGATTCAGAATTAACATTTTCGAGATCAAGTTCAAATAAGTATTTATTATATTTTTTTTGCATCAATTTTTTTATAATAAAAAAAATAAACTGATGGTTGTCAGTATTATCTTTAATATAGGGAGATAGAAGGTTTCAATTGGGATTTGGCACATGTTTTATTCAGTTATTCATAATAGTGGATTTCTATAAACCCATGGAAGAGGCTCTGGAAAGAAAATAAGTTCTCACACGGAGGGTGAACCTTGTAAATATTGTATTATTTTTGTTTCTTTCCATCCTTTTCATGCATAAGTATTTACTAAAGGATAATTAGGATATAAATTTTTATGGGTTGTAAGGGTTAAGTTTCTAGATGTTTTGAAAGTTATAAAACTGAGCAACTGATTCAACCCCCCATTTTAATTTTAATTTATTCAATGGAACTTCCCACCTCTTATAAATGTATAGTTATTTAAAAATCCCAATCCAACTCAACAATTATGTTCACTATATGTAATCGTATAATCATACAAATATATAGTCTTTGTAGCTCATTAAATACTAGGTCTCCCTCATTGGTAGAAAATGTATCACATTGATTATTTAATAAATTATAAACCATTCAACATAAATATTATAGGGTGACCTAAAAAAACATCAAAACATCTATGGTGAAATTAATCCATTCCCTGTGTTTATGGTGCTTGAACATCATCTACTAATTGGTATTGCATCATGATATGTGGCCTTTTTCGTTCTTCTTCATCCCTGACCACCAATAATGATTCTTAATTTCATGATATATCTTAATCAAACCTAGGTGAGAATTCAATATTAAAATATGTAAATCTTTCAATATCTTCACCTACATACTCATCATGTCTACAACTCTACCTTAGACAAATAAGAATATATCCTCTTATCGAGTTGATCAAAAAGAAAATCCCCACCAAATATACTATCCTTCATCACCTAGTGGTCTGAGTCTAATATATAAATCTTCTTATCCCTATAAATATATGATGAGGTGATCCGAAAAGATATATACATATCTCTATTTTGATACTTCTAGACATCAAGACTAAACATGATGAATAGGCTCATAAATATGCACTCACTATTAACTTCTCACACTACCTAGGCATGGGTCTTAGTACATATATGACTGATTTTTTATTCATGGGGTTATACATCATCTATAAGTAAAATAATATAGATTAATAGACCCACCATTATACCATATATTTAGGTTGTATTTTTAAAATATGTATATTATGTGTTTTTAAGTGGCATTGAGAAAAAATATTCCACCATGTAAATAGTAAAATCAGTGATTTATTGTATACACAATTACCACAAACTTTAAATTTTGTGTTAGGTACATCCACTCATATATCCATAGCCACATTGACTTAAAAGAAACTACTATCTTTCCCTATTAAAAAACAATCCCAACACCAACTCTTGAAGAATCTAGTACAATGTGTAATCATTTCTATAAGTAAATTATGTTCAATATCGGTGCCATTTTCAACCTTCCCTTAGGCTACCGGAAGGATCTATGCCACTAGTAAGAGTACCTGAAACTTTTTCTGATTGTTTATGGTTAATCATTAATGATAGTAATTAATTTATGTCTCTAACGAATATTTTGTAGTAGACTTATAATTCTTGGATGTTATAGACCTCACACATTTTATTTGGTTCCTACTAAAAAACCATTACATAAACCTTTTTAGGTTTCATTGATATGAATGAATTTCATATCACATAACCTAATAAGTACACCACTTTTTTATAAAATTTAAGCTTTCAGATATTTACATAAATATAATTTTCTCTCAAAGTATTCAATATGATGTCAAGATATAGACCACGATCCTCCCATATCATTGAATATAAAAAAATTCCATTAATAAATATGACCATGAAATAATATACACATGGATAGAATAATATATTAATTAAGGTCATAAATGTTGTTTCTGTATCCATTTTAACAACACAAGAAAATTTCATCTTATAAATTTGTACATGAAATCAGTCCACAAAATGTCCTTTCTCAACACTTGAAACTGATGACATCGCAACCCAAAATTAATATTTGAAAACCATATGGATTTATTCAAATGATAATTTTTTTTATAAATGTGAGGAAGATAATACCTTTAAATTACCTTCACATGATTCGATATCTTGTAATACACACAAAAATGCAAACTTACATCTCCTTTATTGGTGAACAAAATAGATGTAACAAAAGGTGATGTTCTAGAGTGAATAAATACTTTTTTCCTTTATGTACTATAACAAGACCTTCAATGTTCTCCTCCAAATTAGTTCCATCCTAAATGTTAGAATAGATATGGTATCCTTAACTGAAACTAGAACAACCCTAAAAATAATCTCTCTCTCAAGTGGAAACCCCATGAATTCCTCAATAATGAAATCCAAATATTTTTATATGATAAGTGGAAAGACTTATTGGTTCACCATATCATTATATAAAATGACACTCAATAATTGGTGTGAAAAAACATGAGACTCACTAGGCCTGGTCCAAAATATCATATAAGTCCCACTCCCCAAAAAAGGTTTAACAACCCACCTGTTAGGACCAATAGGGGCCTATATACCCTGAGAGGGGTGGTGAATTAGGGTATGGATATTCTTTTTCAAAGTTCTTCCTACCCCATTGGATCTTGAACTCTTTATTAAAAGGGTCACTTTGTTTGTTCTTGTGTGAAAACTATGATCACGTCTTTACTTCATTATCAAATGATGATGCTTTGAATGCAATGCAGGGAAGAAAACAGGCAGACACATAGATTTTTACTTGGTTCACCCTCACTGGGCTACGTCCAAGAAGCATACGCTGACAAGTAGCCGGTCATAACAAATTACACTATTCCTCTCTAGATGAGGATACAAAGTTCAGGCTAGATCACTTTTATTCCTAGGCTCACTGCCTTTACAATGTTTAGGGTCAGCTAACTACTTTCCCAAGGGTCACTCCCTATTTCTCTCTCTCTAGATCACTGCCGGTGGAGAGAATCACCTTCTTCCTCTTCCTTTTCTCACTGCTCTGGAAAGGATCCACTCACAGTTTATAGACTTGTAGGTCTCTTCATTTTCATTAAAGAATGCATCTTCCTCTATATGTAGATGCTCTGTTGAAGTACAACTTTCGCCCGTAGATGAATATCTATTTGCACCAAAGGTATCGTGCAAACTTCGAGCTTCCACGCAGCTCGAAAATTACTACTGGAACCGAACCTTACATGGCGCGCAAGTTAATCTCGGCGTGCAAGTATCGGCGCACAAGTCACAACGGGCTCTCAAGTCCACCTCAGACACTTGCGCGACACAAGCTTCCCCATCTCCAAACTTCTGTGACTCTCGTCCTTTTACTCCCAAACCAATATTGGCGCGTAACTGCCAACCAACGCGCAACTTCTCACACAGGCACGCAACTTCACTTGCACGACCCACACACCACTTGCGCAAACACCACACCTGCATTACGAGAGCTTTGGTTTCTCAAAGTGTTGAACTCCGGTGAAAAATGTGGAGGGGTGGCCCATTATTTATAGGCAAATTGACCACCCTGCGTGACGGCGTGCAAGTATCCCTTCGGCACGCAAGTCTCGGCGCGCAGCTCTCTGATCCTCCAAGTCATTTGCACGACCCACTTCCAAAATTGCGTGAACCTATTTACTTTGCCTTATTTAAATCTTCTGATCCTAAAAAACCATAGGGGCGCAAGTTATCAAACTTCCAAGGCATCGGCGCACAATAATCTTTCACGGCGCGCAAGTCACCTGCGCGACCTCACCAAAACTTGCGCGAACCTTATCCCTTTGCCATATTTTGATGATCTGAACTTGAAAAACATATGGTGTGCAAGTTTCCAAGCCTTCAGGTACACGGCGCGCATGTCCCTTTGACAAAAACCACTTTTCTTCATTTGTCAATTTTTAGGCCCAAAAATTTGGCAAACACTAGAAAATAGAGCCACCTTGTATCTGTTCTTTTGTATCACCTCCAGATCATCCATTCCTTTTGTCGACTTTCTTCAAACAAACATGGATCATTGACCTCATCTCTTGAACTCGGCATTCCATCATGAAATCATATTTGTCAACAAATTTGTATGTCATTTTTTTTCTTTGTCAACAATCACAACATAGATGTCCACTTTTTCAACAAACATAATCACCTCAAAAATGATTCAATGATGCCTTGAGAGATTTTTGCCCAACACCACCATATTAAGTGAATGACACTTTCCATTGGTAAAAAATAAAGTGTTCTTTATAATAAATGAGAAAACCCATATCATGGATCATGTCAATGAACATCATATAAATCAATATAAAATATCACTAATACTCATACCAACTCACCACTATATTACATCTCAGTCATCAATTACTATCCTTATATATCCTTCCCAAAGTAATTTTTAGAGTTAACAATCCCACCATCATTTTTAAGCATACCAAGATGCAGGTCTATCTGAACATACATTAAATTTTGTGATGAACAAAAATAATATTGAAATGATTCTAATATGGATTTTCTAAAATCATGTCATGAAAAAACAAGGTACCCTATTTACAATCAAGTGATTCCCTCTCCACTAAATAATGATGTCCCAGGCCTGATCCCCCTCCCTATCCTCCCATCACATTACAACCTTGAAGAGTATTACCCTATTGTGTATTCCCTTGGGTACAATGTCCTCCTATTAATCATGAATAACCAAAATAATTCATAATATCTCAATGGGTAAATATACCTAACCCTACTATAGATCCCTAAAAATTCCCATGACCTCATCTAAGTCTTGGATGGGGTTTCAACCATTGAATCATTATATATTACCAATCTAGTCACATAAATGACACTCTATTGATGATTGATGACAATTTAAATAGATGTTAAACATTCATTCACATTTATAACTTATGAGACGAGTCCCACATCATGGTGGGAATAGATCAACCCCAACCCTAGATTCCCTATGTATCACAACCCTGTAAATAATTATTGAACTAGAACTCCCTTACACCTAATGAAAACTATAGATCTTAAAAGAAGAAGTAAAATTAAAAATAGAACCGCCATTTAAAAAGTTTATCCCAGTAGTTATGGCCAAGTACATTATTTGTAAGAAATATTTCAAGTAAAATATGTTCACATGAGCCCATATGATGTACCTAAAACTATCCTAGAAAAATATACTCTAGAAGATTCATCCAATACAAAAATAGGTTAAAAACATTTTATATCTATGAATCTTGAACAAAATTATATCAGGAAAATGTCCCATTTTATGATTTATATAAACCCTTGAACCTAAATACTATTTATATACTCTTGTAAAAATTAGTTCAAAAATCATGGCCTAAATGTTCTTCCCAAACATGATATCATCCATACATTCCTAGATATTCAAAATCCACTCATTCTTGGATTGTCCACAAATCATAAATATCATTGGATTTACCCTTTGATCAGCAAGGGTCTTTATAGGGTAATAAATATTCTATAGATACTATATCTAACACATCATCCATGTGAACCACCCTCACCCCATAATTAGGTTAGATAATGTAATTTGAACTCCCTTATAATATAGGACATGGATGAATCAGTCCTTGAAACCAAATGATATGTGGAAAAAATATTCTTTATTAATCTCACTATGAGATACTTATCAGTAGGATGTACCAGCACCACAAAAGGTTCTAGTTCTAAAGGCAATTTTGATGCCACACCTTGGTGGTATACATCCCTCCACCATCTAGACACTCAATTGTATCCTATAAAGGTGAAATATCATTAAAATTACAAATTAATGGCTCACAACATATCTATCATTGTTCTTATTATTATAATTTTGGAAAACCAAAAACATTAAATGAATCCCACTAATATAGATATACCCAAATCATATAATGGTCTCATACAACATGAGAACCCTATAGCCCATCCCACCCACAATCAAGGATAAATAAAAAGACACTGTATGATCTACATAATCGATACTCATATTATAGTAACTAAAGGAACACATAACCATATGCTCTTTTAAGAAAATTTTAAGAAATAAATTATATAGAAAAATAATGTATAACATATTCATGAATCATTAAATAACTAAACCCTTTTTCATAAAAATTTTATCAATCACATAATACTTATGAATGTCATTCGAATCCTACATTCCAATTTTTTTACATGAACACACAACCAATTTCCAACTCATGGAAACAATTAGAAAATACTAAATTTCAGACCATATATTTTAAAATATAAAAATTATAACATCTATAAACATGGGAAACAATTCCACTATGTATTATCTTAGACTTTCCACCTATATGGTATCATTACATGCATGGAGTCTATCAAAAGTTATGAGAAGTATTATCTTTATATACCAAGTCCAAAATAGAAAAACAAGTCATAAAGAGGATTTTAAAACACTTCTAAAACCCACATAATGTATATCATTAAAAAACTAAAACAATTATTGATATATCATCAAGAATGTGTTACTATATGCTATTGGTTTTTAACTAGATATGAGGGACTATCAATAAATGTGAAGACTATACCATATACTAGATAACCATAAATTATTTGGAAATTATACAAAACATTCATCACTGATATAAATACAAAATATAGAAATTATAGGGACATGATAACCATAAAAAACATCGCATGATATAAAAAATATCATCTCCCTATAATGTAAAAAATTTCATACATCAAGAAGTAGTCTTTACTGAAGGCTGATCATATAAATTATATTAAAATAATGAAATAAATAATAATATAAAAATTCATAACATGTATGTCAGAGTCTCAAAATGAACATTTTTCTTATTACCACTATCTAGAAAACACAACAACTGACCATAAGGTCCATCCCCTTACCCACTTCCCATATCATTAAGTCGTCATTCCCACTAAGGATAACGTGTAAGGTGAAATAATATACTCATTCGGACCAAAAAAATAGAGTTTCTCAATAATATATATATATATATATACATATATTTATAGTTTGATATGATAATGAAACAACCACAAAAAATAACCCCTAGATCATTAGGTAAACGTCTTCCACCTGAATAAGTGACCCTACATGCTTTAACCCACTATTTTATCATGTATAGACTTGTCACACATAACCGAAAAGAATGGAGAAGTTCTTACATAAAAGATCATGATATAATAACCTAGTAATCTAAGATGTAATTATGCTTAAAAAATTAAAAATATCAAGAACTTAGGTTGGAATCACTCCAAATCCCATGTAGAACACAAAGAGATCGGGTTGGAATTTATTCAGACTACATTAGAAAGTGAATGGAATGGTTGGAACAACACATAACCTAAATAATAAATAAAACACATAGTTATAATCACACAAAATCCAAATTAATATTTTAAAGCAAGGTTATAATTACAACCACCCCATATACCAACTAAATAAATGGTTAACATCACACCCAACCAAAATTTCATGTAATGATATTTTTAGCACCATACCTAACCAAAATACCATGAATAGTTTGGAGCTTTTAATTACACCCTAACCAAATACCAAGTAAGAAAAATGGTTGGTATTAAAGATAACCCAAATTCCCCGAAAATACATGGATTTTATTACACCCAACCCAAAAAATAAGTTATGATATTTTTAGTATCACACCCAAACTAAGTATCATGTATAGATATATGGTTGTCAATACAACTATCCAAAATACCAAGGGAATATATGGTTGAAATCACACCCCACATAGTTTCAACTTTATTCTAGCAATTACACACTCACTACCAACAAACGTCATCATGTACATGTCTCCTCTTTGTCATGGAATGATATAGGGTACATTTCAAGACCTCATATCTCATATTACACTCACTGACATCATTATCAATTTTCATTTAAAGTCTTCTCATAAATTTCTACAATAAAAATGACCATAAATGGAAACATAATAAAATATTAAATCTTATATGAATTAACTTATCACTAAAAACCTCATCCAAAATTCAACATTTTGGGAAACCAAATATGATTTCATTTCAAGCCATTGACACCTACTCGTTAACACACACTTACCAAATAGTGCATAAAACATATATAAATCAAGGTAAAACCTGGGGACCACATGCATAATACTCATAAGAGTTGTTCCATTTGATATCATTGCTTTGATTTATTTTAATTAGAAAAAGCTGGAAAACATAGTCATAAAATCTCTAAATATGGATTTTAAGTAGAGAGGACTGAACCAATGAGAGGAAACATCAATAAAGGTAGGGGAGGGTTATTCTTACCCATTAAGTTCCATTGGGATTTATGGAATAAAAATATAATCTTATATGTGGGAGAATCACCACATAAAATTGATGAAATAGTGAAATGGAATATTCCATTTAATTATTCTAGTATTAAGAATGGTTGTTGAAGATATAATAAAATTTTAAAATAATTTAATTTTAATAAATCTTTAAAAAGAATTTTTTAGTGGACACTGATCACTGGTGGAACCCCCAATGGTTGCTCAAAATCACATTGAACACTTATTTAAGGGACCTGGTTAGATGATCATTCACAACGTGATTACAACCCCCAATTTTAGAAATCGGGTACCAAATAACTATCCATTGGGTACATGATGGTATCTTTTATAAGAAAATAATGTTTATAACTAAACTCATTTTCTTAATTTTTACGCCCTTACCTACTATAATTTATATAATAGTAAAAATTCAAAAAAATAAAATAAAAAAATACTAAAAACATGTAAAATTATTACTGCAGTGTATGTGGGTTGTAACATTAAAAACTAAAATGTGTACTCACTTAGAAATATAACTAATAATGGTTTAGTTGGGGATGTTCCTAAGATATAATTACAAATATATCAATTCTATAACCTATATAATAATGGAGAAAATAGAATATTTTTTTTAAAAAACATAGAAATAGTTTTTCATGTCTCAATAACTAGATTTGGTTTACATGATTCTATTTGGACCCTCAAAATTTTCTAGTCATGGAAAAAAACAATTTTTATATTCCACTATTTATTACATCTCAAGATACATATGAATATATTTTATTTCATACAAAAATTATATCATTCTCTCTTTTTTCTAATTTTTCAAGGATAATTAAGAGCTAAATTTGTTTATCATTATGGTATTGATATGTGAATGTGGTTGTGATTTTGAAATCCAAGAGTTTACATATATCATCCCAACACCATGTCCATAATCAAAATTTATCTACATCTATTACACTATAAAAAGCAGGTTGAAATGGGAAATTGAAATATCCAAGAGATATCTCAATCCATTCTCAATGAATATGTGTTATAAATTTATTTTAAACAAGAGGCTATAAATATCACTCATTATGTAATAAATATCACTTTGATAGAACCAATTTTGAACTTTATGGTTCATCTATCGGATGATGTCCTTATGTGTGTGTGGATGAATCAATGTATGTCAAATTAAAATTTCCCCCTTTAAATATCCTGTAATGTACATAGTTGGAAAAAATATCTTTCTTAGAAAATGGGAAAGTAATAATAGATTAATATAAAAGTAATTTTTACTTGGTCCAACTATACCAGGCTATATAAATAGAGTATATATAAAAACTATGATGATGAAAAAAATTCACTAAAATAAAAATAATACTATAATTATTAGAGTGGAATCATTTTCCATCTTGTTTTATAACCAATCACATTTTAAATCCCACTACTCTCTTACATAATAAATATTCAATGAAAATAATGTTCACATATTTTGATCTTCAAAATTAAAAATCAGATAATTATACATTTTCATGTAATAATAATTGTCTTGTTCTTTATCTTTGTATTATCTATCATCTTATTATTTTCCTCTATCTATGTATTTTAATGATATCCAATTATTCTAAAATTTTATTTAATTAAATTCTGAGGAATTATTATTTTTATTTAATTTAATATATCTTCTTGTCTTTATTTCTTCTCACTGTGAGATATGATTAATGTTTTCGATCTCTACATGACACTTATAGATGTTATGATCACGAAACCTAAGATTCCACTAGTTTTTGACAGTTTAATAAATGTTATATAGATGAATAATATCATCATATATCACATTATACTTCCAATTTCTGAGGATTTTTACTTATTCAAAAAATACAGACATAGAGTCCATTATGGTGTAATGAGGACCATTAAATTGTAATCTATGAAAATTGTATATCCCTCTAAAACTCACAATGAAATATATATTAATAAATGAAATTTTACACAAATATTTAATAAAATAATATTTATGATAAACTCATTAATTAATAATCAGAATTATTATGTCCCAATCATATTTCTTATTAAATATTATTGGCTTCAAGTATGGTTTCAAAATTATACCACAATAATCAGCCATATCATCTATTTCTAAGATAATGTTTCATCAATAATTCACGATTTCCCACTTCAGTGTAATATATAGACTATGATAACCATACCTACTCAATTTATTCAATCATTAACCATGTATGGAAAATAAAGGTGATCTGTTAATTCATTATTGTAAAATATTCCCTTCTAGAATGATAAAATTGTTATATATAAATAATAAAGGCTCCCCAAAATATTCAATATTTAAATACCAAACCTTAATCTTCATTATTGTACCAATAAAATCAAAACACCATATATAAGGAATTAAAATATGATTTTTTATTCATTGGAAATATACACTTTAGATCCTCTAAAATACATATAAATCCTAATGATAAATTTGAAATTATATTTTTTAGTATATTTGAAGAATTTTTAAAAACATATTTTAACAAACACAACCCAAAAATACTTGGAGTTTTTCGAAAAATCACACCATTAATGTTTTTTGATAACTCACATCTGAAAAAACCAATTCATTAATGATTTAAAACACCTTGATTTAGGTATCATGAACCATAAATATCTCATTAATAGAAACAAGAGTTAAATGGAAAGTACATAAATTGAATAAATTACTTACATACTGATCCAATCCAACTTAATACAAATTCAGCTTAAAAATGTTATTTTTACGATATGAAAACACATTTTAGTTTTATCCCTTCAGTTATTTTTCTCAATGACAGAATCCCCCCCATTTAAAATCTTGAAAAACCACACTTGAACAATTCTCTATATGACCAATGAGTCATATCTCCCACTTTACAATAAACCCAAAAGGAAATTCTTCAAGGATTTTATAATGAACAAATAAATCAACCAAGAAATTCATTATAGTGATATAACATTCCAAGAGATACATATAAATTTTAATACCTATTGATAATTTATTTTGAGAGTGATATTTCATATTGAAAATGATGTCATAAAAAAATAATTAGTTGAATACGGACTGTTTATATAAACCATTATGTTGATGGAGATGGTTGGACACTATGATCCTATAAATGACTCTTAATACATTACTTGAATAGTGAATTTAACATAATATATGTAATTTGATCATGATTATACACACACTCCAACATCAATATACCTCTCTCGACATTCTCATTGATAAAGTGATAATTCAACTCAGTGTGATTTGTTTTTGAATGATGTACAGAGTTTTTATGACATTTTTTCACACAAGATATAACTATTAATTAATATAGAATAATTTATCTCAACACTAATATATTAAATATGGTACCTCATCTATAAAACTAATATACAATCATGAGTAGTAAAAATATATTTAGTTTTGTCAATGATAAATGATATTTAATATTACTTCATTATTAGATGGTAAAAATTAAAGTCTCAAATATATATTTCATAGACTATAGTTGGCTATTTATAACCCTTAAAACCATCACAATAAATATCTATAAGTCCTAAAACCACATAATATGTTATACCTTAATTAAATAATCCATAATCTACTAAACTGTTGATATATTGAACTACTAATTTCACAACTAGAAAGTGGATTTTTTTCAAATCACATTATATCTTATGGAGATATAAGTAGAAAATACATGTTTTAGTGATTATTTATTATAATGTTATAAGAAACTAAGATTACAATACAAATTATCCCAATTTTAGTTGTATTGGAAGAATAAATACAAACATGATCAATAAATTATATGATACACATATTATATTTGACAATCAGGTGATGGGGGATCAAAAGACACTAGGATTTGTTTTTCATGTAGTTTCCACTTATGGATCTCTATTAAAGGAGGGTGTGTTAAAAGAACCACAAATTATAATTCCATGTGATTGTATGTAATTGGATATTTCTATTTATGAACATGTGTATTGGTTTTTAGACTTTTTATTATTATTAATTTGAATCATGAATAATATATTTTTATGTATGGGTAAAAATAAAGATGATAAATTCTTGTAGAGAGGTTTCATATATTTGTTCTGTAATAACTAATATGTCAGTAATTGAATAAGTCATTAAAGGATTTATTACATTCATATTATTAAGAAAATATATCATTGTCCCTTTGATTGAAATGTGGATATATGATTAAATCCATTTCCTTGATAATTCACTGAGGAGTTCATTTTAGAAATTCAGAGAATGATAAATCAAGCGATATGTTAATGACACAAGTATGAATCCTTCTTCACAATATATCATTAGATAAAGGGATAATATTAAATAGTAGAATTTTTAATAATTTTTCTTTTGTTATGATATTAACTTCTTTCTATATGTGGGTCTTGATGTGAAACTTGAATCTTATCTTAGACATTAGGTAAGATCACCCCTCTATGAAATAAGCCTAGAGTGTCACACAATATATGTATCGAGAAAATGATTACATTCTATTAAACTAGTACTTACCCATGTGTTCGCATAGAAATATGTTCAATGCTTAATTTTAAGAAGACAAAACTATATTTCAAACTTAATAAAAACATGAATATTGAATAGATTGAAAAAACAATAGTGAAAATTAATATTGAACTATAATTGGACAATATATATAGAATTGTAAATATAGGAAAATAAGTAACAGAAAATAAATTGGAGAATATATAAGAGAATATTGAAAACATATTGAAGAATATATGATAATATATAAGGAAATCATAAGTATACCATCACCGTAAAAAATAAACCATACAAATGAATGATAGAGAATATGAGGAAAATATAAAGAAAATAAAATTATTTGAAAAACTAGAAAACATATAGGAGAATATAAAAGGAAAATAAAATGAAAGAATGCTTAAAATAAGAATACATGAATTTATAAGTATCCAACTTCAAATAAATGAATAAAAAGAAAAAATGGATAGTAATTAGAGATGTACATTAAAAAACAAACATGAATGAAATAACATAAGTATTAATGTCACTGAGATATTATGAAATGAACATGAAATAATTATTATACAAAATTAGTATAAACTACATAATATTCCATTGGAGATGAAAAGAACATTCAAATGGACATTTAAATTTCAAAAAATACAACATAAGTATTAATGACACAGATCAATTATGTCACTGTACAAATATCCTACTTCAAATGCCTCGAAGATTTTTCTGCATAGAAAAAAATGTTTAAAATAAGAATACCTTCATTTATAGAATCAAAAAAATGAATGTTAAATAAAATAATTAATTAGAAACCAAAATAAAATATGTTGAAACTTACCTTTAGAATCCTACAATGAAAACCGGCGACCATAGGCTGTACAACACCCATTTGAACCACAATATTTCTGATAGGAAAATATTCAATAAAAATTGAAAGGTCTAAAACATTGATACATTGAATGAGTTGGTTTCCCAGCCAAACCATCAGAAGTGATAAGTACTTTTTAAGTCTTATGTTGAAAAAAAATATTGAAAACTGTTTGTAGTTGTGTTTTGTCAGATAAGAACCTTCAAACGCAACCTTATAAAATTAAAATGGTGGCTTTATGCATTGCCCACCTATCATGAAACAGATGAAGAGGATTAAATCCTTGGTGCTGGATCTATGGAAGTAGAAGAAATGGTACCTATCCAATGCTGATGACAGGATTATTGGGTCCGATCCCATGTTCGTACAAGATTTCAATACCATAATCTCTATAAACATGTGTGAGTAAAAGACGAGGCATAAACTAAAATATCAAAGAAAACAAAAAATCAAAAATATCAATTATATTGACCATAAAAAACAACCATAAATATGCACTACATTGCTCAAGGATGAAAAGGTTTTCAGTTATTATTATTATTTTTTAAATATTGATTGCATCTACACACCTTGAGAAGACTCCAAATATACATAGATAAGCAAGAAGAAGGGTCTTAATTTGTAATGACAAATTGTCTTCTTTCATGTAACCTTCTTGCATCAAAGAAAATAAATATAAACTTTGTGTTCTGAAAAACACAAACATAAAACAAAAAAAAGTGGGAAAATTAGATAATTCTGCATATCATTTATACCACCTCAAATTAGAAAGTCATGCATCTAAATGCCAAAGTCTTTTAGAACAATAAATATTGTCATAATTATAATATAGTTGGTTGTCATGGATGAAAATTTCAATAAACCACCAAATATTTGGCTAGATAAGCCATCATCTATCTATCAAAGTCAATCCCAACTGTGCATGTAATGCCTACAACACCGGCAGCAAAAACAGCTGCGTACCTATAGACATAAAAGCACATTTCTAATAACCTTCACCAATATGTCTTCCAACTTGAAGGGAAATAGCTACCTAAAATGAAAATTCATTAATGCTCAAAAAAACTACTACATGCATATATAAATGGACACAATAACATAGGAAAGTCATGATTGAGACTATTAAGACCTGTAAAATGTATTGTTTTTAGGATTCCGGATTTTTCATTCTATGAAATGAGGACCATATTGAAATTGCTTTTCATTTTAACCAGGTTCAGAATTATCATTGTCGGTCCCTAAAAATGGATGTCTCAAAGCTTACCTGGCCATCAATTTATCCTTTAGGTCATTTTTCAAAAGGTCTTGCAGAAAATGTATGAGGTCTCCAACCGAGTGGTCTGGATGCTCAATTATCAAAATCTAGCAAGCACGAAACCCAGAAACACAAAATCTTTTAAATACAACAATAATAATAATAAAACCCACATAATAGTGATGAACACTAACCTGAAGCCGTTGGAGCTTTCACACCGCCTTGATGCTGTCTATCGAGGTCGCCCCATCAGGCCAGTCCAGTCGGCCCCTCCGCACGTACTTCTCTGATAGACGGTCTTCTCCATTCAACAAATGCTGAGGCACTGGTCCTAACAACCTATCCATCACTGAAAGATACTCCAAATTCTCATTAGTTTTGAACAACGCTTCTCCATAAACCAAATGGGTCATGAAAAATGCCATCAAATATTCAAAAAAACTAAATAACACAGATGTTTTAGATCTGTACAGAGAACAACTCCACTAAGATACAACCTATGATCGATATATCTCATAGATAACTCTACCCAGGTCCAAAAATGACTTCAGGGGAATGGTAATGCCGTGTTGACACAACATAGGTTTGATCTTCACGATCAGAAGTGGAGCTACCAAAGTCTATAACTTTAATAGCACTTGACTTCTTCACTCTCTTAAATTATGAACTTCCCCTTTGTGGAAAAAACTGAAAGATGAATCGGTGTTTCATTAATAGAAGCTTCTTCCCTCAAAAGAAAAGCAAGGAAGATAATAAACTTTAAAATCATGAATTCTATCCCATTCAGTCAATTTTATTAAATTTCACATCAATGGGATAGTGTAGTTCATTCTGAATCTTTTAAACCATTGGAATCTGATAAGAGTAGGGTAAAAATGCCTATGTGGTTAACATATGAAGACATGGGGAAATAATGTTACTATAAATCAAATATGATGACAAGACAGTTTTTCATACATTATATGTCATACTGAATTTCATTTATCACCTAAATATTTGAAACATATTCTTTAATAATGACGTTTTTCATGCCATAATGTTGGTGTAGGTATTTTCCCTACATAAAAACAACATTCAAAATAAAAAACAGTTTTAAACACTTCTAAAAAATGACTATAGTCATTATTTTTATTATGATAATAATTTTTAAAAACCTCAATAGTTGCACTGTATCAATCATAAAGCCAAAACTTTTTACTGATATTGTTGGAGTCACACCTACTGTAGTAACCTATGATTTCCATAAAATGAGACACTGCATAAAAAATCATCAAGAGCCACATAAAAGCATTCATCATAAGAATGCTATTAAAAAAACATCGGTGAAAAACATTGAAGTAATTAATTGTCATAAGTCATTACCAACTATTAGGATACATAAGATTCATGTAAATAACCAAACCATGGGATGTGCTACCCTAAGTTGGTTTCTTCAGGTACAAATAAAACCAATGGATGCAACTGTATATATGGAAGAAAAAATATTAATCAATTGAAATACAGAAATCAAGTGTATCAACCAAACTCACATATGACCATGCATGATAATCCATGCTTGAAGAAGGAAATTGCATTCTGTATAAAGAAACTACCTGAATGATTATATAATCTACAACGGAAATGCAATCTAAATAAATGATAATGAAATATAAACATCAATATAAACAACAATATGAAGTAATATTGAAACAGCTATAAAAAAGGAATGTAAACTGCAATTTCAGTACCACATGAACTAATATAAAGTGTTATATAAAGTGAAACATAAAATAAAATAAAAATGGTTGCATAACAAATATAAATCAATATATTCTAGTTTCAAAATTTGAGTAGCAATTAACAGAGAAGTAGAATAAGAATTTGTATATTAAATAAATATGAACAAATAGATCCCTAAAACATGATTAGTAAAATTACATAATAATGCAGCAAAAAATATCACTACTACTCAAAGAGGTTGATTAAACAGTACCTAAATAGCATGAGGAGAACATACCATAATGCGAAGGACCACCATTTCAGCATCTATGAATCAAAAAATAGATGGAAAAATTTACACAGTGATGAATAAAACACTGAATGAATTCTAATCTAAAAAACTATGAAATTAAAGAACATACCTCGATGTATAAATGTACACAGTACCTAAATGGCATGAGGAGAACACACCATAATGCGAATGACCACCATTTCAGCATGTATGAATCAAAAATTAGATGGATAAATGTACCTAGTGATGAATAAAACATTGAATGAATTCTAATCTAAAAAAAATGAAATTAAAGAACATACCTATATGTATAGTAGTGAGACCTTATCCACAAATTATGTTAAATGGAATACATAAAGAACATACAATAATAAGAATGACCACTATTTCAGAATCTATTAATCAAAAAATAGATGGATAAATGTACACAATGATGAATAAACCACTGAATTAATTATAATCTAAAAAACCGTGAAATAATTTTACATACCTCTATGTATAGTAGTGAGACCTTATCCACAAATTATGTTAAATGGAATACTTAAAGAATGTACCATAATGCGAATGACCACCATTTCAGAATCTATGAATCAAAAAATAGATGGATAAATGTACACAGTGATGAATAAAACACTGAATGAATTCTAATCTAAAAACCCATGAAAAGGTACATACCTATATGTATAGTAGTGAGACCTTATCCACAATTTATGTTAAATGGAATACATAAAACCGGAGATTAATTGTAAAGAGCTGTTATGAAGGATAATAAACGATATACTATTTGCATATGAAAACAGTTTAATATGCGCGAAGAGTAAATTTCCACCCATATTAGAGAGTTCCCTCCCATTTAAATCCATGAATGATGAAACAATCTCAGTAAATTTCCACCAGGGAACAATTATATTGAAAACTCCAACATGCAGTTACACATAAAACTGGGAACAATGTCAATCGTGGTTTCTAACATAAAATGATCAAAAAATAATCAGAATTCTATCCCAATTGAATAGAAATGAATTTCATTATTGAATACAACATAGATATAGATGAATGTCAAGATAATAATTACATTATTCCATTGAATAATCTTACATATAAATAAGTGCAGATTTCCAAGGTACGGACATCATCTGAACTGAAACATTCTGATAGAAATACTCATTCCTCGATGTGAACTCAACACCTGAAATCAAAACAAAGCAAGTATCGATAAATATGTCATGTATAATATCATTACTGAAAACTGCAGGTTTATATTAAAAAGGTTTGAACATGAAAATTATGTTAGATAAAAGATATCTTCTGAACTATCACATGGCGAAAAAAATCAAAAATTAAGTAACATTGGCTAAGCAGAATTAGAATTGGAATCTGATGAGAGAACTTTAGTAAACATAATTCACCAAGATATAGTATTAAAGAAACCAAAAATTTAATGCATATAGAAACAAAATCATAAATAATGCATTATATATGTTAAAATTTGAATAGTGCAGATTGTGAAAACAAATCCAAATAAATAGAACAAATTACTGAAACTGAAAAGAACACTGCCGGGATTGAATAATATGATACAAATTAAATTTGAAAATGAAAAATTGTTATTCTATATTTAGAGTATGAATATACACAGAAATTTGTTTATTAATAATAGAATTTGTATTAAAAGAACTTATGAATAAATCATAATAGAACCTAAATACTGAATATTGCAGAGCATAGAGACAATTCTGTCAGGCGATACATATAACAGAAATTATGCAGTGCAGTGGAGATTTAGGGTCGGTGAAGGAAAAAAGTGGTAAACAAATACAAAACCATGAAATTCATTATATTACCTTATTACTGATTGAAACTGAAGGATGTGGATCCCTAATTCCAGATCCCAGAAAGCAGATAGTTTAATACAGATTACAAATTTTGTTTGAATATACAAAGATGATTGAGTGAAATGCCAAGATTAATGTTGCAGGGATGATTGAAAGAGATAATTACCTTAGTCATGAGATGGATGAATCAGTGGTTGATATTGGGTTCCCCGAGATGACTATTTGTCATAGCGATAGGAATTGGTTTGCTATAAGAGATACATTAACCTAATGAGCTAGGGTTTCGAGGAAAGAGGCTACCGTTTTGATGACAAGGTATTCGGGGCAGGAATCATATATTTTGGTGGAACGTGTGGGTTTATGTGAGGAAATGAAGATTTTGAGGAAACTACCTGTGGCGGTAGAGGGAAGTCGAAGATAAAGCATGAGCGGAATGACACTCTGGGTAAAATAGAAAGATAGAAGAAAGGAAATTAGTCGATGGAGATGAATAAAGATGATGAGTACCTAAAACGTGAACCCTAGATCGATAGCTCGAGCAGATGGAGAATTCCATGCGATGTTGGGGGAGCTGAAATTGGAGGAGAAAAAAATGGAGGAGCCGTAGTCGAATGAGATGAAGCCGGAGGAGCTGAAGCCGGAGGAGCTGAAGCCGGAGGAGCTGAAGCCGGATCACGCATAGGTGGAATCGGGACTGGAGAGGGGATTCGGGGAGGGAAGTGGAGGAGATCAGGAGAGCAGATTTTGGGGTGGGTGCGATAACCCTAGAGGTAGGAGAAGGAAATAAAGGGGGTGATATAGAGCAGGGAGGGAATACAAATGGAAAATCCCGAATAGAGTCGAGATTGTGGTAGATAATTTCGGGTTTGGAGGGGCGGAAGTGGAAGTTTTGGTGATGTGGAGGCATTGATTGGTGACACATTAGCAGAAAAAAGCCAAATTTAGATGATATATAGATTTAACCCTAAGAAAATAGTTATTAATTTATAGTGGAATAATATTTATTCAAATATTTTCTATCACATAAATTCAATAATAGGATATTTATTCCTTGAATATGTGGTTGGAATTTTATATATTGTTTATTATTCACTAGATAATAAATAAATAAAAATTTATTCCCTACTTCATTGAATGGATTAATTCATAAATATTTATTTTGTTATGAAAATATTAAAATAAATTTTTATTCGTGATTTGAGTGAATATAGAATTTTTATTTTTATATAATGGATAATATTTATTTGAATAAATATTTTATTATTTAATGTTAGAAAAATTCAATGGAAAGATTAATGGGTCAATTTAATGGCGTAATTGTAATGATATATTTAATTTTTCATAATGGAAATCTTTTTCTAATTATCTCAAACCATGGAGATAAAGTCCTACCATACCCCTCTTATGACCATAGATAAATTAATAGAACTCATTGTTTCTATCAACAATGAATGATGTGAAGCTCTAGGTTCCTTCACACTAGCACATGGAATTCCACGATTGTTATTAGATATTTTTAGAGAACACATGGATACATATATAGACCACCTCACTTTGGTTCTCTATATCAATGACAACATGATAATAGAAGTAACATAAATTAATCAATAATATTAAAATAATTGAATTATTATTTTTAAATTAATTATAAATTAAACTCAAAATATATTATCGATATAATTTTTTATTTTCTTTATTCATGTTATTTATATTTATGTATTGAAACAAAAAATAAATTCATACAACCTACCATCTCTTTTATCATGACTTATATCCTTTAAGTTGTATTAGATTTGTCACCTTCTAATTTATAATTATTTATAAATTATTGTATTTATTTTATTTTTTAATTTTTTAATTTATCAATTATATTTTTTTTCTTAGACCAAGCATCCACACAATGTTTTATTCTAAATTATTATAGCAAATAACTAGCCCATACATGTAAAAAATACTCAAATATCCCTTCAAATGGTTGCATGGTCACTGGTTGAATAACATAGACACATGAAATGTAACCATAAATTACAATCCATGTGCCTATTGTCAAATAAAAAAATATGTGAACCATATAAATCTAGTCTCATCGTGGGACTCAGTATGTGACATATCAACACACCACGTAATAACTGTTAGCATGACACATGGTCTGATATGGATTAAATGATGTGTAGTTGTTGTACTTTACATATAATCCCTCATGTTTTTTACCCTAAGTAAATCACGGAAAATATTATTGTCAAATACATTGTGTCATTACATAGTGTTTATTGAATTCCAACCAATTGATGCTTCTAAAGGTAGAATACATGATGTGGAGATGGTATGTATATGTCATGTGACATTAGAATACCCATTCAAGGTGAAAACCATGATTTTAGGCATGTATTTTGGGTTAACACATGATATACATTAAGTGATAAGGAAACTAGATGACATGTAGCTAGTTGTTCATGTTGTGGGATAGGTCTCGTTTCACACCAAGTATACACTGAGAGATTTTCAACACATCATGATTGTTTAAACAGTTAATTAATCTTATGAATGTAAATTATATAACTACATGATGTGTAATGGTTTTACTATATGTTTTGTACATTAAGTGAATGTCCAATGATAAATGTGACATATATTATAGCATGTAATGTGTCCATAAATTCCATGCATACTATGATGATTGACACACTGAAATACACATTGTTTATATCATAACATTAAATGTAAGGACATAATACATGATAAGTATTTTAAATAGATTGAGTCACATGATGTATAAGGTGAAAAAACAAGATATTTAAGTATTAAATTTCATAAATGGATTTAAACAAATGTAGAAGGTACATATTTTATAGCATCTTCAATACACATACTGTAACTAATTATTTTTAAATAAATTTAAATTTATTTATATTAATATATTATAAAAGTAATATTATATCTTAATTAAAATATATAAAAAATTTGACGATAAAATAATAATTAATTGTTTGATTGATTAATTAATAAAATCTAGTAAATTTATCTTAATTATAGTGAACTGAATTGATTTCTAGAAATTACAAATTTTTAGTCTTTACATGTAGTGATTACCCATGAGTTTGACAAACATGTTTTAGTGTTGGATTTAATTATTTAATATAATTATTTATTTATTGGTTTTATGTAATAAGTGATTATTAAATTAAATATATTTATCTTTGAATCAACCCTCCATCCTTTATTATATAAGGGAATTCATTTTAAGGTTAATTTTATGTAAATATAAACTCTTATCACCTCTCACCTATGAGTGAGTAAATGTTTGTAAATGATAAATATATCATTTAGAGTGGATATTACAAGACCCGATCCAAGATGAATCCAATTGTGTTCGTACACATGAGAATGGATAAATGTTATAACTAGATCTAAGAATGTGATGAAGGAGTTATTTAACCAAGGTACATGTTTGGTTTATATCCACTAAATAAAACAATATATAGAAGAAATATAATGATCATGATCAAATAATTATTTTATTATGTCAATGCATGGTTATTTTTTCTTTTGTCACAATGTATAATTTTTTAGATGATTAAACATGAAACCATAATGTAAATAAAATAACAAGAATTCTAAAGATAAAATAAAAAAAATTATTTTGAATAAATTATTTTATCTCAAAAGGTTAATTAATTATATGAATTCTGTTAGTATTAAAAATCAATTCAGGAATAAAAAAAATGTATTTATTTATAAATTAAACAAAATGCATCAATCAAAACATTATGTTACCAAACTCCATCTATCATTAGAATTAATATTCCAAAATACTTAATAATATTTGTTTGGGCCATACTATTGTTATTTCAATCATCATGGTGTTCTAATGAAAGTATAGAGATGACTTAATCTAGTTATCATCAAGATTTGTTTTTATTAAAAATACTTGGTGTGAGTTAGAGGAAAGTGTTGATGAAATCCTAATTTTGGATTTTATGATTGGGGAGTCTACTCATGTGACCAAGAAATTGTTAGTTAGTTAATTTTTATAGAAAATACCACCTAAATAACTTCAAATAATTTTATGAGTCATTAGTTTTAGTTATTTAAAGGGAAATATATATCATTTCCACTAGAATATCCAAGTGGTATGACATTCTAAATCAAG
Source organism: Viscum album (assembly GCA_963277665.1). NCBI lineage: Eukaryota > Viridiplantae > Streptophyta > Magnoliopsida > Santalales > Viscaceae > Viscum > Viscum album. Next base: position 1,804,250,227 of record OY728128.1, on the reverse strand, counting down.
TAGTGGGGACTGTTAGGATTTGATAATGTAGGGGTATACTCTTAAAATTAATTTACTATACCATCATTAATAATCATGAAAATTCACAAAATGTTAGATTTTATTTTTCATAAATACTTCAATGCATTTAGAAATATCAATATTCGTGTTCCCCATTTTGGATAAAGATAATTTTATGGCAAGTGGTATATTCTTGGAGTGGTATAGAAACTTGTGTTGTGTACTATGGAAAGAGTGGAAGATTCATATACTGGAGTACTAAATTCATACTAAGACTTATGAGTAGGTTAGTGAGGTAGATAATAATATCTTCTATAAACACATGGATGATGAATTTTATGTTCAATCACTCATGCTATTATCCAAGACTGGTGAGCTCTAGATGCTTCAGGAAGACATGGATGCATAGACCATATTGTCTCTACTCCGTGACCTCTATTAGGAAAATGAAAGAAAATATAGGTATAAAATCTTCAATGCACTCTTTATATGAAAGGTAGAGAAAGATTTATAGTTATAAATCATATAGTTTAGGTGATTAGATTAATTAAATTTTTTTATTTTTTTTATTTAATTTTCCCATGTAATTTCACACATACCTCATTCGGTCCTCATATACTCTAAGATTTTCATGTTTATTATGATTATATACATGAAAAAATACATAGAATATGCTCCCCATTATACTTAATTTGATTAACCATGTTAATAGTGCTATGAATCCTAGGAAATATTTTATACTAATGGTGTATAATAAGAAAATAACGTTGAAAATATATAAGAATATTATAATCCCAAGGAGATTTCTCACCACACTTGAAAAAAAATAAATATCCATAAGGATGATAAATAGAAGTACGCAATTTTTTATCTTATACTTAAAAATAGCACTAGAATAAAATCTATTTTTTAATAAATAAGAAAGAGAAATCCTCAAGTATATTCATTATTATAAAAAATATATCTATTTTTTGAAATTTTGAACTAGATAATACTTTGGGATCTCACATTTTTATTTAAATAAAGGAACTAACAAGATTCTAGAAGACTGGTAATGGTGAGGTGGATCATTAAGCTACTAATGGAGAAATACTATCTACCCCTTGCTATTGGGAACTACCACCGTACATTACAGACCAAATTTTTCCTAGTTATAATAAATTTTTATTATGTTCCTAGTGTAACTAAGAATGTCATTATTGTGTCCATTTTATACATGGATGTTTTATTATTAATTTATTAAGTAAATAAATATACTTTTATAAATAAAGACTATGTGGGATGAATCATTTGAATAATGTTATTTAAATACTAAATAACTAAAATAATGTCTTGGAAATAAATAATGAATCAAGGTCGGGAATCATATCACCCCTAGTTGTCGCATCATCAACTTAGTCATATAAGGTAGAATAATTTAAAATAAATTATAATAAAATTTTATTTAGGTAACTTCAATATGAAACCATTATATATATATATATTATTCTTGTTTACCAGGAAAAATGACAATGGATCACTTAAGTGTGAAAGGTAAAAGAGCCATAGAGCTTGTATAATTAGATTATACATATGTGTATAGACATTTTTCTTTAGAATCTAGAGGTGGATACTTTTAGTTTTTAACTTCTTCCATGGAATTTAGTAAGTATTGATATTTCCACTTAATAAGGAGTAAGTCTAATTTCATTGAGAAATTGAGGTATTATAATAATAATTTAGGAAATTAGTTTGGTCAAAAGATAATGAAAATTGGCTCAAAATAATGTTGGAATTATTTTAACCAAGTGTTCATTGATTAAATAAGAGTTTCAGATATTATACCAAATCAACTCTCCTTATACACTAAAGTGGAATAGTATTAGTGATTAGAGAAACCAGACCTTTTTGAACATGATGATATTTATGATGAGTCATGAAAATATTTCATTACCCATTTGGGGATATATATATATTACAAACTATAATATATACGTTAAAATGATTATAAAATAATGATTCAAATTGTATCCCATATTACTTATGGAGTGAGAATGAATTATTTTTGTCACATATACATGTATGGGGATGAAGAAAATTTGTTAAGGAAAATAATAGAAACAAAATTGCATCCCATGGAATAATGTTTATCATTACATGATATCATAAATATTAAAATAGATTTTATATATCTGATCTCTCAGAGATAAAATGAATCAGGGTGATATAATACATGTTTCTATAATGTTATCACAACCCCAAAAAGATAGTGGGAAAAAGATATAGTTCAATGAAGATAAAGCTCAAGGTACACAAGAAATAGAATAATAATATATTCCACAAAATCCAATGGAAGAAGTTTCTATAAAGAAAATATACTGTATAGGATCCCCAAAGATGTTATATAACCAAAGAGGCATATTTTTATTGTCAAAGATGAAGCTGACACGTTATTTTTTGAAAATAATTAACCTCTAACCAAAAAATAATTAATAGTTATCGAATAATTTAAAAAGAATAAAGAATATCATAATTATTAAATTAATTCACTATACATAAAAAATGTTTGGGTTTTGATATTTTTCTAATTTCTGTAAAACCAATTGGGTGAAAATTTGTATTTAAGAAGAAACTAGACATGTATGGTTTTTTATAATATATACATGACACCCAACCTCACTGGTTTTTAGGATGTGATGATCGATGTCTTATATCACTCAACAATTTATTTTTTTACTTTATATGGAAATAAGGATATGAAGTACTTCAATTTATTTAAATATTTTAATCAACCCATATTTATTTTGATCTAATGAGGGTCTAATTTCTAAAGTTATAAATTTGTTAGAGCATTACCAAAAACACATATGATGCATCCCATTCAAGAGGATGGTAGGATGTCAGACCCCACCCCATTAGGGGAAATGAATTTTTATTAAAGGAATATCTTATAAATATAGGATATATTTTGGATCTTTCTCAAATCTCAATTTATTATAGGTTACGACAATGATAAATATTTATTTAATACTATGTTCCTAGGGGAATATCATTATATGACATAGTATCTACATATTTATTTTACTTGTTAGTTGATTATTCTACATTGAAATCCACACAGTTTGGAATAATATAGTTTATATATATCTATAAAGGTGATAGGTTTTATAGATTTAAGATCACAATCATGAAAGTGGATTTATAGGGATCCCTACTAAGGGAATCAGAACCCATATAGTAAGGTTCCATTTAACAAAAAATTCCTTTTATTTTATATTAATGTTTCAAGGACCATTATGGTTTAGTCTATGTTTACATATCTATGACTAAGTGATGTGACTTTTATGTTAATTTATCCAATACCTATGAGTTGTTCCGATTGAATCTCAAATGGTATTCTTATGTATCTTGTTTTATAGGAATCAAAGCCCATGATATTTAGGTTTCACGGTTTAAGTTTGTGTATTTGAACTGTACTATGCATTTTTTGCATCATGGGACATAAGAGTTTATATCATGAAAGGAATGAAAATAAATGATTGAGGGGGCATTATGCATGGGATACCCATAATGGTTCATATTTTAGGCAATATATATCTTATAAGAAAAAAATATCATGTAGGATACGACCCCAATAAAATTAGTTGGGTAATATGCATGGTTTGTACATAGCTACAAACATTAAAATGAGTATATCACATTGAGGATGAAATATTTGGGAGGGTATGACCCTGAGATGTTGGTTTGGTTCTTATGTCTCAGCTTCCCATATGTATCCACATCAAATGGAATAAAAACCTTTATGTAATGGATCTAATAGGGGATATGATCCCTCGACGATGAGTTGAGGATTATGCATGGGATTTTATCCATCATAGAAGAAATAAAGATATGTATGGGGAATAAACATATGATACCCATATATTCTTATAATCTTTTGGTAATTACACCTTGGGTGGAGGTCAATTCAAGTATCTACCTACCACAGACTGATGTCCAGGAAACATTATAGGGAATACACATATGATACTCACTAAAATGGATGCTTAAAAATATAACTACACTCCTAAACCAAGTAACACACTTCTCCCGATGATAGAATTGTTTTTGTCAATAAATGATTGAAATATTCACCATATAGGATGTTTTCTACTAATCATAGTTGTTTTTAACTTATATAGAGTTATTGAAACTCATGTATTCCTATATTATTTGAATTTACCTTACAATAGGATATATTGATTGAATAAATCAATTTAAATAAGATACATGGAATCAATATATCACTTTATAGAAGTGATATGTAATTTTTCTTCTCCATACCCTATTATCCTACATATCTCTTTTCCCCCCAAAATTGATCCTCCAATTCTAAATCATTTATTAATTATTACTTTTCTATAATTTCACGTGTGAACAAAATTAAGGTCTTCAAAACCCAACCAAAACCACCAATCATTCGATGGATACAACAACCATAAAATCCATGAATGTCATAATGCATATTTTATATATTTTTAGACTCTTATAGAAAAACCGTTTTCAACCTGGAATGGTGGTAGAAACATGGATGTTTTGACTCAACAGAATGAGAACCACACCCATAGTATCCTTCTACTTACTGTTTTATATAGAAATACCTTCCCCAATCCACAACCTCCCACAAGTAAAGACATGACCATAGTGTGTCTCCCCATGTTTCATAATTTGATTCCCAATCCATCACACCCTAATACACATCCATAGTGGTACACTTCATGCTTCCCAGGTGGATGTCTAATTCGCCACTCCCTACTCTATAGTTTTAGATTAATTCACCTTTTCACATGTGAATTCCCATATCCAAACAATCACTACTACAAGTGTGTTAATAAAATATAGTTCTAACAATTTTCAATACTTCTTAGATGTATTCAACACAACATGGTTTAATCCTTGGCGAAGGATTTATTCTTGAAACTAAACAAAATTCTTAAATTTTACATTTTTCAAACAACTTAATCTTCTAGAAACATATCCTCAATTTGTTTTTTCAACAAACAGAATCCCAAAATCTCTAATAGGGGACTTATTTCTAACAATATCCCCCTTTGGGTTTGTCTGTAACATCAAAACAGAATAACATTTAAATACTATAATCAAGAACAACAAATTCTGTATTAAAATTTCATTTTTACTATAATTGGTTCACTAATCACAAAATCTAAGACCATGTGACATATCCCAACATTATGAAATATGTTTTCAATGAAAATATTATCATAAGAACATATCTTGAATCCATGATCATCAAAAATCCAAACATTTCCAACTTCCACCAACTTCACCCACTAATCCATCATTAAATAGTCTCTCCCTTTCCAACACACTTGAAACCCCCCTGATTCAACAAGAAATTATCTTCAAACATACATTCACCACTTATTATAAAATATACATCTCCACTTTTCTCAATGAACCCAAAGAGATCACTTGTATAAAAGGTTACATGGGAAGGATAGAAATAAAAATAGGAATTCTAAAACAGTTCCATAACATTCCCTTGATAATAATTACCTTTTAGGATGAGAGGGGGATTTCATGTTCCATTTAGGTAGATGGATTTATATGGAATACAGGAGTTAGTTATTTATATTCAAATCCCACATTGGTTATTGACCATGTTATTATATTCATAATTTTCTCTTGAGTTGAAACATACTCAAATTTCACCAAACATTTCACAACCTTACCCTTTATAAAATGATACTTGATATCAATGTGATTTTGAAAAAAAATATATGTGATTTTCACTAAGGATTATGACACAATAGTTTTCACACATGATCATCTTAGGAGATTCAACTACAATTAAGAAAGATATTATCTTTTTGTTTCACCCAAAGTTATTGTGTGAATGCTTTAGTTTCCACAATATACCCAACTTATGTGATGCTCAAATAAATGAAATATGTCTTCTTATTAAGCCATGAAATTCTTGAATTTCCTAGATAAAATACACCCCTAGTTGTTTATTTTTAATCATTAACCATTTCTTACCAATCCACATAGAAATATCCTAACTTCCAATATTGTGAATTTTAATAGTAAAATTGAACATATTTTACCATATGATCGATATAGAAGATTAAAATTTTCAAAATTATCATGTGAAATTATTTTGGACAACTTTGATATCATGTATGTTGATATTTGTAAAGCACAATGTTTGGTTGAGTGACAATCATTTATAGTAAATTACCAATCATTTTTCTATAAAGTGTAACATCCTACTATTTTACTTCTTCATCTTTTTATAATTTTTTTCGTGTATTCGTAAAGAGTTTCTATATGACATTAATTATTCAACTTGAATTTTTTCATCACCTTCGTTTAATATTTCATTTGAGATATAAAGATCTCATCCTTTATTTGAATCACCGATATTCTAGGTAATAAATGAAAATTCACCAATAAGTTATATATCAAATTCATACTTCATAATATCATAAAATTTATTACATTACATGTCATCTAAGACTTCAAATACAATATAATCTACACATATAAGCACCATCTTCCACTGATCATTTTATTTCTTGATATGGAGGTTGTGATCAAACCATTCCCTTATAAATATGAGCTTTTATAAATATTGGTCTACCCTTGAGCACCATTCCCTTAGTTCTTGATTTATCCTATATAATTATATCTTCAATTGACATACTTCATTTTGATAATTATTATTTGGAAATCCATTTATTTCCTTGATATAAATCTCCTTTTCAAGTAACCCATTAAGAAATCCTAATTTAACAACCATTTGGTACACATTGAATCCCTTTTTCACCATAATGGATAAAAATAATATTATTATTTCAATTCATTCCATTGGTGAAAATGTTTCATCCACATAAATCCATTCAATTTGGTAATACCCTTTGTATATACGTTTTTCTTTGTTCCTTATAACATTCCCAGTTTGAATCAATTTATTTTGGAATACCCATCTAGTCTCGATGATGTTATTATGATGTGGCTCTGGAATAACATCCCGTGTATTGTTATTTTCTATTTGGTCACATTCTAAATGAATATATTTGACCCAAATTTCAACCTTAGAAGCTTCTTCAAAATATTTTGGTTCCACTAGTGATATGAGACACACCAGATGTTAAACCTTCATTCATCTTATTGGAATATGGGTTAATCAATGTAACGACCCAATCTTTTTGAATAGTATATTAACTTACTCTTATCGATTTACTAGAGATGTTAATGGTTAATATAGGAAGAGGAGTCGATGGCTTCATCCAGTAGACTCTAACCTTATGAAGCCCACTTATCAGAGATTGGGAAGGAGGTGGCATCTTTGGGCTTCTCTTTGGACCAAGCCCAAGCCGAACTCTAGCGTGTCAATCTTGAATGGAAATGCCTGTGGGAGAAGTTCATGTTAGTGGAGATTACTACTAGGGCAATTCTATCAGAGCCTCCCTCGTATTCTCTCACCATAGCACACCTTGCACTCAGGTTATATGCTGGAGTTATAAGTGGCTTTGTGACGAGACCTTAGCTACTTTGTGTAATCCTTTGGGATGAATAAAATTGATATTTCTTCCTTTAGTGATGTTTTTGAAATTTCAAATGCCTGAATAATTTGATGATGTATATTTGAAAAAAGGGATATTTTAAAATATTTTGTAAACCTTTAATAATTAATGATGTGTTATGATTTTCAAAAAATGGTCTTCTACAAATGTGTTCAGCATGAAATTTAGAGTCTAATAAGATCAACTAAATTTTTGGTGAATAGTGTTTTATGAATAGTGATTTTACGTTTAGGAATAATAATCTTACCAAATGGATTATAATTCTCACTTAAATAATGTATTAATATAATATAGGCACCGTTATTAAGTAGTGTGATTCAATAGAATAGGAAAATAACTATTTCATTAATTAATAGTCACGTATTAATTTTTTCGGGTGAATAGTGTTTTTATTTAAAAATTAAATTAAAAATATTTAAAGAATTATTTTTATAAAATTGATTTCAGTTTTGAATTCAGAGCATCAATATTTTGATAAGGTGAATTTTGGGGATTTTCCTGAAAAAAAAAAGAATTTTCAGTGAATAGTAAAAATACAGTTTTAGGGTTTCGGTATGTTTAATGACATCATGACTGCATCATGATGATGTAATGAGATATTTTAAGGGATGGCCGAATAATGGGGATGAATTAGTGTGTGATGTGTCCCAAGTGGCCAATAACATGGGAAAATACCATGGGAAAGCCCATGGTTTTTCCAATACCACCGATGAGATGTCCCTTGGCCACTAATGCCTTGTCCACCCACTTTCCCGATAAATAAGAAGGCATTATCTCATCCTTTCGACTCAAAAATCACTCTCAACTAAGTTCTAGTATCCTTAACTCACAAATAGTCCTCCCAAGGTCCCCTCAAGCCTCTCAAGGTCTCAACTTTCAAGTTCTAAGAGTTACGTTTTAAGGTTAGGGATCCTACCTCTCTCTTTCTTTTCAAGTATCTCTTTTATGTCATTTCTTTTATGCTCCATGATCTTTGGTTGGAGGATGTTATTTTATATTCATCTTACTTCCCTTTTCATGTTCATATGATGAGATTCCCCCTCTTTCTCCAATCAATTCGTTTTAAGAATTTTTAAGTGACGCCGTTACGCTGCGGAATTTTTCAGGGATTCTTTCACCTTTCTCATTTTTCAATGTTCTACTTTCATGTCAAGTATTTCAAGTTCCTTTTTATTATTTTGGAGTATTATATCTATATATATCATACTGATATTTTATGTTCATATAATGAGAGACCCTATTTGATCTCATCAATTCATTTTTGTTGAAGTTTAAGTGACGTCGTTAAGCTGCCGAATTTTCATAAGAGAAATCATATTTTTTTCCCTTCCTTTCATGTTCTTCATTTCATATAGTATATCTTTTAAATTTCATTACCATGTTCATAAATCATTTTTATTATGTATCCCTACTATTTTAAGGACCATTTATTAGTGGGTGACCCTTGTCCCCACTCTTTTCAATGTTTTTTAAAACCCCATAACATAGCCGTTATGCTGCAGAATTTTCATCTCAAAATGTCTCTCTCATATTCTCAAATTCATTTATTTTATTAAGTTAATACTCAAAGATATTTCTTATAAAGGGGTATTCACATATATACCAAAATATTCTATTTTAAATTCTAGGATTTACATACATGAGACCCTCTTTCCCTTTCCATGGGTTTAAAGTGACATAAAGATCATGTTTTTCAAGAAGTTTTTAAAACGTTATGATTATGAAATGAAACCCATTTATTTTATGCTAAATGGGTTATTTATGAAATGATTGATAATGATATATGTGGCTCACATGATAAATAAGGAAAATTTAAAGGTGCGCCCTGATAGCACTCCAATGCATTGCGTAAAGACTTAATCTCTAGAGATGACCATTTTGACGGATACCTTGGTGAATAACCTTGGTAATTTTTAATGACACCTTGGGGATGGACCTTGATGAAACAGAAATCATTTTCTATGTTAAACGTTCTAGCCACATAATCATGTTATGAAACACATTATTTTTATTATAATATGCCTCATGATCTCTTTTTCATGCCTTAAATTTATTTATCATGACCTTATTGATGTATCTCAAGTTCACATGTAAAATGTTTCTATTGTTTTCTTTACTGGGCCTTCTGCTCACCCTTTCTTTTGATGTATGTCCCCAGGTTATGAGATGCAGCAACGAACCTATGGTGAACATAAAGTGAATCCTTTAAAGTGTTTACGAAGAATGTTTTATGTTATTTTTATATATTATGTTCCTGGTTTCCAAGACACAAAACCTTAAAGATCATCAGTTTTGTATAATGTAATGAAATTTTATGTTATAAAAAGGATAGGTTTCCATAATTGTTATCAAATGATGGTTTAGTTATTTGTGGAAATTAGGATATAAAAACATTAGGAAGATATTTATAGAAAAGTTTAAATATTGGAAAACTTCCTGGTATTTTTGTAAGTATTGAGTAAGTGGTTTATCAAGAAAATACATCCCTGTCTAGATACGAGTAGGTAGAGGCAGCTCTGGCACATATGTACAAAGGGGTAAAACCTGAAAACACCAATTTGAGCTAGACTCGAATAGGAACTAGTGCACAATTATGGTACTTGCTACACTCTTGTTTATGACACTCCTGGGGGATATGTTTGGTTCATAACAATATTTTTATGAATCATTATGATGGAATTATAGAGAAATGTAATTGTCTAAGCATGAAGTCTTAGTTAAAATATTCATAAATGAAATAAGTTTCTAACTAAGGTTTTATTCATTCAAAAATAGCGGGAAATAGGAGGAACCGTACATATGGTGACCACAATGCACCATGTGCTGACGACCCTCCGATTGAAGCCGGAATGGAAACATTTATGCGAATGATGAACCAACTGACTCAAGTTATGAGTAATAACTTGAATCAAACTGAGAGGCTGATCTCACCACGAAGGTAAAAACACTCTGTTGATTCCTTCATGCGTCAAAGACCCCCAAAATTCAATGCATCTACTGACCCATTGGTTGAAGAACAATGGATTATCTCCATTGAAAAGATCTTTTCTGTACTCCTTTGTTTGGAACAAGAAAGAGTCACCCTTGTTGTTTACCGCCTTAAGGGAGAAGCTAATCAGTAGTGGTCACTAGTCAAAAACATGAAGCCTAGAGGAGAGATGGAATCTATGGAGTGGGAAGTGTTCTAAGGAATATCCTTTAATAAGTATTTACCTAATTCCATGAGAACTTAAATGTAGAAAGAGTTTCTTGAGCAGAATCAGAAGGAGAATAAATCTGTCGGAAGCTATGAGATGAACTCCACCAGAATTTCACGATATACCTCTAGCTTTATCATGGATCTAGGTGGGAAGGTTGATAGATTTTTCAGTGGACTGAGACCTCATCTGCAGAAGAATCTAGACAACTGGGACTACGATAGCTATGAGGAGATCGTGTAGAGTGCAATTAATTTTGAGCTAGAGTTTGGTGAGATGCAGTGGTCTCATAAATCAAATGACAAGAATAGATCGTTGGAGCCCAGTTTAGGGAAGAATTTTGATGAGGGAAGAGGTGGAAACTAAATCCAAATTACCACATGCAATAAATATGGGAATAAGCATTCAGGTAACTGCTTGATCGGAAATGGAAAGTGCTACAAGTGTGGAAGAGGAGGCCATATTTCTCGGAATTGTCATAGTGAGGTGAAGCCTCAACTCCCCAACACTAACAACATAGTAAAGATAGTTTTGGCCCTACCCGAAGTCCAATACTTCATGTGTGGACAGCTTGGTCACTTTACTAATCACTGTCTAAATCCAAGGACAGTGGAGGTAAATCACCATCAACCTTAGCAAAGGCTAGGGGACCAAGGTTGTTCTTTTTCTATCCCAACAACTGAAGTTGAAGCTCCGAACGACGTGGTAGCAGATACCCTTGTTATCCTCTCAAAACTAGAAAGTACTTTGTTTGATTCTGGTTCGACGCATTCCTTTATTTCCTCCATGTTTGCAAAGAATATAGAATCAATCCCCGAACTGCTAGAGGTAGATTTGTCAGTCAAGACTCTAAGTGGGATTATCTATGCATAAACAGTGTTTAGAGACTCTAGTGTTTACATTAGTGAGCACAATCTTATTGCAAATCTAGTAGTCATTCCCATGATATAATTTGACGTTATACTAGAGATGGGATGGCTCTCAAATTATAATGCTAAGATAAATTGCAGAAGTAAGGAAATATCAGTAGTATTGAATGAAAGACCTACAATTATCTTCCAAGGAGAGATATCCCGAACTGATCCCTATCTAGAAGCACCTCCTATATATTTCTTTATGGAGTTAATCGGTGATGATGAAGAAGGAAAAGGTATTATACAAATAGAAGATGTTCCGATTTTTTAGGAATACATGGATGTATTTCCTAAGGAGTAACCTGGACCTCCCCTAGAAATAGAGGTAGAGTTCTCCATTGAACTCGTACCTGGATCTCAACCAATATAAAAGACCCTATATAGAATGGAAAATGTGGAGCTAGAAGAGTTAAAGAAACAACTCCAAGACTTGTTGGAGAAGGGTTTTATCCAACTGAGTGTGTCTCCATGGTGAGCATCAGTTCTCTTCGTAATGAAGAAGGATGGAGCAATGCAGCTATTCATTGATTATAGAGAACTGAAAGGGATCACAGTGAAGAACAAATACCCTCTTCCCAGAATTGATGATTTATTTGACCAACTTCGTGGGGCTCAATTCTTCTCCAAGATTGACCTTCGATCTGTTTATCATCAACTGAGGGTAAAGAAGGAAGATATTCCAAAGACTGCCTTCCGATCAAGATATGGGCATTATGAGTTTACTGTTATGCATTTCATCTTGACTAATGCTCCTGCTATTTTAATGGATTTCATGAATAGAGTCTTTAAGGACTACCTTGATAACTTTCTGGTAGTTTTTATTGATGATATTTTGATATATTAGGAAATTCATGAGGAGCATAAAGACCAACTGAGTGTTATTTTGAAAACTCTGCAAAGGGAGAGGCTCTTTGGAACGTTCAGAAAGTGTGAGTTTTGGTTACAACAAGTGGCTTTCTTGGGGCACATTGTAACCAATGAAGGAATCTCGGTTGAGCCTACAAAGACAATGGTTTTGGAGGAGTGGCCTCAACCCTCAACATTAACTGAGATTCGTAGTTTCCTTGTTTTATTTGGATATTATCGGAGGTTTGTGGAAAACTTTTCATGGATTTCTAATCCACAAACCAATTGACTCGAAATAGGGTTATGTTCATCTGGACAAAGGAATACGAGGAATGCTTCCAAGACTAGAAGAAGAGATTGGTTACTGCACCTTTGTTATCACTACCCTCTATCAGAGAAAGATTCGTTATTTTTAGCGATGCATCTCTGAAAGGGCCCGTGTGCATCCTCATGAAATATGAAAAGGTAATTTCTTATGCATCTCGATAGTTAACGGTTCATGAGCAGAATTATCCTACACATGACCTAGACTTTGCGGTAGTTGTTTTTTCTCTAAAGATATGGAGGCACTATCTTTATGGGGAGAAATGTGATATATATACCGATAAACAATGTTTAATGTATATTTTCACACAGAATGAATTGAACATGTGACAAAGTATATGGTTGTTTCTTATTAAAGACAATGAGTGTTCAATTCATTATCACACTGGAAGAGAAAATAAAGTCGTGAATGCATTAAGCAGGAAAGACCCTATTGTTCTGGCAATAATGGGGATCCTATGAGATCCCTTGATTAAAGATCTAGTAAAACTGGACATGGGAATTGTAAGGGAAGGGACATCACCAACCCTATCCCAAATGATTTCTCAACATTCATTACTGGAGAAGATCAAGAAGGCTCAAGATGAAGATCATTTATTTTAGAAGAAGTTTGAGGCTGTGAAGGATGGGAAGTTTCCTGATTTCAATATTGATCAAGAAGGTGTATTGAAATTTCGTACAAGGCTATGTGTTCCATCTATTCCGGAGATAAAGAAAGAACTGATGGATGAAGCTCATATCTCTACTTTCTCTATACATCCAGGAAGAAATAAAATGTATAAAGACCTTCATGACAATTATTGGTGGGATAACATGAAGAGGGAGATTACTGATTACACTATAGGATTCCTGGTGTGTCAATAAGTAAAGGCAGAATGACAACTTCATAAGGGGGTATTACAACCGCTACCCATACCAGCATGGAAGTTGGATAATATCATTATGGACGTTGTCACAGGTCTCCTGAAAACATCCAACGGGAACAATGTGATATGGGATATAGTGGACTGTCTCACCAAGACTGCCCATTTTATCTCTATTCGGGAAGATTTCTCTCTGGATCAACTTTCCATGATATACATAAATGAAGTGGTAAGGCTGTATGGGGTACCACTATCCATAGTGTCTGATCATGATCCATGATTCACATCAAAATTCAGCAGAAGTCTTCAACATGACCTGAATACTAAATTGAATTTTAGTACGACCTATCATCCTCAAACTAATTTACAATCTGAATTGACTATTCAGACACTATTGGACTTGATGAGAACATGATCAATGGAATTTAAAAGTGGATGGTATCAACACCTCCCATTAGTTGAGTTCTCCTATAACAACTGCTTCCATTCGAGTATTCAGATGGCACCCTATGAAGATCTATATGGAAAGCGATGTAGAACTCCTACTTGTTGGGATGAAACTGCTGAGAGACAGCTTCTTTGGCCTGATCTTCTGCAAGACATGACAGAACAGGTTCATGCCATCCAAAAACACATAAAGGCTTCTCAGAGTCGGCATAAGATATATGCTGACAACCGTCTAAGGGACTTGGAGTTTGGGATTGGAGACAATGTCTTGCTTCGAATTTATCCAAGGAAGAGAATCATGCGGTTTGGGATGAAATTGAATCTCATCCATAGGTACATTGGTCCCTATAAAATCCATGATGGCATTGGACCAGTGACCTATTGTCTAGAACTTCCACCGAACCGAGCTCATGTTCACGAATTCTTCCATGTATCTCTTTTGAGGAAGTACATACCCGACCCTTCGCATGTACTGAACCCAGAGGTTGTACACCTGGAACATGACATCTCTTATGAGGAGCAGCCAGTGGAGATCTTAGAACGTAGAGACAAGGTTCTACACAACAAGACTACCCACCTTGTGAATGTGTTGTGGAGGAATCATAAGTATGAAGAAGCGACTTGGGAGACTGAGGAAACAATGAAGAAAATGTTCCCTCACCTTTTCGACTAGGCCTTTGGTTTAAAATTTTGCAGATGAAATTTCTTAATGGTGGAAGAATGTAACAACACAAACTTTTTGAATAGTATATTAACTTACTCTTATCGATTTAATAGATATGTTAATGGTTAATACAGAAATAGGATTTGATGGATTCATCCAGTAGACTCGAACCTTATGAAGCCCACTTATTAGAGCTTGGGAAGGAGGTGGCGTCTTTGGGCTTCGCATTGGACCAAGCCCAAGCTGGACTCCAGCATGTCAAGCTTGAACAGAAACACCTGAGAGAGAAGTTCAAGTTAGTGGAGATTACAACTAGGGAACTATTATCTAAGCCTCCCTCAGATTCTCTTACCATAGAACACCTTACACTCAGGTCATATGATGGTGTTATAAGGGGCTATGCGACGAGACCGTAGCTAATTTGTGCAATCCTTTGGGAAGAATAAAATTGAGATTTCATTCTTTAGTGAAGTTTGTGAAATTTCAAATATCCGGATAATTTGAGGATGTATATTTGAAAAAAAAGGATATTCTAAAATATTATTGTAAACCTTAAATAATTAATAATGTGTTATGATTTTCAAAAAATGTCCTTCTCCAAATGTGTTCAGCATGAAATTTAGAGTCTCATAAGATAAAATTAATTTTTGGTGAATAATTTTTTATGAATAGTGATTTTACATTTAGGATTAGTAATCTGAAAAAATGGATTAGTAATCTCACTTAATGAAAGTATTAATATAATATAGGCACCGTTATTAAGTAGTGTGATTTAATAAAATAGGTAAATTATTGTTTCATTAATTAATAGTCAACTATTAGTTTTTTTGGGTGAATAGTGTTTTTTATTTAAAAATTAAATTAAAAATATTTGGAAAACTATTTTTATAAAATGGAGTTCATTTTTGAATTCAGAGCATCGATATTATTTTAAGGCGAATTTTGGGGATTTTTTTGAAAAAAATGAATTTTTAGTGAATAGTAAAAATACAGTTTTAGGGTTTTGGTATGTTTAATGACATCGTGACTGCATCATGATGATTTCATGTGATATTTTAAGGGATGACCAACTAAAGGGGATGAATTATTGTGTGAGGTTTCCCAAGTTTCTAATACCATGGGCAAATACCATGGGCAATCCCATGGTTTTGCCAATACCACCGATGAGGTGTCCCTTGGCCATTAATGTCTTGTCCCCTCACTTTCCCTATAAATACGAAGTCATTATCTCATACTTTCGACTCTGAAATCATTCTCAACTAATTTATGGTCTCCTTACCTCCCAATGAGTCCTCAAAAGGTTCCTTAAATCCTCTAAAGGTCCCAACCATTGAGTTCTAAGAGTTATGTTTTCAGGTAATGGATCCTACCTCTCTCTTTCTTTTAAAGTAATCTCTTTTATGTCATTTATTTTATTCTCCATGCTCTTATGTTGGAGGATGTTATTTTATATTCGTCTTACTGCCCTTTTCATGATAATATGATGATAGACCCCCTATTTCTCCCATCAATTCGTTTTATGAATGATTAACTGACATCATTAGGTTGCCGAATTTTTAAGGGAATCCTTCACCTTTCTCATTTTTCAAAGTTCTACATTCATGTATTGCCTTTAAAGTTCTTTTTTCTATGTTGGGGTAAGATATATATATCTATCATACTGATATTTTATGTTCATATTATGAGAGAACCTATTTTATCTCATCAATTCATTTTTTTATGTTTAAGTGACGCCGTTAGGTTGCCCAATTTTCATAAGAGAAATCTTCTTTTTTTCATCATTTCATGTTCATAATTCCATATGGTATATCTTTGATATTTCATTACCACGTTCTTAAACCATTTGGATTCTATCCCCTACTGTTTTATTGACCATTTATGAGTTGTTTACCGATGTCCCCTCTCTTTTCATTGTTTTCTATAACCTCATAACATAGCCGTTATGCTGCAGAATTTTCTTCTCAAAATGTCTCTCTCTTATTCTCAAATTCATTTATTTTATTAATTGAATACTGAAAGCTCTTTCTTCTAAAGTGGTATTCACATATATACCAAAATTTTATATTTTAAATTCTGGGATTTATATACATGATACCTTCTTTCCCTTTTTGTGGGTTTAAAGTGACATAAAGATCATGTTTTTAAAGTAGTTTTTAAAACGTTATGATTATGAAATGAAGCCCATTTCATTTATGCTATATGGTTTATTTATGAAATGTTTGATGATGATATATGTATATCACATGATAAATAAGGAAAATTTAGGGGTTCAACCTGATAGCGCTCCAATGCATTGGGTGAAGACATAATATCTAGAGATGACCATTTTGACTGATACCTTGGTGAATAACCTTGGTAATTTTTAATGACACCTTGAGAATGGACCTTGGTGAAACGGAAATAATTTTCTATGTTAGATGATGTACCCACATCCTCATGTTATGAAACACGTTATTTTTATTATGATATGCCTCATGATCCCTTTCTCATGCCTTAATGTTATTTATCATGAACTTTTTGATGTATCTCAAGTTCACATGTAAAATGATTCCATGTTTCCTTTACTGGGCCTTCTGCTCACCCGTTCTTATGATGTATGTCCCCAGTTTTTTAGATGTAGTAATGAACCTTTGGTGATCATAAGGAGAAGCCTTTCAAGTGTTTAAGAAGAATGTTTTATGTTATTTTAAAGTATTATGTTCCTGGTTTCCAAGACACTAAACCTTAATGATCCTCAATTTTGTATAATGTAATGAAAGTTTATGTTATAAAAAGGCGGGATGCCATAATCAATCTCTAAAAATATAATTTTTTCAATAATTTCAGTACTACTTTATTATTTTTTTAATAATATTATTATGGATGTGTTTTATTCATCACTAGATATATTATAAGAGTTATATACAACCCTTAGAATTTTCCCTTTTCCATACACATATTTTTTATTATAATCTTCAAACAAGGTTTATTTTTTATTTGAAATATGATCAATAAAATTTAGACTCTATTTATGTGTCATTATCACATGAGAGTTTTAAATTAGAATCACATCATTACATTCAATAAATTTTCCAATCATTTAATTAAATCATTGATATTCTCTATTATTTGATGAATATCCTAGAAGTATTCATTCATCACCATGAGTTTCAAGAAATCTATTATTTTATTTATGGTGAATTGAGAACATAATCTTAAACACACTAAAGAATTTAAGTGTTTTATTATTTACATAAAATATTTGATATGGTGTTTTTTATTTATTTTGATATAATTAAGTTCCATTATATATGTATACCAAGGATTGAACCACCAATTTACAATATTTATCAAATAATAATTTTTCCAGAAGTGTAGTCCAAGACATGTTTTTAATGATGTGCTTCCTACTTTAAAATACTATAATCTAGGAAGAATTTCTAACTACTATAAAATAGTGATCATTCCCATGTAATTAGAGATATTATTCAACTTGTGTGTTTAAATATTTTACCATTTTTAGTGACAATATTTTAAATTTTTTGATCAAACATATTTTCACTCACAATTCATTATCTTGTGATACAAGTAAACTCTTATTATTTGTGAGATGTAACCATAATCCATGGAATTATAATATAATATTAAAAAAATACACAGTACCTATTTCTATATTTTTATTCGGGTTTAATTGGTTTAAAAACATCCACATGCACAACCTTAAGAAGTCTCTATGAATTTCACTTCATTGTATTTTAATTATTTTGAATAATCTGCCCATTTTTAATAGATTCGCAAATGTGAGTGTGATCATGTGTTATATTTTGTATGTCTCAAGCTCTATTAGACATTACTATATATTACAAGGATTTTAAACTCATGTGGGAAAGTTGTTTATGTCATGGTATTTTTTCATATTCCTTGGACATCACAAACCAATTTTCTTCACCAAAATTATAATGCTTCCCTTTTTTCACATTCTTTATAGAATTTCTAAACTATATCCTTATTTGATTGTGCATACATAATTTTTAACTCCACAACATGACCTGATTCCTATAATAAAATAACTATATGAATATTATTATGGAGTCCTTCAATCAAGAGTATAACTATTTGAATGAGAATTTTACCACCAACTTTAGCTTTCCCAGATCCATGGATATTGAGACCCTAATAATTTCATAAACAGAAAACACCAAATTTTTTATATTTGATTCCCAGTTTGAGATCTTCAGTTATAATAAAGTGATATTTTGATCAACTATCCAAAATCCACAAACGTGATTTATCCATTAATATCAAATAATTATCAGCTACATTATCCTTCTTGAACTTTCTTTCTTCCCCTAATACTTATGTTTCACTTATTTTGATGATGAATGAAACTATGTGTCTTTAAAATCCAATAATTCTTCTTTATATTGAAAAAATAAGATTCTATTTTGAACTTTATGTTTTTTAGATGAATGTTATAACTATTTTTTTCCATCCTTCATAGATTTTATCATCACTATCTACTTTAATTTTAATGTGCAATATACTTCTTTATGGACATAACATTCACAAAAAAAACAATAACCATTAAAATCATAGAAAAAAGAATAAATAAACTGTTTGTCTTTTCTAACTCTCATTCTTATAAATATATCTTAGAAATATAAAATTTGTATTGGTCATATACTATATTTACATAATAAAAACATATGACTCTTCACATGTTCTCCTTAAAATTTACTACTCCAAAAGTACTGTGTTTGGTGATGTGAAGATTCCCCTTCCCATGAGGAGTTAATTTTAATATGATTATCACCAACCAAGGATATATTATTCAATATATCAAGCTCCAAAATATATTTACCTTTATCATCAATGTCTTTTACTTGTATAATGTGAATATTTTCTTTAATTTATTCCTCAAAAACATTCTATCCTTAATAAGAGAATTTTTTTGAGTTTCTTAGTACCATACCAAGTACGAGAAACCTCTCTTGATCCACACACTTGAATTTACATTTCTTGAATTCCTCTTCACGATCTAAAATTTTCTTTTATTTTTATTTCATTGAATTAGTTAACCGCTCAATAATTCATAATTTCACTTAATATTTTAGTTTCAACTCAACTTCTTTCTTTAAACTTCATAAATTTTTGGATTTGATATTTTCAATTTCATGTTTGAATTTTTATCATCTATTCATATTTTTGTTGAGTATAGAGTTTAGAGACATGAAAAAATAATTAAATTTATTTTATAGGCCCTCTAAACATGAATAATTTCATGGGATACCATGAGTTTAACAAGAATATCAACTCTACCATCGATTTAATTTTCAGAATCACAATCATTATCTTGTATAATGTATACTAGTGTATCTACATTGAGATCCTTGAAATCATGAACCTCTTGGACTTCAATTTTATCAATGTTTAAATTTTTATATGTTATAATATTTTTCTTTTAAAAACTAATTTTCTTTCCTTTCAACTAATCCTCATCATCATATTAAAATTTCCCAGGACATTTTTCCATATGTTTGCAGTTATTTTCATAACTGAAACAGGAAAGTGGAAGATTACATTTAAATTTTTTTCTTCTTTTATAGTAGTGAAAATAAAGGAATAAATATTATCAATTTATTATTATTCTAAAACCACTTTCACTGTGAGTTTCTTTAGATATCTAATATCCAATTCATGAGAATTTTCATTCACCATACACTCATTATCTTCATTTTTCATTTCATATAAAATGATAAGGCTATGAAAACATTCCATATAGATATACATTGATACATTTTGATCAATAAATGATATTGTTACATTAAAAAAAGGTAGAAATATTATCATGATTCTATTCAAAATTACCCCATCCTTAATATCATGAACCCTACCACACTTATCTTAAATAAAATCCATTAATTGTCCTAAAAGGATCTGAAAGCCTCCATTAGTCTCATTATCAGGTCCTTATATTTATTCTATAAAACTTATAACTTGAAATCATAAACCATTGAATAATCTTCATAGATATTTATAATTGTTTCCAACATAACATGAGATGTTTTAAAATAAAATACATTTGTTTAAATGTTATTGGATGACATGATTCTTAAAGTATTAATTGAATTTCCCTTCACATCTAGTTTTCTATGATCATTATATAACAAAGAATAACTATCCATTCTTATGGAATTACCATAAATTAATGTAAAATAAAAATACATCCTCAAATATTATAAATAATGTTTCAAAATAATCATTAAAATTTGAATGTTATTACATTAAAAGATAAGAATGAATTTATAGTGGGAAATTGTCACCATTAATTAGAGAATGAGAGAGAGTAACACAATGAAAACCATTTAATACCACATATTTTTCCTTAATTAGTGAATATAAATTGTGGAATGGAATGTGAATTTGGGTATTTTTGTATGATCCTTGATTTTTCCTCATATTTTCAAAAATGAGGAACACTACAATGTATCCATTTATTTGTCTTTAGAGTGAAAATTTTTGTAAATAAAAAAAATGGTTTTAATTGGTTCACCCAAAATAATATATATAAAACGATCGTAGAACAAATAAAATTTGGAACCAGTCATAATGAAATCTCACTGCATAAACATTTATAGGCTTGGAGTAGTTTAATTGGCCATCCTGGTTCAGAACCATGAACTATTGCAATGATTCATATTCTCCTACATTAGGAAACTCACTACTCCTCATGATGAAATATTATTCTCCCAAAAATTGTAAATATATTTACAATAGATGGTTTTTCTTCTTGAAAATAATTGTTTCAAATTTCAAGTGAGGTATTGGAACTCCTAGATCACCATCTTCTTTGAGTTCTCCTTATTAAAAGAGACATGAAATGAATATATCTCTCTTTCTAGAAGCAATCTATAATTTCACATTAATCATCCTCTATTTACAATATATATATATTTCCCTAATATATATCCCTATTTGAAATTAATTCTTTAATTTTTTTCCTAGTTCAATGAGTACATGATGTTAAGGCCTTCAAAAATTGATAAAAAACAACCAATAAAGTGATGTTAAGAATTTAAATAAAATCCTTCAATTTCACATTTAATATTTTACATGTTTATTGACTCAAATTTCAACATGTTTTGGTGATGGAACCATTGGTGTTTTTCCTCCACACAGTAATAACCATACTTATAGAATTGTTCTGTAGGCTATTCTTCACATTTATACTTCCTCTAAATCATGATCACGAACACACCATGAAATTTTTATAACATGACCCCCTATGTTTCATAAGTTGATTATAAATACAGAATTTCATGTTCCACTATCATAATGTGACTCTCTATCTTTCACAAGGGGATTTAGAATCCACCACACCCTTCTCCATGATGATAGTGAACATTTCAATTTTGGGCAGGTGATTTAATGGATTAAAATGCACATTATTTTGGGAGTGGTCATAAAATCCATTAATAAAAATATTAAATACATCCAGTATGTATTCACTGGGGTATGGAATAATATACAGTGAATAAATTCTTCACCAAATTCTACAAAGAAATCAAATAATCTATTATTAAAACAACATAACCTTTTAGGAAAACATTATTAATTAAATTTTTTAAAAAAATGCCTAAAATTATAAATATTGGTTTTTTTTCTAACACCTATTTTCAAGATAATGCATGATCAAATTAATCCATGATGATGTGAATGGAATGGTTCTATATTTAAGGAGGCTATTGTTGAGTAATAAAGGATTATCATATAATAGTGAGTTGAATTTTTTTAATGAGTGCCTATAAGATATACTAGAAATAATTACTTTAAAATATGGTAAAATTTATTGAAAAAGGAACCTGTTAGAATTTCATGTGGTTTTGGAACAATAGATAAGAAATATGAATCTATAGTGGGGATTCTTGGGTGAATTAGTTCCCTAGTGTTGAGAAGAGAGAAGTGGTCTCCCTTTTTTAAGGTAGGGAGAATGGGTAACCCTACTAAGAGGACTTGGTAAAGGGTTTTCTTGAGTGTGTAGATGTAGTAAAAGTATCTCCCTAATAATAAGGAAGAGAAAATTGGAACCCTTGTAATGGATCTAGGTAAAGAGGTCACCCTAATGATGGGTAAGGTGAAGTGGTTACCCAAATATTTTGTAGGGAAAAGTGGTCTCTCAATATAAAATAGAGG
The DNA here is from genome assembly GCA_963277665.1 of Viscum album. Lineage (NCBI taxonomy): Eukaryota > Viridiplantae > Streptophyta > Magnoliopsida > Santalales > Viscaceae > Viscum > Viscum album. The sequence goes on along the minus strand of OY728128.1, from coordinate 1,804,227,232 downwards.
GTGGGTGTGGTACTCTTGTTATTGTCTTAGGTGAGGTTCCACCCAAGTGATATGATATAGGGATAAAAGTTCTACCTATTTAAGCTATGGATAAATGGTCACCCTACTAATAATCTTGGGAAACAATTCACCCTACAAAAAGGCCTTGAAGTATTACTTTAAAATTTTTTACCCTATTTTATCTTCAAATGAGAGTTAAATGAACATATTAATAGATAACTAAGGCTGATGTGTTCTATCATGAAGTCTTTAATGTGTTTTCCCTTTTTGTTTCACAATTACGGCGTTTTGTGTTAATTCCCTTTGGTATTTTTCCATAATTAGGCTACCTGATGGTGGTTTGGGTACTATTGTTCATAATGGTTTCTTCTAACAAGGAATACCTATTCAGATTTCTAACTATCTCTAATAAGGACCCTTTTGTGTCTATATATAGGCAAGGATAAATACTATGGTTTATCAAGGATGGGTGTGGAAAGAATTTTGTGTAAGTTTGTAAGGTGGGTGTGCAAGCTCATTCACACATGAAAAGCTACACGATATGGGAATGTTTTCTCAGGATTTCACAAAAGTGAATAATTTTGAACTATAAGCCTTAACCTAATAGAACATATATGGACTTGAGTAAGGAACATAGGGTATATGACCATATCCAAAAGTGAAGTGATTTTCCTACTCTAAGGACCTTTTCATTCCCCATATCAAGTTTCCTATTCTTTAATGGAATAGAGTTCCAATTAATTCCCCCCTATGAATTTGATTTTCATGGAAAAAGGAGGATCTAATTCAAAGGTAGATGAAAATATTGAAAAATATTTCTTCAATGGGATAATTCTGGGAACTTATGTTAGAATAGGGGACAACTCAAGCACACTCATTCCCATTTTTACTATATGCGTATTATCAGCCAGATGATGTGTGATAGTCATCTTTCTCTAATACCATAGAAAATTATGGGTGTAGTCACCTAGCTGAATAACATGAAAAATATTATAAAATGTGGACCCCACTTTAGTGAACACATCAATCTCAATAAAACCATATACCTCTACACTCTCTGTCTTCCCTAATCATTTAGGATACCTATGGTTAGCGCATTTCCTTCCTATTTTTCTCTATCTTTAGTATAATGGTGCTGGTTTCATGTGACCTTTTGGAAACTATTCCACTAAAGAGATGTGAATTATGTGATGGTTCTGGGTGAATCTTCCTTTAAAAAGGAATCATAAAAAGGATTCCTTGGGTGAAACTACCTATGAAATTCAGCCCTGGAGAACAAAACTAAGAAAAATGTTACTTCTCCAAATTTTATAACAATTGTTTCCATTATCAACCTGAAGTCCCCTTAAGAAATTATCTATATTTTTTATTTATATTACTGATAAATTTTTCAAATCCTTTATAAGAACAAAATTTGTATTACTTTAATCACACTATATGATGTTGAATCCACTAATAATATCAATGAAATGGTTGGGGATATTTTTCTCAACTCACTGAATTTAATCATGCCACTTCAACTATCTCTAACAAGACTCCAAAATCCAGCTTTAATAAATTATCCTTGGTATTAAAATATTCTTCTATATAAATTTAAATTCTCAATTGAAATTATAATTATATAGTTTTTCACTCACACTACCTTTATAAGGATATTTTTCTAATGGTATTTTTCATGTTGTAATGTTTCTATTTAAATAATAATCAATTATGTGGGAAACAATGAGGGAGTAAATTACATAAGCCATTCTATAGTGGTAATAAATGATGATAAATGAGTATAATACACCATAAAACAATATTTATATTGATGTTGATAGAGGGGATGTAATCTTCAATAGGAATTCTATCTTGGAGTGTACATTTATGAAGAGTGGTCATGGACCTTTTAAGTGAATTAGAGTTACACTAAGATGGAGGATCACCTGAGGGATATTATACATTATGCATACATTTGAAATTACCAATTTTCAATCTACTTCCACCCCTATATCACACTTAGGTTGATAACCTTTTAGTTTTCAAAGACTAACACAATTATTTTATTTTATGGTGAAATCAACATCAATATATAGGATACCTAAAATATTAAGGAAGTCTACATTATTTGTGACCTATATGATGTGTTTCCCCAATTTCATAGTGTCTGGAATAATTATTTCTCAACCATTATTATAGTGAGGGACCCACTAATATTTTTGATGGGGGATCTAAGGAAGTATGTTTTCCTATCCCTAAATGCCCCCTATAGTAATAAGATAAAAAAAATTTACTTCCTCATGAATCGATGTCCAAATAAAAGTGACCAGGGGATTTCCCAATATAAAATATTGGAGGGAGGAAATATACTTATTAGATCATTCTAAACAATGTGATATACATGATGTAAGGATATCATAATATACCTGAACTAATTCCAAATAATTAATTAATGTAATCTTGGGTATGTTTCTTAATAAATAGCTATTATCAACCCATGATTCTTGGAATTGGGTGAGAGCTACATTTTATTTATGGTTCTACCCTAGGTAGAAAGAGTACTAATAAAACTTGTTAATTTACCATGGGAAGGCTCTAATAAGTGTTTTTATAAGTTTAGTGAGACAAAAATACCTATAATACATATAGAAATCATCATTTCCTTCATGTTTGGATCACAACACATGTAGATAGTTATACCTTGGGGGATATGTTCATTTTCCCCTCGTTCAATCATAAGCCCAAATTTGTATACATAAAATTTTTGAGGACAATAAATATAGATTCCAAAAGATTATACCACACTATAGGGTCGATTCATAGTTTTTGTTTACAACATACGAGGCATATGCCAACATGGAGGTTATTGATATCCATAGCTTGTTTGATGACTGTTCATATAGAATCACATTATAGGGTGGTGAACTTGTATCAAGATTTTATGGGATCCCCACTAATGAATATTATATGCAAAATAATTTCAGTCACTAATTTTGATGTTACAATGCATAATCCTTCCTCCTTACAATGAAGTGAGTGAAGATCAATATTCATTGATAATATGAAAATTTTTTAAAAGGCTAAAATGTATAGAAAAAATCCATTTCAATTTTTTAACATCAGATTCTATTATTATTTTTATATTGGGGTATAATCTCTTATGGGTTTAATGCTACCCTAACACATCATTTAGGATCACTATGTGATGTACACCGAAACATAATTTTCTAATTAAAATGGAATCCTAGGATGAATTTCAGTTAGAGGCTGATGAAATCAGGATGGAATCATCCACTAATGAGGAAGTAATCCATTCCCTTGATCATAACCTTTTGGTCTTTGAAGTTCAAATTAATATACACATATAACATATATAGAGGCATCAGGGGCTACAGATTCTCATAGTGAATCTACCTACTAGACCTCCCTAGTACATTCCCCTCTTAACACAAGAGTATTGATTCCAGTTTTGGTTTCATATTTAATAGTTTTATTTACTTTTACCCTAAGTGTATTTATATAAGAATACTTCCTATTAGAATATGAGGTGAAATATGATGATTTAGTTTCTATTACGAGCATAAATAAAAATTATATGGGTTTGAAAAATAAATTATGATATGATTAAACAAATTTCAATCACTAAGAGAATGAGAAAGGTAAATTTTCTATAAAAAATATTCATTGGATTTAGAATGGGTTGCTTCAACCACCAAGATTTAGATTCCATAATTTTGATGATCCTAGCAATTCAATAACAATTATAACTCTAAGAGGCTAATCATCACCTCTTTTAAGTTAAAAACCATTAATTGGAATCTATGTAAAAAGAGAATTGGGTGTTGAGGTAGCAAGCTACTAAAAAGTTTTGGCATAATGGCATAATGGCCAACCTGACCTCCAAGATAGAGGAACAAGAGTCTTCTACAGAAAAAATGAGAGATCAAATGAAATAAGTGACAACCAGTCTTGAGGAATCCCAATATAAAAATAATAAATGGTTGTGGTGGTCAAGAAGGATCATCCAATATATGAAGTCAAATATTCTTGGTGGGACAGATACTTTTGATCAATTGGTGCCACCCACCAGTCATTGGTCGATCCTTAGTTCTCAGCTAGTAAAATTTAGTTTCATCTACATTCATTTTATTTTCTTATTATTCTATTTTATTTTATAATATGTTTTTGTATTGTAAATTCTCCTTCCATTTCTAAAAAAATTAAAGGAGACTCATACATAAGGATATTAATCTTCTTTTGAGTTAATGAAAATGACAACTGGTCTCATCCAACTTAAATTGAGCTCTCTACATTTATTTCCATAAACATCAACATAAAATAACTTATGCCAATCAATAAGGGTATTATCAAGATAAATTTAATCCAAATAAAAAATGAATTGAATGGGATAGGGCAATCATGATTCACATATTCATTATTCAGAGATGGTTTCTTTCTTAATGTATGTTATTTCTATGTATAGGCATGCCAAATATAGTAGAATATGTACCACCACTATAAACTAGAGTTATAACATTCAAATATGGAAGATGATTTCCTCTTGTATGTGTGATCTCATATGGTGATGGGAAGGATAAATATAGGAGAATTTTTACCATCACCATGTTGGGTCCCAACTAGTATGATTTAAAATACAAGTGGGGATGAAATTTTCAAAAATAAAATAATACGAGTTAATTAAATTTCATTTTATAAGTTTATAGTTTATCAATATTAAACAATAATGATTTATTTTCGTCTAACTACAATTTTTATAGGTAACATAAGTGGTTAAATCTATTTTCCAAAATTTATTATACATGAAATATTAAAACTGTGTAAAAGAAAAATATGAAACTATTACAAATATAGAGTACCATATACTGAATATAATCTACAACATCTCAATTTCCATGACATGGATTTGAGAGAGATCACAAAATTGTTATCCAAATGAAATTCAACATAACAAGGTATCCACATGATAATATGAATCGTATGACTTTCATATGGGATTATCCACCCCTACATGGTATTTCCTTGGGATAATGATTATTGAAAATAGATAATTTGGTTTAAATAGTTTCAACCATATGTAAATAACCCACACTGACCCATTTAACACTAAATAAATGAGAAATCTACATGGGGTGCTACATTTACTCATATATTTATAATTTATGAGTAAATGTGGCTTCATATAACTCATGTATGAATGAATTAAATTCATTTCTACCATATTAATTCATCTTATAAAATAATTAGTTTAATTATTTAAAACATGGGAGAGTCACTAAATGATAATAATTTACAATTTGGCCTTCCAAAAAAAGTTTCATGGAAGAATATTCCCATACTTCATGAAAACCATATTTTTCATGCAATATAATCTAACTCATAAACATATCATATTCATATATGAATTTTGGGAATTTCTCCTTCAATACCCCATTTTTACTAAAGCTTAAAAAACTTCATTTCATTTCACTTTATATTGTATCATACACAATAAATCATGACACTATATCTAAAAATCATTTTCCATATTTTCCAAAGCACTGTTGGAATCTATCGTTTACATCACCATGTATCCATCATATGTAATACCCTATGAGTACACATCCAAAACTCTTTTGGATTAACATTTATAAAATTAGAGAAAATATATTATTAAAACACAATCCCCATTTAATAAAACACAATGTGATACCCCATAAGCCTTTTTATATTTGATAATAAATAATAATCATGAGATTAATAATTGTAAACAATGAGAGGCCTTTATATAAATGTTAATGATATTCAATATATAAATATATCTTGTTGGATCTCCAAGAAAAACATGTATCTCTATACCCATATCCACCAGTCATCAACATATGAAAACATTATTTCTCAAATTTTACTGTTGTTCATGACATAGAGTGACCATGGGACATAGAATATGTCAATCCTATAAGGCCAACTCAAAATTTTTCAATTCTCAATCTATAGGTTGATATATCTGGTGAATTTATAACCTTTCATTAACCCTTATGGATAATTATTTCTCATTTCCCATATTTTAATAGATATATAATATATATTTGTTCCCAAAACATCCACTAAATATCTCAATAGAGGGAAAAAATTTCATGCTTATCATACAAGAGGATGAATCCCATCTTGGTTCATCTCCAACTAGTGACATGATCAAAAACATACTCAACCATCCTCACATTATCTAAGTAAAAACTTAGACTTGTTTATGTAGTGTATCAAAGAATAAATGTTTTCATGCTAGTTATCTCACTAACATAATGTATTGGGGACTCAAATATGATCCATTCACCCATGGTATACCATATAAATTTGAAAAAAACATCATGTGGTAAACTAAATAGTCCATCCAACACACAAAAATAATCTTATTCTTTTTTATGCCTCATGAACATAATTTATATTTCTATACAAGAACCCCATTCATTAAAAATTTATCTTTTTATCATAACACATATTAATATTTGATAAAAATACATTGGTATAGCTCAGAGTTGTACTTTGAGATGTCAATTATCATTCCACGTAATGAAATTTATATCTCTGTATAAATTTATGCAGCCATAGTGAAATAATGATGTATTATATTTTGTCTATAATATGATACATTTTAAATACTTAAAATCTTTTAATAATACTTAAAAAACCAAAAATAATCACCTCTCTATCATATTATATATGATAAAATTCTTGATCAACCTTTTGTATATTACTCTTTTTGGTGTTTTTTAACTTATTACATCATATATAATTATTTCCACATCTCTATTGGACAATTTGATAAAACTAAAACACTATCTCTTTAGAGATAAAAATCTATGAAGTAATAGAGTTTCAACAATTGTGAGACTTAGGAAACATATTCCTACTTGTTTAACACATTAAACACATCCAAACCTCTTAACATTATAACATAAAATGTTATGATGTTAACTTATGTATTCAAATTATAAATATTTATATGTTTATCATCATCATATATGGAAAAATTTACATCAAATTTATCCTTGAATTCCTTTTGGTAAATAACATTACATCTTACCTTATTCTATTACCAACACTTCTTATAATCTTTTAGTAAAAAGTGATATTTACTTTCTTATGGTAACTAATGTAACTTTTTAAATTTTTATTTACCTCCATACCCTAAAATATTTTATGATGTTAAAGGTAATTCACTTTTTTATTTCATTGGTATAATCCTATTAGAAAATTTTTTATTCACTTATTCCTGATAAAAAATTATAACACTTTCAATTTTTCTTTGTCATTATATATCTTATACCATATAGGAAATTAAGTGAATAAAACTCTAAACATATAATAGTATTATCCTTTTATGAAATATGGATATTCAATTTATTTTGTTAACTAAATTAAACTCTTTAAATTTTTATTTACCCATCACACATCCTAAACTCTTTAATGATACTAAGAGAAAAATAACATCAATCTTAATCCTTTTTAGAAATATTGATGAATACATTCTCACATTAAATAAATTTCTATCTTTATATTTTTCATTAAAATCACATATACTAAATATTTTAAGATATTGAATTCCAAACACAATAACCTTAGACTAGTATAATATTTTAATCTTTTAACCATGACCTTTTCAAGGTCCAATTATTCTCCCACTGGCCTCCTAAACAATATATTATTTTCAAAATATCATAATAAAATAGACAAACCATTATGTGTTAGGAATTAAAATTTATTTCTTTTTAGTAGGATCATTTAATAAAGAAAAAATTCTATATATCATATATGGTATTATATGGGTTTGGATCATTTAAATGAAAATAATACTAGTCAATAAAATATGCTACTAAAGTGAGGGAATCATATTCAATTATATTTTAAAAAATAGTTGGATAAAAACTTTATCATAGATAAACTCTTTTCCCCATATCTTCTCCTAAAAAAATTATATAATCCTGATGAATCATAAACCATGTGTACACAATTAATCATATCATGTTTTTCATAAAAAATAATTTTTAGAAGATAAATTAAATTATAATGCAAGCGAAAAAATAATAAGATACACATGTCTTACTAAAATTCTCCCAATATTGATACATTCCTTGAAATAATAATTATTTATGTAACATTTTTTCATAACATTAATTAAAATTAGAAGTTATATAAATAAACCTTGAGTTTTGAACACTTTTATATTTACAACACTTGAAAATTATTATTTACGTATCAGATGCCCTTCAAAATTAATGAATTGATTTCTATAACACCTATTCTAATCATCAATATTCTATGATGTTTTTAAAAAAATTATGGTATTTTAGATAATACCATCATATATAATTTTTATATCTCCTTCATAAAAACCCTATATTCCAAGGACCTTGATTGTAATCTTGAAGAATCATTATTTATCTTTTCAACAAACTTTTCTTATGCTGGTTTTAATTTTACCCGATTGTACTATATATAATGTAATTTAGAAACTATAAATCTTATTCTTAGTTTATATATATTCAAAAAATATTGAAATATAATGTAAAAAATTATTTAATTCAGTCATATTTTTTAAAAATTTCTATAATTGACAATAAGATAAATTCCATACTAGAAAAATTGATTTTTAGTCTTCCATAAATCATACTATAGAATTATTAAAATAAAAAAATATGTGTGTCAAAAGTCTCATAAAATTACGTTTAAATAACCATTGTTTTTATTCCATACATCAAGAGGTAAATGAAATAAAAAAACAAAACATATGAAAAGTTTATACAATTTTAAATCAACCCCATTTTCAATGTATATACTATTTTACTGCATTACTTAAAAAAACCATTGAGCTCTAATATTTCATTTATATATCATATTATAAATTTAATGTGTATTTAATTTAAAAAAACAAATAATTTATGTCATATGTATGTCAGAATAATAGAATTTATTTCCATAACTAATTGATATTTTTGAAAACCTTTACCCTTAAATAGTCATTATCATATTCAGTCATATTGAATATCATTTATCATACCCAATCATATTGAGTATGTGAGATTAAATTACACAAATAAGTGATGTACCTAACTGTATTCTGTATAAGATAAGATAATATGATTCTTCTTTTAATATATATTATAATTTTTTTCAATCTTTAAGTGAGTCATTTAATTATTTGTAAGCATATATATTTACCTATTAAATAACATAAAATATTTTTTAATACAATAAGGAACTATTTTAGAACATATAATATTTCTTAAGAACATTTCAAAAATCACTAATCATGCTTAAAAACATCTATTAAATTACTAGTCCTAGGATTATCTTACATAAATGTTCTCCTTCCTAGGATTAATCAAAAAATTTTGTTTTTACAATTATGATGGTTTTCATCTATAATATAATATTTTACAAGATGAGTATCACATTTCATAAATATTTAAAAAGTAATTAATTAAATAGGTTTCAACTAAAATTTTTCCCCATTTTATATATGTCATATTAATTAGTATGATTAGATACATATTTCACTACAACATACACTTGTTTTTCATGAAAATATTCCATGTTTATTTAGGGAAGGAATCATCACAATCATAAAAGTTGTTATTCTTGGATATTTTAGTGGATAAAGAATTATTTAATAAATTATGTAGATTATATAAAAACAATTATGGAAACCAATGACATGGTGAAATAAAAATTGGACAACTCATATGTCGAACATCTAGAGGTGCTTAAAGAGGTGATTAGAAACCTCATATTAATTAATCAGGAGAGCCTTCTAATTTATAGACTAGCATACATTAGGATACACACTTCAATGAGATTTTATCAAAACACACATGAGGGTAGAATGTATATCTAGATTGATAAAATGAATAAAAACTGGATTTCTCTATTTAGAATCGTGATGATATGGATAATTCATCACTCCACATTTTCAGTCAATTCCATCATGAAAGATGTGGGAATATCACTCTATTACATGTCCACATTATCTTATAATCACATGAAGGATCTAGATCTCCAATTTCTAAGATGTTCAGTGTCAAATTATATATAAAAAATCAATAGTTACATTTTTTATCATCAAGTCCCTTAGAATGGATTTGTAAAGGCGAGAATGACATATTTTATATGAATCTCTTTCATTGTTATGACTCAATTTGATTCAGGTTTCCTATGAAGATATTACTCATATTATCTATAATATCATAAATAAATAGATCTATTAGTAGACTTATTTTCATCTTCAATATTCTCTTGTTCAAATCATTGTGGCAGTGAGGAATTCCAACCCTTTATAGAATGATCACTTTGATAACTGTGTACATGACTTCTATATTCTCTACAGACCTAATTTAATGAAATTGTCATATAACTCATTGAACTCTTAAAATCATAGGAAACTCTTTTTTCGTTGGATGCATAAAATTTAATTTGGATTGAGATTCCATATGTAATCTAGGTTTTTCATGCATTAGAGAAGTCTTTATAGCTCACAATGGTGCTATCATGGGATTCATTTATGGTGCTTATTGTATTGAATGATCTCTAGATAATGAAATGTAATGGATAATTAATACATTTTACATGGAAACAAATATATTATAGGAATAAATATGGATTGAGTGTGAATCTACCATCCTTGTGCATGATATAATAATTTTAAAATTATATATTTCATGGAAAATTTTGGCTCAATGGATCAAATGCATGGATATTATCTCATGCAAGAGTTACTTCATCAAATAGTCTTATTGAGAATCCAATCAACTAGATGATGGGATTGTAAAAAATGTTAACTAGTGATGATATCACTCTTTTTGACTACTTACATAATGATCTTATTCCCCCTTTTTAAATGGATATATATATAAACTATACATTAGATTATTGTTATTTTATTTTTCATAATAAATGATACTTTTCTATCTGGGAAATCTCCCACCTTTATTCATCTTGATTCATTTTCTATCATAAACATTAGGTTTCCAGGATAGTTTAACCTAAGTCAATATCCAAGAAAAAGCTGACAAAGAACAACCAAGGGGTCCTTATATCGATCTTGACCAACCCAATAATAAAATGTAGAGTTAATCATATATTTCTTACCTTACTAAAGAAAATCTAGGGGTATTTTTATTGATCTCATCAAAAGCTGGCTGAATAATAAAGGTATTTAAAAGTTTTTTTTGGGAGGAATCAAAAACTTTTATTTTAATGGGGATTTAATCTCACCATCATATCTAATGGTATGCCCTTTTATGTATGTATGATTATAAAAATTTATTTTTGGAATCCTATTACCTCAACCAAATAAATATGTTTAATATGTACTTATGTGAAACTCTTTTAATTACGCAAAATGTATAGTTACTCACCAAAATATAGGATCCAAAATATATAAACATATCCAAATTCTTTATATCCGTAATGTATATGAACATATCATGTAAAGGTGTAGAGTTATATGACATTGAAAATCTGAATATGAGTTAGCTTAGAGAAGAATATAACAATCCCCATTATCCTTTCTAGACAGGAAATAAGCCTCCAGGTGGGAAGGTTGCCTGACCCCTAGTCTCTATACATGGGAAGAATTTACTCAAGAGAGAATTCAATCAATCATAACTCTAAAACCTAATATACATAAACATTGTTGGATTTCAAAATTACAGTTTATAATTTCAATTTAAATGTGTGGTAAATGTAGATGAAAACATGAATTCGTTATCAAAACTAGAATATAATGCACATATCTATAAATCATACTCCACTCATCATAGAAATAGTGTATAACTATGTATAAAATATGGAATAGACTTTAAATAAAGGAATAATTCAAATATTGAAACATGATATAAAAATTTATTAACAAATCATAATTAAAAACAAATAATAAAAATTTTATAATTGAAAATTTATATTATGTACATACCATAATCTTGTATAGATGTTTTTTAACCATTCAAAGATTAACTCTTTCATATTGTTAATTTAACATAATTTCACTTTAAATATATTATTTTTTATGAACTGTAGACAATATATAATATAATTTATATTTTTTAAACATTTTACAAAATCTAATACAATATACATAACATTATTTAAATTATTATTAGATCAGTCATCTATAATATTTTTATAAAGATAAAATAATATGGAAATAAGGACCATTCTATTTGAAAAATTCAAATTAATTATTTATTAAAAAATTTAAAAATACAGAAATATATATAATTTTTTTAATAAAGAAATTGATAAAAATTTGATAAATTATAATTATGATTTATAAGTATTTACTTTTATTTATAGATCATAAATTATTCCATATTATTTTTTAATTGGTATTTAAATTATTAACATCTAATATTTAAGGAATATATAAATATTGCACTAACATTTAATAATTAGTTATAAACCCTTTATATTTAATTAATTAGTCAACTATTTATTATTTAATAAATACCCCCATCATAATTTTTTATCATAATATATAAATTATTTATAAATTATAAGAGATCATAACAGAAAATAATTTTTTGAATATTTCTTTTGACCTTGTTGAGTTGCGTAAGGGTAAAAATTCATAAGCCTTTAGAAATACACACTACATAATGGTACTCCTTATATACACCCTTATGTAAACCCCTAATGTAAAGGTGAATCTATAATTTAGCTTATGTGAAACTATTCATCTATATATAGATTTGAAATTATCATTACATGAACCCATCACCTAAAAATAAGTCTCACACTACCTTCATGTGAACCCTTCACATGGAGGTAAGTCTCTAAAAAGAATTATTTGAATCCTTCAAAAAAAGGAAAGTCTCCATCAACCATTACTTGAACCCCTCACAAAATTGTAATTATATTACTACCTTTACATGAACACTACATGTAATGGTATGTCATAAACTACCATTATGTGATTCCTTCACTTAAAGATAAGTCACATATTTCCATTACATGAACAAATTACATAAATGTTATGAGGAAAATTACTTCAAAATGGTAGTAGATGAATAAATTTACCCTATTTTTCCTAATATTCTTTCATGTAATATTTAATGTATCTAAATCATGGTATCACTCAATAACACTGAAATGATTCAATATGGTCTAATAATAATTATTAGGGTTAGTGAAAGTGATTAAATCCCTTTTCTAGGATATCTCATGTATGAAATTTGAAAACTATATAAAATTAAAATAATGGACTATTGTAAATATAATGTATCACACATCAAAGAGAATCTATAATTTCTTAATCAACATCAGATAGGATTTAGATATATCAGATGAGTGGAAACAGAAATAAACTCATTCAAAGTTATCCACGTGGTGACATGAATCATCTAATGTTTGAATGAGATTCTCTATCCCATCATGGAATTCTAATTTCATAGGTGAAAATAACTCAGAAGAATATATAATTTAGTTCTGGGAGGTTCAAACAAGCATAAATAAATCACACACCAAATTTTTGTTAGTGTTTTGTGATATATAAATCCGTGAGAATACTACTAGGAATAACTGATTTACTTATGAATTTATAACACATTAGTAAATGATTCTTAAACCAACCATTTATGAATTCATAAAATTAATTTCCCCCCTTCTGTATTATCTTATGTAATGATTCATCTAATGATTACATATTTCATATAATTACTAAATGATAATATTTTATCATAAATCCTGTTAAGGAAATTTGAAAGGAATAATATACCCATTTTTCATGAAAATCATAATTTTCTGGGAATACAATTCAGATCATAAATATATCTCCTAAATATATGTATTTTATAGAAAATATCATTTATAATCAATTTATATGCCTAATTAAATTGATGTTTGGATATTGATTACATAATTACGTAAACAAACAAACACAATAAATTTCATAATATTTAGATCAAAACAATTATATGTATACTATTCATAATACTCCCAACAGAGTAAGACACAAACTAAAATATTAGATGATAATTAATAAGGGAGTAGCCTAAACTCATACATTTTCAATAGGTTTAATCCTAACATAGAATTTTAAATAGTAAAAATCTTAACCCATGACTTTTGATAATGGAGAATCCCTAAACCTATAGCCTTTTTTGGGAGAAGACAATACCTTGTATTTTTCTAACATAGTATCCCTAACATAGTGATTTTTTATTTGATCAAGAACAACTCTATCGCTTCCTTTTGGTCAAGTGGGAAGAACCATTAGTGCCTTTTATGTGTGGTATTACTCATACATGTTATAGTAAATCTCCACAATAAGTACAGAAACAATAAATAAAATAATGACACAACCATATAGATTCAAATAAACATTTTGGTACAATAATTAAATTATTGTACATATGATGATGATGAATGATAAAATTGAGGCATTCTAGTAGCTCCTTGGAAAATTATTGTGAGTTATGATTCTTCTAATAACCAAAAAATGAAATTTGACATAACAAAACTCTCAGTCGAATAGTGAGGTTCAATATATCAATTTTTATTTTGTAAATTGAATAATGAATTCAAGATTATCATCTCTATTTTTCAAGATGTGCTTTGACCTCTTATAAAGAGACAAACCTTCAATGACTATGTTCTCTAATTTTAGTAGTGATTCTTTATAATAAATAAAAAATGTTAAATTTATCATGTTTCATGCCATTAATTTTCTCGTTAGTCAATAAAATAGGTATCAATAAACTATTATAATAAATTTTTAAATAATATAATATAATAATAATAAATACCCTCTTAAATCGTCAACACTTAAATATTTGAAATGCTCCCTGATATAGCATGTGGTGATGTCCTTTGATCTATCAAACATTTCAAATTTGAATATTTGAATGTCATAAAACCATATGTAAGAAGCATCAAGTTTGAATCAATGAATCTCACAACATGAATTTTGACCGTAACTTACAACTATAGCATGTAATTTTCCATTAATAAATTTTACTTTCTGGATGTTGATCATGAACTTCACCATAGTGTTGTGAACTCTAGTTTTCTGGTTTTACTAATGATTTAAAAATATCTATATTCCTTCCAAAATGACTTCTTACTTTCATGTTGGCCACTTTACGCAATCCATGGTCATTTTCAGATTCCATATCATGCATCATGATCCACCATGAACACTAAAATTCTATGGCCTTTGAAAACACACATTCTAATGTGAATATTTTATTACAAGTGCATGAAAAACTCAAAATTATGACCACCATGAAGTTTTACTAAATGATTATTCTTTTTATAATACCAAAACTACTTCAAAAGTGAATAGATTACCATTTTTCTAAACCATTAAATCTGTATAAAACATTTTCCTAAAATGCTTAAATCTATAATGAGAGACATTCCATATTTCCTTACTAAATAAAAATTAAAGATGAGTTGAAAATAATAAAATAAGGACATGAAAAAAAATAAAACAACATATTTAATCTAAAATTCAGGTTATAATGATTAAATTATTTTTTAAATAAGCTAGAAATTATAATTATAAGAATAAAATAAAATTTATTGGAAAAGATCTACTTAATAATATCCAATTTTTTTGAAAATTGTGAAACTGAATGTCAATTCCAAAACATATCCCCCTTTTAGAATTAATAAAAAATATAATAATTAAAACAAAGATCCAAAAAAGAAAAGTTAATTATTCGGAAGAACCATACATACCCATTGTAAAAAAGGATAAACATTTAAAAAATTTATCACCTTTTCATAGTAATATTTTTTATGTAAACATTATTATTTAACTTCATAATAAATATAAACATTCTTCCCCTATGATAAAAAATAATATAGAGATATAAAAAATTTCATGCTTTGATAAACATGTTTTTATCATGTTTTTATTTCTTTTTCAATTATTTCAAAATAGATTCCAACATGTTTCAATGTAAATTTTAATATTTAAAATTTTCATTAGGTATTAAATGATTTAAAAATGAAAAATTCTCATAAATAAATTCATTTTAAACATAAATACCTACTAAAAATATTAAATCATAATGATAAAATAGTAAATATATTATGTATCTGATTCTTCCTTTCTCTTTAATAAAAAATATTGATTCAAAGAAGTTTGAGCATATTTTAAATGATTTACTTACAAAATAACAATACCTATATCTATATAAACACTATTAAAGAATAATGATCCATGAAAAAAGTTATTTTATATTCATGTAATTTAATAAATTTTTTTTAATGAATTAAATGTAAAAAGGTTTTCAAATCAGGTTGTAAAACCAGATTTTAAGTATTTTAAACCATGATCTTTTACCACCAAAAAATTTATTCAAACCAACATTGAAAAATTTTAAAGGATGAAGTATATTTGTGTTTCTCATAAAAAAGTGGATGAACTTTATTGGGAATCCATTCTATTATTGGTCCAATTTTATTTAAGAAATTAAATTCAAATACTAACTCTTCATAAGAGTTATTCTTTCTAACTCTAAATATTAATTTAGATATTAATTTCTATCTTTGACCCAAATATTAGATGATATTTAATGAGAAATCATTAGAATAATGTCTAAATAAAACTCATATAAATCATGTATTAGATGGTATTTCATCAAATTTACCTTTCAAAAAGTTTTATATATATTTAATGTATCCTCCCAATAAAACCATTACAATTTCTACGTGTCTTAGATCTGGAAATATTTTACAATATTAAAAATTCATCAAAATCATGACTTATAATAGTAAATTTGGATAAAATTTCTTTTAATATTTTATTCCAACCTTAATATTCCCATTTTCCCTTAGAAAAAATTCAAAACTATCACAAAATATTTTTTAAGTACATGAAGCATAATTCATGAAAAATACTATTCTCAATTTCAATCATGAAAAATTGTTTTTTGTTTACCTGAATATCTATGTTAGCGAATGGATCCAAATGGATCAAACCATTCTGTGTTTCCGAAGACCAGGGTTCTCAGAGGAGGCTAAGAGGAATTATAGAGGATTTTGATCATTGGAAGAAGGAATCAAGGATCTTTCACATCGTGAAAAGATATTACATGACGTGAATGTGGGGTTCATGATATGTAGTATCTCCGAGTTTGAAAATAAATAAAATTCCAAGGCAACATATTTTTTGGCAGAACCCTACCCCGAGGCATTACATGACGTGAAAGGTAATTACATGTCATGTAATTCCCCAATTATGTATGTTTTTAAAACATTTCAGCCACTCGAGTTTTTGAAACCCTTCAACTGAAGCTCCACTATTTTTCATCTAAGGTTACCCAGTAGACCTCTCCAGGTTGTTTTAGAGATACCTTCAATGAGGATCAATTGTGGGCATCCATATTCACTCTATCTTAGATATAAGGTATGATATACCTCAATTCCTGAGGATTGTTCAATTTGTTTCCTCATGTTTCTCTTTTCCATGTGATGACATGTGATCTCCACAGTTCTAATAGTGTTTCTATCAATTGTTTTTGGTGCGGTGAGGCCTCGACAACCTTGGGTGGATGCATTTGTTGCGTGAAAGGTGATCAAAATTCTTTTCACCGATCTCTTATCAATGAAATAATGTTGAAGACCTTTTTAGGTAAGTTATTAACTACATACCTATTTATTTACTTTAAATTATAGAGTTATCATGATTTATCCCATGGATCATAATAAAATTTACCAAACTAAAAATTTGAACTAGATTAAATAATTCACAACATTTTCGTAGTGACTTTGTATCCTATTTATTTTATAAATAGTGTGATATCTATGATTTTTTTGTTTACAAAGTCATTCTTGATGAAAATTGGTAAAGAATGTAAATAATTAGTTAAATGAAAATTAATTGGCTAATGTTTAAAGTGGTTTGTTAATGAATCTAGCTACTGTTATAGTTTGATGATAATAGAATTGAGGCAGATGTGCATGTTTAATAGAATTAGTTAATGAAGCTGAAACATGGTGATTCTGGTTGATAAATTAAAGAAATGAAAGTAATATAATTTTTTTTAAATCAATTTTTGATAGTTATGTTAGCTTGTTAATTAGTATTCTCATAATTAGATGTTGTGAATAATAAAATGGTTAATTCAAGATGGAATAAAGAACCAGTTGTGTGATAAATTTAATGAATTATGGGGTTTGATTAACTAATTTTCTAGTAATGTCCATATGCCTAATGATTTTAAGCTATGAGAGCTCATTGTGTTTGAAGGTTGAATGCCTTATTTAGGTCCAACAGACATGTTTATTTTCTGTTTCCAACTTATTGATATGAGAAATAGGGATAGCTGAGCCTGGACGGATGTTGTGGTTTTAGGGGAAGGGATGTATGGATACATTGTGAGGAAAGGGTGGATGAGGCTAGAGGGATGTTGTGATATGTGGGTTTGGGAGGCCCTGTTTTTATGGTTTCACCTGACACCTAGAGTGGCGAGATGTATCAGTTAATGCATGTCGGTGATCAGGAGGAAACTGGAGATGATGAAATGGGTTGAAGTCGAGCTTACCTGTTGATGTGAATATTAGGTGCTTGATGAATATATTTTTGTTTATTTTCTTTAATTTCCCGAGTTATTGAGGTATATGGTCTTTATTACCCTCCATCCGAATGAAGTGAAGGCACATGGGGTATTCCACACACATTCCGTTATTTTCTTCTCAATGATGGATGGGTCTATTATCCTCCTATATGTGTCCAAGACACGATGGGTAGTTCACCTACTCACTATGTTCTGCCCCTTGTGTTTGGTTACATATAATGTTTTTCCAGAATGCTTGTAATTATTGAATGTGAATATATTTTTAATAAATTATTGAATAAATAATGTTTATCCCATAGTTTTAGAGCTTTATATTATGTAATGATTAGGAAAAAATTAAAAGAAAACTATAGACTCAGTTTGGATATGCTAAGAAGGAATGGAAGATGTTGTGATGCTAATATAAAGTAATGTGGAATAAATAATGGTTAATTAATGGTTAATTAATTAATTATTATAACATGCAACTTATTAAATGGTATAAATAACATAATTTAGCTCCTTAAATTGTTGTGTTCTTATAGGATATCTAGTCTATGTATTGTAATTCACGAGTCCAAGATACGTTAGCTGCATTTGAGTGTAAGACTAGGTTTTTCCCATAGTGTGGTTGTGAGCTATTTTTTATATCCTATATTTTTTGTGTTCCTATACGCTACCCCACCCTATCAATTATGGAAACTGATTCCCCTGGGACTCTGATCCTTGGGGAGGGGGTGGGGGTGTTCTCCCCGACATCCTAGTGGAAGGAAGGATGTATGACTTCCCCCATTGTCCTCGCTCTCTTCTCTTAGTATTTACTTGTGCTGGTATGCACATTGGTTAGTTTTAACCATATAAGTGTGTAGAGGGATGTAATAGCTTGTGTTTATTTCACAAACATATATACTGAATATAGATTCATAATGGATACTATGGGTATGACGTGTATAGGTTGTGATGGCATGACGATCCTTTCTCAGTGTATGGGATGTAATGGATTCAGGTAAAACACCCAACGTATGGTACACATTGTTTAGGCTTTGGTGGCTTCCAGAAACTACTTGGTTACTTTTGGTTTTTTGAAGTTGAGGTGGTTAGTTACATGAGGTGTGTGTTTTGGTGCTTCTCACAGGTGTCGGTGGGCAATCCTTTTTGAGAGAGATGCTGAGGATGTGCGGCATTGGGGAAAAGCATCAAACTATTGGAGAGGTGGTGGTGGGTTAACATTAATATTCTTTATTATATGATATATTATTGTATATGATACATGGGTAGAGTATCCATGGTGAGGATGAGAACCTAGTATACATGTTTATGTGATCAGTTAGTTTCACTTGTTGTTCACTATGCTTTAGCATGCTTCATTTTCTATTGTACAAGAGGCTATGGGGAGGATCCTACTGAGTATACTGTTATACACACCCTATTTTTATATAATATATTTTTAGGTAACATGGATAATTTTTAAGATCAGTCTATTTACTCTTATCATGAGGGTTATTCAAAAGTTGTTCATGCTTCATGGTTGCTGCCGTTTTACTATCTTTTGGTACAAGCAATTTTCCTTTTCAGTTTCAGTAGTTTTTCACGAAATTAAATATATGTAAATGGGTCTTCATTTATATGGTAGTATATATAGTAGTTGGTTGGTCTCTAATTCATGTTTTCTTTTAGAGGGTAATTCCTCCCAAATATGTGTTTTCTATACCCTTGGTGTTAGTCGCTATCCCAGGGACTACTAGAGGTAGGAGTCAGGGGTCATTATATATGTTTTGCAACAACCCAACCCCAGTTACCCAGAGTTGGTGCATTATTTAAATATATTTTCATGATTACAAGTAATAAAGTCATGAAATACAAATCATTTTAGAAATCTTGGAAAATAAATTGAATACATGAACGTTACATTACACATTAGAAAATAAAACATTACATAAATGATATTTAGAGAATTCCATTAATCCCCTAGCTTAACCCTTCTTAGCAATCATAAAACACATCTTGGATTCCTGGGAAAATTAATCATATGAAAGGGGTGAGCTCAAATGATCAGTAAGGGTAAGTAATAAAGCAGAAGAATACATAAACATTAGGCATGGTGAATAATAGAAAACAGGTGACTTTATAGATAATAAACATGAATACTTTATTACAGGAATATGAGATGAGTAAATAATTCCAAAATAAAACATAATCACATGTATTCTACTAGTCGAATGAACACATTTACCATCAATGTTATTTTCATAATGAGAGATTTTTTAGTACCATACTTTAATTTCTATGTCATGTCCTTGTGCCAGGACCTAGGGGCTACCTTTAATCGAACCCCAACCCGGAGTGCCTCTGTAACCGGACTCCATCCCGGAGAGCCTCTTTAACTAGACTCCAACCCATAGAGAACACTGTAACCGATCCCTCACCCATAGGGCTTACTATTACAGATCCCCAACCCGGATCATACTTTTCGAATACATTTATCTTAAGAAAAGGTTTAAATATCACATAAACATTCGTATTAAAACTAGCCTACAAATTTTCAATAATATAACCATAAACCATGATTGGAATAAAAATAAATCCTCCACAATCAAACATATCACAAAACCATAAATACAATATGGAATATTTTTATCATAATAAATCAACCTCGATCTTGAATAATATCTCATAAAGGATGTTCACATAGTAGAAATTGATCAGTAAAAATATTTGAGAGAAATATCCATTTTTCATGAAATCATTTAAAAGTCACATAATTTATTAAGGAATCCATTTAAAATATATTTTTGAATCAAAGTTTCCCATTACACTTTGAAACTTTTTAAATGAATTAACATTTTAAAACATTCATGTCTAAAAAAATAAATCCTTAAAACCATTTTGAAAACTTGGACAATAATAAGAACGTTTTAGAAGAATAAATCTTTAAAACATTTTAAAATAATGTTTTAGTAAAAAGTAACTTAAAAATATTCCCTTTGAAAACTCTTTTATGAAACCTGGTCATGGATAGTAAATATGTCACAGTAGATACTTACGTAAAAACAACATCAGAAAATAAAGAGATTGTGAAAATAACCCTTACCTTGCACTTTCCTGTGGTCAAGGGTACGTTTAAACTCTTGTATAATGACCATTGTATTTTATTAAATTATACGTGAACCATATTATTATTTATTATATCATACATGATTCATTTTTTACTTTACACTACCCATTTAATAATTATTTCCATGTTAAATTAATATTTTGGGTAATAATAGCTTTCTTTATCGTACGTGTTTGAACTAGTTATTCTTGATCGTATCATTTAGTTCATGATTTAAATACTTAGAGAAAATAAACCTTTATTTATATATCATATATATTTAGAATATATATATATATAATATATATATATATATATATGAAATGGAAAACAACGTTTATGGAGACGGTAGGCCGTACATAAGCATAATCGATGTTTCTGTTTTCATATCATATTGAATGGAAGTAAGTGAATAAGACATATGTAAGTAAATAAATACATATATATATACATCTATATATATATATAGTATTATTATTATGTCATATATTACATAATTATTATTAATATATATTTTTATAATTTTCGATGAATGGTGAACGTGGAAATGAATCTCATCGCGTCATGGAGACGGTAATATGTACGTACACACGAGCGACAATATCATTTCCTTAAAGGTGTGTAATTTTATGGAATATTAATTTTACAGAGATATTATCATGTTATTTTTAATATTTATATACATATTACTCATCATTATATCCATCAAACTAGCATAGTGTTGAATAACAAATTACACCACAGCGTGGATACGGTAAGTCGTGTGTACGCATGCATGGTGACATTATCTTTTATAGGATGGATAGTATAATTAATATGTTTGTTTCCTATTTATAATAACATAAAATTATATTTAAGGTATTGGATTTATTATTTTGGTATGGTAATTACAAATAAAGATTAAGTGGAAGAAGAAACGAACTTGAAAGAGGGTGGTGAAATCATTACCTATTCATCAGTTTCTTCCATTTCATTTGATCAAAAAGGATCTATATGTTGGATTTCTGACCAATGTAAGGCCTCTAGTATGAATTTAGGATAGTTGGGGGGATATTTGGGCTGGGGTTGTCCAATCCAAATGGATTTGGAGGTGTGAATTTGATATAAGGGGAAGTTCCCTTTTATAAGATGGGTGAGGGGTACCTTAGGAAAAACTTAAAATAATATTTTATAATAAAATAATTTCCTGTTTCTAATTGATAAAAATTGAATTATTTAAAGTATAAGGTGGGTATGGGTCACAACCACTAAACCAATAGGTTCTAGACAAGTTTGGGACACTATATTAACCTTATCTTTTATAATTTACTCTCAGTTAAATAGTTTGACATTTACCATGTCTTTTTTGTATTTTTTTATTATATGGTTAAAAAACATAATATAAACATCCAAGGGAACCCCATGTGGTTCATTAATTACATATATAATATTAATTAATCTCTTGGGATGAACCTTATATTTTTAGCAATAGAATACCAATTAATAATATAATATTTTTTTAAAAAAAACTCTTTTATGTCAATTTTGACACTATTTGGTATTTTGTTTTTTCTAAATTGATAATAGCATTATTACTTCGAAAAAAATTCAATTAATCAACCCTAAAATGTCATATTAACCTAAAAAATTAGTGGAATTTCTAAAATGTCTGAAATTCTATTTATTTGGGTATTTATAATATCAATTATTTTAATATTTCATTAATAAGGTAATTACTGCATCATCATTGTGTCATAAATAAATTAAATTATTTAATATCTATAAATTATAAATAAAATACCATCATGTAGGAAATCTATTTATATTTCCAATGAATATTTATAGTTGAATTTATATTATGTGTAACTCTGTAATAAAAATGGTTTAGTTATTAAACTTTGAATTTAACAATTTTAACTCTTCATTGAATTAAATAATAATAAATGTCCAAATCTAATCCAAGTGGACCTAAAGGATCCTATTTTACTCCTAAGGTTTTATTTGTTCGAATTAAACTTATCTAATAGAATTAGGACATTTTTAGGGTAATTATGATATCATTTTTACCCTTAATTTCCCTATTTAATCGTGGTAAATAAAACTCAAAAGTAACTATTCACCAAAAAAAATTATCTTATTGAACCATATTTTACTTACTGATATCAACTGTGTCACTTGTATTTTTTATATTAGACTCATAGAAGAGGTAAAATTATGTTTTATGCAAATTTGCAAATGCTCTTAGAAGGTGGGTAAAAGACGGTAAAACGTTCGATAAAATTTTATACTTCTAATTTTATTATAAAATGACTCAAATGAATTAAATTTAACTTATATAGGTATTTTATATATATTTTTACTTAAAATAAATTTAAATAAAATAAATATTTATTTAAATAAAAAGTCAGTTTTAAATAATAACACAGTGTTTTACACTATTTATCAAAAATTGAAAGCTTTCAAAAAAATAAGAAAATTTTACCCTAAGATAATTTTGATATATAAATTCAAAAAATAATTCCATTTTACAAAATTAAAAACAAAAAATTTGTATTTATTGATTTAAAATTAATTCCCATTGTCAAAACCAAAAATTGATTTTTTTAAAAATTAAAAACTATCAAAAGATTGACATGTGTTTATGTCAAATTTAAATGTGAAAGTACTTATAATGAACTAAATTGTATTAAATGATAAAAATATAATCTTATCATACTTCAAAACCATTCAAATTCATAATTTAACACTATAAATTATTTCGATTAAAGAAGTTGTTTTCAATTAAGATTTAGTGTTCTAATTATTCATCAAAATCTGAAAGTTATAGAAAAGTACCAAAAATTTATTCAAACTAAATTTGAATGTACCACTTCTAAAGAAGAAGTTTTTTTGTCAAATTGAATATAAAAAACTCTCAAATATAGGATTTAAATGGGGTTTACTAATAAAAGCCGGTAAAATGGATTTTTTTTGAAAAATACTTCTTTTATTTGGAAAAAAATGAATTTTTTCATACATTATGTCTAAGAATATCATAATATGGATTATAAAATTATAAGGATTAAATAAGGGTCAAAATTCAGTTAATATTATTCATAAACTCTTTTGAACGGCTAGTTTGGTAAGTTGTGGTGTACATGAACTCGGTGTTGCGTGTAGTGAATTTTCTTGAATTACTTTGAAGAAATAACGTACTATGAAATCATGGGTTGTTACATGGTATAATATATTTTCCCCAGGAGTGGTACACTTTGTGAAGATGGGTTCATGATAGAGTTGTATAAGAGGACTGGTTGAGGGATAAGAAAGAGTTTGGAGTTAAGAACAGTTGAGTTTTAATCGGTTGTTGGGTAAAGGTGTTATCTATGTCTAGCAGATGTTGTAAACATGGGATACTATCTTGGTCACAAGAATTTAGGGCTCGATGTGATATGATGCATGGAACTTTAAGCTTACAGTGGCTACAAAAAAAGGTGATATTTGTTTCAGGGTATAGACCTTGGAAAAGATCACGAATCATTCTTTATTTTCCATGTATTTGAATGAGTAGAACATGGGATAAGTTCACCTAAAATTAATAGAAGAAAATAATTAATTATTATTAAGGTCTTACATATTCTAGTTTTAAGAGATCTAATAGTTTTTCCTTTTGTAGGTATGGTTCCTAGTTGACGTCCTCATCATGTTCGCGTAGATTATTTTTTGGAGGTAGCACTAGTAGATCACCAAAGAATAGAGGTTGACGACAATGACACATAGAGGAGGATGCAATAGGAGTTTTATTGAAAGATTCTACAGATGTAGGAAGTATATGTTTCAAATGTAGACACACATGGCTGGTTGTAGGAGGTTGAGATAGCTTTATGTTTGATCTATGTTTGGAAGGAAAATTGGGTGTTGTTTTCTGTGATAATGCTACGTGGGGATGCGAGGTAGTGGTAGTTCATGTTCCTTTAGGATTGTGAGGATTCGGTAGTATTGTGGGAGATGTTATGAGAAAAGTTCATAGATGAGATTATTTTTTTGACTGGGAAGGTGTCCAGTTTCTAGGATCTACTTACCCTTCGACAGGATTCCATATGAGGAGGCATTGGCGAGGAAATTTGTGGAGGCTTTATGATCATATATGTAGTTCCAAGTCAGCTCATTTATGCTCAAGACATATCTCGAGGTGTTGTAAAGGGAAGTGTTCATTGAGAGGATGTTATCTAGTACAATATCTTTATTAGAAGGGAATCACCAAGATTCCTCATGAAGAAGATCATTTGTATAGGGTTACTAGATTACTGGGAAGAAGAGTTTTTGTTCAGCCGAGGTTTGGTCCTAGCCCTCAGTATCACATTTACTTGGGGGAAGATGGTCTTAGGATTATGGTAAGTGATCAGGCTCTTGTTTTTATTTTTACGACTGAGGTGATAAATAGTGAGAGTGCCTGACCTTTCTATGTTGTAAACATGCATCAAGTGTTCCGATTTTGGTTCCTCCATTAAGGACGTTCAGTAGAAGGATTAGTAGCAGGAATCAGCATATTTGTACCTATAGAGAGGAGATGGGGAAAGATGATGAAAGCCCTGAGATACTACCCATCCTCAAATAGCAGAGCATGGATGTGGAGGGGGTCATCAGCCGGGTCAGAGTGGTCATGGAGTAGGTTGTGGTGAGCTTCACATGTCAGTAATGGAAATTCCAGGTGAACCAGATATCGTTTAAGGTACCCATTGATTTATTTATACACGGGGGAATGTCTGGTTTGATTTAGGGGTGACAGAATCCTTCCTATCACCTTACCTTGTATGTGTCTTGGGATTGTATGTAGAGAGGCACCTAGTTCCCTTGGTGTTGACTACACCAGTTGGAGGATGAGCTGGCTTGTTTATTTTATGTAGAGACTACAATCTAGTGCTGGGGAAGTACTGATCTAGGGAATATTGCATATTTTATGAATACAACCATATGATTTTATCTTCAACATGGATTGGTTGTATTCGGTGCAAGATATCATGGATTTATTCTGAAGTAATGTGGTGTTCTTCGATGCTAATGGATAACATGTAGTGTTTTTTGGAGAGCGAGACCCTCATATAGATCTAAGGCATGTTCTATACTTGTCATACTTAATGTTTGAGCTGATGTTGAGTTACATAGAGGTTCTGTAGTCCGTGTTTCCAAGGTTCATGGTGTAGGATCGATATGATACTGATTATAGTATCGAAATGATGATGTAGATGCTTAAAATACAAGGGGGGTGAATTGTATACTTTAAAAAATTATTTTGGAACTTTTAAAGTTGGTTAGAAACTTTTCAATTGTTTAACAATGTTAAATAAGGTATACTCACAAAACCTATATGTTCTACAAACTTGCTTGATTCTGGAAATTTAGTTCTGAAAATGAGATTCCAGAAAGAGAACTAGTTCAACAAACTTACTAGATTTTAGAAATGTAGTTACATAAATGAAACATAACAAAAGTTTACCAAAAAAAGATTCTACCTTAAAGCGTATAAACATATATTTAATTAGATTATAAGTGTATGAAAGTATAAGATAGTTATACTTTCCCCTAAATTCAAAATACAGTGTAAAAAAACTTGAAACAGTACAAGAATAAAGTATAGAAATAATTTTACCCAAATAGTAGGGTATCCAACAACCTTGGATAAAGGTCCCTTGATTTATACATTCAATAATGTCAGTCTTACCCAAACCCCGGTAAGCCCTCACTCCAAAGACCAATATCTATCTTGCTATCCCTGAAAACCCTCGATTTAGAAATAAATTGGAACCTCCGTCTTACAAACCTGGAAGCACACGATCAGCATGATCGAAGTCTTCACAAAGCAAGTCTAAAGAAGTTGTTCACACCCAAACAAGTTGTTCACAACATATGCATGAATCAATGAGAGTTGAAAGAGCCTCTCTCCCTTGAAATCACTTTTACAGAGATCAAAATTTCTGAAGACCAAAAGTTTTTACAAAAGTAAAAGTTTTGAGCTCATTAAAATGAGCTCCTATTTATAGTCCTGTCTTCAACGGTCAGATCCCTCCTCAAACATTCATATTTTTTACATGATTTTTGGAAGGACCTGTATACGTGACAATAAAACAATGGTTAGTAAATAACAAAATGCATGACATAATTTTATAACTCAATTAATGGAAAGTAAAAATATGTTTGCTTAACTAAAACAATTTTTCAGAATGTAAGGAAAAAAATTGAATTTGGTGCCTAAGCAATTTATCCCTTGGATTTTATATTACAAGGATATTCAGATTCTGTTTCTTAGAAATTCAGCATCAGAATTCATTAGACTTTGGAGTTTGAATTCTGTGTAGTCTGGATTCTAAATTCTAAGGAATTAGGAATCTAAACATAGATAGTTTAGAGTCTGAATTTAGAGGAATTTGGAACCTGAACATCAGAATGTTAGGAGTCTGAATTCAGAGAGTTTGGAACCAGAGTTCAGATCCAGGAAATTGAATGCTCTATATATAATTATTTAAAGGATTCCAAGGTTTTATATGGGAAACTAAATTTTATACTTAGAATGAAAATTTGTTATGTTGTAATATGAACAATGAAAAATAAGTAAGAATAAATTTTCTTTGGGGAAGGAAAATTTACCTTATCAAGTAAAATATTAGGGAAAATGAAATTTTCCACAAGATATGGTGTTTGTGATTTTCAAAACATAAATGAATGGAGAATTCATAAGGAAACCTTATTGAATCAACAATCACACTGAACATGAATGAATAGAAAACTCATAAGGAAACCATATTGAATCAACAATATCCCTTTTTTGGAAATCATGAACATACATACAAAATAGAATATAAGGACTTAGAAATTTTCTGGACTTATAAATAAATCTTATCTCCCTTTACACATGTGAAATGATGAATACAGCTAACTCCTCCTTAGGATTTGGAAACATAGAGGATCATATTATTGATTTCCATATTAATAGTTAGCATTTTATTTCATTCAAAAATCGTCATGGATAAGAACTCCCCCTTAGATAAACTTCCCCTTAAATTGGAAAATTTCTTCTTTTACTTTGTATTCTTTTTATCATTCCTTTCTCCGCCTTTGTGAATTTCAAAAAAGAATACAGAGAACAGAAAATAAAAAATGGTACATGAAATATTAATACTAAACAATGGAAACAAGAGCAACTAAACCTTTCATTATGGTTGGAAAAAATTTTACATAAAAGGAATACAACAAAAGATCGTAATTGAAAAACATTATCCATCATTCTCCTTCACTATAAACTTCTTTACTATTGTTTTGAGCATCTTTTGTTCCTTGTGGTATTACTCTTCTTGTTTAAGAAGTTGATCCTGATCATCAGTTTTATTTTCTATGGCTTTGATTATTTCTTTTTGATCCTTAAGAGATTCTGCCTGCTCCTTTAGAACTTCTTCATGCTTATCAAATTTTTCCTCAAGCTCGATTCTATGATCTATTTCTCTCTTCTAGCTCTAAGCAACTATATACAACATCCCATTCAGATATTTTACTTCATGAATCCAAGAATTATGTTCCTAGGATAACTTCTCCACAAAACTGTATGTAAGATCCTTGATCTTCACATCTTCGATGTAAAATGCTTCGTTGACATTATCATGAATATAATCATAAATTATCATGTATTCCATAATTATCTTTGACCAGCTGGTCATCTTATTGCAAGATCTTCTGTGAGCTTCATAATTTATGAAGTATTTTTTGAAATCTGCATCAAGCTTGATATACTTATCCATCACCGTGGATAGTGAATCCTATTTCTGATTTAAGGAATGTTGAAGCATTTGGAATCTCAAGTCAATAATTAGAAATATTGGAATGGTTCCAACAAGCTTCTTTATGAACTGTTCTATGAAATCATGTCCCAGAGATGATGATTTCAAATCAGAAATTTTGCTTGGTGACGATTCTTTTTCTAACTCAGCAGCTTTCCCCATTGAATATCCACCCACATCTTTCTTCTTAACCACAACCTTGCTAGGTGTATCAACTACCACCTATTTTCCTTTATCTTCCTTTATAATGGGTTCCTATTGGTCATGAGATTCATGCTCACTATCAGATAACTGTAAAATTTTATCATCCTATATCTCTTCCTTCTCATCTTTTGCCTCAGCTTCCTCTGGGTGAATGAAATCTTTATTGATACATTATCTTTCATATGGTTTGTCAACTTCAGGTTCACCCTTCTCTTAATCCTTCCCTAGAGTAGCAAGCATTCATGATTCAGCTTGAGAGGTTCGGATTGATAATTTTTCTAAAGGGATTTCCTTCTTAGGAAAATCCCCAACTTTCTTTATTAGATCATCAGTATCACCACTACCATCTTCTTATTATACTTCTTCCACTACGTTTTCTTCATCAACAACTTCTTCTATATGTTTTTCCCGAAATATAAATTTTTTACTGGAGTCTCAGGTAATGATTCTATCTGAAATGATTTTGGTACCAGAAACTTCTCGGATGCTTTCCTTGTGGCCTTCATAAGTGATTTCACTATCTCTACCTCAGAAAACATTGTCTTTTGTTTTGTTTTATTTCTCTTGTCTCTCTAACTCTTCAGCTACCTTTTCCTCTAGAAATTTTTCTTCAGCTGGGTCCAATCCAATCTTAGGCTCCCCTTCTTTTTGATTTTTCTATGCTTCTCTCCACTTAGCTACAAATCCACCCAGATAAGCTTTTTGTTTCTTTGGATTCAGTGGTGCGGATTGTGTTTCCTTGGCCATTTGAGTTTTTTATTTCTCTTCCACTTCATTTAACTTCCTCTTCCTTCCTTCCTTCATAGAGGTCTTAGTCGCCTCTTATTTCTTTGAAATAACTTCTACTTCTTCTTTTGGAATTTCATAGAATTATTCAAATTCTATGGAAAATCCATCTATAATTCTTCTCAAAGTATCATCACTTAAAATCATAACTTTTCAATTCCTCAACATAGATCTGTAGGGAATTTTAAAAGAATCTAGGCACCGAAAAATCTTCTTAGAAAGAATGTATGGATACAAAATTATATCAGCCTTCATATTTCAATTATTAATGTTCTCAATTATGACCAAAATATGCTTGACAAAGTTTATTTTCCTTAGATTTACCAAAAAAATACAGAATGTAGATATCACTCTTCTTCAAAGTTTCAGTGTCTTTATTTCTTGGTATGATGAATTCTTAAACCCATAATTCAGGAATCCGAGAAATTTTAGATAGATGAAGAATTCTCGAATTCTTTACTTAAAAGAGATCAAGGAAAGCAATTACCTTCACCTTATCAAAAATTCCTTGTATATCAGGCAACATATGAGAACAAAACTCATCTTCCCCTTCATCTCGTATACCAAAAAAGCTTGCAGCCTTGGTGTAAGAAAGTGAATAATTTTTTCTATAACACATGAAGGAAAAATTACTCTTACCTTATTCCTTGAATAAAGTCACTGACTCATAGAATTATATTAAAAAATCTGGTTATACCAATTCCCGAGCTTTCGGTTTTGATATTAAAACGCTTTCCTATCCACTCAGCTTTATATTCTTGGTGACAATAGAATTTTACTTCGCGAAAAACATCTGATCCACTATATTTTAGCTGTATATTTTCCATTTGGATATTGGTGTGACAGTTGACATATCTTTCTAAGATAAAAAATTGGTAGAAATTCAGAAGTAAGAAAGATCTGAGAAGTTCATAATGGGCATTTGTAGAAGGTCAGAGCTTCAGCATGAAATAGCTTTCATATCGATGTAGGGAAACCATTAGGGGTCCTTTATATTGGAGTTTGATGTGACAGTTCAGCTTCTGTACTCAATATAATGGTTGAAAATATTTATAATCAAATTTGATGGTTGAGATGATAGTCGGAAAGAAATTTTGGTAGAATCCAGTCTTTTGAGGTTTTTTAGAAAAACATTCGGATTCACAGGATAAAAAAATGAATACGGAAATTTTTTTAAAAAATAGATAGAAATACCAACAAATAAAAGGTGATTATAAAAATTTGAAAAAGGAAAAATACCTTTTATATTCCTAGGACAATTATTCGTAATGGGGAAAATTCATTTTAAAGAACTTTAAATTCAGAAAATTTTGATTACGAAAAGTTTTACTATGAAAATATCTATTTTGAAAAAACACATTACGAAAATTTATAATACCAAAATTTTCATTAAGAAAATCTCCATTTCAAAAATCTTCCTTACAAAAATATTAAGTATAAAAATCTTTATTATGAAAATTTTAGACTATGAATAAATTTAGACTGAAAAAAATTTAGACTGTTAAAATTTTTAGAATCTAACAAACAAATGTACTGCCCCTATGAAAAGGATTTCCTTACTGTAAAGAGATAGGTTTCAAAAGGAAGTTATCATGGAGGATTTAACTTACAGTTATCATTCCAAAATTCTGTTTTTTGTAATCAAATCTATCGGAGGGTAATGATTTTGTAAGAATATCAGCATGTTGATCTTGTGTTCTGATAAATTGAAGAATGGTATCTCCTTTTTGTGTGTGATATCTAATAAAGTGATTCCTAATATCTATGTTTTTTCACAAGAGTGATGTGAAGTGTTTTTTTCTTAATTAAATGGATCTAGTATTATCACACAAAATCCATGTTTTGGTAAAACTCATACCAAA
Source organism: Viscum album (assembly GCA_963277665.1). Classification (NCBI taxonomy): domain Eukaryota; kingdom Viridiplantae; phylum Streptophyta; class Magnoliopsida; order Santalales; family Viscaceae; genus Viscum; species Viscum album. The sequence continues at coordinate 1,804,194,960 of OY728128.1, read as the reverse complement.
CTTTGTGAGTGTGTGTTGCATCCATAACAATTGAGCACAACAACTTCTAGTTGCTACATATTCAGCTTCAGTAGTGGAAAGTACTACTGAGTGTTACTTTTCGCATGAACAAGAAAATAGTGAATCTCTTATGAAATGAAATGTTTTGGATGTAATTTTTCTATCCATTCTACATCCACCAAAATCATCATTCGAAAATCTTTTTAAAAAAAATCATTTCTAGAAGTATAAAAGATTCCTAGATCAATGGTTCCCTTTATGTAGAGAATAATTATTTTCACTACCTTTAAATGAGATTCCTTAGGATTGGATTGATATATTAAACATAGTCATACTGAAAACATTAATTCTGGATCACTAGATTTCAATATAAGTATACATCCTATCATACCACTAAAATATGTTTGATCTAATGGTTTCCTAGCTTCATCAAGATCAAGTGTATTTGTGGAACCAATGGGAGTACTTATACTCTTAGTGTTGTCATATACCCACTTTTTAAGAAAATATTTATTATACTTATATTGGGATATATAGATTCCTTCCGGTTTTTGAGAAATTTGAAAACTAAGGAAAATGTTAAATCACCCATCATACTCATTTCAAACTCATATTTCATTAGATCTACAAAGGAATCATTTAAAGATTTATGAGTTGAACTAAATATATTGTCATAAACATAAATATGAACAATAAAAACATTTTTCTTATCATTATTTATAAAAAGGGTTGTATTAGCATTTCCATTAACATAATTATTTTGAAGAAAAAATCATGCAAGTCTATCATACCAAGCTCGAGGAGCTTGGTTGAGTCCATACAAAGCTTTTATAATATTGAAAACATGTTCAAGATGTTTTGTATCATCAAAACTAGGAGTTTGTTCAACGAAAACAACCTCTTGAACATAACAATTAAGGAAATAACATTTAACATCCATTTGAAAGAGTTTTAAATTTAAGAATGTTGTAAAGGCAAGTAGAATACAAATAGATTCATGTTTAGCTACTGGAGCATAGGTTTCTTCATAGTCTATTCCTTCTTGATGACTATACCCTTTAGTAACCAATATAGATTTATTTCTAACAATGATTCCATTTTTATCACACTTATTTTTGAAGACCCATTATAGTACTCTAACAGATGTTTCCTTAGTTCTTTCAACCAAGTTCCAGACATTATTCAATTCAAATTCATTTATCTCATCTTGTATAGCATTTATCCAATCATCAACACCTAAAGATTCATCCGGGATTTTTTGTTCTAATTGGGAAAGGAATTCTAGATGTTCTACTTCATTACTTAACGAACTTCTAGTCCTTACAGATTGATTTAAATCACCAATGATACTATCACTGGGATGATTCTTTAGAATAAACTGATTTGGGTTTTGTAAAACCTATTTATGAACATAGGGTAGGAAGTCTTCTAGGGTAAATGCATTAGAAATGTTTTCTTGATCATTTTCCTTATCCGAATGATTTTCTATCAATGGTTGATAATCATTTTTTGAAATCACATCCAAAGATGTAGTTTGAGGTTGTTTAAATACAAAATGACCAGTTTCATCAAATTTGACATGTACTATTTCTACAACAGTACATTTTTTTTAGTGAAATATCTATAAGCCTTAGAATTTGTGGAGAATCCTAAGAAAATTCCATCATTAGATTTCGGCGTGAATATTTGTAAATTATCTTTAGTATTTAGCATGAATACCTTGCAACCAAAAGCCGTGAAGTAGGAAAGTTTACTTTTTCTACCATTCCATAACTCATAAAGGGGTTTATTAAGAAAAGGTCTAATAAAAACATGATATATAGTATAACAAGCAGTACTTATAGATTTTTCCTGAAAATGTTTGGATAAAGAATATTCACTCAACATGGTTCTTGTTATATCCTGAAGAATTCTATTTCTTCTTTCAACAACACAATTTTTTTGAGGAGTTCTGGGTACTAAGAAGTTATGAGTAATCCCTTTTCTACTACAAAAGGTTTCAAGATCAGGATTTGTAAATTCTCCTCGATGATCACTATGAATAGTTATCAAAGGAAGGTTTTTCTCATTTTTAACTTGGGATATAAAAGTTTTAAAATAAGGAAAAGCGTCAGATTTATTTTCTAGAAAATAGACTGATGTAAATCTAGTGTAATCATCAACTAAGACAAATAGATAATATTTTCCTCCAATGCTTCTAGATTATGTTGGACGAAAAAGATCCATATGCACCAACTATAAAGCATCAGTATTTGAGACTACACCAACTGTTTTAAAACTTTATTTATGTTTCTTTCCATATTGACAGGGATCACAAACTTTTGAATAATTAAATATAAACTCTGGTAGATCCCTAACTAGTCTTTTCATAGAGAGTTTTCATAGGTTCCAAAGGTAATACTGTCCTACCCATCTATTCCAAAACCATGAATGATCATTCATTGCACTAATGAAAGGTATATCTTGGATTATAAGGTCTTATATGTTTAGTGTGTAAACATTGTCTTTCCTAATGGAAGAAAGAATAAACTATTCCTTGGAATTGTGTACTAATCACTTGTCATTCCTAAAATTCACAAGGTAACCTTCATCACATAATTGACTTATGCTAATGAGGTTATTCTTAAGACCCTTAATAAATAAAATATTTGGAATCATATTTTTTTCAAGAAGAATAATGTTTTTTATACTAATAATTTCTCCCATAGAATTATCTATGAATGTTACTTTTCCTCATTTCTTCTTGATAATATTTTCAAAGACGTTTTTGTTACCAGTCATATGCCAGGAACATGCACTATCCATGTAACAAGTATTATTTTTGGTACTTTCTTTATTTTCATGTAAACAAGAGAGTTAAACATTCATATTCTAATATTTCTTGGATCAATAATTTTAGACAATAAAATTTTGGGTATCCACTTTTGTTTAGAAAATTAAGATTTATGAAACCCAAGGGATTGAACATTATTTAAAGAACAATTCTTCTTCCAATGTCCACCACATTGACATTTAGTATAGAATGGGTATTAAATGGAATAAAGTAGTTGTTTTTGAAAATAGGTTTACTTTGAGTATAACCTACTCTAGAAGTATTTCTTTGAGGTCTGATTTGGGAATGCATCTTGTCAAAATTTTCTATACCAAAGGTTATGTTTGTAAGAATTTTCTTAAGGGAATATATTTCATATTTTAGTCTTATGACTAAATTCCTATCCTCATGTATTATTTCCTTAGAGTTATAATTTTCCTCAAAAACATTTATTTTTGAAATAACATTCTTAAGATATTTAGAATGTTTTTCCTTTTCATAATTTACTTCCTTAAGATCTTTAGAATGTTTTTCTAGGATCTCATCCTTATCAACAAGATCTCTTGTGAGGTCTGAATGTTCTTTTGTAATAACTTCTTATCTAGTGTTTTCCTTGCCCAGTTTCTTAGAAATTTTGTAACTTTTTTTTCTTCTAACAACATGGAAAATCTAAATAATTTTTCATAGGAAGTTATTTCATCATTATCTAAAGATGAAGTATCTTCATCTGAAGTAATATCATCAGGATAATAATTCTTATCAAGAGATAAATTTGGTAAAGCATCGGTATAGCATACTTTGTCCATAAGAGAAGTATTTGGGAGAGAATTAGTACCAATTAATCAGATATTATTCTTTGGAGATGATTCAATTTCAAAAGTGTCTCCACAACTAGAACTCCAATTGTCTTTTACTATAAGACTTTTCTTATGCTTGGAACGGTAGAACTTCTTCTTGTTTCTTTATAAATTCATTTCCTTCTTATCCTTCTTTTTCAAAATAAGGCAATCAGGTCTGATATGACATGTTCTACTGCATTCGTAGAAATTAAATTCTCCATATTTATTTTCTTTGTATTATCTCATATTAAACATATATTGATAGTTCTTCTGAGCTATAGTCTTTTTCATTCTCTAAGCATGATTGGCTAACTCATTCTCTGATTTTTCTGTATCACAAGATTCTGACCGAATAGTAACTATCTTGACTTTGATATAGTAACTATTTCTGTAGTATTGGATTTAATATGGTTAAAAGTTGTTGTGAATGAAAAACTTCCATTTCCATTATTTTTATTAACATTATCTGCATCACTCATCATTCTAGTCTCGTGCTGAAGAACAGTTCCAAAAAGCTCATTTAAGGAAATCTGGGTGACTTTCCTGTTCTCATCAATTATAGCCTTATTGGACTCCCACTCATTCGGAATGATGTTTATAATCTTTTCAATAAGTATTTAATCATCAAAAACTTTTTCAACTATATATTCACTATGGTCATGATCCTTTTCTGAACTTTCTTACGGGTTCTCCATACGGAAAGAAAAATCAATGATATTCTTCTCTCAACATATCTCTTCTTATCTCTATAACATTAGAGGTTCCAAAATGTGTAACCTCTAATTTCTTCTAGATACTATTTTCATCTTCACATGAATATATTTTACTATATATTTTCTTAGTCATGGAACATAGAAAAGTATTTTTGACTCTAAAGTTAGATTGATATTATCCTTTCTCCAGATTAGTAAAATTTATCAATTCCTTATCAGAAATCTTATAATCTCTTTTCAGTATCAGGCTGTTATCAAATACAGTATTAATAATGAAAGTCTTCATCCTATCTCTCTAGTATTCATAATCGTTTCCATTAAAAATAAGAGGTCTGGTAGGATTTAAATTTTCCATAGTGCCAATATGTATGTATCCTGCCATAAAAATAATCCTATCCATATCAAAAATGACAATATTAGTAATTGAAAAAAATATAAATTTTTTAAGGAAAACATTAAAAAAATTGTAAAGTTTAAGAAAAATAAAAACTAGAGTATCTCTAAGGAAAATATGAGCCCAGACTTGTGAGTTTGAAATTATGCTTCTGAAAATATAAAGAAGTTGATGATTTCTCTTATGAGTCTAATCGTGAGATTAATTTAGATTGAACCAATCCTTTTATACCTAATGTAGGATCGATATGAAACTGATTGTAGTATCGAAATGATGATGTAGATGCTCAAAATACAAGAGGGGGTGAATTATATTGTTTAAAAAATTCTTTTATAACATTGAAAGTTGGTTAGAAACCTTTCTATTGTTTAACAAGGATAAAAAAGATAAATTCACAAAACCTCTAAGTTCTAAAAACATGCTTGATTCCGAAAATGTAGTTTCGAAAATGAGATTATGGAAATGGAACTATTTCATCACACTAACTATATTCCAAAAATTTAGTTCCAGAAATGAAACATAACAAAAGTTTACAAAATAGAGATTCTACCTTAAAGCATATAGAACCTTATTTAATCAGAGTGCTAGGGAAAGAAAGTATAATATAGTTATACATTCCTCAACAATCAAAATACAATAGGAAAAAATTGAAACAGTACAAGAAACAAGTATAGAAATCTTCTTAACCAAAGAGTATGGTATCCAATAACCTTGGATAAAGGTCCCTTGATTTATACATTCAAGAAAGCGTATATTACCCAAACACAGGTAATCCCTGAATCCAATGATCGGTATCTATATTGTTATCCCCGCAAGCCCTCAATTTTAAAGGAAATAGGATTCTCTATCTTCCAAACCTGCAAGCACATGATAATCACGATCAGAGTCTACACAAAGCAATTCTAAACAAGTAGTTCACAACCGAACAAGTTGTTCACAACATCCACATGAATGAATGAGAGTTGAAAGAGCCTCCCTCTCTAGAAATCACATTTACAGAGTTTAAAAGTTAAGAAGTCCAAATGTTCTTCCAAATGTAAAACAAATGAGCTTGTTCAAATGAGCTCTTATTTATAGGCATGTCATCAATGGTCAGTTCCCTCGTCCAATGATAATATTTTTTCCCTTGAATTTCATTGGGACCTGTATACACGTCACTAAATCCATCGTTAGTAAATAACAAAATTCACAGCATCATTTTATTACTCAAACAAGGGTAATTAAAAATATGGTTTCTTAGCTAAAAATATTTTTCATAATGTAAGGAAAAAATAGAATTCAGAGTCTAAGAAAGTTATCCTTCATAGTTTATAATACAAGGATATTCGGCTTTTGTTTCTCAGAAATTTGGAATCATAATTATTTAGACTTCAGAGTCTTAATTCTGAGTAGTTTGGATTCTGAATTCTAAGGAATTCGAAATTTGGACATAGAATGTTCGTAGTCTCAATTCAGAGGAATTCAGAACCTGAAATTTAGAGTGTTCGGAGTCTGAATTCAAAGAGTTCATAACCAGTGTTCGGATCCTGAAAATAGAATGAACTATATCTAAGTATTTATTGGATTCCAAGGTTTAATATGCGAAACCGAATTTTATACTTAGAAAAAAAATGAGTTAGGTTGTAATATGAAAATTTAAATATAGGTAAGAATAAATTTTCCTTGGGCAAGGAAAATTTTACATATCAAGTAAAATCTTAGGGACAATAAAATTTTTCATAAGATAAGGTGTTTGTGATTTTTAAAACATGATGGAATAGAGAAGTCATAAAGAAACCTTATTGACTCAACAATCTCCCTAAACATGAAGGAATGGAAAAGTCATAAGGAAATGTTATTAACTCAACACATGGAAGAGTAACATGATGTCTTCCAATAGAAGGATGCTGCATTACCCCCTCGACGAGTGATCGAGTGTAGGATTGATCTATAGACATGTGTTTATCATATCTCGATGTCTCCCTATAGGATGGAAACTTTTGAGTTGTAGGAGCTATGTATATAGCTCAATGGTCTATGGTTGTGTGGTTTTGTTTTGCTGAGTGTGTCATCATGGGGTGCACTCATTTTTTTCATGAAGATGCCATGTTGCAGTTTATAGTTGTCTTTTGATTATCATTGCATGAAAGTTGTGATAATGAAGAACTTTTATCCTCTTCCATGGATTGATAATTTATTTGTTCAACTAAAGGGTTCAAGTTGATTCTCAAAGATCGATTTGGGGTCAGGATATCATTATATGCACATGAATGATGAGTATCTCCCAAAGACTGATTTTTTTCTTTATAGGAATTATGAATTCATTGTAATGTCATTTTATGTGAAAATTTATGTATATATTTTCATGGTGTTAATGAATGATTTTTCCATGAGTTTCTGGATATGTTTATCGTGGTTTTCATTGACGAAATCCTTATGTACTCTATATCCAAGGAGGATCATGAATATCATCTACGTGACATTTTGGGAGTTCATCGCCATGAGATGTTTTTTCAGAAGTTATCTAAGTGTTTGTTTTGGACATGATATATTGGTTTCATGGTGGATGTTGTATCCCAATAGAGATTAGCTATGGATCCGTTGAAGATAGGGGTTGTTGTGTCTTGAAAATCCCTTAAGACAACAGTAGATGTGTGATGTTTTCTTATTCTTACAGGATATTACAGGTGTTTCATAGATCAATTATCTCATGTTATGACTCCTCTAATTGTATTTAATAGAAGTAACCAAGTGTTCATGTGTACTGATTAGTGTGAGGATGTTTTTGAGTATATAAAGTAAAATTTTTTCAGTTCATCAGTTCATTTTCTTCAAGTAGAAGTTTATTTTGATATTTTTTGTGACGTTTCACATCTGAGGTGTGGATGTGTTCTAATGCTATAGAGATCATTAATTTATTATTGTTTTAGGTTTCCACATCCCTATGAATGTAACTATGCCGCCATTATCTCAAGTTGGTGGCAGTTTTGTTTTCCCTGATGTTCTGGATAGGTTACCTCATTGGTGAGCGTTTTTTGGCCTTCACTGATCATATAACATTGTGGTATGTTTCTCCTAGCATGACTTGAACTCACGATATCATCTATGGATAGAGTTGTTATAGTATTATGACTTCATATTTTCATTTACACCTATAAAGAGGAATGATGTGGTTGATTCATTGAGTAGGATGTCTAGTAGTGATGCAGTGTGTGAATCTGCTGATTCCTAGATAGTGATAGAAGAACTCTCAGCATTACATCAATATGTTAGAGATGTTGGGACCTAGTTTGTCAATTACATATGATGGTTCAATCATCATTGGTGAAATATGTGGAGGAATCCTAGTTGGGGGATCTTGAGGTGGAGGTCTGGAGAGACCGAGTTGTTTTTGGGGAGGCCCCTGATGGTTGGTCTGAAGATGAATGACACTAGGTGTTGTTTCAAGGAAGGATTTTTATTCCTTATTAATTTCATGAGATGTTTCTTAGAGAGTTCTATAGACCACCCTAAATGGTACATCCTATAATGGAAAAGATGTACCGATCTTTGAAGAGTCAGTTTTGGTGGCATTGGATGAAGCGTGTGATTTCAGAGTTTGAGTATTGAGGTTTGTTCTACCAAATGATGAAGGTTGAAAAAAATTTTCTTGATGGTTTTATAAAGTCGTTATCTATTACTCAGTTGAAGTGGGAGGAAATCTCTATGGGCTTCATTACTGGTTTACCTAGAGCTAGTGGAGGTTATGTTGTAAAATGGGTCATAGTGGATCATTTTATTAAACCATCCCACTTTATAGCCATTAATAATTTGATCTTACTGGAGGTTTTGCTGTGGTAGTTTCTTTAGAAGATGGTGAGAATCCCTAGAGTCCTATGGATGATAATTTCTGATTGAGATCTAAGATTTACCTCCATGGAATGAAGAGCTCTCTAACATGATTTGAGTTTTCAACTATGTCTTAGAACTTCTTTTAATCCATAAGAGGAAGGTAAAACAGAGAATACCCTATGGACTCTAGAAGACATGTTTATCTCTTAAATCCATAATTTTGGAGGTTTTTGGATGAGGAACTTACAATTGGAAGAGTTATTTTACAACAATAGTTTCTATTCCACCATTGGTATGGCACTGTTTGAAGCATTGTATGGTTGATCTTTTCATTCTCATGGTGACTACCCATCATGGGCAGTCATGGTTTGGTCATGGGAGTATGATTTATCCATATTTTGTTGGTCCTTTTTAGTTTTTGACTCATGTTGGAGCTTTGTTATATCAGGTGTATCTTTCTATGTAGATGAGATGGGTGCCTGATATTTTCCATGTGTTGTAGCTCCATTGTTATCTTCATGAATACACTAATGTCATTGATTTGGGTGAGAAGAGTGTCGACGATGACACGACCATTGTGGAGGAGTCAATAGACATCTAGGACACCAAAGAGAAGGTGTTACAAGAGAATTCTATCCCCTATGTTCATGTCATGTGGTAGCCCGATGGTTAGGTGGAGGTTACCAAGGAATGTGAGTCATCGATACGGTATCAGTACCCTGAGTTATTTTATGTTTATCACTTCATATGTAATTTTGTTAGTTTGGTGGTTCTAGAAATGTTTTGTTTATGAGATGTATTTCTCTTATTTTATATTTTCGATTACTCTCTTTTGAGAGGTATCTCCCTTGGGAGACTATTTAGGAGCTGGTTGGGAAAGTCAAATGGATTCTAATTGCTCCTTTTAAGAAGTAGTTGAGATCATATGGTGGAAAGATATTTTAGAGATATCACACATGATGCCCATTTGTAAAACACATTTTCTATTTCCCCTCTTGGATTTTTTTTGATTCACAAGGATAAGAATGTTTTGAGAGGTATAAGATGTAAGGGCCCAGATCCATATGGATCAACCATTTGCATGTTTTCAAAGACCGAGGTGCTCGTTGGAGGCATAGAGGAATTTTGGAAATGTTCGATCACAAGGATCTATAAGTAAGGATATTTCATGTCGAGAAAAGAAAATAAATGAAGTGAATGAGGAGCTCATGATGTTTAGTATTTCAGGGTTCGAAAATAAATAAAATAATTATGGAAATGTGTTTTCGTTGAACCCTACCATGAGAAATTAAATGATGTGGAGTGGAATTACACATCATGAAATTCCCTGATGCTATATGTTTTTAAAACATTTCAGTCACTCAGGTTTTCAAACCCTATGGTTGAAGCTCCCCTTCCTCTCATCCTAGGTGATCTATCATACCTCTATATGGAGTTTTAGATATCCCTTTGTCAAGGATCAATCATGAGATTCCATCTTCGCTCTGTCTTCGATATAAGGTATGATCTACCTCTATTCTTATGATTTGGTCAATAATTTAACTCATGTTTATCATTTCCATGTTATATCACATGACCTCCAAGGTTTTAATGGAGTTTACCTCAGTTATTTTTGCTGCGGTGGTGTTGCGGTATCCTCATGTGGATGAACTCATTGCATGAAACGTGATCAAGATCCATTGTGTTGATCTATTCTCAAGAGAAAAATGTTGAAGAATTTTCGATGTAGGGAATTTGATTCTTCCCAATTTATTTACATGAAATTTTAGAGTTATCTAGATTTATCCCATGAATCGTAATGAAATGGACCAATTTAAATAATTGAAACAGATTAAATTATGATATTATTTTCATATTTATGTTGTCGCCTCTTGATTTTATATATAGTGTGATATATATGATTTTCTAATTTAGACTGTTGTTCTTGATGGAAATTGTTATATAACATAAATATGCGATTAAATGTAAATTTATTGGATAATTTTTAAAGGTTCATGTTAATGAATCTAGTTACTTTTATAATTTGATGATAATAGAATTGATGTAAATATGCTTATTTGATGGAAATAGTTAATGAACCTGAAGCATGTTGAATCATGTTGATAGTGAAATTAAAGGCATGTAAAATAAATTGTTTAAATTAATTTGTGATAACTGTAATAGATTTTTATTTAAGTTATCCATAGTTGGAACATTTGAATAATGAGTTAGTAAATTTCAAATAGAAGAAAGAACCAGTTGATTGATAAATGTAGTTCCATATAGGGTCTAAGTTACCCACTTTCTAGTAAATTCCAAGTTCCATATTATTTGGAGTTGTGAGAGCTCATTTTGTGTGAAGGCTAAATTCCTTGTATAAGTCCAAGAGCCCATTTTCGTGTTTGTTTCCTACTTCTTGTGTTGTGATCCAAGGTTGGCTGAGCCTAGATCGTTTTCGTTGTTGTGGGGGTAGGGAGGGCCAGATACGTTGTGAGCTTGGGATGGGTAATCCTTAATTAATATTGTAATATGTAGGGTTGGGAGGCCCAGTTTTTATGGATGTAGTTGATTCCTTGAGTAGAAAGATGCATCATTTTTTGCATGTGGGTGTCAGGGAGGACACCCAAGATAATAAAACTAGTTGAAGATAGGCTTACCCAATGATGTGAATATTGGGTTCTTGATGAATCTATTATTGTTTATTTTCATTATTTTTCCACTTCTTGAGGTATCTGGTTTTTCTTTCCCCCCTTTTAAAAAAGGTGATGATGTGTGGAGTATTCCATGTGATTTTTTGGTTTAGACTCATGAGGATTGATGGGTCTACATTCCTCCTATAGGTGTCAAATACATGAAATGTAGATCTCCTACTCACTATGTTGATACCGTTTTATTTTGTTGCTTTGATTTATTTTCTAGAATTCCTCAAATGATGGAAAGTAAATTAATTGTTAATAAATGATTGATTAAATTATGTTTCACCCATAGGGTTATATCATAGTAGGATGCAATGCATAGTTTAAAATTTAAAAAAACTGTGGACTCAGTTTGGTTATGAATTGAGGACATATAACATGATGTCATGCTAATGAAATGTAAAGTGGAATTGATCATGGTTAATTAATTATTAAATAAATAATTAACATAATGTGAAATTGATAAAAAAGGATGAGTAACTAAATGTATATCTTTAAATGGTTGTGTAATTATAGGATATATAGTCCTATCACTGGCATCTGGGAGTTTGAATACCTTAGTTTTAGTTGAGTCTAAGACTATGTTCTTTCCATAGAGTGGTTGTGAGATATATTGTATATAATGTACTTTTTTTTGTTTTTATATGATACCCCACCCCCGATAAATTAGGTCAAATGAGACCCTTTGGATTATGAGCCCTATGGGTGTTTTCCCCAACATCTCGATGGGAGGATGGATGGTTGACTACCCCCTTTGGACCCACTCTCTGCTCTTTCTAATTACTTGTGTTGGTATGAATGATGGTTTGTTTTTAACATATATGTGTGTAGAGGGATGTAATTACTTAGGTTTATTTAAAAAAATATATCTTTTATATTGTTTCCTAATCGCTACTATAGGTAAGCTGTGAATTGAATTTGATGGATTGAGGATCCTTACTCAGTATATGAGATATAATTTCTTGAGGTATAATACCCAATGCATTATACAAGTTTTTTTGGTTGTGGTGTCTCTAGAAAAATACCTAGTTTCATTTGGTTGTGTGTGGTTGTGGTGGTGAGTTTCATGAGGAGAATGTTGTGGTGATTTGCCTAGGTGTTTGAGGGAAATCCTTTTTGGAGAGAGATGCTCATGATGTGCACCATTGGGGAAAAGTATAAAATCAATGTTGAAGTGGTATAAGGATAAACATGATATTCTTTATTATATCATATATTATTGTATGGTATGCTTGATGATAATATCTATGGTGAGGTTTAGAACCTAGTATACCTTTTTAGGTGTTGAGTTAGTTTCACTTCTTGTTCATTGTGCTTTAGCATGCTTGATTTACAATTTCACAAGTGGATCTGGGATGGATCTTACTAATTATACTATTAAACTCTCCCAATGATTATATAAACTATTTTTCAGGTCACATGGATAAGTTTAAATATCTTGCTGGTTACTACTTGATTGGGGGTTTTGTAGGAGTTATTCAGGATTCATGTTCACTGTCATTTTACTTTCCTTTGGTACTTGTAGTTTTCCATTTCAGTTACAATAGTTTTTCATGACATTACAAATATGTACTTGGGTTATATTTTATATTATATTCATAATTTTATTTTTTTGGTGTCTATCTTATCTCTCTCTTCTGCATGTTTTCTCTTAGAGCATAATGCCTCCCAAAAGAGTGTTTGTTATACCCTCCGTGCTAATCGCTAACATGTGGCCTACTAGAGGTGGTATTTGAGGGTTATTATATCTCTTCTCATGTTTTTGGCATAAGAGGGGTACACTTTGTGTTGAGGGGTTCGTGAAAATCTCTTTTTTATTAATCAAATTTGGAGATAGAATCTTTTAATTTTTCATTTTTCAAAATAAGCTTTTTCATTTACTTTACAACATTCTTATGGTCCTTCGTCAACTTTTCATATTTGGAAAATGATTTTCAATTTTTTCTAGATATTGAAAAATAATTCACACAATTCATAAATTATAGATTTCTCAGAATTAGAAAAATATCGTGATTTATAATCAGAATCATATTTTATATGCACATTACTTAATAAGGAAATATTTTCAACTTTTCTAGAATGTGTACTAAGATCTCTTAATGAATATGAGTAAGAAGGTGAGAAAAAAATATGTTGATATTCAGAAAATAATTTAAGGATTCTTATTTATTTATCACTTATGGATTTATCACATCAATTTGAGACTTCAGAGTAACACCATGTTACAAGGATATTCCTCTTTTTTTTATTTTTCCTTTTCCTTTTATTTTTCTTTTCTTATTAATTTTTATTTTTTAATCTAAAATTTTACTTGATATGTCCCAAATTATTAAATTAAAAACAACATATATTTGAGTAAAAAATATTTTTCATTCTCTTTATCATAAAATACATTCTACTTCACTTAATATTCCCATATTCATTTTCGGTAGTGTGTTTTTTTCATCCTTCCTTTAACAGATGTTGAAACATGGCATAGATCATCATTTTACTCTAATATTGATGAAAATGTGGAATCACTAAAAAAATTAATAAAATACATATTCAGAACTAAAATAAACTCCATTTATTTTGACATGATATTTATTTTCATTGTTTTTCATCTCAAGATCATATTGTATTAAGGAATTAATTACGTCATCCGATGTTTACTCAATAAAATATTTACATTATTCCATAAAAACATTTTTTTAATTCCATTTCAATAGAAATTTTCCCCGTATTATACTGAATCAATACTTCATTCTTCATTGTTTCTCCTAGTGAAACCATATTGTTCATAATATTTGTGAAATTTTTGATCATTTCAACAATGATATCATTATCAACCAATTTAATATCTTGACATTTATCCTTATAAATGTCATGATTTTTTCTCTATAATTTTTCAGTACCATAAATAGTGAATTTTAATGTTATAAAATATATTAGAAGTGTTTTTATAAGAAGAAATATAAAAAACATTTGTATTAAGTGAATAATAATAAAAAATCATTACACGATAATTGAAATAATTTTTGTAGAATTATAAACAGTTAAATTATCAATATTAATGTATGAACCTTATATGGTTTAGCATTGACGGTCTTATATTCAATATCTATATTTTAAAAAAAAATACCTCGATATGATCTCTATAATATCCAAATTCACTTCCACTGAAATAATGTGGTCATAGATTATTCAATACTACAATATCCTAATTTTCCATCATGAAAATATCTTTCTTCCTTAGATGGTTATGATTATGATGTGGAATTTATTTAATAAATTTTGTGATATGTGTTTTTTGTTTTTATGGAGTTTTTGATTTCCAAAATGTGCTGATTATGGAAAATTTAGGAATTTTTGATAATTTAATGTAAAATATATTAATTATTGAATGTTTTTTTAAATATTTTTTTGGTTATTTATTAGATTAACTATTCTTGATGGAAAATTTGGGTGCCCTATTTTTCTTTTTTTCAAGTGTGGTTCATCCCACCATGTACATAAGGGTTAGGACCACGCACGTACCTGAGAGGATATTTTCTCCCAAAAAAAACCCATGTCACTTGTTTGATGATTGGAACACCAAATAAATATGCTTTAAACGTGTTTTCACATAACCCATAAGTGGATTAGTTTTCAGAAAATCTAAAAAGATATGATTAGAGAGAAAAGTGAAAATATTTCACTAAGAAATTACATGATAATTATCCCTAATCCTATAAACCCAAGACTATATCCCATGTTTGGTTACAAACACACCGAGCATATGGGGCAGTTTCAGATTTTTCAGAAATCGATCAAAATGAATTCAATTAATTAGAAACATTTAAAAATATTCCATTTTAACAGTATTAATAGAAGGATCAGCATTACCATGTTCAAGATAATCCTTTTCATAGACCAAATCCTCCACCGTCTCCATCACAAAAAAAACCTGTATAGGTCCATCTCCTAGCATAGTATGTCAAACACCGACTCTGGTGCCACCATAGGTAGCAGCACTGCCAAAATATTCTGAGCCATGTGTGAGAGTGTCAGATCCTCCAGTTGTTTTAGCTACAACCATTGCAACACATCTAAATCCTAAGACCAGGATAATATTGACTTCTATAAATATTGATCTAGATATGTCTTCTTATGTTGGATCGTTTTATACATGATATACACATAGAAATCCACCAACCCATTACTGAACAACAATCTCCCAACATGTGCCTCCTCATCCTTAGGATTCGGAACCCTCTCATCCTCCCAATATCCTATTATCACCAGCACCAATGGTGCCACATACTCTAGGAACAACTCTGTAACGACCTAATGTTTTTCAATGGAAAATTCCCTTCTTATATTTATAAAATAACACGAAAACACAAAATAATGAACTACTAAGTGATAAGCAGATTTTTGTCACCCCTATGTTTGGAATTTTGAAAATCTGACCTACACAGTTGTGCTTAGGATGATTTTTGGAGTCTAATGAAACAAAAATAATTTTTGGTGAATAGTGAACTACCCTTATGAATAGTAACATACCCTTATGAATAGTAATATGACCCTTATGAATAGTAAATCATCCAATATTAGAGTAACATTATCTATAGATAATTAAATAAAATTTAGTTATATTAGAAAGTGACAATTTGACCTTAGTAAACGTTTTGGAATTTTCTAAGTCATAAATAATTAATTATAATTAATTAATTAATTTAAAATAATATTTATTTCCATACAATGTATTCATAAATTATTGAATAAATTTCTTATAGTTTTTAGATATTTTATAAGACCCTACGTAATTTTTGGAAGCACTATAAAATCAGTTTTAATCTTAAAAACTATTTTTTAAGTAAATTATGATTTTAACTAAATATTAAATTAATAATATTTAGAAAATTATTTTTGAAAAATGGACTTCATTTTTTGATTCTACACGTCGAAAAATGGTTGGGGTATATTTTTGGGTTTATTCTGATATACTTCAATTTTCAGATTAATAGTAAAAAATACAGTTTTTCACATAATTGGTGTATACTAAATTGCATCATTAATGATGTAATGATGACATAAACATTCTAGAACATTTGTTTCGGAAAAATTATATTAAATATAAAAAAGGGTTCATTAAAATACAATAAATCCAATTCTCAAACCTAAAAGGAACTTTCCAAAGTCTAAAGTCAAAAGGTGATTTCTTAAAGTGTCTTTTTCCCTTTCTTTCACATTCCTTTTAATAAATTAATGAATTCGAATTATGAAGAAGATTTAATGCCTAAAACGAATTATATTATATTAATATATGATTTAGGATGTCAAAAAACTACTATTAAAAGTCTAACTCTTGATATAATATTTTATTTAATATTTTATAATAAAAAAACCTCCCTCTTCATGTATAAATAAGTCCCCCTCCTATTGCCAAACTACACCTCTCAAGCTTCAGGAATTGTCTATGCTCTACCCAAACATCTTCCATTTCCCCTCCCCCATGTCCAAAACTTTCTGATCTCATCAAAAGACCAAGCCTAACATCCTTAAGGAGGATCTCAAGAGGAAGATTCAAGACGTAATTTCCCTCCCTCTTCTCCTTTAATTTCCTTTCAAGTTCAAGATCCTTTATTGATCTCTCCCCACCTATATTCATCCAAATTTTTTTAACTCTAGTATAACACATATAATGTAATTTTATGATTCTAATGGGATATTATATCACCCCACACCCTTTCCCACTTCCTTTTAATTTATTAAAAAGAAAGTTGTTCATGAGGTGTTAATTTATCATCTTCAAAAATGACATCCTCTCTTCTTCCATTTCTACCTTCAGATCTGGTCATGAAACCATTTTTGTGGTTGAACCATAATATTTTATATTTATTACGTTCTATTTTAGGTTTTGTAAATAACCTATGGCCATATTACTAATTGACACGTTAAAACATGTTCGTTGTGATCCAAAAACCGCTCAAATTAACCCAAATAATCATCATTTAATTATTATCTAATGATTCACCCACATGGATTTAATATAAATCTTTATAAAATCATTAATGCTTTTGTAATATCATTAATAACATGTAATATCAGTTTTTTATGTTTACCCGTGTTCTACCCAAACTTTAATTTAATAATACAAGTGAACCACTCAAGAAAACCGTAAAAATGTACATCCCCGAACAATGTTTTTAAACGCTATAAGTCATCAAAAGGAACATAATATGACACAATGAAACCAGAATAAACCCTATTAATATAAAAATGGTTCTAGATTTATAATTAATGAATATAATTTCATTATATAGGACATTAAATAGAAGGAAGCATTCGAGTACAAGGTAATGAGAAATTCTCGAACCCAACTTTCATCCTTCGGGTTTTACCTCTTTCACTCCATTTTTGATATGGTCACTCCTTAAAGATCATTTTTTCATCATTGTATTTCCTTTTCTGGGATATACATGTTTTATACTGATGTTTATGTCAATCCAAATGTTTTCCAAACAAACTCTTCTCTTAAGAACTCAACTTTTACCTCTCATTCAAGGTTGATGCTTCTTGTATCAAGTATGTTATTCCCTTTTTATTTTGGGAACCCAATGTTTATGAATGTGTTTTTATGATATGAAACCCATTCCTTCTCATTGGTTATTTATGTTTATTTATGTTATATGTTCATTGTGGCATGCATGATAAATGATAATGTTGTGATGTGACGGGTGTGCCTGGAATTATATAGCACAATATGAATGTTTAAATGTGACAGGTGCGCCGGGAATTATATAGTGCTCCAATGAATTGGGTAAAGTGATGAATCTCATGAGTGAATGTGAAATGATGTATGAACAAGATTCTATCTTGGTTCACAAGTATTTGTGGTAGTTAACCACTAAGACATGATGTTTCATTTTTATGCATTTCCACATTTCAAGTCTATTATTTATGCTCCTCTCATGTTCATGATCTTTAGCTTATGTTATGATTATGCTCACCCCATGATATATTGATCTGATCTGTCCTCTTACTGTGATTTTAGCTCACCCATTTTGATGTATATCCTCAGGTGTCTACATGTACTAAGGAGATGAAAAGTTCCAATAAGAATCTATAAAAATAGAAATTAAATGAATGTTTATGCTCGATGTTGTATTTGTTATGTGTGGTCCTAGTTTTCCAAAGACACTAAACCTTTGGATCCTCTATGTGTAATACTATTATTTTGTTTATCTTTGAAATGATGTAATAGTAATTTAAAAAACGGCCGGGATGCTATAGTTGGTATCAGAGGCAAGGTATAGTTAATTTTGGAATTAGCATTAGTGAACCCTAGAGAAAACCTCTAGTATGAGACTAAGTAAAAATATTCAGACAAGAATATGTTCCTAGGGATCCCATATGTTATGTTTTTCGTATAAATTTTTTATATAAATAAGTTATTCATGACTTGTTTACTTATTTTTTGTTCTAAACTTTTATATTTTAGAAAATGGTGAGAACCAGGTGAAATCAGGCCAACAACTCTTACGAGGGCCGATGCAACGATTTCCCAAACGATATCCCCAATGATTTGGGAGGTGGAGTTCAAAACATCATGGCGATTCTTACCGAATTATATCTTGTTATGATCAATAACCATAATAATGGGGAATTTCCTCCTTCACCAAAGAGGGAGCAACTGGCTATTAAATGTTTTATGCGGCAACGACCACCAACGTTTTGTGGATCTTTTCATCCACTAGTTGCGGAATAGTGTGTCAACTCCAAGGAGAAGATCCTTTTCGTGCTTCACTATTCTAAGATGGAGAAGGTGACACTAGTTGTTTATCATCTAGATGGAGAAGCTAATCAATGGTGGGCTTTGATTAAGAACACCATGCCAAGGGAGGAAATTGAAGAGATGGAATGTGAAGACTTTAAGATAATGTTTCTTAATAAGTATTTCCCAAGAACTCTTCGCACAAAGATGGAGAGATAATTCATAGAGCTCCAGAAAAAATAATGAGAATCCGTCACAACCTATGAAGCAAATTTCACAGGGCTTTCAAGGTACGCTTCGGGTTTTGTTATCTACAATGATATCAAAATTGATAGATTCTGTAGTGGATTAAAACCACACCTTTGAAAGTATCTTGCAATTTGAGACATTGGGAGTTATGAAAATGTTTTTCGGTGTGCTCTCAATGTCGAGATAAATTTTGTAGAATAGTCCCATGGATATGGTGATATGAAAAGAAAGATGGAGTTTCATGCTGGTGGATCTAATGATAATGGTGGGAAGAAAAATCAATGACCCACATGCCAAAAATGTGGGAAGTTGCACAATGGGAACTGCCTCAAAGAGATGGAGAAAAGCTTCAAGTGTGGGAAAGAAGGAAACAATGCTAAAGAGTGTTTAAAAGGCATAAAAAGGAAGGATAATGTAGCCAATGAAAGGAGAGAACCACTGGTGGATCAGTGCTTCAACTGTAGGAATATAGGTCACTATGCAAACTAGTGCACAAAACCTCGAGCTCTCGAGGGTAATCAGCGTCAGCAACCACCAATGCCAAAGGAACAAGGGAAGCCTTATGCCATCACTACTGCGGAGGTGGAGCATGATAATGAAGTCATACAAGGAACACTTCATATTCACTCAAGAATGGTAAAATTCTTATTTGATTATGGTTCTACGCATTCCTTTATATCTTGCTGGTTTGCTAGAACTATAGAATCGAAGCCCCAAAACCTTGAAGTAGAGATATTTGTAAAAACAACAAGTGGTGAAATAATTTCAACCCAAGTGTTGGACTCTTCTCCTATTGGCGTATGTGGGATGATTCTTTAGGAAAATCTCGTAATACATCCCTTGGTGGGATTCGACACTATAATGGGATTGGATTTGATCTCGTTATATAGAGAACATATTAACTGTCTTAAAAAGGAAATATATTTCCATATTACGAACCATCCCATGCTCCTCTACAAAATCAAGGAAGATCATGTATCTTCTTTGATAAATCCTTTAATGGTTTGGGTGTTGATTCCTTATAAAGAAGCATACTTCGCCCAAATTGTTGAGTCGAAGGAAAGTTCCATCCTTGAAAAATTCCAATCATGAGGGAATACGACGATGTATTTCCTGAAGAGTTACCCAGAATTCCCTCGGATCGTGAGGTAGAGTTATCAATTGAACTCATACACAGAGCTACTCCTATATCGAAGTGCCCATATAGGGTGGCTCCTATCGAACTGGAGGAGTTAAAGAAGCAGCTGCAAGAGAATCTGGACAAAGGGTTCATACGCCCTAGTACATCACCTTGGGGTGCGCTAGTGCTCTTTGTGAAGAAGAAGGATGGAACAATGCAGCTCTGTATCAATTATCAGGAACTCAGAAAGATCACCATAAAGAAAAAGTATCCTCTCCCTAGGATTGATGACTTGTTCGACCAGTTAAGAGGAGCTCAATACTTATCCAAAGTAGATCTTCATTCTGGATATCATCAAGTAAAGTTGAAGAAGGAAGATATTCAGAAGACTGCCTTCCGAACAAGGTATGGGCACTATGAGTTTTTGGTGATTCCCTTTGGGCTTACTAATTCCCCTTCAATCTTCATGTATTTGATGAATAGATTCTTTAGAAATTACCTAGACAAATTTGTGGTATTGTTTATCGATGATATTCTCATCTACTCCAAGATCAAGGTGCAGCATGAAGAACATCTAAGACTTTTCTTGGTGACATTGAGAAAGGATAATTTGTACGCCAAATTCAGAAAGTGTGACTTTTGGATGAATCAAGTCACTTTCCTAGGACATGTGATCACAAGTGAGGGAATTTATTTGGATCCTTCAAAGACCAAAGCGATTGAGGTATGGCTCAGGCCCTCTAGTGTCACAGAAATCTGATGTTTTTTTGGATTAGCTGGGTACTACCGACGTTTTGTGAGAAACTTCTCACGATTATCAAGACCACTAACTAAGCTAACAAGGAAAGGGGTAAGATATGTCTGGACGGAAGAATGTGAGGGAAGCTTCAAGGAGCTAAAGAGAAGGCTGATCACTGCTCCTGTACTCACACTACTGAAAAGTGGAGAATGTTTTGTGATATACAGTGATGTTCAAAAAATGGCTTGGGTTGTGTACTCGTGAAAAGTGATAATGTGATAGCCTACTCCTCATGACAGTTGAAGATCCATGAGCAGAATTACCTAACGCATGATCTAGAGCTGGCAGCCATTATTTTTGCCTTGAAAATCTTGCAGCACTACCTTTATGGAGAGAAGTGTGACATATACACCGACCAAAAGATCCTAAAGTATATATTCACACAAGGGGAGTTCATCATGCGTCAAAGGATATGGTAAGAGATAATCAAGGATTATGATTGCTTTATTCACTATCATCCGGGAAAGGAAAACAAAGTAGCTGATGCTCTAAGCAGAAAAGAACCTTCTACGCTATCGATGATGAGGATTGAGAAAGACCATATCTTCTTGGATATGCAAAGAATGGATTTGGAAATCATAAGGGCAGGGGATACATTTTACCTTGCCCAAATTATTTCGCAACCATCCATCCAAGAGAAGATTAAGGAAGCACAAAGGGATGATGTGGATATAAAAAAGAGGGAGAATGCAGTAATGGAAGGGAAACTGCTAGAGTTCCATATCAGTGATGATGGTGTGATTCGGTTTGGAATGCGGCTTTGTGTGCCTTCATCACCCAGGATAAAGAAGGAGCTATTCGATAATGCACATAGCTGAACTTTCTCTATCCATCCTGGGAGTACCAAGATGTACTGTGATTTCTGAGAACACTTCTGGTGGGATAACATGAAGAAAGAGATTGTCGAATATATATCAAGGTGCTGGGTATGTCAGCAAGTTTAATCTGAGCGACAAAAATCCAAAGGTATGATGCAGTCATTGCCTATACCCATGTGGAAATGAGAAAACGTTACTATGGACTTTGTCACAGGTCTCCCGAAGACATCAAAGGGGAATAATGTGATATGGGTTGTGGTTGACCGACTCACCAAGACTGCCCATTTTATCGCTATTCGGGGAGACCTCTCACTTGAACAACTTGCAAGGATATATATGAAAGAAGTGGTGAGACTGTACAGTGTTCCACTCTCGATTGTCTCTGATTGTGATCCAAGGTTCACATCTATGTTCTGGAGAATCCTTCAACATGCTTTGAGTACTGAATTAAATTTCAGCACGACATATCACCCCCAAACTGATGGCCAATCTGAAAGGACTATTCAGATGCTTGAAGATATGCTATGATACTGCTCTCTTGAATTTAAAGGTGGTTGGGATCAGCATCTTCCATTGGTTGAGTTCTAATACAACAGTAGCTTCCACTCGAGTATTCAGATGGCTCCGTATGATGCTCTTTATGGGAAGCGATGAAGAAATACAACTTATTGGGATGAAGTTGGAGAAAGAAAGCTACATGGGCCTGATCTTGTTCAAGAGATGACAGAGAAGGTTCAAGTCATCTAGAAACACATCAAAGCTACTCAATGTCAGCAAAAGAGCTATGCTGACAACCGTCGAAGGGACTTGGAGTTCGATGGTGGACATAAAGTCCTTCTTCAAATATCTCCGTGGAAGAGAGTCATGCGATTCGGGAAGAAATGGAAGCTAAGCCCAAGGTATATTGGCCCCTTTGAGATCCTTGACCGCATAGGAGTCGTGGCCTATCATCTTTCACTTCCACCGAATTTGTCTCAATTTCATGATGTGTTTCATGTATCACTACTGAGGATGTATATACCAGACCCCTCACATGTAGTAAACTCAGAGGTGGTGCAGCTGGAAGATGATCTCTCCTATGAGGAGCAACCACTAATGATTTTGGACCGAAGTAATATGGTTCTATACAACAAGACAACCCATATTGTAAAAGTGTTGTGGAGAAACCATAATTTTTAGGAAGCAACTTGGGAACTAGAAGTGGCAATGAAGGAGAAGTACCCTCACCTCTTTGTGTAAAGTGAAATTTCGGGGGTGAAATTTCTTAAGGGAGGAAGAAAGAAACGACCCAAAGTTTTTCGATGGAAAATTCCCTTCTTATATTTATAAAATAACATGAAAACACAAAATAATGATCTACTAAGTGATAAGCATATTTTTGTCACCCCTATGTTTGGAATTTTGAAAATCTGATATACACGGTTGTGTTCAGGATGATTTTTGGAGTCTAATGAAACAAAAATAATTTTTGGTGAATAGTGACCTACCCTTATGAATACTAACATACACTTAGGAATAGTAATATTAACCTTATGAATAGTAAATCATCCATTATTAGAGTAACATTACCTATAGATAATTAAATAAAATTTAGTCATCTTAGAAAGTGAAAATTTGACCTTAGTAAACGTTTTGGAATTTTATAAGTCATAAATAAGTAATTATAAATAATTAATTAATTTAAAAGAATATTTATTTCCATATAATGTATTCTTAAATTATTTAATCAATTTCTTATAGTTTTTAGATATTTTATAAGACCCTACGTAATTTTTGGAAGCACTATAAAATCTGTTATAATCATAAAAACTGTTTTTTAAGTTAATTATGATTTTAATTAAATATTAAATTAATAATATTTAAAAAAATATATTTGAAAAATGGAATTCATTTTTGGATTCTACACGTCAAAATATGGTAGGGGTAAATTTTGGGGTATATTCTGAAATACTTCAATTTTCAGATAAATAGTAAAAAATACAGTTTTTCGCATAATCGGTGTATACTAAATTGCATCACTAATGATGTAATGACGACATAAACATTCTAGAAATTTAGTTTCGGCCAAACTATATTAAATCTCATAAATGGTTCTTTAAAATACAATAAATCCAATTCTCAAACCTAAAAATAACTTTCCAAAGTCTAAAGTCAAAAAGTGATTTCTTAAAGAGTCTTTTTCTCTTTCTTTCACATTCCTTTTAATAAATTAATGAATTCGAATTATAAAGAAGAATTAAAGCCTAAAAAGAATTATATTATTTTAATATATGTTTTATTATGTAAAAAAACTATTATTACAAGTCTAACTCTTTATTTATTATTTTATTTAATATTTTATACTAAAAACACCTCCCTCCTCATGTATAAATAAGCCCTCCCCCTCCTATTGACAAACCACACCTCTCAAGATTCAAGAATTCTCTAAGATCTTCCCAAAAATCTTCCCTAGCCCCTCCCCCACGTCCAAAAGATGCTGGTATCATCAAAAGTGCAAGCCTATCTTCCTTAAAGAGGATCTCAAGAGGAAGATTCAAGAGGTAATTTCCATCCCTCTTCTCCTTTAATTTCTTTTCAAGTTCAAGTTCCTTTTTGATATCTCCCAACCCATATTCATACAAATTGTTTTGTAACTCCATTATTATACATATAATTTAATTTTATGATTCTAATTGGATATTATATCACCCCACACCCTTTCCCTCTCCTTTTATTTTATTAAACAGAACGTTGTTCATGAGGTGTTAATTTATCACCTTCAAAAATGACATGCTCTCTTTTTCCATTTCTACCTTCATATCTGGTCATGAAACCATTTTTATGGTTGAACAAGAATATTTTATATTTATTATGTTCTATTTTAAGTTCTGGAATTAACCTATGGCCATATTACTATGTGAAAAGTTAAAACAAGTTTGTTGTGATCCAAAAACCGCTCAAATTAACCCAAATAATCATCATTTAATTCTTATCCAATGATTCACCCACATGGATCTAATATATTTCATTTTAAAATCATTCAAGATCCTGTAATATCATTAATAACCTGTAATATAAGTTCTGGGTTTTTACCCATGTTCTTCCGAAACTTCAATTTAAGAATACATGTGAACCACTCATGAAAACCATAAAAATGAACAACCCCAAACAATGTTTTTAAACTCTATAAGTCATCCAAAGGAACATAATATGACATAATGAAACCAGAATTAACCCTATTAATATAAATATGGTTCTGGATTTCTAATTAATGAATATAATGTCATTATACAAGAAAGTAAAGAGAAGGAAGCATTCGAGTACAAGGTATGGGGAAATTCTCGAACACAACTTTCATCCTTCGGGTTTTACCTCTTTCACTCCATTTTTGATATGGCCACTCCTTAAAGATCATTTTTTCATCATTGAATTTTCCTTTCTGGGATATAAATGTTTTATAATTATGATTATGTCAATCCAAATGTTTTCCTAAAGAACTCTTCTCTTAAGAACTCAACTTTTACCTCTCATTCAAGGTTGATGGTTCTTGTATCAAGTATGTTGTTCCCTCTTTATTTTGGGAACCCAATGTTTATGAATGTGTTATTATGATATGAAACCCATTCCTTTTCATGGGTTAGTTAAGTTCATTTATTTTATATTTTCATTGTGGCATTCATGATAAATGATAATGTTATGATGTGACGGGTGCACCCAGAATTATATAGCACAATATGTATATTTAAATGTGATGGGTGCGCCTGGAATTATATAGCGCTCCAATGCATTGGTTAAAGTGACGACTCTCATGAGTAAATGTGAAATGTTTTGTGAACAAGATTCTAGCTTGGTTCAAATGTATGTGTGGTAGTTAACCACTAAGACACGATGTTTCATTTTTATGCATTGCCACATTTCATGTCTATTATTTATGCTCCTCTCATGTTCATGATCTTTTTCCTATGTTATGATTATGCTCACACAATGATATATTGTTCTTATCTATCCTATTACAAGGCTTTTATCTCACCCCTTTTGATGTAAATCCTCAGGTGGATACATTTACTAAGGAGAGGACAAGTTCCAATAAGAAGCTATAGAAGAAGAAATTAAATTAATGTTTATGATCGAGGTTGTATTTGTTATGTGTGGTCCTAGTTTTCCCAAGACACTAAACCTTTGAATCCTCTATGTGTAATAATATTATGTTGCTTATCTTTGAAATTATGTAATAGTAATGTAAGAAAAGGTCGGGATGTTATAAACTCATTGATCCCATCCTCAATGATCAAGATGTTACCTAAGGAATCCTCAATTTAGATATTTGTAAAACTGAACTCGACTAGAATTATCTTGAAACTTGGGTCCATCACCACCTTGATCACCAAATCTAGGCTTCATTCCTTCCAATATTTGTCAAATTTCAAAATCATGGCCATTTAAAATAAGGTGAAAAATCCATTTTAACCCATGAAGTCCCAATATTACTTTAATTGTATCTTCCATACTTCATGAAATAATATGTTGGTGATCATATTGGATGATACTTGTATGGATGTAGGATCAAATAGCAGCTTCATTAATGTATAGAGTGTATCCAATACATTTCAAACATCCATGGTAGGGGTACCCCATTACTTGGGTTATGAGGTTTCAAAATAAAAAACTTCCTTCAATTCATAGGAGGACATTGTCATCTCATTGTTCAACTACATATAGTTATATAGGATTAGTGTATTCATGCTGGTCACTTGAAGCAACTGTTTCAGCTCATCAAACCGCTCCTCTGGATAATACATTGTCTTGACATACTTCACTCTCTCACAGACCTTCCTTATCCTATCTCTCCCTAGATTCCATCATATATTGATCCATGTAGCTCAGTTTACCAATAAGAAAATTCACAATCATAAAATGAACATTTATCATCTAAAAATTTTTTATAGAGAGATGGTCCTTGTGATTTCTCAACCTATCTTTCTCCAATGGTAGATTCAAAGTGAGTGATAATAATTTTTTCTCAATGGTCCACTGTGATAGTCAAACTAAAGCGTAATGGATGAAATATGCCTTTGAATCTGGACATGGATCCATCATAATATTCATAATCTATCCCTCAAAATTCCAATTTTTGTTAATGTAATGACCAGTCTTGAACATATAACAAACAGAGCAAATTGAAGTCCACAGGTCAAGTGTGAAACTAATACTTCCTTGTATGGATTCAATAACATTCACGATTCTTTGATTCTCCCTATGAAAGGGAATATATCCTTCAAAATACAGAATATTGGATAGAAAACTAAATCCATACTCTGATCCTTCAAAGGTGGGCTGAGAAACCTTTCATCCAAAAAGAAGGTATAGATCCTATAGTTCACTGGATATATTATTTGATCCTTCTCAGTGTGAGGAGATTTACCAGATGATCATTATACATGACTATCCACTTTTTAGGTGAATATTAATGCTAGAACATATGAAGTTTGTAGTCATGCATGATGATCATTCAGGTGGGAGAAAATTAAAAAATATTAATGGAATGAAAAATAAGGGTTTCTCATCCCAAAACCTTGGACTCAAGTTCATGAAATCCAAAATAATCCTGGAATACAAAAACCACTCCAAAGGGTTCTGGTATTGTGGGGAAAGAGAAAAAAATAGAGAGCCATCCAGAAAATCATCAAAGACTGATCGAAACATGATGGTAGCTACCATAGACGAGGAGGCATGGGAGATGGAAGAAACTCTACTCAAATATCAAAAATAATGGGGAGAAGAAAGTTATGATTTAATTAGGGTTTTTAATTGTAAAAATTATGGTATATAGCTCAAAAAATTCGGTGAGGATGTTAGTTGCACCGGAGGAGATCTTGGTCTTTGGGAGCGAATAGGAAAGGGGTGGAGAGAGAGATATATCTAGGGATTAGTGGGAGAATAGGTGATTGTAGAGAGAGTGTGTGTGTGTGGGGGGGGGGAAGATGTAATAATTATACATATACTATTTAGTTTTGTTTTAGAAGTATTTAAAGTGAAGGTATTGGAATTTGATGATTCACTGGGTGGTAGGAAATGCTCATGAAAGGTGTAGTGCAATGTCTCTGTACACTCACATTACCAAAATTTAGTTTTCAATTGTGGGCTTCCTGAACTCCGAACTCACTATGTAATTTAGAATCATATAGGTGTTAAAATAATGAAAACCCAATTTTAGGGGGAATTTATCAATATATTTATGAAAAAATAGGGACCCACATTACAGACATGCACAGAAGAAGACATCAATCTGTATAGTGGGATTATGAAAATGACATGGTGTGACAAACAAACATCGCAACATGGTAACTTTTAGATATCAGTAGGTGAACGTCTCAAAAATGTGATCAGTGTGTTAGTTGTAAAGAATCATCCCCACCCACTAAAACATTTTATGTGGGGCAGAGGGGTGACCTTCCATGTGATTATTAGTATAATGTAACCAGTCAAATGAAACTTCATTACTTGGAAGGTAATGTAGTAGAGTGCCACACAGGCATCACCGGAGGGTTTCTCGAAAAAGTGATGATTTTGTCGATACCTCTCAACTGGCTCTCCTCCCATACAAATTTTCATTCTGATATGGAATTAGGACCTAACCTGTTGATAGGGAGGGATACACAACCTTGGTGTATCATCCTAGACTCGGTTCGCTCCTGAGTAACCAAACCTGGTTGGACACATGCCCCCAAATGTGAAGCTCTGTATACTAGAGGCCATCGACAAGCATTGAGGGCATCTGGTGTGTATGTGGGGAGACTATTCAAAAAATTCATATTGGATGACAATTGAAAAAATGATGAATAAATAGTGGAATAATTATCATAATGCACAATGAATAAAAAACAAGATTAAGCATTGAGAAATAATTAATCATCAAAATATATAAATTGTATACTATAAAAAAGATGATTGAATTTATCTAAAAAATGGAAAACATGCATACGTGATAGAAAACATAAATTAAAATACATTATATATAAAAGATTCAAAATGGAATAAAACTATCCATGTGTCCCATCCACTGGTCATCTAAAACCATGCTCCCAACCTAAAACAATATGTCAAATGTCCAAAGCTATGAACTTCCCTTTTTCCACACCTATGATCATATAATATGATCGGGTACCAAGAACGACCTAGATAGGGTGTGGGATAAATCCAAATAAGGCACTACCAATGAATTCTATAAAAAATTTATTATGTGAATATAAACTATATGGTGTGTAGGTATATTAAAAGATAAGAAATGTGAATGTAAACAAATCCTACCTTCTTTAGCCATAGTTGGTGTCTCTGAACATGAATTCATTTAAATCATTATGTTTTAGTTTATAATAGTAATTACATATAAACATTTCATTAGTATTGTAAAATATAATTATAATAATAGAGTATTAATGCTATAACAAAGGAATCGTTGTCCATAGAAGGTTGATCCATCTTAAGGTATACAACCAAGCAGCCATGCATAAGGGAAAAAGTATAATCCATTAGGTATTGGAAATGAATTCCATTAGAAGAGTTTATAACCGAGTCCTTGGAGTAGTTATATAGTAAATTATAGTGTATGCATGAACGGACCCAAGGAGAATGATCCAAGGAGTTGCATCACAACTACAAAATAGGTCATTAATAGAGCTGAAATCAGCCTTTCTTAGCACAAAAAATCACTCAATGCCAAAGCGTGACTAAAAGACCAAGGCTTTTAACTTCACTAGAAAAGCAATGATAAAGGATGCCTTTATGAATGATTTTAGAATCACTAATAAAGGACCCCATTTATGAAAGACCTTATTTAGCACTGATAAAGGGGCATATGGTAGTGTGTTTCTCAAGTCACAGCACACTACAACACTATAAATAGCACGAGAAACAAAAACAAAAAATAGTACCAATACAGATTATGAATGAAATAAAATTAACAACACAAATACATGAAAAACACTATTATAGACATTTCCAACATTGGTTTATAAAATTTCATGAATATGTACAAATTATCACAAATATTCAAAAAAATCAATGTTCCTTTATCTCTTTCCACTAACCCCACTCATGTTATTTTCTAACAAACCACACCAGATCAAGAAAATGAATAGACATGTATAAAAAAATTTAATGTTAGTAATACTATAAGTAAAAAAATTACTAAAAAATTTTAATTTTAAAATTAAACATTGAGACATACTAGGAACAGAGTGTATTATATTTACTTGTGGTTTATTCTTGCATGTCACCCAATTTCTTGTTCTTTATCAAGAATTATCTCAATGAAAATTTCATAACTATGTATAAGAGAAAAATTAAATGTAAATTAATTAAGTACTCATAGATAAAACAATGTAAATAATCTGAGCTCATTTTCTCTATTTTGGCTATAATGCACGATTATACTAAAATGAAATTATATATTGAAAAAAAAACATCTTGTAATATTGATCAAATAGTGTATTTGATTAATGTGTGGTCAATTTATATATATCACCAATTATTTATGGACCTTTTTTATAAATTATCAAAACAATATGAATGTGTTTCCTCGGTTTTGAGTTTGTCACTTGTGTTTTTTTATTAAAATATCATTTTAAACTAGAAGCAAATACATTGAGTCATACCAGTCACATCCGATATTTGATTGACAAGATATTGATTCATAAACATTATAAATTACTTATGAATCCTCTTCTAAATTATCAACACAAATCGAGTGTGTTTTTCATTTTTTTAATGAGTGACACTTTTGAACTAAAATGTTATTTTTAAACTAAAAATGGACACGTTGAGTAATACCGGAAACATAGTATATCATATTGTAGGGTGAATAATTATTAAATATGGTTCATTTTCATAATGTTTCAAAAAAAATCAATTCATTTGTTTTATTTTGAGTATTTCAACTGTCTTTTTACTAAAATTAATATCATATTTAAATTAAAGGACACACCTGGAGTGATATCGGTTACACTGTGAATCAGAAGGAGATGATACTATTTTCGAAATGACACAGATGATTTATGGATCATTTTCCTAAAGTATCAAAATAATCTGATTGCGTTTTTCTTGATTTGAGTATTTGACCTGTCTTTTTTTTTCTTCTGAAATTTCCTTTTAAATAGGAAACATGCACTTTGAGTCATAATTGTCACCTAATGTGTCAGTTTGACATGAGAATTATTACTACATAAGAAAATTTAATTATGATTAATTTAACTAAATTATCAACACAATATGAGATTGTTTTATTGGTTTTTAGTGAGTGACACACTTTTGGAACTAAATTGTCAATATAAAATTGATAATAAACACTTTGAGTCATACCAGGAACATCGTGCATCAAATTGATTTGAGGATGATTCAAACACATGATAAATGTCCTATGTATTATTTTCCTAAAGTATCAAGACAAAAAGAATGAATTTTCTTAGTTTTTATCTTATAACTAATCATTTTTACTAAAATAAATGTCAATTTTAAATAAGAAGTCTCACTTAGAGTCATACTGGGTACACCAAGAATTTGATTTAGGTAAGGATGATTTCTACATGTCCAAAATGACCTATGAATATTTTTTCTAAAGTATTGAAACAACTTGATTGCATTTTATTGGTTTTTGAGTCTTCCAATTGTGTTTATTTTCTAAAATTGATGCCAATTTTAAATAAAAAGACACACTTTGGGATGTAATGGTCATATCATGTGTCTTATTGAGGTATGGATGATTCCTACTAATTGAAAATGACTTATTTATCATTTTTCTAAAGGATCAAAAAAATAAAAATTCAATTTCTTGATTTTCTATTTTTTACTTAACTTTTTTAACTAAATTAATGTCGATTTGAAAAAAAACACTTTGAGTCATACCAGTCACACTGTGCATAAGAATCTAGTTTGGTTGATTATTACAAGTTAAAAATACTTATGGTTAATTTATATAATGTACCAAAAAATAAGAATACGTTTTTTTGGTTTTGATTATATGACTTTTCTTTTTCACTAAAATGTCATTTTAAACTAATAACATGCACATTGAGTCATACTAGTCACATAGTGTGTCCATTTAATGTGATATACATTCCTATACATAAAAAATGACATATGAATCATTGTGAAAACGTATCAAGACAATCTGAGTTTGTTTCTTTAACTTTTAGTGAGTGACACACTTTCTGAACTAAAATGTTAATTTAAAACTAATAATGAACACTTTGAGTTATATTAGGCATACCATGAATCATATTTTAGTTAGGATTATTTCAATATGTCAAAAATTACTTATGGATCATTTTTGTTATGTATGTAAATAATATAAATGTATTTTCATGGTTTTTAGTATGTCACCATTCTTTTTAACTAAAAACAATTTCAATTTTAAATAAAAAAAGACACAAGGAGTCATATAGGGTAAACCATGAATCAGATTGAGTAGAAACTGATTCTTACACATAAAAAATGACATATGGATCATTTTACTAATGTATCACAACAATCCTAATATATTCAATTAGTTTTTAGTATGTCAAATTCCCTTTTTAATAAAATTAATGTCAGTTTTAAATAGAAAAGATACACTAGGAGACATAAAAGTCACACTAGGTGTCTGATTGAGGTGTTGATGATTTCTAAAAATATATAAAGACTTATGGATAATTTTAATAAATTATCAAAAAAATTTAGATGAATTTTCTCTGTTCTGATTTTGTTACGTTTTTTACTAAAATTAATTCCAATTTCATATAAAAAGGCACAATTTGTGTTATACTAGTCAAAAAAAGTGGTGGATTATGTTTTGGGTGATTCCCACACATCAAATAATTGCCTATTGATATTTTTCCTAAAGTATCCAAACAGTGACAATATATATTCTATCAAAAAAAACTTGTTATTATTAAAATCATAAGGGAAAATAATTGTCTCTAATGAAAAGAGATCAATGTGGTTTAATGTTATGAAGCCCAAGGGAATCCCCTAGGACAAAAGAACTACATTCCTAGGGTAATAATCCGATGTTAGAGAATAGAAGAAAAAGGTTCCTCATGAATACACCCCCTAGAAAAGGAATCAATAGTAATGTTATCTTCCCTTGGAATATGTCGAACTGAACATCCGTTCGAGATCTCTAAGGCACAACATCGATCACTATATTTAAAAAACCACAGTGAAACAAATTTCCCATGTAAATATGGAATCTACATCTCAAATTCTGATTCTAGTTCCAAACACGCTAGTGAAAAACTGTTGCAAAGAATGATACTCATTTGCAATGCACATACTTCCACATCCATGTAACTTCTCGGACCATGAAAGCTGTTAAAAGAAAATATTACTAAACAATTCATATCCTGCACCAGACCACCCCCGTGAATCTAACCATCCATAAATGAACCATCAACGTTAAGCTTGAATCCATTACCTAGAGGTTTCCACCTAATTCAGAATCCATGTGAACTGGTAAGAGTCACTATGTTGTTCAGGAAACTGCAAAGAATGTGAGAATTTTATCCACCCTTTACTAGTGACCCTAGTTCATGAACAAGGACTTTCATTCTTAGCAGTAGCAAAAAACAAAATGTCTTAACCCCGATACGCGCATTATTCCGAGCCTCCCAAAGTGTCTGTAAAATCACTGTAAGAACAGTGCTACGAATCATGGAATCCATATTATGTTTCTCTGAACCCAAGAACCAACTGACGGTGAACTCTTATATGGAAGTGAATGTTGCATTACAATTACTCAATTTATCCATGCTGGACCAAAGACTTATAGCCCCTTCACTTTTGAAGAACAAGTGAACTGTCGACTCTGTCTTCAGGTTAGAGAAACAAAAACAACATGAAGCCAGCTGAATCCCCTTCTTTTGAACATTCTCATCAGTTGGAAGGTCTTGATTCATCACTCTCTAAACAAGAAATCTCATCTTCATGGGGAAAACATTACACCGCTTGTGTGAACCCCACTCATTATGTTTCCCCCCTGCCGAATCAAGCGGTGATAATCATGCCCACCGAAGTACCTAGAACTTGACTTCGTTAAATACCATTTGTGATCCTCCTTTAAGAACACCACTTCATTATAAAAATCCATCTATTACAAACTCATGAATAATTAAAGTAACCTTGTATAGTAGCTAGCCTCATTAAATGACATATCCAGAGCTAGAATGTACGAGAAGAAGATATTCTCCCCAAGCTAATTGTATCTCCATAAGTTTATATCCCCTCAGCCAACCACCCAATAAGAATACTCTAGAAGGATTTATAGGGGAAACCTAACTATTTTTCTAATATTTATAGCTTCCTTATTTCTTATTCCTCCCACTTCTATCCATAATTCATTCTAAGAGTTTTCTGCCACATTAATTTCCACTCCAGAAATTCCCATGCTTGCTGAGCCTGCATTAATTGGATGGAAACTGAAATATCCCAAAGTTCAACTCCACCATCCACTACCTGTTTTTCACCTGATACCAGGTGGACTACGGGGTCCTTCCTACATAATTGTAATCCCAAATAAACTTTTTCATCATCTTCTCCAAAGCCAAAATAACCCCTTAGGTGGAGGGATAATAGACATGTCATGCATTGGTATGGAAGGGATCACACTATCAATCAAAGAAACCCTACCTCCAAAGGAGAGGAACCTATTTTTCCAATTAAGTACCCTAACAAGCATTCTGTTAATGATATCTTAAAAGAATACATTTTTTTACCAACCATTTTAAATTGGTTCCCCGAGGTATGTCATATGAAACTTTTTTCGTTGTATGCCCAAAATATGTTAAATGGTTTGGAACCTGCTCTTTAGAAATTTATTGGAAATAAAAACATTACACTTACTGGAATTAACTAGTATGATACTTAGACTAATATAGATCAAAAAAATCATCATAAAGATATCCATTGAAGAGCTCCGACCATTTATAGAGATGAGAATATCATCATCAAACAGTATATTGGGGAAATATCCATCCAAATCTTGATACCGATATAGAAGGATCTTCTAGGACCTCAAGTTAGTATATAAGAATTTGATAGAGCCTCCTGAGAAATGACAAACAATGTGGGGCATACTGGGTACCCTTTCAATGCTCCATGCAGACTCTTGATAAAACTGAAGCCCTTACCCACAATAGAGATGGTGTTCCATGGAGAGGAGAAGAAACAGAAGCATAAGACGCAAACCCATTCCCAAAAACCTAGTTTTCTCATCCCCAAAATTGAAAAACTACATTCCTAATTGTTTTACACCTTATCCATGTCCACCTATATGATCACATTGGATATTAAATCCTTCTTGTTCATGTCCTTCAAAAATTCTTGGGCCATTCCCATTGCCCCTTGAATACCTCTCCCTTGGAAAAAGCTATACTGTTCTTGAGAAATGACCCTCGGAATCACCTTGTTCAATCTCGTTGCTATAAAAGTCACCTGGTTCTTGTATGAGACATTTTATAGATATATAGGTATGTATTTAATAATAGAGAAAGTATCATTCACTTTTTGGTAATAGAACCACTCAGGAGGAACACAACCCCAGTTGATGGTGCCCCTGAAGAAATCTTGCACATCCACAATAACCGGTGGCCCCAAAAATTTCCACACTGGCACATAAAAGGCTCAAAAAAAAATCTCAACCAGACGCTCTCTCTAAAGAAATATTGAGAACCACCTCCTGGACCTCGTCTCCTAACCGTAACATCCTTAAACCTCCATTATCCTCTAAGTCAATCCTCTGCTATATACTCCTCATGAAGACCTCCTGATCTAACAAAAAGCTCTCCTCCCTTGATGATTTCATATGTTAACCTGATATTCACCACTCGAAGTGATCCAAATCAAACCTTCCTGAAACATTTACATCGAAAGATAATGATCCATCCTCCATCCTGATGTTTAATTTTTGAATTTTTTTACTCCTTCAAACAATCATAAAAAAAATTATTTCTATCAACTTCTTTAAGAGGCCTAACCCTGGATCTCTGCATGTATCTGTTCTCCACCTCCAACAACCTTTTATCCAAAAAACGAGTGTTTGTCACATAACATCATGTAGGAGGAGTCATCCCACCCATGCTGATGAAAGTCTTCCAGTCTTTCAATATCCTTCTATAGTATCTCTACGGAGTCCCTCCGTGATGGTTTTTCAGCGAACCACTTGCCAATATCATACTAGATCCACTTGAGCCACATAAAAAGCCCAATCCAATCCCTTCTATCCATCTCTTGTCCCCAAGAGTCTTTCATAAATTAAAAGAAACCATCCATGCAATTCTAATCCACCGATTACAAAAATTCCTTATTCTCCGGATTCCACTACTTAGGATCCACAAGAATCGGTGCATGGTCTGATAGATCACACAATAAATCTGAGACGAAGGCCCTATAAAAGGACTCTCAACCCTGGATATTAGTCAGAAATCTATCCAACCTACACCATATATGGTTATTACCTTTTGTGTTTATTAGAGAAGATGAATTTTCTCCCACTATAACCCAGGTATAGTAGTCCCTTACTGGAAATGAAGCTATTAAAATCAAACATACCGTTATTATATAACACTGATCCTCCTCTATTATTTGAGATGTCCACAATTGTGTTTATGTCTCATCCTGAAAACCAAGGAAAACTAGTTGTATAAAAGGATCAAAGATAGTCCCCCAAATTCATTCTAAATATAACATCACTACTAGCATAAAAGAAGGTGAACAAGACCACAAGACCTCTGAACCTGAGCATCACTGTTAATCAATGTTCCACAACCATCACCAGATCCACCAAAAAAATTAATTATAAAATTATCATATATGATTATTGACTAGACTTCCATTGAAGTTATTATCAAATCCCATCATTCTTGTGAAATAAACAATTTTTCATGGTTTCTGTTTAGGTTTGAGAATTACTCCCAAGGAATACCCACATCTCCTGCACTCAGAAGCCAAGAAGGTGCATTTTCTAGCCCCCCCATAGACCAAAGACATTACAAATTATCAAAGAAGACATTAATAAAGTGAGGTCTTCTACTTTCATCAATTTTTACCTAATATTGTAATGAATAAGTCCCTACAACATTCCTCCATGGACATCTAACAAGTCACTGGATTGGAAGATCCTTCAGAGGAGAATCCTTTCTTTAGGATGAGAACATTATTCTTCAATGTACTATCTAATTCATCCAAGTGTGAAAACATGTTCCCCATCACAATAGGATTGGATATTGAAGATTCCTCCACCTGGAGAAAGGACACCAGTCCCAACTGATTGAAAATTATGTTTTTATTTCAAAAGTACTTCTGAGGAAAATGTGGGAAACCATAATGACATCAAAGACATAAAGAACAACCATGCCTCTATGGTCTAGGACTATCAAGAGAAAATACACTCAAATTCATGAAAAAGAAAAGCCTTACCCTAGCAGAGAAACAATTCGATCAATGTCCACCTTCCCGTCGCTACTCAGCTAGCTGTCCCGTGAAGGAATGCACGTGCCCGGTAAAGATGACAATTGTTATACCCTCTCAAACATCCAATTCCAAATAGCGATGAGAAGGAGAATGCTCCCAGCTCTAAACCTCATTCGGGCCAGTCCCTTGCATGTAAACAGAATGCACTGTCTCATGGATCAAGGTGACAAAACACAAGCAAACTAAAAATTTTCAAACTCACACAGGTTCTTCAATGTACACAAATACAAATATCCAAAGTTCATCATGATCAGAAAAAATCACCAATTCATCTTCAGCCAGAACCACCAGCCTTTCCACTGCTTCATTTTAATTAACCTGCAAACAACACAAAAGGAAGGACAATCAAACTTCATGAACCATAAATCTATAATAACATAACCAAGCCTTCAAACCAACCACCACCGATATGCGCAACAGAACCAAATGTCCTTCATTATACAAAGAACTGGTTTCCTAACTAAAAGCAAGACCTCAAACAACCATGAATCCAACAGAAGACCAAATCGAAGCATAATCGCTGATGCACGAATGAAGCACCATGAACTAAAATGCCTCCCAACAGAGTATTCATGTTTTGGGCTGAATCTAACTCTCTATCCACCACCTCTTGGAAGCTCCTCGTCGAATCTTTTGACTAAATTTCCATGGATCATCCAACCAAAGAAAATATAGAAAACATCACCACTTCTAAAGAAAGAAGAGAAGTTATCCGAACCTCCCCAGCAAGAGGTGAAAATCCCCTTGGAATGTTAGAAAAAATAAAGGCAACAGCCTTGGACTTCCCTTTGTAATGTTGGGAGGTTTTAAACGGCGTGAACCTCGCCAACACGTTCCCTTACAATTCTATAACTGTAAGCAGTCCCAAACCCAACGGTAACAATGTTGGTGACACGTAACCCACATCAGAAAATTAATCATCTGAAGCAATTTCAGAAATATCTGGCCCGTTTAAGGACCCGGATCTGACATCATTTGAAAACCAAAATAAATATTTTGGACAGTTAACGTTAACCAACTACCCAGAGGTAGACCGTGATCGGACACCAACCGTCATTTCCACACCGAAATCTTCTTCCTATCCCACTCAACCACTTGAACCATCCACTGGACCAGTCAGCGAGTCCATATATTGTATACTCTGAGGGGTTGTGGACCCCTAAATCCGCATTCACCTTTTCCATTTCCTAAAAAACTCCACATCATGTCCTTGAAACCATCATGTAGTAAAAAACCTAAGAGGATACTGAAACACCAATCATTTCCACCACATAAACCCCTCCAGAGAACGGATCAGAATTCTTGAAGGAAACTTCACCACTAGGTTCATCTCATAATATATCCTTAGATTAGTTGTGTCTATCAAACACTTTGTAATATTATCCAAGCACAGAAACTTACCATGATAGTATCCCACCACTGATAGAATCGAAGGATTAAGAAAGGGAAGGGGGAGACCCCAAATCTCGATCCAAACTATGCCCATACAGGATTCTTAACCATAGTGTCACTCCCACACCCACATTTGAAGAGTTAAGCGATGATAACTTCACCGCCTTTCCTCCCTCCACTAGGCACGCACAAAGTCATATCTATTGAAGAGTTGAACACAAAAGGAAAACATGGAAAGATAGAGAATGTTGTCAGGTGATGAAGACCCGAGTAGTCTAAAAACTACCAAAAAAACCTCCAACGAATGATTCACCAGTCCAAACCTGGCTATAGGGATAGGTTATGCACCTCCACAACACTTTTCATTTCCTTTTCAAATATCACCTCCACCGAGTTCTTGTCTAGAAACATTGATTGTCGATGTTCAAACTAGATCAACGTGATACAAAACATAGCACCATTCAAACTACCCCCAAATAATGCCTCCACAAAAAGTATTATTTATCATTTTAATAATGTATAAAAACAATCTGAATGCATTTTCTCAGTTTTGTATATGTCACCTTTTATTTTTACAAAAATTAATGTCAATTTTAAATAAAAAGGAACACATTGAGTTATTACAGTCATAACATGCATCTAATTGAGGTATTTTTTTAATCCTTTATGTCATAAATGAATTATAGGTAACTTTAATAAAGTATGAAAATAATGAGAATGTATTTACATGATTTTAATATTGTTACTTTTATTTTATAAAAAAATTATTGTCAAGTATAAATAAAGAGAAATGCATGGAGTCATACTGATCACACCATGCATCGGAGTGGGGTGTGTTCGATTCCCACACATAAAGATGACCTCTGGATAATTTTTCTAAAGCTTCAAAACAATATGAATATGTTTGTTGTGTTTTGTGTATGTCACTTTTATTTTTTACTATAATGTATTTTTAAACCGGAAACATGAACTTTGAGTCATAATGGTCACATAAAGTGTTATTTTGATGTGATAATGATTCCTCTATGTCAAAATGACTTATGAATCATTTTACTAAATTATTGAGAAAATATGAGTGTATTTCATTGATTTCCAGTGATGGAAACACTTTTTAAAAATAAAAATTTAATTTCAAAATGATAATGATCACATTGAGTTATATTGGGAACACTATGAAGAAACTTTTAGTGAGAATGAATCCTAGACATCAAAAAATGACTTATGTATCATTTTAATAATGTTTAAAAAAAATATTAAATATTTCTCTTGGTTTTGAGTATGCCACTAGTCTTTTTTAATAAAATTACATTCAGTTTTAAATAAAATGACAGACATGGATTCATACTGGGAACACTATGCATTTAATTGAGGTGAGGTTGATTCCTATAAGTCACAAATTACATATAGAAAATTATCCTAAGGTATAATTATTGTATGAATGAATTTAATTAGTTTTGAGTATATCAATTTTCTTTTTACTAAAATTAATGTCAATTTTAAATAAAAAGACACACTTGGAGTCATACCAATAACAACATGTGTAAGATTGAGGTGTGGATGATTCCTAAACATCTCAAATGTCTTATGGATAATTTTCATAAAGTATAATAAAATCTGTATTCATTTGGTTAGTTTGTGAATCTTAGTTGTCTTTTTTTCTAAAAAAATCAAAATATAAACTAAAAATACTCGCTTTGAATCATACCGGTCACATCAAGCATTAGATTGAGGTGGGTTTGGTTCCAACAAATCAAAAATGACTTATGGATCATTATATAAAAATATAAAAACAAACCAAAAAAATAAAATTGGTTACGATTATGTCACATGATATTTTTTACTAAAATGTCATTTTAAACTGGAAACATGCACTTCGAGTGTTCAGAATAAGTATTAATTACAATATTGAGACTTGTGATTAAATTAATCATTAAATCAATAGTGTTACATTTAAAAATTTCTAATATATCACGAATAAATATTAATTCCAATATTGAGCCCTTATGATCCTTGTTTCATATTTCTAATTTTAACCCTCATAGTGAAATGCTTGATCATTGAGGTATTAATGTCTACATATTTCTTTACTTTTACTCATTATTGTGTGCATTCTTGGGGATATAATTGTTTTTAAGAATAGTGAGAACTATATATAAAATTAGTTGTTCATTTGGACGATATCTAAGGTGAAATGTTTAGTGATGGTTTCCAAAATGATTAGAAAATTATTCTCAAACTATTGAACCTTTTAAATGTGTCTACATTCACTATCAAGGTCAATTTAATATGGAATTGTTTCTTATAATGGTGATAAATGGGGAAAATATTGTAAAATTATGAACCCAACATTCCATAGGGATAAAATTATGGAATTTTCATTTCCTTTATTTTTATTCACCATGTTACCATATAAATTGACTTTATCTCAACTGTGGGAAACCTATAGATCTGACACTTTTATTTTCCAAATGATATTGAAAATATGAGTTATATATATATTTTTAACATAAATCATGAAACAATGCTAGGGTGCACATATATATTGCTTGTGTAGTATAGAAAAGGGAAAATTACATCTCTTGAATCCAATGAATTGCAATGGTGAATAATTTTCTACCAGAAGTACAATTTATTTAAGAATAAATGCTTACATAGTGGGATCAGATATTACAATAAGTGGGAATATATGAGTTTAAAAAAAAGGCTTCGTTTGGTAACTTTACAAGATATTTGATTTCTTGGGTGAAAATTGGATTTATCTTTAAAGAAGAAAGATGAATTTTCAACTATTAAGAAAACAAACTATTATCTTATTGAAATTAGTCCACTCGACCCACATTTTTGGATCAAGGTAATCAGTTCAATATTATTAACACATTTCATAAAATGAATTGTATTAAAATATTTATCATTAAAATTGGTATATTTTCCATCACAAATTCATATATTATCATCTATAAAATTTCCAAAAACTAATCCAATAATGTGCTGGTTTGTTCATAGAGGGAAAATAAAAGGTATTATAAAATACATCATTCAGTCATTTTTTAATCATTTTTATCCTACATAAAAAATGAGTAAATGAAGATAGATAATGGTAATACATATGACATATATCATTCATTTAATTTATCATCAAATATCCCAAATAATTCTACCACCAACCAAAGTGAAACCACTGTATTGTTCTTTTCTTATGTCATTTACCAACAACCATGATGGAACCCTAAAGAGAGAATTTGTCTATTTTGTATTCTTAAATATATATGTAAATTAACTAATATAACTATATAAAAATATGAGAACATTACCTAAAGAAGTAGTGGTAAGTACCCTCTACATAATACCTGTATACATTCGGACACAATGTTTTTTCTTTGTTTCTTTAAAAACACATTCCCTCTATTATACATGTCCTAGAGAGACAGCTCAAAAATAAGATATAAGAATTATGATTCTAATTATTCGCACCCCAATTGTATTTATAAGGTCATATCTCATATTATATCATAATCATAGTAGGTAATCACATAAATTTATTGTCAATAATCTTTTGAATAGTATATATGCTACCCTATCATATATTAATAAATTTAATTCTTATATTGAGGATGATGGTTGTAAAAAATCTGGGTATTAATGAGAAAATACATGAAAACATATGATTAATTATTATTTTTAAGAATTTTTTAAATACCTATTGAAATTACTTGTTTGGGGATGATTTTTTTAATGATTTATGATCTATCTCATAAAAACTCAAACATAATATCCATAATTGTTTCCATTATCTTGATTCATAAATTTCCGCAACATTGACCAAAATAATTATATTTTTTTAAATATTTTTTGATAGTTAAATAATTTTATATACCTTAATATGTTACCATTTTAAGTAATCCACAACATTTTTATGTTTAGTCATCGACATAATTCCAGGAATTATCTTATATTTAGAGACTATCATATCATAAAAAATTCTTATTAACACATAGATTCAAACATATAATTATAATTTTATCTATTAATTATTTATTTTAGTGTATTATAAATTCATAATACACATCATGTTTGGTCTGGTTTTTGGATATATATGCATTGGATCTAAAAAGTAAATATTTCAGTATCCAAATTGAGTACGATCATTATCTAGTTATTCCTCAAAAACAAAAAATAATAATTATATATATATATATATATATATATTATTTTATTATATTGTATTGTTTTACCCCTGCATTATAGGAATCCAAAAGAGCCTGTTGTATGTTATTTTCTTTACAAACACATTTTATTTCTCATATTTTTTGTTATTAATTTATTCTTTCTCCCAATAATTTTCTTACATAGAAATGATACATGGAATAATTAATCCAAATCTTTATTTTCATGGTTTTACCATTATATAGTTGTAATATAATACCTATAGAAAATATGAATAGTTATTAACTTTAATGAACATATTAGATCACTATTAGGATAGATGTGTTATGAATATATACCTTATGTATGTTTTCATAGCTGAGACTCCCAACCATTAAAACTTGATAGTCTCGCTTATATACTTGAGAAAAATTATGTATATACATAATATTTCAAATATTTATTCTTCTTATGGAATATAAGGCATTTTATAATATGTACATGTGGAATCTACATGATGTTGTAATTATATTAAATTTTGATGTGGAACTGTCGAGGAGAGGGTATTCCTAGATGTTCCTTTTGATTTCTTAGTGGATTCACTAGAATTTCCTAATATGATCTTCCATTTACCCTTAAATTTTTCTATATCAAATTACATACCTCACTTTAGAAATTTTATCATCAATTTTTATAGGTTTTTATTAAGAAAAAAATTGTTAATGATATAACTCAAAAATCATTATAATGTTAGATAACCAAGATGTGATTGTTCCAATAGCATCATTGACCACTTAAATATATAGATCATCATTTGGAATAGGAAACTTAGTGATCGAACCTTGAGATACCTCAATCTCAGCTCTCATGTGATATTTTGGGAGTTCTTTATTGTTTAGCACATCTTACTGGATATTATACACCATACCCCTCACAAAAAGATGACATGTGGGTCTTTTAGATAAAAATCACATACTAGTTTACCCTATAGAATTTAGTAATATAAATTTATTGGATTTTTATTAATTCACATTTTGGAGAAATAGTAATGGCCAAATTTATTACCTTGGGTAAGGTACGCGTTAAGGGGAATGACTAGCCTCAAAGATAGCAGGACCATTTGTTTCATAATGTGCAGATATTTATTCCACTACAAGTTCACTTTAATCCTTTTTCATATATTGGTCTTCCAAAATAGGATGAATAATAATATATCTAGAAGAATCTACTTGTTCCCTTAATCCTTTCATCATCTTATCTGTATCTTCTTGTGGTTCTATATTCTATAAATATGTACAAGGAGAAACTCCAAAACCTATTTCTATAACAAGACCATATTTTCCTGGCCTTTTCTAATCTATAGAAAGCAGTTTTTCTTCTGGTGCAATCATTCTCAATTCTTGTTTCTAAAAAAAAAAAACATACGAACATAAATTGTTATTTTTATGTAATACTATTACAAATCATAACAAATTAATTGAAATAACTCAAAATTCCCATGTCTTATTTTTAAATATTATATGGATTATTTTTTAGACATGACATTGAGAAAACATGTGAATTTGAGGC
The DNA here is from genome assembly GCA_963277665.1 of Viscum album. Taxonomy (NCBI): domain Eukaryota; kingdom Viridiplantae; phylum Streptophyta; class Magnoliopsida; order Santalales; family Viscaceae; genus Viscum; species Viscum album. The sequence continues at coordinate 1,804,150,409 of OY728128.1, read as the reverse complement.
CGAGTGTGCCTAAAAAAATGGTTGAAATATATTAAATTTAAATAATGCATATTTTTCAATAAAAAGTGTAATAACTCCAAAACGATGGCCCTAATATGATATCCAATGGAACCATTCAGTTAAGAATATTTTTTTTACACTAGGCGTGACATTATATTTGTCATCACCAATCGTTTTGTGGTAAAGTAAAGATGTGTTTAAATGAATAAAATAATTAAATATTTTTTTTTTATTTTGACATAATGATTTATTTCTCCTAGAAGTACATGAATAAAAGTTTTTTTCACATGGTTGGCCACTATTTCTTTGAGACGAAGAGATATTTGAAGGATATCTCTACTAGTAAAAAAAATAGATTGGGGTCTGATTATTGATTATCACGCAAATGAAGTTTGTGGATCTTGTCAATGAACAAAATGTAGTTGTTCCTCATCAACAATCAATCCAAACTCCATTTAGGATGTTTAATTCTATTTCTTCCATCATGTATCTCAATCCCAAACGAACAAGAATCAATTACACAAATAGATCCGATATGCACAAGATCACTAGAATTAAAATGATGGAATTGTTTCATTGTTCTTTCAGATTTATACCTCTTCATATGTCTTATTCTAAGACAATGAATCAAGGCCCAATATAAATGGATGAGGTTTACTCCTCATGGTTTTTTGGACTATGGATTTATCCTTGATTTCTTTGTTCAATCATCATTAGTATTTAGTTTGGAAAGTGGTTTGACCAACACCTATTTTTTGATCCTTGATTGAATGTTATCTAGAACAACATATCGAAACCATGGGTAAGACATGAAATGGTGGTTGTATTTTGAGAATAAAATATGATAGTTGATGTATTGAGGGATAATGATACTAAATTTAGTGTTCTTAATTTTTCATGGGGTTTTTTCCATGTTTTTGATGTGAAATGATGAATGGTATCTCCATTGATTGTTTGATTGGGGGGCGTTTTGTGGCCTCATTAAATTGTGCACATCTGGTCTGCCATTTGTTCCATCCCATCAAGAAACTCATAATGTTTCACTTATCCATAGCTTGGAATGGGCCTACTTTCCAATGGACGATGTTCATCTGGGTTTTCAATACTAGTGACACTTGTGGATTCACATTGGTCGAGAGGATGGCAGGTTTGGATCATCTCGCCTTTTTGGGGAGAATTGTTTCCTATTATAGGACTCTCTTATAGATTTAAGATAAGTTTGTGAATCTACTCCAAATCTTGATATAGGACCAGTTAACCTAACAAAATTTCTATAGTATAATTCAATTTTATATGATGAAGCCTTATTACCAATTGTTTCAGAATAAGTTCCCATATGAGGAGTTGACTAATATTCTTAGGATGGGATTGATCTAGTATGGGGAATCCCACATATCATAGTCATCACAAGAATAAAAACCCAAATAGTTTTATTTACCGACAGAGTTTAACATCATGTGTATGGAATTATATTTTGGCACTAAGACACAATATATTTGAACTTGAGTCTCGAGAATACTTCCTACATATCTAGGTAGGGCATGAATCAGAGTATTCATAGTTCAGATGATATTTTTGCTTACATAATAATGATGTTCATATAACCCTAATGTATGCGTATAGAATGATTAGTTCAATCACTTAATCCAACGTGAGCCCTGATCATTGTGGGAAACTAAGTGTAGCATGTTATTCATGACACTACATCAAATAAAGGGGATTAGATATCAATATTTTTTTTGAATGAACAATTTGGAGATCAAACCTTAGGAGGAGGTGGGCTACATATCCTAAATATATAAATAATCAGAGTTTTTGTAGTTCCCTTGATGTTGTTTATTACACACTAAGGGTTCTCTAGATCCTGGAGATTTATGATGCCTAACGAGTTGTTTGTTGCATCCCCTAAGATCATGTGAGCTATTCTAGGTGTAAGAATCTAGGGGGAGTAAATGATCACCCTCATGAAATATAGATATAGGACATTAATATTGGGAATGTTTCTGGGATGTTTGGTATAGATCTCGGGGTTTAAGATGGCATCCTATGTATCCTGGTTATGGAGGGTATTAGAGATATCATAGTTAACATGTGTCAGGGATTACAAACTAAGCATGATCTATGGGTTTGGAATTACACACCAAGGATGAAAAATATCAAGTCCAAGGATCACCTAGTTACATGGCTCCCTTGTCTAGAGGTTGTTGCATGACCCAACTGACATGCCCTAGGAGCCATCACATGACTTAGCTTGGCACATATGGGGGTGTCATGAGAGTCAGTGTGGCGTGGTCCTATGAGCCATTTCATGACCTATCTCGACACATATAGGGAATTTAAAAAGAGTTAGTTGTGTATCATGGTGGACACCTATGGGAGACGCTGTGTGACCTAGACGACATGTATGGATGGAGTCACGAGTCTGAACTGTCATACCCAAAGAGTGTCGCATGGTCTTGGAATTCATGTACAAATTCTTTCACAAGAACCGGATGACATTAGTAGGTGTTGTTATATGAGTCAAACATTGTTTCTGAGGGATGTATCAAGTCCTGGGTGATGAACCCAATTGGTTCATGAGATCAATTTAGTGTATGCAGAGGAACTGTGTGACTTGTTCTGATATGTATGGAGTGTACCAAATGTCTCCAAAGTCATGTCTAAGGGGTGTTATGAAATTTGGGTGGCACAACCTGGTGTTCTGGTGTGTCTTTGGATGACATAGGTGAATCACATGGGGTCTATTGATCTTTTCCTCCACTTGACCCTTCCACTCTGATTCATGGTTCCCACCCTTGTATCACAAGTGCCTTGGTTTTTCATAGTATCAGTTTCTTGAGTCTTGCATGATCTTGTAGGCCTGTGGAATGTTCATTTAATAACCTATTAGAGGTCCTTCATGTTCTATATGGATGATCAATAGATGTGCTTTATACCTAGAACATGACTAATCAGGCTAACCACTGATATATTATCTAACAAAAATATGATAGGTTTCATGATCACTTTGATAAGTCTGTAGATGTCCAGAGCCAATTCTCTAGAGTTTGGGCATTTGGTTGGTTAGAAATCAAATGAGAATAGTTTTTGAGAAATTTTCATTCTTGTGTGGGGGATTTATATGCCTCTCAACCCAATATTCTTATCGATTTTTGTGGAATATCTGGAATGAGTCTAGGATGGATTCAGTGAAGGGGCCTGGAACTACATGATTTTGGCAGTCTCAAACATGGACTCATATGGGTGTGTCGCTTGATTTTCAACAATAGTGAGTTTCTACCATAAATACATACTTTAAAATATTATTGAAAAATAATTACTTTATCATTTGGTCATGTCAAAGGACTTCCCTCTTGTCATGTTGACATATACAATGGTCCATGTGAGATTTGACTGCCCATTGGAAGAAACTCATCAGACCATCAGTGACCTGTCTTGGGGTCTCACTGGATTTCTCTATGTGTGTGTTGGATGTGTCTCATGCCATTCAATGACCACAAGTACCTCTCTCCTCCACTCTATTTATCCCCTTTGTTTTTTTTGACAAAGGTTGAGGGTCATTTGAGATTTCATGTGTGTTTTTGAGAGAATTTCTTCTTTTTGAAGACGCTTCTCATAACCAATATGGGTATCAAGGGGGTGAATGATCATTCCATGGAAAAATATATCCATTCATCCTTAGAGAACCATAATTTTTCATGGACATGCATGAATACTTATGTGTGGTGAGGGTGACAAGATGAACGTGAGACAGGTCGGTCCTATCACTGAGGACATGTAGTGCCTTGCTAGCCCTGAAGGGTGCATCCCATGTCCTTTAGTGATGGCGAACGCCTCTCACATCCTCCATTTCTGTCTCGTTTTTTTATTCTAAAACTTTATGGGATTATGTGAGTTGGCATGAGTAATATCTAGAATTTTTACCTAATTTTTTGATGATGTATCGCCTAACCAATAAGGGTAATGTGAGGGTATGCAATCATTTCATGGAAAAATCAATTGTCTATCCTTTGAGCTCCATGAATTTATCTATAAACTCATGAGTACTGCCATGCAGAGATTTTGAAAAGATAAATGGTTTTCGTTGTATGCACCAGATAGGTAATTCAAGAATTGTGGTGTCTTCTATGTCTTTAGGGGTGCACTGCATGTCGTTCAGCAACTGTGAACCCCTATTTCCTCCTCACCTTTATATCCTTCATTATATGTGACAAAGGCTCAGAGGTATTGAATGTTATCATAATACCATCATGAGATTTTATTATTCCCAATATTGATTTTGAATGTTATATTTGTGACCAATAGGGGTCTTTACCATTCAATACAATCCCTCTTTATTTTATGAGGATTTTGGATGGTTTCTCATGCAATTAATATAGAAAAACCGTGCTCCATGGGGGTGATCATTCGATTTTATTAGGGGTGTATTCACCACAAAAAGGAAGGCTTGTCGAAGGGGGGTCTGCAGGACTTGTTGTGAGTTATACACAATGTGTGGATCCTTTGCATGAACTGGAAATGATCACGTGATCGTTATTATCATAGAGGAATAAGAAACCAACAAGTCTCGAACTTCCTCTTCAGGCTTTTATTTTTTGGAGAAAATAATTCTCATATTTAGTTATTTCTTACTTTTTGAATTTTATGATGTTTATTTGGATGGTGTCATCAAATTCCCACCCCCAAGAGTGAAGTATACTGGGACAAGGACTCAGTTCTAAGGAAAACTACATGCCCACTAGAGTCCTTGGTAGCGTCATGATCCAGTTCTTTGGGTGACATTTAGTCCACAAAGAGATCATTGTTATTCTAAAAACGTCATATATATATATATAGAGGAAGGTGGAAGATAATTTATCCCACTGGTCTCCTTCTTCTCAGAGTGTTTGGACTGTTGCTCCTACAGCAAGACTGTGACATAATCCCAGATTGCAAATCCTACATGCGAGTTTACGCAGCGAGTTAGTTTTTCCAGATCTCCTTCACAAGACTGTTTTAGGCATAGATTCTCATATTCATAATTTTTGAAATACTATTTGGTAATTACATAATCTTCAGCTATGAGTTCAGGGATTCCTAGAGGGCTTTGTGAGATTGGTTGACCTGATGGATTGATCGCTAGCGATTTGCAAGACCATGTCCAGGTCACAAAATCTCATGTATCCAAGGGGGTTATGTGATGCTTGTAATGCCTTATAAGGGTTATGAACCCTTCAAGTAATATGAAGATCAGGTGAATCAAAAACCCATTATTGGTTCTTACGATGTACAAGATGTCGATGTCATGTGTCATACTTAGTTTTTGTCAATAATCTATGTTTTCATTTTCAGACATGTTCCACATACTTAATTTTAGATGTCTTCCAATTAACATCAATATTCTTAAAATATTTCCAATAAATGTTCCGTGATCTCCAGAAATTACAATGTGGATCCGTGCAATCATGTAAATACTAATAATGAGGTCATTGAGAGGTATCCTTTCAAATGACATTCATAAATATCCCTTATATATTCCACTTCCATTGTATGTGTTTGGATTTCTGGATGATGTCTATATACCTCTCCATGATTTTCACAACCATCTTTTTGGGTATATAGATCTCCTAACTACACCTATGAAATAATTATTTGGGATGGTCTACTAGTTATAGTCCAATATCAGGCCTTGTCTTATCTTTTTTCCAATTTTCCATTGAGGCCTGATGGTCAGGAAATTTCCCAATAACATATTCCCTAGATTTATTCAAGAAAATAATCCTTTCTTATGGATGCCTCTAGTAGAGGATGGTACTAAAAATGAGATACTGATCCTCATGGAAACTTTTCCAACAAGTGGACATGACCATTTTGGGTGATGTAGAGCTGTTTGGAATTTATTGATGACCAATACAGGGTGCATCTCCATGAAGTCAAGTGGATATCTCTATTCATCGTTTAATTCCAGCCCAACCTCCTCCGAGAAATGAATAACCATTGGAATCCTAGGACCAATACATTCCACCATCCTCATGGAGAGGTGGTTATTAGCTTATGTGATATCTACTAGCTTGGTGGAATTCCTCCTCTTGGAGAGATGTATGACGAATTTATTCCTACTATGGATGTTTGGGATGATTCTCTATAGAATTTTGTCATAGTGAAGGAGATTCTCATAATTTCAAGGAATAGATTGGGGAGATAGATTTGAGAATGTTATCACTTATTTATTTCACATATTTGATCAATATTTTTCTATTTAGAAGCAAGGTTAAACCAAAAGTCATTCTCCCATATCAATGCCCTTCCTAGAAAGTCTGCAGTAGTTATGGCTTGTATTGGGACATTTTGGAAGATAGTTACTTCACCTCTTGGGGATATCAATTGAACTCGATGGTTTATTAAGATCTTATGTTGGTCAGTTTCCTTGATATGTTCCTTAATAGGGATTTTTCCCAGCTGGGGATACACGCTCGAGAATCCACGTTTAAAAATTGGTTATGGTAGTGTGACTTGAAGAAGGCATGTGTCTTAATTTGAAAGTTATATTATTTGAGAACCTCTACAACATGTTGGTCCATATTCAACAAAGTAACACTCCTTATAAGATCACAACCCCCACCAGTTCTTATTTAGTCAAATAGGGTAGCATATCCATTTTTATGAGCACTCAAATAATTCTCGGATCCCAGAGGTTGTATCATATCCTTAATTGATGTTCATATCTGGAGTTGGTAATATGTCCCTAACCCCTATAGAAGACGAAGATACATTATACTAATCTAACATATTAAACTTTCTTACCTTCCTTACAGTAGGCAGTTTGATTATTGATGATGATAATGAATCTCCTATTGAAAGATCTTACAAGAACACTCATTAGGATGGGATCCATGTAGCCACGATGGATGAACTGATAATTTGTGATCTATAAACACCAAATCTATTGACTATATATTTTGTTGGTGTTTATAAAAGTTTACCTATTCCTTCGGTCATTGTCCAAGGGGAACTACATCCTGATGTCATGCACCAATTTTGTAAATTATTTCCTCATGAGGATTATGGAGTTTTAATCATTTTTTTACCCACTGATGATTTTTATTTACTCACCTAGGATTATGCACAGGCTTGGGTGACATCTTATCCCATTGGTGTGCTAGGAAAACTGGTCCATTACGTGGATAGGCCTCTTGCATCACCGAAACCTTTATCTTGGGTGTCGATGGAATTGATTGAAGACCTAGGTGAGGTGTTGAGGAAGCGAACTCATTTCAATGATGATTTTCAAATGGTATGTCAGTATCTATTGAGAAGATTATTCCAATGAAACATGATATGAGAAATAAGTTTGTCGATTGATAGGAATATAGGGCTTCTTCTTTTATCTCAATATTATTTTAATTGCTTAGTCATCCTTCTACAACAACATCTTCGTCAGCCACAGAGTTTCACTCATGTCATAAGCTGATCTGTGATCATATTCATGTCTTAATCACATATACCCCTCTAGAGACATTATTCTATATCTGGGAATTACTTTTCTTATGATTTTATGATTTATGGGGTAGATGATTTTGATAGATATCCTCTATATTAAATTATGTAGTGAATGATCTTGACCTGAAGAGATTTGGCCACATATGAAAGAAACATACATGATTTTATGAATGAGGATTACTTTTCCAAAAAAATGAGCGGGGTGGTGGAGGTATTGGAGAAAGGAAACCAATTATTATCTAAATTGAAAGATCATATGGATGATTGGATAATGAAATTATAAAGATATGAAGATATGATTTCTCATATGAGGCCCAAAAATTCGACATTATCGATATAATTAGTGACTTCTCATAGGTCGTCGGAGAGTTGACTACTCGAGTTGAAGTTCTTCATATTGAGGTAGAAAAAGATGAAGCTAGAAGAGAACCACTATAAAAATCAATTTATGTCTCTCTCCAAACTCTTATTGATAATGTAAGTCCTACTAACCCCCTTTTAGAGTCATTCAATTCTTATATAGGCCTTTATTTTGTATGTGGTTTTTAAGAGACTTCAGAATGTGGAGATCCCTCCTTTTATATTGTATCAATGAAATAGTTTGTTGAAAATTACATGATGTCATCCATTATTACTTTATTCATGGTGTGCATAAAATTTTATTGCTTTAATGTTTTGTGAATTGCTGATGATACACATCATTCTCTTTGGGATGAATGAGTGCAGATTCTTAATGTGTTTAGCAATCATATGGGTAGGATATATGTCTTGAAGAATGAGTGATTTTCATATATGAAAAAACAATCTTTATCATGATATGGTTATGCAGTGTTACACAAAATAATATCCATGTGCTTTAGCTTAGGTTATTTTAGCTCGGATCATTATTTTCTTTAGTCTGAGGTCTTTTACCTCGGACCATCTGTTGCTTTAGTTAAGGCCTTTTATCTTGGATCGCATGCTGATTTAGTTTAAAGTATTTTTTTTGACAATATGTGGGTTTATTTTAGGGTATTTTAGCTTAGACCTTCTATTACTTTAGTTTTGTGTCTTTTAGGTCACACCTTCTATTTCTTTATTTTTGTGTCTTTTTAATCGGACCAACTGTTTCTTTAGTTTAGGGACTTTTATCTCGGACCACCTATTGCTTTAGTTTAGGATCTTCTTTCTTGGACCATTTGTTGTTTCAGTGTAGAGTCTTTTATCTCAGACCATCTATTTCTTTAGTTTATGGTCTATTATCTCAAACCTTCATTTTCATTAGTTTAAAGTCTATTAGCTCAGACCTTACAATAATGTGATACAATGAATATGTTCTAAGACTGAACTAAAACACTATATGGTTGGGTTTTTCCGTGACCTTCCTAAGAATCATGAGGATTAGAATTTACATTTTTAGAGTTACATGTTTGGTTGATGTCGATATGATCATATGACAGAGCCATGGGAATTTGTTGATAGTCAATTAAATGGTCCTTGAAGCCAGGTATCTTTTCCAAGGTCTATGTAATATTTATGGATGTGATATTGATGAGGTTGGAATACTAGGGATACAATGATCGACTGGATTTTTGGAATATGGATGATGTAAATCATCACCTCAGATTTAGATTCTATGAATATGGGATGGTGCAGATGTGATGTGTATGTCCCGTGACATTCTAAAATTACAGGTTCTATTGTGGTGTTGCAATGTCTCACCAGGATCAAAGCTCCTTTTTGGAAAGGAGATGCTTCATTTAGTTTGCAGGTCAAGACCCTTATAACACTGGTAGCATGGAAAATAAATGAATATCTCCAATTCTTTTTGAGGGATATAAATTATTTTCTATGAATCAAATGTCAAGATGATGAATTTTGATATGGGAAGAAAGCAATTCAAGAAGGGTTCTGGAATCCTAGGGATGTTAGTTCTTAAAGTGAAGCTTTATTTTTATGACATGTGATTTCAAATCATAAAACACGGGACATCAAATGTTAGTAAATGATGTGTCACAGACCATCCTTGAATAAGGGAATAAAACACAGTGACGTAACATCGATGATATCAAATAATCTTGGATAGTTATGGGGCTATGAATAATTACTTGAAGTGATAGAGTCAGTAGAATGATACTGGAAAGTCATACCAGGAGATATTCAAACATATTGATATGTTGAGTGTTGTCTGATGTTGTCAATACTAATGGGAATCAAAATGTACTCTTTCAGAGTGATGCATTTAGTTGATGACCATTGGTGCAGATGTATAATCAATGGGCATGTATACAAAGTCATGAAAATGATACTTGGAGATGGATATCCTTTCCAGGAGATATGGAAGGTTAATTAGATTACACACACCCCAAATCATAATGTGTGGTTTGCAGATGATGTAAAATACAAGGAATATTCGAGTACTGTAAAAGTTGTGTCACTGTGTAACAAACAATTCTCACAGTGAGTAGATGTGACAAATATTGACCTAATTTTTTTAGACCAGTGGGTCTAGTGAGCATAGCTTTGACCATAATAGAGTTATGGATACTATTTGCTTTATGAATTTTATGCTTGCATCCTATTTTTTCTAAACTCTAAGAATGAGGAGTTTAGTGGGTGAGGAATCGACTTCTACTTAGGTTTCCATTTATGGGTCATTTCCCTGACATGTTTTTGGTTTCTTTTGTTAATAGTTTAAGGTCATTTGATTTAGATAATAATGGGATAGAGTTTAAGGTCGTAAATATTTCACTAAATCATAGACAGTTTAGGGTCACAAATTTCATAGTCCTAGTATGGAGGATGTTACACAAGAGCCTAATTCAGATACACATGGTCAAGAGTACTAGCACACATTCTTAACCATGGAATCAAATAATCGTAAATCATGGTTGAGTATCTTAGGTCATGAGTAATGATAGGGAACAACCATACAAGGAGCGATTTAGAAAAACTGGGGAGTTGAGTAGTACCATGATGATTTTAGGGATCACGAGAGTTCACATTTCAATTTTTAGAATGAAGCATTTGGTTGACGACCATAGTTGAATATAAAAGAGCCATGGGTTTGTATGCATATCCATGAGTACTTGAAGATGGATATTCTTTCCATGGTCTGTGGAAGGTTGACAGTGACCCAGGGTTCTCAAGACAAAATGTGTGGTATATGAATTTTTGGTTCTCTTGAAAGATGGTGGAAAGACAGTATACTCTTGATAACCGATTAATGTCTCTTGCGACCCTTTGACATGGAATGAAAAAAATAGGAGATGTTATACATATTTTATTGTCATATAGAAGTGAAATTCATAAGTATTAAGTATAATTTCAGGAGACCAGGATGTATTTACATTTAGTTTAATTTCATGTGGTATTGATGTTCTTCCATGCAGTTTAACATCATGAGGTAAGGATGTACTTCCATACAGTTTAACATCATGTGGTAAGGAAATAGGTGAAATAGTGTTAATAAATGGTAATGTCACCGTTAGGCCCAAGGATGGAGGCTGGGTTTCACTACATATCTCACAAAAATGAGAATTAATCCACTTTTATTTCTAGAAGACTGTGCTGTTTATCATTTTATGGTGAGGATGATGATGAAAAGTTTAACATCATGATGTAGGGACCTCTGTGGTTCAAACTGCAAGATGAGGGTCCTAATGTGGAGATGCACAGTGTGGTGCCAGGGAGAAAATTTGTTTGAATGAGGATCAAATAGGTCTCACCCAAACCATGCACCCCTCAAGGAAAATTTATTCCAAGGGGATGAAAAGGGGTTATACCAATGACAGGGCCTCGGGGTGAAATGTTTGGTTGTTGCTACATGTATCATGAGGTTGAGAGTCACACCACATCTAGTTCTGGTTGTTCAATGTAGTTTAACGTCTTGTGGTATGGATGAAAATAAACCATCAGGAATTGATGGTGGCATTTTCATTAGGCCTGAGAGTGGAGGTCTGAGAATCAATACATATCTCATAAGTATAAGAATAAAACTACACATAGTTATTGGAGAACTGTGCATTTTATCATCATGTGGTTAGGACCCATGGTAAGTGTTTAATTATAATGGACTCATCGTGAACCTTTATTCTTTTGTTGTGATGGTTTGTCTTTGCTGAAATTCCAAAGTTCAAGTGACTCATGCTCATTGTAAGAAACAAGGAACGACACATATCTTTCTATTGTGAAGAATAAAATGGGTACAACAAAGGAACTTCATACCATGTAGTGGATGGACCAAGACATAGAATCAAGGTGTCCCTATGTATCCCAGTGAAAATGGGAATCAAGAAATACGTAGTTATGTATGGACCATGAAGTTTAATAGCTTGTGGAGTAGATGTGGGTTACTCGACATGAATGGAAAGGGAAATTGTGGATTTTTTCAGTTTTATTTCATGTAGTAAAGATGATGGCCATGTAGTTTAGTGTCTCGTGGTGAGGAAGAAAGGTTTTGTGCAATTTAACTTCTTGCTACTAGGAAAAACTATGTACAGTTTAATGTCATGTGGCAAGGATGGTTTTTATTCTGTTTAATGTCATGTGGTCTGAATGAGACATACCAAGATGTTTAACATCATGTGTTTAGTAAATTTTAGTGAGACTTACACTAATTTAGATTCCATACTATTGGTAGCCATGGGAATTATTTTTTGATAAATACCGCATTGGTGGGTGGTGTGACAAGATCCCAATCCACTGTGTCTAGTGAATATGCTCCATTATGATAGACCTTACATATGACGTAATGTCCTTCAAACATGGGCTAAAACTCTAGGGACTTCTTCTCTGGTATCAATGCGGTTCTAAGAGCAAGTACTAGTTCTCATTAGAGAAATGAATAGAGGTAAGCTTTTTTATTAAAGGGTCATGATATCTGGTTTTGGTGGACCTAAAGGTGGTACAGTGTGTGAATCCTTTTATCATCTAAACTTTTAAACTCATCCATATGATTTTGTGATTTTTCTTCTTCTATGAGTTTTCTAAAAATGGCTATTTTTATTGATGGTAGATAAACCTCTATGGTTAACACTACCTCGGTATCATACACTTGTGAGTATAGAGTTTTATAAATAGAAATACACATTGTGGTATGGTAGTCCCATAATTCATGGAGGACTTTGTCTGTCCAAGACATATTATCATTGTTCATCATCTTATGGAGTATGTTTTATAGAGACTTATTCATTGGTTCAATATGTCCAATTGTCATTGCATGATAGAGGGATGAGTGATATGACACTATGTTTTACTCTTAGTAAAGATTCATTCACTCTATAGAACAGAAGATGGTTCCATTGTTTATAAATATTGTCTGAGGGACCCTGAACCTATTGATTAGGGACTTGATAAAGTTGATGATTTCTTAATCCTGACATCCTTGTTGGGTATCACCTTAGTCCACTTGGAAAAGTAGTTGGTAACAGTAAGAATGTACTCGAACTTCTTGGTTGTGGATGGGGGATATGGCACCACAACATCCAACCCCTAAATGAAAAATGGATAGGAATATTTAGCTGTATGGAACAAATTTGGGGACTGATGGATGAAATTTTCAAAGATCTAGAATGAATTAAATTTCCTAGTGAATTTCACACTGTCCTGTATCATGGTTTTCCAAAAAATATCCCAAACATCTAATTGTGTGGGTGGGTCTTGTTCTAGATTGATGCATGCTTCATGATCCTATGTTGACTTCCTCCATGATAGTGAAAACTACTCATTATGCTATGCAATAGAGGGGAAATCCATACAATATATTCTTGTAGAGGGCTTTCTAACCCTTTGGTCCATCCTATAGAGTGACATTTTTTTCCCATCATTGTATATGTTCCCCTCCAATGAGATCTATTGGAGGGTCACATCTCAAAGACAATCGATTATGGGCTCTATCAATCCAAGGGCGATCATTGGTTCATCTATCTATGGGGTGATTCTGACCAGATTGATATCATCCATATCACACACCATGATCAAAGATTCAATTCTTCAATGTGTAAAATGGAAGGTGGCTTCCTCCGGATCTGGTTCTGCCATGGTGGTGGCTACGTTAGCCAATGTGTTGACACAAGCATTTTGTGAGCGGGGGATATAATTTAGTGTTGCCTAAAATTGGAAATCTACCATTATTCCCTAGACATAGCCATTGAGGGTGTCCAATTATTTCTTTTTAGGGCATATTCACTATTGCTCTACATTTTTTCCAACTCCAAGTCCCATTGGATGTTCTGGTAGGATATGTGTAGTTGTAAGGCTAGTTCCAATCCATTGATGATGGATTGGTACTCGGCCTCATTATTTATTGCACCCTTCGGAAATTGGGAAGATGTAGGGAAATAGTTCATTGAATAGAGCAACAAATACAATCCCTATACCAACTTGATTGATCTTTGGGGTTTATATCCTTATGAAAACATGAATCTAGGAGGTTATATAAAAATATATCTACCATGTTCAGGGAGTGTCATGGGGATTGAAATCCACTTCATTGTGGAGCTCAGTGTCCTTTGGAATATGTTCTGGTGCAGAATGTAATTCTAGGAAGTAAGCATGTACTTTCCATTTCCCTGACATTTGGAATATGAACTAAATGTCATATTACAGTAGAATAACCTCCCTTTCATGCCAAATTACCTGTCAACATATTGAATACAAGGATTTACATTAGTTGATCTATAAGAGAGACCAGGTGGACCTCGTGGTGCTTCAAGTAATGAATTATATTTTTTACTGTGAAGATGAGTGCAATGAAGTTATTTTCAACATCCAAATAACACGTCTCAGTAACTGTCATGGTTTGTATGAGGTAGTAGAGACTATTATCGCTTCTAGAGTATTTTTTAGTACTAGGAGGGTTCCCAATGATAATTCCATGGTGGTCCCATATAAGATGAGTGTCCACCCTCCCACCAGATGCCTCAAACCAATGGGTGCATAGAGTACTTCATGAGACTTTTGAAGGAATTTTTACATTAATTATCCCATAGATAGGTGACCCCCTTCTTTATTAGCCTCATGAAGGGGAGAGATATTCCAGGTTGGTAAGATATGAATCTATGAATGTAAGAGAGATTCCCTTCAAGTCCCCTCATTTAATTAATATTTTTTTGGGGTGGAATCACTAGGATAACATTGGTCTTCTCTATGTCAACCACAATTCCATGGTGGCATACCACAAATCCAAGGAACATTCTTGATGTTTCCCAAGAATAAAAAATTAGTAGATTCTTCTTTAGAATGTGATGTTTCATCTTCTATATGATATCTTAGAGGTCTGTGAAGTGGTCATATCGCTGTCAGGAATTAATGACCTGGTTATCAATGTAACACTCTATTATCCTTCCAAATAAATGATTAAATATGTGATTCATGGTGCACTAAAATGTGTATCCCACATTCATTAATCCAAATGGAATGAACTAATACCAAAAGATCCCTTGAGGAACTTTGAATGTAGTTTCTTCTTCATCCTCAGGGGCCATCTTGATTTTATTGTATCCTGAGTACCCATCCATGAAGAAAATCGTCTAAAATATAGAAGCTGCTTTGATCAAGAGTTCTGTGATTTAAATGGGAAATATTCCTTTGGGAAATGCTGATTAAGGTATCTTATGTCAATGTATACCCTAATCTTCCCATTCTTATTCTTGATAGGGATGATTTTATCAATCCATCTTTAGGTATTTCACTTCATAGATAAGGTTGGATTTGATCGATTTTTCAACTTTAGCCTCTTCATTTGTATAATTAGAGGGTTGTATCCTCCTAACTACCAGCTTGAAGACTTGAATATCATCAGGTAGCACAATATAGTGTGTAGCCACAACTAGATCTATTCTAGGAATTTTTTTATTTTTCCAAGTGAACACAAATTTATGTTTCTTCATAAATGTGGTGTATATCTCTTTCTATTAGAGGATCATGACAGGAAAAATCAGTTTTGGTTTTGGGTTTTCTTCTATCCCTAGGTTTTTCTTCCTAAGATCATTTATAGTGGTGGAAACACCTTCCACAAACACCAGAGAGGTGTTCCAGATATCATCCATGTCATTTTCCATTTTCGAGTTTGTGGAGAAACCTTTGGGTGATGATGGAAACTAGGGGGCCTCTCCCTCACTATCTGGGTGAGGGAGGATATCAGAGGGATCATTATCATCCATTTACATCTGAGTCAAGACAGAGTGATGTTAGATTTTATTATCAATCAGGACAAGAGAGGGTTGGATATATGGAATTAAATCTTCTATTTCAACCATGTTTATGGGGATCACATAATCATCATCAATCATGCTATGAAGATTTATGGAGGCGGACCCTAATCCATTGGGAGATGTAATCAAAATATCATCATCTTCTAAAACCTTCTTACCTCCCTTATTGTAGAAATTTTATTTTGAATATATGGCTCTATAGGCCTTCAAGGGGGAGTTGTCACCATGCAGTATGTTGACCACTCCCTGGAGAAGGTTCTTCATAAACTGACCAAATGTCGATGGAACCCCATAGTGGATATGAAGCTAGGTCCTTCCAAGAAGGACATTATATACAGTGTTTTGTTGGATAAACATGAACTCCACATCTTATGTGAGATCCCCAAATTGGGATTTAGTTTGATCTTCCCAAGAAGTCTTTTCTCACTCTTATCATATCCCTAAATGGTTATATTTGTAGGGGATAAGTCCCCTTTGTTGTATTGAAAACATCGAAGAGTCTTAATTGGGATGATATTGATCCTCAACCCATTATCAATCTATACCCATTGTACATTGACATTATTAAGTCTACCTAAAACATATAAGGGTTGTATGTTCCCTTGGATTTCCTCCTATTGATCTTGATTAGTGAATGAGAAGGAAACATGGAATCCTATAAACATATTCTCTACTCGATATACTTTTAAGGTAGTGACATTAATATAGATTTTTTATGGGATCTAGAAGGATTCAAAAAGAGCATTCCTAAGCTCATTTTAAATATTGAGTGCATCCATGATTGAGATATTGGTTTCTACTGCAGCTAGATTCTTTAGAACATCATAATTTTTCACCATAGGTAGGTTCTTCCAAATATGGGGCTACTTATGGGCATGCAGTTTAGGAGGTTGAACATAAAAAGTAGATGGACCTGGTGCTTGTGATGAGTTTGAGGGAATATATGCTACAAGTGGTGTAGTTTTAGACGACCTTACTTGATGCCTGGATTGACCATATTTAACCCTTCGCTAAGTAGTCATGCAAGACTATCAGATGCAGGAAACTGTTGGAGGGCTCTTAGGTGCCTCCATTCTTCCTTTGAGACTACTGAATCACTTTACCATGAGTCTTAGCTATATATATGTCTTCTGTGGGTACATTTCTATGAAATTGAGTCCTTCCATGTTTGTGATATCCTTTGTATCCTCATATTCGATGATGCAACCTCTCATTCCCATGTTATATATGGGTAAACCATATTTGGGGGCATACTCATCATCAAAATTGAGGGGTTTTCATGTGTATTTTGTTGATAGAACCAAATATGATCCCTTCATCAAATGTTAATTCTGTTTTGTGGGGTAGTGACTGTGATACAGATGTCTCAAGGAAGAAATATGCAAGATTTACTACTCACTTTGGAGAAGAATAGGACTCTTCCTCCTTTATCTATTAATACTTCCGTTGGTCACACCCATCCTTGGGAGGCTCATGAAACGTCCCATTTTGGGTGGTGGGGCTATATTGAGATTTCACTACTATGCCTTCAGAGCATCGTGAGATCACTAAAGTGTTTTTCAAGTCATCCAGTTGTCATACATTTGCGCTGACATGGAAGGGAATTTTTTCCAACCATCCTATTCATCTGACAAAATGATAGTTATCCAAGCCATCTACTCTATATAATTATCATCTGTCATCTATCAAGAGTCATCCATTCCTTGAATGATGTCATTTAAGACAAAAAAATTCTAGATATTATGATCCAGCCTCATATTGAAAGCGTAGTTGTCAAGATGGTTAGTGATGTTGACATCATTAGGACTCCTGGGTTACAGAAACATGAGAATGTAATTATTGATGGCTTAAAATAAATAAACGGGGACTTGTTCATTTCTAAATGATTATGATTTTTTCAATAGTTCCACAAATCCCAGGAGATGATAATTTCTATATGCTTATGGATGAGGGAGACTCTATGATTTTCATTGCTCGATAAGAGGTTTTGGGTAGTTCAGAGCTTTCATGGGTGCTTCGATAAGAACCACTACATGTTTGAGTGGTAAAACTACAACTTATTCTCGGCCAGGATTTTTCCCTTATGTTGAGGTCATAATATGAGACATGGATTGAGTTTACAGAATAGCCTCTTCAAAAAATTATGTTGTTTCATAGAACACTCAAAATCCACCATGATATTTTATAAGGATTAGGGGTATCTATAACTCAACTTAGATATTTCTAAGATAGATATAAAGAAGTTTCTTATGTGAGGGGGGGATGATGAGAGAATAGGTTAAACATTTCCACATTTCTAGGAAATCAGACACCCTCTCATTATGGCACTTATTTTTATTTTTTCAGGTCAATGATCATTATCTTCCTCAGTGTCGAACTGAACAGATAAAGGAACTAACAAAAAAGGTCCTCCCTTCCAGTAATAGATCCCACTAGCAGACTGCTACACCAAAAAAAGGTTGTCCTTGTTAGAGTCTATACAAAAAACATCTCCTTTCTGGCCTCTTATTTATCTCGAGGAACCATCACTATCCCACATTAGGAAATGAAGTGTGTGAGATGATGTTCTAGTTCACCTTCACCATCAATGGTATAAAATGAAGGGTTGTTGAATTTTTGTGTAGGTGGACTATAATCCACCCATCCAGGATATGGATTCTTTTCTAGATACATAGGTTTGTGTCACCCCTTCCTGTATTCCATTCAATTAGCCAGGGACTCAAGGGTCATAAGTAGCTTTAGGGGCACTATCTTCTTTATCACCTCCCATCCAAAAGGGTCGAGTGGGTGCTGATGAGGTGGTCCGACTTTCATTTTCTGCTAATCCTCGATTCCACCTATAATTTAAGGATTACCCTGATGAGGGATATTTTAGTTCAAAAATGAAGGGAGTTCTGATCATTTTTGGCATACTCAGTTATATAGAATGGATGATTACATTCGGAGCTGATCTGGTATATATATTCCTCTCTTATAGGTGGATCATCCATGGGAGGGATAATATTCACCTCTAGCTAGATATGATACCCAAAGGGAATATTTCCCCTAAGAAGCTACCCATTAAGTTTCTAGAGAGCTCATATTTCACTCTGGTATTCTGAAAAATATTCTTCCATAGATTGAAATAGTGATTAAGATGAATATTTTCCTTTATGTTTTCTTATATTTCTCAATGGAGGTGGAAACTCATTATTCAGTGGTGCCAATTTTTTAAGAATTATTTGATTCGAAGTGCGCACAACCTCATTTGGTGCATCCAAATCACCCTCCTCCTGGAGTATGTTTTCAAAATTACAAACTTATGAATTATAATCTCGATCAATATTTTCCATAATAATATTGATGAAATTTGTAATGGTGTATTGAGAAATGGTGTTCATACCACTTCTTTCTACAGAAAAATCTAATTCTACACAACCTCTATCAGGTTTGTTTTTTGAGCCATTGGCCTCATTGGGCAGTTTTGAATTTTGATGCCAAAAATGTCTGATTTTTTTCTCTATATGCTCCTCCAATATCAGATTATGAATAGTGACCATGAGGTAGTTTATGTTCCTGATTTTGGAGAGATCCCCGACCAATTGATGTTTTACTTTTTGTGGGAGGAACTAGTGAAACGTCAACCATTGATTTGTTTCTCCAAACCTAGAGAACACTAATTCTCTCTATGGTTCTAATGATGATGAAAATTTTCCCAGACCTATGAGGATGGTGTCATTTGGGGATACCATAGGCGTCTCTTGGTCATGTTGTTGAGGATCTTATGACTATAGTCAAGGAAGGAGGGATTTCTGGGACGAACACGAAGATATAAATTACCCCATCCTTGTGTGGTGGGGAGGATCTAAAATCACTGATGATGTCTCCAGGATACTCCTAGGGGATAAGGAATCTGGATATTGTGATTATGATATAATTTTCACCATCCCATTGGGCTATGATTCCCCTGTGGTTGTCGATGATATGTTTTGAATTCTCTCAAGAATTGATGACTTGACGGGTGGTGGTGGAAGTAGATATTCATCTGGACTAGGGGGTAGAGTCCACTTTTGGATGGTAGTGATGGTAGCTGATTCTACAAAAACTAGGATGTAGATAATCTGTGCTCGCATTGGAACTAGGTACAATGGTTTCCCATGATGAGAGTTATTCCCTATGTAATATTTTCTAGGTGATTATAATTTTGATATCCATGTCTAGAATTCTATTCTATTATCTTGAGGGAACTAGTCTAGAATCATGTTTTCTATACTCTCATTCCATTTTTGGCTTCTCAGAACCATTGATGTGGGGCATTTTATTGTAGTGACCAACTATCTTGAGAATTACTCGATCTCCTGATTTCACCAGAGGCTATAAAATTTGATGGATTCTATATTTGAAGGGATTTACTATCACAGGGGAGAGGAAAAGTGTAATGATTTATATTATCCTCATCCTATAATGTAGATGCATTATGTGGATTTAGAAATGGGCTTCCAAAATGTCTCAATGTAATGGTGTCCAGCATGTTGCATATTTTCATTTTTCTTCTAAGGTTTTGATTCCTAACCATGGATATTGTACCTAGGTCATCCTAAAAAAATTGTATCATATTTATTTGAAATTGTAACTCATATCCTGGATAGGGGAGATATTTATCCTTCTGTCGCTGATGAGTATCCCACATATTGTCTCATAGATTAGGAATCAAATCCTTCCCATGCTCATTTGGGATCTCATAGCTAGAAGTAGTGAGGGGCCATAACATGATGGGGCGGTTTTTTATATATAAATATATCCATATATGAATGTTTTTATCCTAATCAAATGAATCCATTTGGTATGACCATGGAATACAGATCTAATGGTCACCTATAAATGGGAATGGAGTGTTGCTGGTAGTTAATGGGGGAACCATATATATTTGAAACCATTGTTTCGAGAACCTATTTTTATGAAAGTGTCTTGGTTTTGTTTACCTCTCAATATGGTGGTGTTTGGATAAAGGGAGGATTGCCTTTCCCATGGGAGATATCGCTATTGTGAGGTTGACCATAGTGGATGTTAGGAGTAGTGTCCCTATGATCCATCACTGCACTCCCATAAGGAGGACTATCATGGTAATAAACATCTTTATATTTTTCATCAATAAAATAGTCGAAAAACCCTTTTGGTGTTGATAATTTGTCTCAAACAACCTCAAGGACACTAAAATTGAAAAGATTAGGAATATGAGACATTTTATGTATCATGGTTTGGAATATGCTGACCTGGATTTTGGGATTGTGCAGGGATATTATCCTATTGTGTGATGGTTTCTAGAACATGTATATAATCATTATTTTCTATTGGAATATGATCCCTTGACTGAGAAGCTGTTGGGATATTCTGATAAGCCATATCCTTCTTAATAGGGATATAATCCTATCTTGAGCATGTTCATTTCACACTTGGTGGCCCCCAGTCATGACGGGAATATGAGCTCGATCATAAGCCTTTTGGATATACTGATGGTCATTCTTAGTAGGAGTATGAGCCTATGTTGAGGCCAATGCAGATCTCACCTGGTTGGACCTGATTAGACTAGGATTATAGGCTGGGTATGAATATGAATTCCCTAATGGAATATACTGACGAACCTCCATAATGGTAGAAGAAATATAAGCTTCCTCCTTTATTTCCATGGAAGGTTGTTGGCATAGTTTTTCGTCAGCAGAAGTACGAATATGCTCCTTACTTTTGTGACCTACTAGAATATGCCTGTAATATTTGAAGAGAGAAATATGTTCTTGTCCCAAGGCTTGTTTCCCTCTCATTTTTTATCTTTGTCTAGTCCATGGATCTATTCCTGATTTTGGGCCTTTCAAATATGTTGTTGGACTCTTTCTACAGGTATGTTCCCTTGTCTGGAGGCATATTCCACTCTATGTTGGTGATCCCCAGTTGGAATGGGAGTATGATCCGGGTCTGATGCCTCACCCTTCATTGGAATATGCCAGTAATCCTTCCGATTAGGATCAAGAATGTGTGCTTTCTATAGTACAACCAGTTGATCATGATGATATAATTGTTTAGTTGTCCTATATATAAGGATAAGAGTATGTATTTTTTCCTTCATCTGTAACAATTTTGAAATATATCGACAGAGCTCTTCAGCTGTTTCAAAAATATATTGGAATTTTATAAAAGTCTGTATAGGGATATAAGCCATCACATTTTATATCTTTATTATCTATTTATTAATATATTTTATTGAAGTAAGCATATTATCCCACTTATGTTGTCCTTGTTCCATCAGAATATACATATGGATTTCGTGCACAAGGGTAAGGGTGTGAGCCTCCCCCATACCTATTGTGTGAATATTCCCCCTAACGTGTTCTGAGTGAGTAGGGGTATGAGCATGCTTGCTTGTTCTTGCCAGAGTATGATGGAAGGTATCATCAGCATGATCAGGGATATGTCCCTCTCTTAGATGGCTGTGGGAATATGACTACAGACTTGTTCTAAGTTAGCAGGGATATGAACCTACTTTCTAGTTCCCATTAGAGTATATAGGTATGCATTGTAGGTAAGAGTGGGAATATGATCCCTATCCTAAATTTTCAATTCCCTCCTCCATAGATGAATCTTCCATGTAGCCTGTTCATGGGAATTAGTGGTGGAATTTTGTCAGATGGTACCCCATCTGGTGACTGATGGATACTAGTAGTTTGATGATGTCGACAAAAGTTATTTTGTTCCCTCCTCAATGGCACCTGAAATGGATGGGATCCATATGGGGATTCCTAGTCCACGATCATCAGATATGGAAGTTGGCAGTTATTATTCTCCAGGGATATACCCCCAAAGAGGTTGGTCGTAGTGATGAGGGCTACAATATTAGCAATATCCTTTTTCATATGATGGGGGCTCATTGGTTGTCATGCCTGAAGGACCTCATAGGTAGATTAAATGTTCATGATCGTACCATGTCTGTGGTACTCCTAGACCATCGTATTGTATACATGTTGTTTAATCCATCTAGAATGAATGATTTATTTATGGCCCGTGTGGGTCTCAATAGCATATGAGGTACTCGAACACATAAAGAAAGACTAAGAAATTCTCTCAGGTTTGGAGTCTTTCGATGAGAGTAATGTTTGTATTCCCTTTTCAGTCATTCTTCTAATGTAGACTTGTTAGAATGAGGATGGTCATAATGGAGTCCCACTTTATGTGGTTCCTACTACATTTTTTTTCATATTCCGTTTGAAAAACAACGCGTCCAAAGATATTCATGTTAATCCTACAAAAGTTTTTGCATATACAGGGAAAGAAACAAGGCTCAATAGACCGTTATCCAATCTTATATTATTATAGAGATTCACATCAGGTTCACCATTCTTTCATCTGGTTTTGTATGTGGAATATTGAATGGGATTTCCCTTGATGGTTTGATTATGGGTTGTTTAATGGCCTCATTAAATTTTGTGCATTTTTTCCCTCAATTTGTTCTCAATTTCCTAGAAACTCCCAATAGTTTAGTTATCCATAGCTGGGTATGGATTTTCTTTCCGTAGGCCATTATTCATCAGGGATTTCAAGCCCTGTGAATCTTGGGCACTCACATTGGTCGAGAGGATGGGAGGTCGGGCACATCGTGCCTTTTTTGGGGGAATTATTTCCTACTCAGGGACAATCTTATATATTAAATTTATGTTTATGAAACTCTTATAATCCCAATATAGGAATGGTTACCCTAACAAAATGACCACATGATAATCCTCTTTTATATGCAAATGACTGGGAAATCATGGGTGAGTTCATATGTCTGTATCTATGTTTCTTCATCATTCCTCGATAACATGTAGTTTCTTATATGATGAATCCTTTAAACCAAGTGTTTTTTAATATGTTCCCATATGAGTAGGAAACTAAATTTTCAAAGATGAGATTGAGTCAGAATCAAGTGTCCAACGTATCCTAGTAATAGAAGGAATCAAAATCCACATTGTTCATTTAGCCAATTCAGTTTAACATCATGTAGAAGGACTTATATTTGGGTACTGAGATGCCCTATGTTAGGGCTTATGTCTCGGGGAGACATCCTACGTATCCTGGTTATGGAAGGAATCATAGTCATTGTATTTTAGGTGATATTAGGGCTAACACACTGAATTTTATCTTATAACCCTAATGTATTTGATGCAAATGGCATGATCAGTGAAATCCCCAAAGACCACGTGATCAATTCAAATTGTGAGAAATAAGATGTAGCAAGTGATCTATGACATTTCGTCAAGAAAATAAGAATAAATATTATGATTTCCCCAAATGATCAATAGGGTGATCATACCCTAGGGGAAGGTAGCCTACATATCCTGAATATGGAGATAATCAAATTCTTCATAGATCGCTTGATGTTCAAGATTACACAAAAAGGTTTCCCTAGATCATGGAGATTTATGATGCCTAATGAGGTGTTCGTTACATCCTCCAAAGATCATGTGAGCTAGGCTCGGTGTGAGAAACAAGGGAGAGTGAATGATCAATCTCATGGTGTAAAAATATTGGACATGTATATTGGGATAGTCCTTGGGATGTTTGGTATAGAGCTCATCCCTTCAGAATGAATATGACTTATCCTGATTATGGCAGCAATCAGAGGTCTCGTAGTTCATATGTTTTGGGGATTAAACAATGAGGCTAACATATTGGTTGGGGATTACACATTGAGGATAGGAAATATCATCACTTCTTGGGATGCCCTATTGAAATAGATCTATTATCTAGAGATAGTCTTGTTCCCCAGTGGACATGTCCTGGAAGCCACCACTTGACCTGGAATGGCACAAATGGGGGATGTCACGAGTGTTAGTGTGGAATGGTCCTGAGATCCATTGCATGACATGTCTTAACAAAGATGTGGAATGTCACAAGGGTCATTGTGGCATAGTCCAAGTGGTGTTGTGTATCTTGGATGATACCTTTGAGAAACATCACAAGACCTTGAAGACATGTCTAGAGTGCATCAGGAGTCTCGGTTGTCTTTCCCCAAGAGTGTCGCAAGGGCCTATATATCATGTACATATGCTTTCCTGAGACTTGACTAACAAGTCAAAGCGTTGTTATATGAATCAGGAGATGTCTATGACGGACTTCTCATGCCCTGGTTGTTGAACCCCAAGGGTTCACAATATCAAAGAGGTGTCTGCAAGGGAACTGGGTGACTTTTTACAAGATGTTAGAGTATCCCGCATGTCGTATATGACATGTCAAGGAGGATTTGAAAGATCTGGTTGATGCGACCTAGTGATGGTGTGTATATTTGGATGACACATGCAAAGAAAATGAGGTCTGTTAATCCTGTATTGTGCTTTAACCTTCCACACTATGTCCTGGTTCATACAACTATATCGCGATTGCTTGGTTTTTCATAGTATCATTCTCTTAGAGACATGTGTGATCTACTTAGTTTGAAGAATTTTCTATTCGTAAACTACCATAGGTCCTTCATGTGATCCTTGGATGATCACACAATTTTATTTATACCTATACCATGGATACTCCATCTTCATTCTTGTATATTACTTAATAGAAATCTGGTTTTCGGTGTGATTGCTTTAAGATGTATGTAGATGTCGGTTACTGAATCCTATAGAGTCTGGGTGTCTGGTCAGTCAAAAGTAAAACGCGCATAGTAGTGATAAATTTTTAATGTTTGGGTGGGGGATAAATAGTCATCACCACCCCCATCTACATTCTAATTGGTCCGGAATATAAGGCATGAGTTCAAGATTAAATTAGAAAAGGGGCATGGTGCCATGCAGTTTGATGGGTCTCTGTCATGGACTGCCTTAGGTGTGTCACCATATTTTCAGTGATCACAAGTATCTTCTTTCAATACTTCCTTTATCTAATTATTGACAGAATTATTTGATCATGAGGTTGTGTTTATTGACTTACATGTTATCACATAAAAATGTCCATGGGTCTTTATGATATATATGCGACTATTAGAAGACACTCACAAGACCATGGGTGACTTATCTTGGGGTCTCATGGGACAACTCTACAAGTGTGTTGGGAATTTCACATGACTTTGAGTGACTATGAGTACCTATTACATAATCCCTTTTTATCCCTTTTATTTTATGTGATAAAGTTTTGGAGTCATGTGAGAGTGCATGTCTGTTGTTGAGGGTATTTTTTTATATTTTTTGGAGATTAATCTCATGACCAATATGGTTTTCAAGGGTGTGCACGATCATTCCATGGACAAATCTATCCATTCATCCAGAGAGCACTTTGGAAATTCCAGAAAATGTGTGAGGGCTTTCATGTGTTGTGGTAGATAATCTAAATGGCATTCACGATACAATTCAGTGATATCACCAAGGGCATGAAGCGCCTTGCGAGTTATTATGGGAGTATTTCATTTCCAACAGTGACTATGAATACCTCGATCCTCCTCACTTTCTATCAACATTTTTTATATCACAAAGGTTACAGATAAAGTGTGTTGGTATGAGTAATATATAGTATTTTTACTCAATTATTCGATGATGTATCACCTGAACAATATAGGTCATATAAGGGTATGCAATAATTTCATGCACTAAACCGTCTGTCTGTACCATGAGTGACAAAGAGTTATCCGGACACTCACAAGGACCTACATATGGCATGTTGGATAAGAAAAAACGGTTTTGTGAAATTCTCTAGATAGGTCATCAAGGCCCCATGGTGTCTTCAATGAAATCAGGGGCACACCATATGTCTTTTAGTGACTGCAAACCCCTCTCACTTCCTCCCCTTTATCTTCATGATTTTATTTGATGAAGGATCAGTGGTCTTGTGAGTTGGACTGTATGCCATCAAGGGATTTTATTCCGCCAAATGATGAATTGGTGTATGAGATTTGTGAACATTAGTGGAACCTTCCTTTGAATATCATCCCTCTTTATTTTCGGTGCTTTTTGGATGGTTTTTCAGTCACCTTACAATGACAAACCATACGAACTGGGGGCCCTCATTCGATTTTTTGAGGGGAATTCAAAAAATCAAGAAGTCTTGTCAAAGGGGGATCTGCGGGACATTCCACGGGTTATGCAGGATTCAAGGAACTTTAGTTTGACTTTGAAATGGTCACGAAATAATGAGTCTTTTAGTGGATTAAGAGACCCTCAAGTCTTGGCCTTCATATTTATCACTCTCTT
Organism: Viscum album; assembly: GCA_963277665.1. Lineage (NCBI taxonomy): Eukaryota > Viridiplantae > Streptophyta > Magnoliopsida > Santalales > Viscaceae > Viscum > Viscum album. The sequence goes on along the minus strand of OY728128.1, from coordinate 1,804,123,552 downwards.
TTATGGGAAAATTAGTTTTCATATTTAGGTATTTAATCCATTGTTACTTTACTGATTCTTATTTGGTGGGTTTCAACACAATGTGATGCATGAAACAACTATGGATTGTGTGAGTGGATGGTTCTCAAGAGGATTGGGATCCCAGAATGCCAATCTCTAATGATTAGGGACTTGGCTGACACCTGATGTGAAGAATCCAGTGAGTTTGGAGGCTCGGATGTAGTGGTGGAAAACATGGTGGGGGAACAAATGGATCTATAAAATCCCACATTAAAAAGCGTTTTATGTGGAGATACAAGCTATGTAGGTCCCTGGATATAACTCTAGGGTTCTGAATGGAGTTGAGTATCACTTTTCATTTGAATTAGTCTGAATCTATGTGACCCCTCTATGATGGCTTTACATGAACTTCAAAAAGTACATATCTATGGAAACAATTACACGGACAGAGGCATGAATCATACTTGGACAAAGACATAGTCACCTGTACATGAGTTGGCACATGATCAGGCCAAGGACACAGACATGGCTGTGTGACTTGGATTGGGTTTCATGTGTCACTACACGGCATTTACATCTTCTACATATTGTTTATGTTGATTTTGGGACCAATTTGGAGGAAGAAGGAAGTTTTAAGAGTAAGATTTTACATTTTGTTGTCTTTTATTGTCAAAGAAGATAAATCAACTCACTTTGTAATGGACTTGAAACCAGACGATGCTTTGCTAATATATATTTCACAAATATCATAAGTCAAGAGAACTTGTGATGCAAGATTTATGATGGAAAGGGGGAGAAATGAGGGTGCTTGTCATATAAAGTATTGATTGGAATGAGTGATGCTACTGGAAGATAAGGAAGTTTCAGTACTTCTTATTGTAATTCTGATGATGATAAATCTTGTCTATCGAAGGATATATATCAGGATAGTGGATTTGTGATAAATGATAATGTTATGATGTGACAGGTGCAGCCAGAATTATATAGCGCCACATGAATGTTTGAATGTGATGGGTGTGCCTAGAATTATATACCGCTCCAATGCATTGGGTAAAGTAATGAATCTCATGAGTAAATGTAAAATGATGTGTGAACAAGATTCTAGCTTGGTTCACAAGTGTGTATGGTAGTTAACCACTAATACATGATGTTTCATTTTTATGAATTGCCACATTTCAAGTCTATTATTTATGCTCCTCTCATGTTCATGATCTTTTTCCTATGTTATGATTATGCTCACCCCATGATATATTGTTCTTATCTATCCTCTTGCTGGGCTTTTAGCTCACCCCTTTTTATGTATATCCTCAGGTGGCTACATGTACTAAGGAGAGGACAAGTGACAATAAGAAGCTTTGAAGAAGAAATTAAATGAATGTTTATGTTCGATGTCGTATTTGTTATGTGTGGTCCTAGTTTTCCCAAGACACTAAACCTTTGGATCCTCTATGTGTAATACTATTATGTTTCTCATCTTTGAAATTATGTAATAGTAATGTAATAAAAGGCCGGGATTCTATAAACGCGTTGATCCCATCCTCAATGATCTTGATGTTACCTACGAAATCCACAATATAGTTATATGTAAAACTGAACTCGACTAGAATTATCTTGAATCTTAGGTCCATCACCACCTTGATCACCAAATCTAGGCTTCAGTCCTTCTAATATTTGTCAAATTTCAAAATCATGGTCATTGAAAATATGGTGAAAAATCCATTTTAACCCATGACGCCCCAATACTACTTCGATTGTATCTCCGAAACTTTATGAAATAATAAGCTGGTGATCATATTAGATGATACTTGTATGGATGTAGGATTAAATAGAAGCTTCATGAATGTATAGAGCATGTCCAATACCTTTCAAACATCCATGGTGGGGGTACCCCATTACATGGGTTTTGAGGTTTCCAAATAAAAAACTTCCTTTAATTCATAAGAAGACAATTTCATCTCATTGTTCCACTACATCTAGTTATATAGGATTATTGTTTTCATGCTGGGCAGTTGAAGCTACTGTTTTAGCTCAAAAAACTGCTCCTCTGGATAATACATTGTCTTGACATAATTCACTCTCTCACAGAGCTTCCTTATCCTATCACTCCCTAGATTCAATGATATATTGATCCATGTAGCTCAGTTTACAAACAAGAAAATTCCAAATTAGAAAATGAACATTGATCATCCAAACATTTTTTATAGAGATATGGTCCTTGTGATTTCTCAACCTATCTTTCTCCAATGGCAGATACAAAGTGAGCGATAATAATTTTTTCTCAATGGTCCACTATGATAGTCAAACTGAAGCATAATGGATGAAATATGCCTCTGAATCTGGACATGGATCCATCAAAATATTCAGAATCTATCCCTCCAACTTCCAATTAGTGTTAATGTAATGACCAATCAAGAACATATAACCAACAGAGCGAATTGAAGTCCACAGGTCATGTGAGAAACTAATACTTCCTGCTATGGCTTCAATAACATTCATGATTATTTTATTCTCCCAATGAAAGGGAATCTATCCTTCAAAATAGAGAATATTGGATAAGAGAAAACTAAATCCATACTCTGATCCTTCAAAGGTGGCCTGAGAAACCATTCATCCAAATAGAAGTTATAAATCATCTGGTTCACTGGATATATTTTTTGATCCTTCTCAGTGTGAGGAGATTTACAAGATGATCATTATACATGACTATCCACTTTTTTTAAGAATCCTAATGCTAGAACATATGAAGTTTGTAGTCATGCATGATGATCATTTAGGTGGGAGAAAATTAAAGAATATTAAGGGAATGAAAAATAAGGGTTTCTCATCCCATAACACTGGACTCATTTTCATGAAATCCTAAATAATCCTAGAATACAAAAACCTCTCCAAAGGGTTCTGGTAGTGTTGGGAAAGAGAAAAAAATAGAGATCCATCCAGAAAATCATCAAAGACTGATCAAAACATGATGGTAGCTACCATAGATGAGGATGCATGGGAGATGGAAGAACCTCTACTCAACTCTCGAAAATAATGGGGAGAAGAAATTTATATTTCAATTAGGGGTTTAAATTGTAAAAATTATGGTATATAGCTCAAACAATTCGGTGAGGATGTGGGGTACACCAGAGGATATCTAGGTCTCGGTGAGCGAATACGCAAGGGGTGGAGAGAGAGATATCTATGGATTGGAGGGATAATAGGTGATTGTAGAGAGAGAGAGAGTAGGGGGTGGAATATGTATTAATTATACATATACTATTTAGTTTTGTTTTAGAAGGATTTCGTGTGAAGGTTTTGGAATTTGATGATTCACTGGGTGGTAGGTAATGCTCATGAAAGGTTTGTTGCAATGTCTCTTAGCACTCACACTACCAAAATTTAGTTTCCAATTGGGGGCTTCCTGAATACTAAACTCAAAATGTAATTTAGAATCATATAGGTGTTAAAATAATCAAAACCCAATTTTAGGGGGAATTTATCAATCTATTTATGAAAAAAATGGACCCACATTACAGACAGACACAGAAGAAGACATCAATCCGTATAGTGGGATTATGAAAATGGCATGGTGTGACAAAAAAACATCGCAACATGGTAACTTGTAGAAATCACTAGGTGAACGTCTCAAAAATGTGATCAGTGTGTTAGTTCTAATGGATCATCACCCACCCATTGAAACATTTTATGTGGGGTAGAGGGGTGACATTCCATGTGATTATTAGTATAATGGAACTAATCAAATGACACTTCAATACTTGGAAGGTAATGTAGTAGAGTGCCACGCAGGCATCACCGGAGGGTTTCTCAAAAAAGTGATGAGTTTGTTGATACCTCTCAACTGGCTCTCCTCCCATACAAATTTTCATTTTGATATGGAAGTAGGACCTAACATGTTGATAGGGAGGGATACACAACCTTGGTGTATCATCCTAGACTCGGTTCGCTCCTGAGTAACCAAACCTGGTTGGACACATGCCCCTAAATGTGAATCTCTGTATACTAGAGGCTATCAACGAGCATTGAGGTAATTTGGTGTGTATTTGGGGAGACTATTCAAAAAATTCATATTGGATAACAATTGAAAAAATGATGAATAAATAGTGGAAGAATTATCATAATGCACAATGAATCAAAAACAAGATTAAGCATCGAGAAATAATTAATCATCAAAATATATAAACTGTATACTATAAAAAATTTGAATGAATTTATCTAAAAAATGGAAAACAAGCATACATGATAGAAAACATACATTAAAATACAGTATATATAAAAGAGTCAAAATGGAAAAAAACTATCCATGCATCCCATCCACTGGTCATCTACAACCATACTCCCAACCTAAAACAATATGTCAAGTGTCCAAAGCTGTGAACTTCCGTTTTTCAGACCTATGATCATATAATATGATTGGGTACCAAGAATAGCCTAGATAGGGTGTGGGTTAAATCTAAATAAGGCACTACCAATTAATTCTATAAAAAATGTAGTTCGTGAATATAAACTGTATGGTGTGTAGGTATATAAAACGATAAGCAATGTAAATATAATCAAATACTACCTGATTTAGCCACAACTAGTGTCTCTGAACATGAATTCATTTAAATCATTTTGTTTTAGTTTATAATAGTAATTATGTATAAACATGTCATTAGTATTGTAAAATATAATTATAATAATAGAGTATTAATGCTATAACCAAGGAATCATTGTCTATAGAAGGTTGATCCATCTCAAGGTATACAACCAAGCAACCATGCATAAGGGAAAAAGTATAATCCATTAGGTATTGGAAAGGAATTTAATTAGAAGAGTATCTAACCGAGTCCATGGAGTAGGTCTATAGTAAATTATAGTGTAAGTATGAATGGACCCAAGGAGAATGATCCAAGGCATTGCATCACAACTACAAAATAGGTCATTAATAGAGCTAAAATCAGCCTTTCTTAGCACAAAAAATCACTCAATGCCAAAGCGTGACTAAAAGACCAAGGCTTTTAACTTCACTAGAAAATAAATTATAAAGGATACCTTTATGAATTCTTTTAGAATCACAGATAAAGGACCCCATTTATGAGCGACTTTATTTATCTCTTATAAAGGGGTATATTGTAGTGTGTTTCTCAAGTTACAGCACACTACAACACCATAAATAGGATGAGAAACAAAAACAAAAACTAGTACCAATACAGATTATAAATGAAATAAAATTAAAAACAAAAATACATGAAAAACAAAATATTATAGACATTTCCAACATTGGTTTATAAAATTTCATGAATAAGTACAAATTATCACAAATATTCAAAAACATCAATGTTCATTTGTCTCTTTCCCCTAACCCCACTCATGTTATTTTCTAACAAACCACACCATATCAAGAAAAAGAATACACATGTATAAAAAAATGTAATGTTAGTAATACTATAAGTAAAAAATTACTAAAAAATGTTAATTTTTAAATTAATCATTGAGACTTACTAGGAACAGAGTTTATTATATTGACTTGTTGTAGATTCTTGCACGTCACCCAATTTGTTGTTCTTCATCAAGAATTATCTCAATGAAAATTTAATAAATAAGTATAAGATAAATATTAATTGTAAATTAATTAATTACTCATAGATAAAACTATGTAAATAATCTGAGCTCATTTTCTATATTTTGGCTGTAATGCACGATTTAAACTAAAATGCACTTATATATTGAAAACACAAACATCTTGTCATATCGATCAAATAGTGTATTTGATTGATGTGTGGTCAATTAATATATATCACAAATTATTTATGGACTATTTTTTTAAAATTATCAAAACAATATGAATTCATTTCATTGGTTTTGAGTTTGTCACTTGTGTTTTTTATTAAAATGTCATTTTAAACTAGAAGCAAATACTTTGAGTCATTCCAGTCACATCTGATATTGGTTTGACATGATATTGACTCATAAACATTATAAATGACTTATGAATCCTCTTCTAAATTATTAACACAATTTGAGTGTGTTTTTCATTTTTTCAATGAGTGACACTTTTGAAATAAAATGTTATTTTTAAACTAATAATGGACACGTTGAGTAATACCAGACACATCGTATATCATATTGCAGGGTGAATAATTCTTAAATATGGTTCATTTTCACAAAGTATCAGAAAAATCAATTCATTTGTTTCGTTTTGAGTATTTCAATTGTCTTTTTACTAAAATTAATATCAAATTTAAATAAAAAGATACACCTGGAGTGATATCGGGTACACTGTGCATCAGAATGAGATGAGACTATTTTCTAAATGACCCAAATGATTTATGGATCATTTTCCTAAAGTATCAAAATAATCTGATTGTGTTTTCTTGATTTGAGTATTTGACTTGTCTTTTTTTTGAAATTTCTTTTTAAATAGGAAACATGCACTTTGAGTCATAATTGTCACATAATGTGTCAGTTTGACATGAGAATTATTCCTACACAAGAAAAATGAATTATGATTAATTTAACTAAATTATCAACACAATATGAGAATGTTTTATTGGTTTTTAGTGAGTGACATACTTTTGGAACTAAATTGTCAATCTAAAATTGATAATAAACACTTTGAGTCATACTGGGAACATCGTGAATCAAATTGATGTGAGGATGATTCAACCACATCATAAATGTCTTATGTGTTATTTTCCTAAAGTATCAAGACAACAAGAATGAATTTTATTAGTTTTGATCTTATAACTAATCATTTTTACTAAAATAAATGACAATTTTAAATAAGAAGTCTCACTTGGAGTCATACTGGGTACACCTTGAATTTGATTTAGGTAAGGATGATTTTTACAAGCCCCAAATGACCTATGAATATTTTTGCTAATGTATTGAAACAACCTGAATGAATTTTATTAGTTGTTGAGTATTCCAATTGTGTTTATTTTCTAAAATTGATGCCAATTTTAAATAAAAAGACACACTTTGAGATACATTGTAACATCATGTGTTATATTGAGGTATGGATGATTCCTAATAATTGAAAATGACTTATTTATCATTTTTATAAATTATCAAAAAATAAAAATTCAATTTCATGATTTTATGTTTGTTACTTAACATTTTTAAGTAAATTAATATCGATTTGAAAAAAAACACTTTGAGTCATACCAGTCACACCGCGCATAAGAATCTAGTTTGGTTGATTCCTATATGTTAAAAAGACTTATGGTTAATTTGTATAAAGTATCAAAAAAATAAGAATTTTTTTTTGGTTTTGATTATATAACTTTTCTTTTTCACTAAAATGTCATTTTGAACTGATAACATGCACATTGAGTCATACTAGTCACATAGTGTATCAATTTAATGTGATATTGATTCCTAAAAATAAAAAATGACATATGAATCATTGATAAAATGTATTAAGACAATCTGAGTTTTTTTCTTTAACTTTTAGTGAGTGACACACTTTCAGAACTAAAATGTTAATTTAAAACTAATAATTAACACTTTGAGTTATATTAGGGATACAATGCATCATATTTTAGTGAGTATGATTTCAATATGTCAAAAAATACTTATGGATCATTTTGTTATGTATGAAAATAATATAAATGGATTTTCTTGGTTTTTAGTATGTCACCATTCTTTTTTACTAAAAACAATTTCAATTTTAAATAAAAAAAGACACATGGAGTCATATAGGGTAAACCATGAATCAGATTGAGTAGAGACTCAATCTTACACATAAAAAATGACATAGGGATTATTTTACTAATATATCAAAACAATCCTAATTTATTCAATTAGTTTTGAGTATGTCACATTCCTTTTTTAATAAAAATAATTTCAGTTTTAAATAGAAAAGATACACTTGGAGACATAAAAGTCGCACTAGGTGTCTGATTGAGGTGTTGATGTTTCCTAAAAATATTAAAAGACTTATGGATCATTTTAATTAATTATCAAAACAATTTGGATGAATTTTCTCAGTTTTGAGTTTGTGATGTTTTTTACTAAAATTATTGCCAATTTTAAATAAAAAGGCACAATTTGTGTTATACTAGTCAAACAAAGTGGTGGATTATGGTTTGGGTGATTCCCACACATCAAAAATTGGCCTATAGATATTTTTTCTAAAGTATCCAAACATAGATAATATATATTATATCAAAAAAATTGTTATTATTAATATCATAAGGGAAAATAATTGTCCCTAATGAAAAGAGATCTAGGTGGTTTAATGTGATGAAGCCCAAGGGAATCCCCTAGGACAAAAGAACTACATTCCTAGGGTAATAATCCCATGTTAGAGAACAGAAACAAGGGTTCCTTAGGAATACACCTTCTAGAAAGGGAATCAGTAGCAATGTTATCGTCCCTTGGAATATGTTGAACCGAACATCCGTTCGGGATCTCAAAGGCACAACATTGATCACTGTATTTCAAAAACCACAGTGCATCAAATTTTCCATGTAAATCTCAAATCTACACCGAGAATTCTGATTCTAGTTCTGAACATTCCAATGTAAAACTGTTGCAAAGAATGATACTCGTTTGCAACGCACATACTTCCACATCCATGGAACTTCTCAGACCATAAAAGCTATTAAAAGAAAATATTACAAAACAATTCCTATCATGTACCATACCACCCCCCCGTGAATCTAACCGTCCATAAATGAACCATCAACCTTAAGCTTTTATCAATTACCTAGAGGTTTCCACCTAATTCAGAATCCATGTGAACTGGGAAGAGTCACTACGCTGTTCAGAAAACTGCAAAGAATGTGAGAATTTTATCCACCCTTTATTAGTGACACTAATTCATGAACAAGGACTTTCATTCTTAGCAGTAGAAAAAACCCAATGTCTGAACCCCGATACGTGCCTTATTCCGAGCCTCCCAAAGTGTCCATAAAATCACTGTAAGAACAGTGCTACAAATCATGGAATCCATATTATGTTGCTCTGAACCGAAGAACCAACTGACAGAGAACTCCTATATGGAAGTGAATGTCGCATTACAATTACTCAACTTATACATGTTGTACCAAAGACGTAAAACCCCTTCACTTTTTAAGAACAAGTGAACTATCAACTCTGACTTCAGGTTAGAGAAACAAAATCAACATGAAGCCAACTGAATCCCTTTCTTTTGAACGTTATCATCAGTCCGAAGGTCTTGATTCTTCACTCTCTAACAAGAAATCTCATCTTCATGGGGAAGAATTTACACAGTAGGTGTGACCCCCACTTATTATGTTTCCCCCCTGCCGAATCAAGTGGTGATAATCATGCCCACCAAAGTACCTAGAACTTGACTCCGTGAAATACCATATGTCATACTCCTCTAAGAACTCCACTTCATTATAAAAATACATCTATTACAAACTCATAAATAATTCAAGTGACCTTGGATAGTAGCTAGCCTCATTAACTGACATATCCAGAGCTAGAAAGTAAAAGAAGAAGAGATTATCTCCAAGCTAATTGTATCTCCATAAGTTTATATCCCCTCAGCCAACCACCCAACAAGAATACTCTAGAAGGATTTATAGGGGAAACCAAACTATTGTTTCCAATATAAATAGATTCCTTCATTCTTATTCCTCCTAGTTCTATCCATACTTCATTCTAAGAGTTTTGTCCCACATTAATTTCCACTCCAGAAATTCCCATGCTAGCTGATCCTACATTAATTGGATGGAAACTGAAATATCCCAAAGTTCAACTCCACCATCCACCACTTGTTTTTCACTTGATACCAGGTGGCCTATGGGGTCCATTATAACTAATTGAAATCCCAAATAAACTTTTTCATCATCCTCTCCATATCCAAAATAACCCCTTAGGTGGTGTGATAATAGACATGTCATGCATTGGTATGGAAGAGATTACACTATCAATCAAAGAAACCCTACCTCCAAAGGAGAAGAACCTATTTCTTCCAATTATGTACCCTAACAAGCATTCTGTTAATGATATATTAAAATAATACCTTTTTTCAACCAACCATTCAAAATTGGAGCCCCGAGGTATGTCATATGAAACATATTTCGTTTTATGCCCAAATTATGTTAAATGGTTTGGAACCTGCTCCTTAGAAATTTATTGAAAATAAAAACATTACACTTACTCAAATTAACTAGTTGGCTACTTAGACTACTTTAGATCAACAAAATCCTCATAAAAATATCCATTGAAGAGCTCCAGGCATTTATAGAGATGAGAATATCACCATTAAACAGTATATTGGGGAAAGATCCATCAAAATCTTGATACCAATATGGAAAGATCTTCTGGGCACTCAAGTTAGTATGTATGATTTCGATAGAGCCTCCTGAGCAATGAAAAACAAGGTGGGGCATAGTGGGTGCCCTTTCAATGCACCATGCACACTCTTGAAAAAACATAAGCCCTTACCCATAATAGAGATGGTGTTCCCCGAAGTGGAGAAGAAACAAAAGCATAAGACGCAAACCCATTCACGAAAACCTAGTTTTCTCATCCCCAAAATTGTAAAACTAAATTCCTACATGTTTTACGCCTCATCCATATCCACCTATATGATCACATTGGATATGAAAACCTTCTTGTTCATGTACTCTAAAAATTCTTGGGCCATTCCCATTTCCCCATGAATACCTCTCCCTTGGACAAAGCTGTATTGTTATTGATAAATGACCCTCGGAATCACCTTGTTCAGTCTCGTAGCTAAAAAAGTCACCTGGTTCTTGTATGTGACATTGTATAGACATATTGGTATATATTAAATAATAGAGAAATAATCTTTCACTTTTTGGAAATAGAACCACTTAGGAGGAACACAACCCTAGTTGATGGCGCCCCTGAAGAAATATTGCACATCCACAATAACCGGTGGCCCCAAAAATTTCCACACTGCAACATAAAAGGCTCAAAAAAACAATCTCATCCATGTTCTCTCTCTAAAGAAATATTTAGAACCACCTCCTGGACCTCGTCTCCTAACAGTAACATCCTTAAACATCCATTATCTTCTGAGTCAATCCTCTGCTATATACTCCTCATGAAGACCTCCTGATCTAACAATAAGCTCTCCTCCCATAATGATTTCATATGTTAACCTTCTAGAAACCACTCGAAGTGATCCAAATACAACCTTCCTGAAATAAACACATCAGAAGATAATGATCCATCCTCCATCCTGATGTTGAATTTTTGAATTTTTCTACTCCTTCAAACAATCATAAAAAAACCACTATTTCTATCAACTTATTTAAGACGCCTAACCCTGGATCTCTATATGTATCCGTTCTCCACCTCCAACAACCTTTGATCCAAAAATGAGTTTTTGTCACATAACATCATGTAGGAGGATTCATCCCACCCATGATGATGAAAGTCTTCCAATCCTTCAATATCCTTCTATAGTATCTCTACAGAGTCCCTCCCTAATGGTTTTCAGCGAACCACTTGCCAATATCTTACTAGACCCACTTGAGCCACATAAAAATCCCAATCCAATACCTTCTGTCAATATCTTGTCCCCAAGAGTCTTTCATCAATTAAAAGAAACCATCCATGAAATTCTAATCCACTGAGTACAAAAATTCCGTATTCTACTGATTCCAATACTTAGGATCCACAAGAATCAGTGCATGGTCTGATAGATCACACAATAAATGAGAGATGGAGGCCCTAGAAAAGGACTCCCAACCCTGGATATTAGTCAGACATCTATCCAACCTACACCATATATGGTTATTAACTTTTGTGGTTATTAGAGAAGGTGAATTTACTCCCACTATAACCTAGGTATAGTAGTCCCTTACTAGAAATGAAGTTATTAAAATCATACATACCATTATTATATAACATTGATCCTCCTATATAATTTAAGATGTCCAAAATGGTGTTGATGTATCCACCTAAAAACCAAGGTAAACTAGTTTTATAAAAGGATCAATGATACTCCCCCAAATTCATTCTAAATATAACATCACTACTGGCATAAAAGAAGGTGAACAAGACCAGAAGACCTCTGAACCTGAGCATCACCATGATACAATGTTCCACAACCTGCACCAGCTCCACCTAAAAATTTTACTTATAAAATTATCATATATGATTATTGACTAGAATTCCATAGAAGTTATTATCGAAGCCCATCATTCTTGTGAAATAAACAAATTTTTCATGGTTTATGTTTAGGCTTGAGAATAACTCCCAAGGAATACCCACATCTCCTGCACTCAGAAGCCAAGAAGGTGCATTTTCTAGCCCCCCATAGACCAAAGACATTACAAATTATCAAATAAGACATAAATAAAGTGAGATCTTATACTTTCATCCATTTCAACCTAATATTGGAATGAATAAGTCCATACAACATTCCCCTATGGACATCGAACAAGTCACTGGCCTAGAAGATCCATCAGAGGAGCAGCCTTTCTTTGGGATGAGAACATTATTCTTCAATGTACTATCTGATTCATCAAAGTGTGAAAACATGTTCCCTATCACAATAGGATGGGATATTGAAGATTCCTACTCCTTGAGAAAGGAAACCAGTCCCAACTGATTGAAAATTATATTTTTATGTCAAAAGTACTTTTGAGGAAAAAGTGGGAAACCAGAATGACATCAAATACATATAGAACAACCATTCCTCTATGGTCCAGGATCTTCAAGAGAAAATACACTCAAATTCAAGAGAAAATATAAGCCCTACCCTAGCAGAGAAAGAATTCGATCAACGTCCACCTTCCCATCACTGCTCATCTTGTTGTCTCGTGCAAGAATGCAAGTGCCTGGTACCGACGAAAATTCCCATACCCTCTCAAACATCCAATTCCAAATAGCGATGAGAAGGAGAAATCTCCCAGCTCTAAACCTCATTCGGGCCAGTCCCTTGCATTTAAACATAATGAACTGTCTCATGGATCAAGGACACAAACCACAAGCAAAATAAAATTTTTCAATCTCACACAGGTGCTTCAATGGACACACATAAAAATATCCAAACTTCATCAAGATCAGAAAAAATCACCAATTCATCTTCAACCAGCACCACCACCCTTTCCACTGCTTCATGTTAATTAACCTGCAGACAACACAAAAGGATGGACAATAAAACATCATGAACCATACATCTAGAATAACATAACCAAGCCTTCAAACTAACCACCACCGACACACACAATAGAACCAAATGTCCTTCATAATACGAAGAACTGGTCGCCCAACTAGAAGCAAGACTTCAAAAAACCATGAATCCAACCGAAGACCTAATCTAAGCCTAATCGCCGATGCACGAACGAAGCACCATGAACTGAAACGCCTCCCAATAGAGTCTACATGTTTCGGGCTAAATCTAACTCTCTATCCACCTCCTCTTGGAAGCTCCTCATCTAATCTTTTGACTAAATTTCCATGGATCATCCAACCAATGACAATAGAGAAAACATAACCACTTCTAAAGAAAGAAGAGAAGTTATCTGGACCTCCCCAACAAGAGGTGAAAATCCCCTTAGAATGTCAGAAAAAATAAAGGAAACAACCTTAGACTTCCCTTTTTAATGTTGGGAGGTTTTAAATGGTGTGAACCTCACTAACATGTTCCCTTCCAATTCTATCAGTGTAAGAATTCCCAAACCCAAGAGTAACAGAGTTGGTGACACGTAACCCTTATCATAAAATTAGTCACCTGACACAGTTTCAAAAATATCTAGCCCCTTTAAGGACCTAGATATGACATCATTTGAAAATCAAAATTAATTTTTCGGAGAGTTAACGTTAACCAACTACCCAGAGGTAGAACATGATCGGACACCAACCATCATTTCCAAACGGAAACCTCGTTGCTATCCCACTCAACCACACGAACCATCCACTGGACCAGTCAGTGAGTCCATATACCGAATACTCTGAGGGGTTGTGGACCCCCGAATCCGCATTCACCTTTTCCATTTCCTACAAAACTCCACATCATGTCCTTGAACCAGCATGTAGTAAAAAACCTTGGAGGATACTGAAACACCAAGAATTTCTACCACATTAACCCCTCTAGAGAACAGATCAGAATTCTTGAAGGAAACTTCACCACTCGGTTCATCTCAACATATATCCTTAGATTAGTTGTGTCTATCAAACACTTTGTAATCTCATCCATGCACAGAAACTTCCCAACAGAGTCTCCCACCACCGATAGAATTGAAGGATTATGAAAGGGTAGGGGGCACCCCAAAGCTCGATCCAAACTACGCGCATACAGAATTCTTAACCATAGTGCCACTCCCACACCCACCTTTGAAGAGTGAAGCGATGATAACCGCACCTCCTTTCATCCCTCTACTAGGCACGCACAAATTCATATATATTGAAAACTTGAACACAAAAGGAAACATGGAAAGCTCAAGAATTGTTTTGGGTGCTGAAGACCCCAGGAGTCTAAAAACTACCAAAAAAACCTCCAACGAAAGTTTCACCAGTGCAAACCTAGCTATAGGGATAGGTTATGCACCTCCACTACACAATTAATTTCCTTTTCAAATATCACCTCCACCGAGTTCTTGTCCAGAAACTTTGATTGTCGATGTTCAAACTAGATCAACGTGATACTAAACATAGCACCATTCAAAATACCCCCAAATAATGCCTCCTTAAAAAGTCTTATGTATCATTTTAAAAATGTATAAAAACAATATGAATGCATTTTCTCAGTTTTGTATATGTCACCTTTTATTTTTACAAAAAATAATGTCAATTTTAAATAAAAAGGAACACATTGAGTTATTATAGTCATAACATGCATCTAATTGAGATATTTTTTTATTCCTCTATGTCATAAATGAATTATATGTAACATTCCTAATTTATAAAAATAATAAGAATGTATTTAAAAGATTTTAATATTGTTACTTTTATTTTATAATAAAATTATTATCAAGTATAAATAAAGAGAAATTCATGGAGTCATACTGATCACACCATACATCAGATTGGAGTGTGTTTGATTCATACACATAAAAATGACCTCTGGATCATTTTATAAAGTTTCAAAACAATATGAATATGTTTGTTGTGTTTTGTTTAAGTCACTTTTATTTTTTACTCTAATGTATTTTTATACAGGAAACATGAACTTTGAGTCATAATGTTCACATAAAGTGTTATTTTTATGTGATAATGATTCCTCTATGTCAAAATGACTTATGAATCATTTTACTAAATTATTGAGAAAATATGAGTGTATTTCATTGATTTCAAATGATGGAAACACTTTTTCAAAATAAAAATTTTATTTCAAAATGATAATAAACACTTTGAGTTATACCGGGAACACCATGAACCAAATTTTGGTGAGAATGAATCCTAGACATCAAAAAATGACTTATGTATCATTTTAATAAATTATAAAAACAATATTAAATATTTTTCTAGGTTTTGAGTATGCCACTAGTATTTTTGAATAAAATGAAATTCAATTTTAAATAAAATGACACACATGGATTCATACTGGGAACAATATGCATTGAATTGAGGTGAGGTTGATTCCTATAAGTCATAAATGAGATATTGATTATTATCCTAATGTATAAATATTGTATGAATGAATTTAATTAGTTTTGAGTATATAAATTTTCTTTTTTACTAAAATTAATGTCAATTTTAAATAAAAAGACACACATGGAGTCATACCAATTACAACATGTGTAAGATTGAGGTGTGGAAGATTCCAACACATCTCAAAAGACTTATGGATCATTTTCATAATGTATTATAAAATCTGAATTCATTTGGTTAGTTTGTGAATGTTAGTTATCTTTTTTACTTAAAAATCTAAATATTAAATAAAAATACATGCTTTGAATCATACCAGTCACATCATTCATCAGATTGAGGTGGGTTTGGTTCCAACAATTCAAAAATGACTTATGGATCATTATATTAAAATATAAAAACAAACCAAAAAATAAAATTGGTTAAGATTATATCACATTATATTTTTGACTAAAATGTCATTTTAAACTAGAAACATGCACTTCGAGTGTTTAGAATAAGTAGTAATTACAATATTGATACTTGTGATTAAATTAATCATTAAATCAATAGTGTTACATTTAACTATCACTTATATATCATGAATAACTATTAATTCCAATATTGAGCCCTTATGATCCTTGTTTTATATTTCTAATTTTAACCCTCATAGTTAAATGATTGATCATCGTGGTATTAATGTCTACATATTTCCTTACTTTTACTCATTATTGTGTGCATTTTTGGGGATATAATTGTGTTTAGGAATAGTGTGAATTATATAGGAAATTAGTTGTTCATTTGGACGACATGTAAGGTGAAATGTTTTGTGATGGTTTCCAAAATTATTATATAATTATTCTCAAACAATTGAACCTTTTAATAGTGTCTATTTTCACTATCAAGGTCAATATTATATAAAATTGTTTCTTATAAAGGTGATAAATGGGGAAAATATTGTCAAATTACGAACGCAGCATTCCATACGGATAAAATTATGGAATTTTCATTTCCTTTATTTTTATTCACAGTGTTACCATATAAATTGACTTTATCTCAACTATGGGAAACCTATAAATCTGACACTTTTATTTTTCAAATGTTATTGAAAATATGAGTTATGTATTTTTTAACATAAATCATGAAACAACACTAGGGTGAACATATATATTTCTTGTGTAATATAGACAAGGGAAATTACTTCTTGAATCCAACGAATTGCAATGGTGAATAATTTTCTACCAGAAGTACAATTTAGTTAGGAATAAATGCTATCATAGTGGGATCAGATGTTACAATAAGCGGAAAGATATGAGTTTGACCAAAAGGTGTGGTTTGGTAACTTTACAAGATATTTTATTTCTTGGGCGATAATTGGATTTATCTTTGAAGAAGAAAGATGAATTTTTAACTATTAAGAAAAAAAACTACTATCTTATTGAAATTAGTCCACTCGACCCACATTCTTGGATGGAGGTAATCAGTTCAATCTTATTACCACATTTCCTCAAATGAATTTTATTAGAATATTTAGCATTAAAATTTTTATATTTTCCCTCACAAATTCATATATTATCATCTATACAATTTCCAAAAACTAATCCAATCATGTGCTTGTTTGTTAATAGAGGGAAAATAATAGGTATTATAAAATACATAATTCAGTCATTTTTTAATCATTTTTATCCTACATAAAAAATGAGGAAATGAAGATAGAGTAATGTAATACATATGACATATATCATGCATTTAATTTATCATCAAATATCCAAAATAATCCCACCTCCAACCAAAGTGAAAACACTGTATTGTTCTTTTCTTAAATCATTTACCAACAA
Organism: Viscum album; assembly: GCA_963277665.1. NCBI lineage: Eukaryota > Viridiplantae > Streptophyta > Magnoliopsida > Santalales > Viscaceae > Viscum > Viscum album. The sequence continues at coordinate 1,804,106,210 of OY728128.1, read as the reverse complement.
CCATGATGGAACCCTAACGAGGGAATTTTTCTATTTTTTATTCATAAATATATATGTAAATTATCTTATATAACTATATAAAAATATGAGAAAATTACCTAAAGAAGTAGTGGTAAGTAACCTCTACATAACACCTGTATACATTCTAACACCATGTTTTTTGTTTGTTTCTATAAAAACACATTCCCTCTATTATACTTGTCCTAGAGAGATAGATCAAAAATAACATATAAGAATTATGATTCTAATTATTCACACCCCAATTATATTTATAAGGTCATATCTCATACTAGATCATAATGATAGTAGGTAATCACCTAAATTTATTGTCAACAAACTTTTGAATAGTATATATGCTACCCTATCATATATAAATAAATATAATTCTTATTTTGAGGATGATGGTTGTAAAAAATATGGGTATTAATGCGAAAATACATGAAAACATAAGATTAATAATTATTTTTAATGATTTTTTAAATACCTTTTGAAATTACTTGTTTGGGGATTATTTTTTTCATGATTTATGATCTATATCATAAAAATTCAAAAATAATATCCATAATTGTTTCCATTATCTTGATTCATAAATTTCCGAAACATTGACCAAAATAATTATATTTTTTAAAAAATGTTTTGATAGTTAAATAATTTTATATATACCTTAATCTATTAAGATTTTATGTAATCCATAGCATTTTTATGTTCAGTCATTGACTTAATTCAATGAATTATCTTATATTTAGAGACTATCCTATCATAAAAAATTATTATTAAAACATAGTTTCGAACATATAATTATAATTTTATCTATTAAATATTTATTTTAGTGTATTATAAATTCATAATACACATCATGTTTGGTCAGGTTTTTGGTTATACATGCATTGGATCTAAAAAATAAATATTTTCAGTATCCAAATTGAGTACGATCATTATCGAGTGATTCCTCAAAAACAAAAAATAATAATTAATGAAATATATATATATATATATATTATTTTATTATATTGTATTTTTTTACCCCTGCATTATAGGAATCCAAATGAGCCTGTTGTATGTTATTTGTTTTCCAAACACATTTTATTTCTCATATTTTTTGTTATTAATTTATTCTCTCTCTAAATAATTTTCTTACATTGAATTGATAGATGGAATAATGAATCCAAATCTTTCTTTTCATGGTTTTACCATTATATAGTTGTAATATAAATACCTATAGAAAATATTAATAGTTATTAACATTAATGAACATATTAGATCACTATTAGGATAAAAGTGTTATGAATATATATCTTATGTATGTTTTCATAGATGAGACTCCCAACCATTAAAACATGATAGTATATCTTATATTCTTGAGAAAAATTATGTATATACATAATATTTCAAATATTTCTTCTTCATATGGAATATAAGGTATTTTTTAATATGTACATGTGGTATCAACATGATGTTGTAATGATATTAAATTTTGATTTGGAACTGTCGAGGAGAGGGTATTCCTAGATGTTCCTTTTGTTTTCATAGTGGATTCACTAGAATGTCCAAATATGATATTACAATTACCCTTAAATTTATCTATATCAAATACCATACCTAACTTTAGAATTTTTTTCATCAATTGTTATAGGTTTTTCATAAGAAAAAAATTGTTAATGAGATAACTCAAAAATCATTATAATATTAGATAACCAAGATGGGAATGTTCCAATAGCATCATTGACCACTTAAATATATAGATCATCAATTGGAATAGGAAACTTAGCGATCGACCCTTGAGAAACCTGAATCTCATCTCTCATGTGATCTTTTGGGAGCTCTCTGTTGTTTATCACGTCTTACTAGATATTATACACCATACAACTCACAACTAGATGACATGTGGGTCTTTTAGATAAAAATCACATACTAATTTACCCTATATAATTTTAGTAATATAAATTTATTGGATTTTTTTAATTCACATTTTGGAGAAAGAGTAATGGCCAAATTGATTACCTTGGGTAAGGTAGGCAGTTAAGGGGAATGACTAGCCTCAAAGCTAGCAGGATTATTTGTTTCATCATGTGCAGATATTTATTCCACTACTAGTTTACTTTTATCCTTTTTCATATATTGGTCTTCCAAAACAAAATGAATAATAATATGTTGAGAAGCATCTACTTGTGCCCTTAATCCTTTCATCATCTTATCTGTATCTTCTTGTGGTTCTATATTTTATAAATATGTTCAAGGAGAAACTCCAAAACCTAGTTCTATAACAAGACCATATTTTCCTGGCCTCTTCTAAGCTATAGAATGTAGTTTTTCTTCTAGTGAAATCATTATCAATTCTTGTTTCTAAAACATAAAAAACATACGAACATAAATTTTTATTTTTATGTAATACTATTATAAATCATGACAAATTAATTTCAATAACTCAAAATTCCCATGTCTTATTTTTAAATATTATATGGGTTATTTTTTAGACCTGAGATTGAGACGACATGTGAATTTGAGGCCGAGGGTGCCTAAAAAAATGGTTGAAATATATTAAATATAAATCATGCATATTTTTCCATAAAAAGTGTAATAAATCCAAAACGATGGCCCAAATATGATATCCAATAGAACCATTCAGTTAAGAATATATTTTTTACCCTAGGTGTGACATAATATTTGTCATCACCAGTCGTTTTGTGGTAAAGTAAACATGTGTTTAAATAAATTAAATAAATAAATAATTTTTTTTATTTTTACATAATGATTTATTTCTCCTAGAAGTACATGACTATAGGTTTTTTTCGCATGGTTGGCCACTAATCCTTTGAGACCAAGAGATATTTGAAGGTGATCTCTACTAGTGAAAAAAAATAGATTGGGGTCTGATCATGGATTATCACGCAAATGAAGTTTGTGGATCTTGTCAATGAACAAAATGTAGTTGTTCCTCATCAACAATCAATCCAAACTCCATGTAGGATGTTTAATTATATTTATTCCATCACGTATCTCAATCCTAGACGAACATGAATCAATTACACAAATTTAGTTGATATGCACAACATCACTAGAATTAAAATGATGGAATTGTTTCATTGTTCTTTGTGATTTATACCTCTTAATATATCTTATTCTGCGACAATGAATCAAGGCCCAATAAAAATGGATGAGGTTTACTCCTCATGGTTTTTTGGACTATGGATTTATCCTTGATTTCATTGTTCAATCATCATTGGTATTTCTTTTGGCCAGTGGTTTGACCAATACCTATTTTTCGATCATTGATTGAATGTTATCCAAAACAACATATCGAAACCATGGGTAAGACATGAAATGGTGGTTGTAGTTTGAGAATAAAATATGATAGTTGATGGATTGTAGGATAATGATACTAAATTTAGTGTTATTAATTTTTCATGAGTGTTTTTCCATGTTTTGGATGTGAAATGTGGAGTGGGATCTCCATTTATGGTTTGATTGATGGGTGTTTTGTGGCCTCATTCAATTGTGCACATCCAGTCCGCCATTTATTCCATCCCTTCAAGAAACTCATAATGTTTCCCTTATACATAGATTGGTATGCACCTACTTTCCAATGGATGATGTTCATCTGGGTTTTCAGGACTAGTGACACTTGTGGATTCACATTGGTCGAGAGGATGGTAGGTCAGGCTCATCTTTCCTTTTTGGGGAGAATTGTTTCCTATAATAGGACTCTCTTATAGATTTAAGATATGTTTGTGAATCTACTCCAAATCCTGATATAGGACCAGTTAACCTAATGAAATAAATATAGTATAACTCAATTTTATATGATGAATCCTTATTACAAATTGTTTCAGAATAAGTTCCCATAGGAGGAGTTGGCTAATATTCTTAGGATGGGATTGATCCAGTGTGGGGAATCCTACATATCTTAGTTATCACAAGAATAAAAACCCAAATAGTTTTGTACTAACAGAGTTTAACATCATGTGGAAGGAATTATATTTTTGCACAAAGACACCATATATTTGAACTTGAGTCTGGAGAATACGTCCTACGTATTTTGGTAGGGCATTAATCAGAGTATTCATAGTTCAGCTGATAATGTGGCTTACATACTAATGATGTTTATATAACCCTAATGTATGCATATGGAATGATTAGTTCAATCACTTAATCCAATGTTAGCCCTGATCATTATGGGAATCAAAGTGTAGCATGTTATTCATGACACTACATCAAATAAAGGGGATTAGATATCAATATCTATTTGAATGATCAATATGGAGATCAAACCTTAGGAGGAGGTGTGATACATATCTTAAATATATAAATAATCAGTGTTTTTGTAGTTCCCTTGATGTTGTTTATTACACACTAAGGGTTCCCTAGATCCTAGAGATTTATGATGCCTAACAAGTTATTTGTTGCATCCCCGAAGATCATGTGAGCTATTCTAGGAGTAAGAATCCAGGGGGAGTAAATGATCACCCTCATGAAATATAGATTTAGGTCATTAATATTGGGAATGTTTTTGGAATGTTTGGTATAGAGCTCAGGGTTTAAGAAGGCATCCAATGTATCCTGGTTATAGAGGGTATTAGAGATATCATAGTTAACATGTGTCAGGGATTACAAACTAAGCGTGATCTATGAGTTGGGAATTACGCACCAAGGATGAGAAATATCATGATGTCCTAGGATCACCTAGTTACATGGATCCCTTGTCTAGAGGGTGTTGCATGACCCAACTGACATGCCCTAGGAACCATCACATGACCTATCTTGGCACATATGGGGGTGTCATGAGAGTCAGTGTGGCGTGGTCCTATGAGGCATTTCATGACCTATCATGAAACATATAGGGAATTTAAAAAGAGTTAGTTTTGTATCTTGGTGGACACCTATGGGAGACCCCGTGTGACCTAGACGACATGTATGGATGGAGTCACGAGTCTCAACTGTCATACCCAAAGAGTGTCGCATGGTCTTGGAATTCATGTAAAAATGATTTAATAAGAATCGGATGACATGAGTAGGTGTCGTTATATGAGTCAAACAATGTTTTTGAGGGATGTATCAAGTCCTGGGTGATGAACGCAATTTGTTCATAAGATCAAAGTAGTGTATGCGGAGGAATTGTGTGACTTGTTCTGACATGTATGGAGTCTCACAAATGTCTCCAAAGTCATGTCTAAGGGGTGTTATGAAATTTGGGTGGCATGACCTGGTGTTGTGGTGTGTCTTTGGATGACACATGTGAATCACATGGGGTCCATTGATCGTTTTCTCCACTTGATCCTTCCACTCTGATTCATAGTTCCCACCCTTGTATCGCAAGTGCCTTGGTTTTTCATAGAATCAGTTTCTTGAGTCATGAATGATCTTGTAGGCCTGTGGAATGTTCATTTAATAACCTATTAGAGGTCCTTCATGTGATATATGGATGATCACTAGTTGTTATTTATACCTAGAACATGACTAATCAGGCTAACCACTGATATATTACCTAAAAAAAGCTGATAGGTTTTGTGATCACTTTGATAAGACTGTAGATGTCCAAAGCCAAATCCTATAGATTTGGGGAATTTGGCTGGTTAAAAATCAAATTAGAATAGTTTTTGAGCAATTTTAATTCTTGTGTGGGGGATTTATATTCCTCTCCACCCAATATTCTTATCTTTTTTTTCTGGAATATCTGGAATGAGTCTAGGATGGAATCAGTGAAGGGGCCTGGCACAACACGATTTTGGTAGTCTCAAACATGGACTCATATGGGTGTGTCTCTTGATTTTCAACAATAGTGAGTTTCTTCCATAAATACATCCTTTAGAATATTATTGAAAAATAATTACTTGATCATTTGGTCATGTCAAAGGACTTACCTCTTGTCATGTTGACATGTACAATGCACCACGTGATATCTGAGTGCCCATTGGAAGAAACATATCATACCATCAGTGACCTGTCTTGGGGTCTCACCAGATTTCTCTATGAGTGTGTCGGATGTGTCGCATGCCATTCAATGACCACAAGTACCTCTCTCCTCTTCCCTATTTATCCCCTTTTTTTTGACAAAGGTTGGGAGTCATTTGAGATTGCATGTGTGTTTTTGAGGGTATTTCTTCTTTTTTTTAGAGATGCGTCGCATAACCAATATGGGTATCAAGGGGGTGAATGATCATTACATGGAAAAATATATCCATTCATCCTAATAGAACCATAATTTTTCATGGACATGCATGATGATTTATGTTTGGTGAGGGTGACAAGATGAACGTGAGACATGTCAGTCATGTCACTGAGGACTTGTAGTACCTTGCTAGACCTGAAGGGTGCATCCCATGTCCTTTAGTGATGGTGAACGCCTCTCACATCCTCCCTTTCTATCTCGTTTTTTATTCTAAAACTTTGTGGGATTATATGGGTTGTCATGAGTAATATCTAGGATTTTTACCTAATTTTTTGATGATGTATCGCCTAAACAATAAGGGCCATGTGAGGGTATGTAATCATTTCATGGAAAAATAAATTTTCTATCCTTTGAGCTCCATGAATTCATCTATAAACTCATGAGTACTTCCATGCGGAGATGTTGAAAAGATAAAAGGTTTTGGTGAGATGCGCTAGACAGGTAATTCATGAATTGTGGTGTCTTCTATGTCTTCAGGGGTGCACTGCATGTCTTTCGGCAACTGTGAACCCCTCTTTCCTCCTCCCTTTATATCCATAATTATATGTGACAAAGGCTCAGAGGTATTGCATGTTATCTTGAATACCATCATGAGATTTTATTATTCCCAATATTGATTTGGAATGTGATATTTGTGACCAATAGGGGTCTCTACCATTGAATATAATCCCTCTTTATTTTATGAGGATTTTGGATGGTTTTTGATGAACTTTATAGAGAAAACCCATTCTCCATGGGGGTGATCATTCGATTTTATTGGGGGTGTATTCACCACAAAAAGGAAGGCTTGTCGAAGGGGGGTCTGCAGGACATGTTGTGAGTTATACACCATGTGTGGATCCTTTTCATGACCTTGAAATGATCACCTGATCGTGATTATCTTAGAGGAATAAGGAACCAACAAGTCTCAGACATCCTCTTCATGCTTTTATTTTTTTGGAGAAAATAATTCTCATATTTAGGTATTTCTTACTTCTGGACTTTTATGATGTTTATTTGGAAGGCGTCATCAAATTCCCACCCCCAGGAGTGATGTCTAATGGGACAAGGAATCAGTTCTAAGGAAAACTACATTCCCACTAGAGTCCATGGTAGCATCGTGATCCAGTTCTTTGGGTGACATTTGGCCTACAAAGAGATCATTGTTATCCTGAAAACTTCATATATAAATATATATAGGGGAAGGTGGAAGGGAATTTGTCCCATTGGTATCATTCTTCTCAGAGTGTTCCCACTATTGCTCCTACTGCAAGACTGTGCCGTAATCCCAGATTGCAAATCCTACATGCGAGTTTACACTATGAGTTATTCTTTCCAGATCTCCTTCACAAGACTGTTTTATGCATAGATTCTCATATTCATCATTTTTGAACTACTATTTGGTAATTAAATAATCGTCAGCTACGAGTTCATGGTTTCCTAGAGGGATTTGTGAGATTGGATGACCTGATGCTTTGATCACCAGCGATTTGCGAGACCATGTCCAGGTCACACAATCTCATGTATCCAAGGGGGTTATGTGATGCTTGTAATGCCTTATAAAGGTTATGAACCCTACAAGTAATATTAAGATCAAGTGAATCACAAACCCACTGTAGGTTCTTATGATGTACAAGATGCTGATGTCATCTGTCATGCTTAGTTTTTTTCAATAATCTATGTTTTCATTTTTAGACATGTTCCACATACATAATTTCAGATGGCTTCTAATTTACATCAATATTCTTAAAATATTTCCAATAAATGTTCCTTGATAGCTAGAAATCACAATGTGGATCCATACAATCATGTAAATACTAATAATGTGGTCTTTGAGAGGTAGCCTTACAACTTCTTCTGAAAATTATTTTTTATTTTCTTATCAAATCACTTCATAAGGAAAGTGAGAAACCATAATGTCCAGCATAACAACAACAAAAAATTCCCCTGAAAAAAAAGATTCTCCCTCTGCCTAGATTTTTCAACGTGAATGAGTCTACCACCAAGACATGAACACTCAGACGGTCCCTTGCAAAGATGCGCAGGCACAATCCCGATGGCCAGGCCATACCCTCTCAGAGTCCAAGTGCCATGCCGATGCAGTGAACTCATGATCTAAACCTCATCTGAAGTAGAACCAGTAAAATGCTGGGAGGATAACCCCAAATTTACCTTTAACCCCGTACCAGAATATAGGTCCTCGTAATCAAACACTCAATAAAAATGAAATACCGAACATTAGTCAGAAAATGCACGAATAGAGTCATTGAAATTTCTCAATAACATATTCCCTTAAGTTATTCAAGAAAATAATCATTTCTTATAGATACCTCTAATAGAGGATGGTACTCAAAATGAGAACCTCATCCTCATGGAAATTTTTCTGACAAGTGGACATGACCTTTTTGGGTGATGCAGAGCTGTTTGGAATTTATTGATGACCTATACAGGGTGCATCTCCATGAATTCAAGTGGATATCTCAATTCATCATTTAATTGCATCGCAACCTCCTCTGAGAAATGAATATCCATTGGCATCCTACGTCCAACACATTCCACCATGCTCATGGAGAGGGTGTTATTATCTTATGTGATATCTAATAGCTTGATAAAATTTCTCCAATTGGAGAGATGTATGATGAATTTATTCCTACTATGGATGTTTGGGATGATTCTCTGTAGACTTTGGTCATATTGAAGGAGATTCTTATAATTTCAAGGAATAGACTAGGGAGATAGATTTGAGAATGTGATCACTTATTTATTTCACATATTTGATCAATATTTTTCTATTTAGAAGTAAGGTTAAACCAAAAGTCATTCTCCCATATCAATTCCCTTCCTAGCAAGTCTGCAATAGTTATGTCTTGTATTGGGTCATTTTGGAAGATAGTTACTTCACCTCTTGGGGATATCGATTGAACCTGATGTTTTATTAAGATCTTATGTTGGTGAATTTCCTTGATATGTTCCTAAATTGGGGGATTTTCCCATCTGGGGATACACGCTCGAGAATCCACGTTTAAAAATTGGTTATGGTAGTGTGACATGAAGAAGGGATGTGTCTTAATTTGAAAGTTCTATTATTTGAGAACCTCTACAACATGTTGGTGGATATTCAACAATGTAACACTCCTTATAAGATCACAACCCCCTCCAGTTCCTATTTAGTCAGATAGGGTAGCATATCCATTTTTACGAGCACTCAAATAATTCTCTGATCCCAGCGGTTGTATCATATCCTAAACTGATGTTCATATCTGGAGTTGGTCATATGTCCCTAAACCCTACAGAAGACGAAGATACACTATACTAATCTAACATATTCACTTTTCCTACCTTCCTTTCACTAGGAAGTTTGATTATCGATGATGAAAATGAATCTCCTAATGAATGATCTTATATGAACAATCATTAGGATGGTATCCTTCTAGCCACGATGGATGAACTGATAAATTGTGATCTAAAAACACAAAATATGTTGACTATATATTTTGGTGGTTTTTAGAAAATTTGACCTATTCCTTCGGTCAATGTCCAAGGGGAACTACATCCTGATGTCATGCACCAATTTTGTAAATTATTTTCTCATGAGGTTTATGGAGTTTTAATCATTTTTCTACCCACTGATGATTTTTATTTCCTCACCTAAGATTATGAACAGGCTTGGGTGACATCTTATCCCAATGGTGTGATAGGAAAACAGGTCCATTACGTGGATATGCCTCTTGCATCACCAAAACCTTTATCTTTGGTGTTGATGGAATTGATTAAAGACCTTGGTGGGGTGTCGAGGAAGTGACCTCATTTCAATGATGATTTTCAAATGGTATGTCAGTACCTATTGAGGAGATTAGTCCAATGAAACATGCTAAGAGCAATAAGTTTGTCGATAGAGAGGCATATAGTGCTTCTTCATTTATCTCAACATTAATTTAATTTCTTAGTCATCCTTCTACCATAACATCTTCGTCAGCCACAGAGTTTCACTCATGTCATAAGCTGATCTGGGATCATATTCATGTCTTAATCACAGATACCCCTCTAGAGACATTCTTCTATCTCTGGGAATTCCTTTTCTTGTAATTTTATGATTTAGGGGGTAGTTGATTTTGATAGATAGACTCTATATGAAATTATGTAGTGAATGATCTTAAACTGAAGAGAATTGGCATCATATGAAAGAAACATACATGATTTTGTGAATGAGGATTACTTTTCCAAAAAAGATGAGTAGGGTGGTGGATGTATTGGGGAAAGGAAACCAATTATTATCTAAATTGAAAGCTCATATGGATGATTGGATAATTAAATTATAAATTTATAAAGATATTATTTCTCATATGAGGTCCAATAATTTGACATTATCGATGTAGTCAGTGACTTCTCATAGGTCGTCGGAGAGTTGACTACTCTAGTTGATGTTCTTCATATTTAGGTAGAAATAGATGAAGCTAGAAGATCACCACTAAAAAAATCAATTGATGTCTCTCTCCAAACTCTTATTGATCATGTCAGTCCTACAAACCCCCTTTTTGAGTCATTCAATTCTTATATAGGCCTTTATTTTGTATGTGGTTTTTAAGAGACTTCAGAATGTGGAGATCCCTCCTTTTATATTGTATCAATGAACTAGTTTTTCGAAAATTACCTGATGTCATCCATTATTCCTTTATTCATGGTGTCCATGACATTTTATTGCTTCAATGTTTTATGAATCATTGATGATACACATCATTCTCTTTGGGATGAATGAGTGCAGATTATTACCGTGTTTATCAATCATTTGGGTAGGAGATATGTCTTGAAGAATGAGTTATTTTTATATATGTGAAAAAAATCTTGAGCATGATATGGTTATGCAGTGTCACTCAAAATAATATCGATGTGCTTTTGCATAGGTTCTTTTAGCTCGGATCATATTTTTTATTTAGTCTGAGGTCTTTTACCTTGAACCATCTGTTGCTTTAGTTTAAGGCCCTTTAGCTTGGATCGCATGCTGATTTAGTTTACAGTCTTTTTTCACAATATGTGGGTTTATTTTAGGGTACTTTATCTTAGACCATATATTACATTAGTTTTGCGTCTTTTAGGTCAGACCTTATATTTCTTTAGTTTAGGGTATTTTTTCTCAGTCCAACTGTTGAGTTAGTTTAGGGACTTTTTTCTCGGACCACCTGTTGCTTTAGTTTAGGATCTTCTTTCTTGGACAATTTGTTTTTTCGGTTTAGGGTCTTTTATATCAGACCATAAATTTCTTTAGTTTATGGTCTTTTATCTCAAACCATTATTTTCATTAGGTTAGAGTCTGTTAGCTCAGTCCTTACAATAATGTGATACAATGAAGATGTTCCAAGACTGAACTAAAACACTGTATGGTTGGGTTTTTCCATGACCTTCCTACAAATGATGATGATTAGAATTTCCATTTTTAGAGTTACATGTCTGGTTGATGGCGATATGATCATATGACAGAGCCATGGGAATTTATTGATAGTCAATTAAATGGTCCTTGAATCCATGTATCGTTTCCAAGGGCTATGTAATATTTATGGATGTGATATTGATGAGGTTGGAATACTAGGGATATAATGATCGACTGGATTTTTGGAATATGGATGACATAAATCATCACCTCGGAGTTTGATTCTATGAATATGGGATGGTGCAGATGTGATTTGTATGTCCGGTGACATTCTAAAATTACAGGTTCCATTATGGTGTTGCAAAGTCTCACCAGGATCGAATCTCCTTTTTAGAAAGGGGATGCTTCATTTAGTTTTCAGGTCAAGACCCTTATCCACTGGTACCATGGAAAATAAATGATTATCTCCAATTATTTTGAGGGATATAAATTATTTGCTAAGAATAAAATGTCAAGATGATGAATTTGGATATGGGAAGAATGAAATTCAAGAAGGAATCTGGCATCCTAGGGATGTTAGTTCTTAAAGTGAAGCTTGATTTTTATGACATGTGATTTCAAATCATATAACTTGGGACATCAAAGTTTAGTCAATGATGTGTCACAGTCCATCCTTGAATAAGGGCATAAAACATGGTGACATAACATCGATGATATCGAATACTCTTGGATAGTTTGTTATGGGGCTATAAATAATGACTTGATGTGATAGAGTCAGTAGAATGATACTGGAATGTCATACCAAGAAATATTCAAACATATTGATATGTTAAGTGTTGTCTGATGTTGTCAATACTAATGGGAATCAAAATGTACTCTTTTAGAGTGATACATTTAGGTGATAACCATTGGTGCATATGTATAATCCAGGGGCATGTATACAAAATCATGAAAATGATCCTTGGAGATGGATATCCTTTCCAAGAGATATGGAAGGTTAATGAGATTACAGACACCCCAAATCATAATGTGTGGTTTGCAAATGATGTAAAATACATGGAAGATTCGAGTACTGTAAAAGTTGTGTCACTGGGTAACAAATATATTCTCACGGTGAGTAGATGTAAAAAATATTGACCTAGTTTTTTTATACCAGTGGGTCTAGTGAGCATATCTTTGATCTTACTAGAGTTTTAAAGACTATTAGATTTATGAATTTTATGCTTGCACCCTATTGTTTTCTAAACTCTAAGAATGAGGAGTTTAGTGGGTGGGGACTCGACATTTACTGAGGTTTCCATTTATGGGTCATTTCCCTGATATGTTTTTGGTTTCTTTTGTTAATAGTTTAAGTTCATTTGATTTAGAGAATAATGGGATAGAGTTTAATGTCATAAATATTTGACTAAATCATAGATAGTTTAGGGTCACAAATTTCATAGACCTAGTATGGAAGATGTTACACAAGATCCAAATTCGGATACCCATGGTCAAGAGTACTATCACACATTCTTAACCATGGAATCAAATTATCATAAATCATGGTTGAGTATCTTAGGTAATGAGTAATGATAGGGAACAACCATACAAGGAGTGATTTAGAAAAACTGGGGAGTTGAGTAGTACCATGATGATTTTAGGGATCACGAGAGTTCACATGTCAATTTTTATAACGAAGCATTTGGTTGACGACCATAGGTGAATATAAAGGAGCCATGGGCTTGTATGCATATCCATGAATCCTTGAAGATGGATATCCTTTCCATGGTCCATGGAAGGTTGACAGTGACCGTAGGTTCTCAAGACAAAATGTGTGGTATATGAAATTTAGGTTCTCTTCAAAGATGGTGGACACACCGTATAATCTTGTTAACTGATTAAAGACTCTTTCGACCCTTTGACATGGACTGAAAAAACAGGAGAAGTTATACATAGTTTATTGTCATATAGAAGTGAAATTCATAGGTATTAAGTATAATTTCATGAGACAAGGATGTATTTACATTCAGTTTAATTTCATGTGGTATTGATGTTCTTCCATGAAGTTTAACCTCATCGGGTAAGGATGTACTTCCATACTCTTTAACATCATGTGGTAAGGAAATAGGTGAAATAATGTTAATAAATGGTAATGTCACGGTTGGGCCCAAGGATGGAGACTGGGTGTCACTACATACCTCAAAAAAAATGAGAATTAAATCACATTTATTTCTAAAAGACCGTGCTGTTTAACCTTTTTTGGTGAGGATGATGATGAAAAGTTTAACATCATGATGCAGGGACCTAAGTGGTTCAGACTGCAAGATGAGGGTCCTAATGTGGTGATGCACAGTGTGGTGCCAGGGAGAAAATTTGTTTGAATGAGGATCAAATAGGTCTCACCCAAACCATGCACCCCTCAAAGAAAATTTATTCCAAGGGGATGAAAAGGGGTTATACCAATGACAGGGCCCAAGGTTGAAATGTTTGGGTGTTTCTACATGTATCATGATGTTGAGAATCACACCATATGTAGTTCTGGTAGTTCAATGTAGTTTAACGTCTTGTGGTAAGGATGAAAATAAACCATCAGGAATTGATGGTGGCATTGCCATTAGGCCTGAGAGTGGAGGTCTGGGAATCAATACATATCTCATAAGTATAAGAATAAAACCACACATAGTTATTGGAGAACTGTGTAGTTTATCATCATGTGGTAAGGACCCTTGGTAAGTCTTTAATTATAATGGACTCATCGTGAACCTTTACTCCTTTATTGTGAGGCTTTGTCTTTACTGAAATTCCAAAGTTCAAGTGAGCCATGCTCATTGTAAGAAACAAGGAATGGCACATATCTTTCTATTGTGAAGAATAAAAGGGGTACAACAAAGGCACTTCATACCATGTAGTGGATGGACCAAGACATAGAATCAAGGTGTCCCTATGCATCCCAGTGTAAATGGGAATCAAGAAATATGTAGTTATGTATGGACCGTGAATTTTAATAGCTTGTGGTGTGTATGTGGTTTAATCGACATGAATGGAAAGGGAAATTGTGGATTTTTGCAGTTTTATTTCATGTAGTAAAGATGATGGCCATGTAGTTTAGTGTCTTGTGGTGAGGAATAAAGGTTTTGTGCAATTTAACTTCTTGCTACTAGGAAAAACTATGTACAGTTTAATGTCATGTGGAAAGGATGGTTTTCATTCAGTTTAATGTCATGTGGTCCGAATGAGACATACCATTAATTTTATCGTCATGTGGTTAGTAAATTTTAGTGAGACTTACACAAATGTAGATTCCATACTATTGTAAACCATGAGAATTATTTTTTGAGAAATACCACATTGGTGGATGGTGTGACAAGCTCCCAATCCATGGTGTCTAGTGAATATGCTCCATTATAATAGACCTTACATATGACATAATGTCCTTCAAACATGGGCTCAAACTCTAGGTACCTCTTCTCTGGTATCCGTGGGGTTCTAAGAGCTAATACTAGTTCTCCTTAGAGAAATGAATAGAGGTACGATTTTTTATTAAAGGGTCATGCTATCTGGTTTTGGTGGACCTAAAGGTGGTGCAGTGTGTGAATCCTTTTATCGTCTAAACTTTTAAACTCATCCATATGATTTTGTGATTTTTCTTCTTCTATGAGTTTTCTAAAAATGCCTATTTGTATTGATGGTAGATAAAACTCTATGGCTAACACTACCTCGGTATTATAGACTTGTGAGTATGGAGTTTCTTATATATAAATACACATGGTTGTATGGTAGTCCCATAATTCATGGAGTACTTTTTCTGTCCGAGACATCTAATCATTGTTCACCATCATCTGAAGTATGTTTTATAGAGACTTATTCAATGGTTCAATATGTTCAATTGTCATTGCATGATAGAGGGAAGAGTGATTGGACTCTATGTTTTACTCTTAGTAATGATTCATTCACTCTATAAAACATAAGATGGTTCCATTGTCTATAAATATTGTCTGAGGGACTCCAAACCTATTGATTAGGGTCTTGATAAAGTTGATGATTTCTTAATCGTGACATCCTTGTGGGGTATCACCTCAGTCCACTTGGAAAAGTAGTTGGTAACAGTAAGAATGTACTTAAACATCTTGGTTGTGGCTACGGGATATGTCACCACAACATCCATTCCCTAAATGAAAAATGGATAGGAATATTTAGCTGTATGGAAAAACTTTGGGGACTAATGGATGAAATTTTCAGAGATCTATAATGAATTAAATTTCCTAGTGAATTTCACACTGTCATGTATCATGGTTTTCCAGAAATATCCCAACCTTCTAATTGTGTGGGTGGGTCTTGTTCTAGATTGATGCATGCTTCATGATCCTATGTTGACTTCCTCCATGATAGTGAAAACTTCTCATTATGCTTTTCACTAGAGGGGAAATCCATAAAATCTATTCTTGTAGAGGACTTTCTAACCCTTTGTTCCATCCTATAGAGTGACATTTTTTCCCAACATTGTATATGTTTCCGTCCAATGAGATCTAAGGGTCACATCTCAAAGACAATCGATTATGGGCTCCATCAATCCATGGGTGATCATTGGTTCATCGCTCTATGGGGTGATTCTGACTAGATTGATATCATCCATATCACACACCATGATCAATGAGACAATTCTTCAATGTGTAAAATGGAAGGTGGCTTCCTCCAGATCTGGTTTGGCCATGGTGGTGGCTACATTAGCCAATGTGTCGACGCATGAATTTTGTGATCGGGGGATATAATTTAGTGTTTCCTAAAATGGGAAATCTACCATTAATACCTATACATAGCCATTAAGGGTGTCCAATTATTTCTTTTTAGGTCATATTCACTATTGATCTACATTTCGTCCATCTCTATGTCCCATTGGTTGTTCTGGTAGGATATGTGTAGTTTCAAGGCTAGTTCCAATCCAGTGATGAAGGATTGGTACTCGGCCTCATTATTTTTTGAACCCTTCGGGAAATGGGAAGCTGTAGGGAAATAGTACATTGACTATAGAGACAAATAAAATCCCTATACCAACCTGATTGATCTTTGGGGTTTCTATCCTTACGAAAACATGAA